>CM033320.1:31523822-32146962 GCA_019359835.1 Pharus latifolius
GCCGCGGATGCCCCTGCCCCGGCCACGGAGGAAGCTCCCCGGGGGGAGGACCCCAATTCTAAAGTATGAGCCTCCCCCGGGTCTTTAGCTAGGACTTCTTTTTATTTTGTTAGACATTTTGATTCCGGTAGCTTCTTAGGAGAAGCCCCGGGCACTTGTACAAAAACATCTTGCAATGAAATATATTTGAAATTTTTCTAAGTCTGCAATGAAATGTTACCAGGGTACCCGGGGGGTTATTCCCGGGCAACGGTCCGGGAGAGGCCCTCTAGGGGACGCCCAAGCGGCTTTGATTTTGCTGAGCCTTGTCTCCAGGGAGCGCGACGAGGGTACTGTCCGGGAGCCTGTCCGGTTGAGGTGGCGCCCGGAGTGGCACTTGAATAATTTTGACAACAGCCGTGCTGAATTAACTCCCCCGCGCCCGGAGGCCCGGATGATACCTCCTCTCCGGATACTTCCGCCGGCTGGGTACGAGTTTTGGCCCGAAGACGTACTTCGGGACTCTCAGCGTCGCGTCCGGGCGCTGTACCGGGACTTGGCCCGGGAGCTGAGGGAGCGCCTCCGGGAGCTTTAGGCGTAGGGGCCTTAGGCTCGTAGAAAATCCCCCGGGTTAGGACCCGGGTTGTATCATTTCCGAAACCCACCGGAGGGGGAACATGTCCTCCGGGTTTCCCGATCAATAAAGCACGTTGTTGTTTCCTTCTATTGCGCCTCTTTATTTTCTTCTTGGATGGTCTAGACGACTCATCTTAACAAGGATGAGCTAAGTTTCTTCGTGGGTGACCCGGGGGCCCCCTGTCCCCCCCCGCCCACAGCGGGCGGGAGGAGGCCTCCGCGCGCTGTGGGGGTAACAGGGTCCCCGGGGGGAGCATACCCTGTAGGAAAAATATTTTCTAAGTTAGAAAATTGTAGAAACAGTATTTCCGAGGGAGGGACCTTCCGGGGTGCCCGGGGGCAGCGGGAGAGGTTCATCCGGCCGCCGGGAGAGCGGGGGACCGGGAACAAGGCGCGGAAGGGGCTCATGAAAAGCCAATAAGACCTCCAGAGGGGAGCTTCCCGGGAGACTTCGTCCGGTCGCCGTGAGAACGGGGAACCGGGAATAATGTTTCCGGGGGAAAATATATCTGAGAAATCCATATCTTCGTAAAGCAACTGTCCGGTCGCCGTGAGAACGGGGAGCCGGGAATAAGGTCTTCGAGAGATAATCATCCGGTCGCCGTGAGAACGGGGAGCCGGGAATAACGTCGACTCCCGGAGGAGGAAGATAGATCCAATCAAGCCGCAAGGGGATGATCTTCCGGTCGCCGTGAGAACGGGGAGCCGGGAATAGCGTCGACTCCCGGAGGAGGAAGAAAATCCAGAAAGCCATTAGACGTCCCGCTGAGGAGAGTCTACTCCCGGAGGAGGAAGTGCCCGGAGACGGGTCTTGAGTGTTTGGGTAGGGGACTAATCTCCCAAAGTGACTCGTTACCGCGGCCGCTGGGGACCGGGTTGCCGCTTACACCCTCAGTCCACGAGGGCTGTTCGTAAGCCGCCCTTCAGGAGGGACTTGCTGGGGCAGGGCCCACTTCCTCACGGAGAGGGCATCCTCACGGGGAGGGCATCTTCACGGGGAAGGCATCCTCGCGAGGAGGGCGTCCTCGCGGGGAGGGCATCACCACTAGGGGCGGTAAACAAGAACAACCTGCAGTGAGACAGTTGAAGAACAAAGGCTATGCATTGATTAACAAAATATACAAAGCCCCCCCCCCCCCCGCGAAGCCGCGAAGGGGAAAAAGGGAAGCTACAGGGTCCCTCCTCCCCCTCCGGCGTGACCGCTCCGGGGGAGGGGACAGGCCCGTAAGGCTAGACGTAGAACTTGCGAAGTAAACGCAAGTTCCAGGTGTGCTTCAGCTCCTGCTCTTGAAGGTTGGAGAGCTTGTAGGCCCCCGAGCCTAGGACAGCGGAGATCCTGTAGGGGCCCTCCCACTTGGGGGAGAGTTTTCCCTGGGCTTGGGGGTCTGTGACACGCTTGAGGACAAGGTCCCCAAGGCGGAAAGCTCTCTCGCGCACGTGCTGGTTGTATGCGCGCGACATCTCGCGCTCGTAGATGGCGTGGCGGAGGAGTGCTCGGTCGCGTTCCTCCTCCACGAGGTCGATTTCCAGCCGCCGGTTGTCTTCGTTGGCCCGGTAGGCTGCGGTCGTGGCTCCGCTCAGGAGCTCGACCCGCAGCGACCGGAAGCCGATCTCCGGGGGGAGGACTGCCTCCGCCCCGTAGACCAGAGAGAAGGGAGCACGCCCTGTGGTCCAGGACGGGGTCGTGCGCATCGAGCAGAGGATGCTAGGGAGCTCCTCTGCCCACGCGCCCCGCTTGGAAGCGGTTTGTTCGAGTCTCCGGCGTAACCCCTGTAGGATTACGCCATTGACCCTCTCGACGGCCCCGTTGCTTTGAGGATGGGCCACTGAGGCGAAGTGGATGACGATCCCCAGGCCTTCGCAGAATTCCCGGAAATAAGCCGAGTCGAATTGGGTTCCGTTGTCCACGGTGATTTCCCGGGGGACACCAAAACGACAAACGACGTTTTTCCAGAAAAACTGCTGAACGGCCCGGGAGGTGATGCTAGCCAAGGGCTCCGCCTCAACCCACTTTGTAAAGTAGTCGACCGCCACTACCGCATACTTGTATCCTCCGGGCGCTGGGGGGAAGGGCCCTAAGAGGTCCATCCCCCAACGCACGAAGGGCCAAGTGATGGGGATAGTCCGCAGCGCTACAGGGGGGAGATTCGAGCCCTTGGGCATCTTCTGGCATGCTTCGCATGCAGAGACAACGTCTCGCGCGTCGCGCATGACTGTAGGCCAGTAGAAGCCCTGCCGAAGGGCCTTGGCGGCGATGGCACGCGGGGCTAGGTGAGAACCACAGCTCCCCGCGTGAATGTCTTCCAGGAGTTGAAGTCCCTCCGACCGGGGGAGGCATTGCAGGAGGGCTGAAGCCCCCCGCTTGTAGAGCCTTCCCTCCAACAGGAGATATGCCCGGGCTTTGGCCCGGAGGCGCTTAGCCTCGGTCTCGTGGGGAGGGTCCCCCTCTCCCTTGATGAAGGAGATGAGGGGGTCCATCCAAGATGAAGGTCGGACGATCTCGGCGACCTCCGGGACCGGAGGTTCGGGGCCTGCATCCGGGGAGGCCACCGAGGGCTTCATGATGATTTCCAAGAAGGCCCCCCTGGGGAGCGTTTCCCGGGCGCTTGCTGCCCGTGCCAAGGCATCGGCCCGGTCATTCTCCCTCCTCGGGATATGCCGGGCCTCAAGGCCGTCGAAGTGTTTCTCCATCTTCCGTACTTCCTGCAAGTAAAGTCTTAAATTTGCGTCATGGCACAGGTAAGACTTGTCCATTTGGCAGACAACGAGCTGAGAGTCTCCCTCCACTAGTAGGCGCCGGATCCCCAGGGAGCGCGCGAGGCGCATCCCGAGGAGCAGAGCCTCGTATTCGGCGACGTTGTTGGTTGTGGGGAACTCGAGCCGCGCGGCGTACTCGAGCTCCTTCCCCTCGGGGCTCTGGAGGACTACCCCCGCGCCAGCCCCAGCGAGACACAGCGACCCATCAAACAGCAGGGTCCAATGGTCACTGCGTAGGGGCGGCTGTAACACCCCTGTTTTTGCCAAACCCTAAAATAGCCAAAATCCACATCCGGACCCCAAAACCTAATCTGCTTCAGCCATTCCCTTCTAAACGCTGTTCAGAACATTTTTCCCTTCGGGACCATCTCCAAAATCTCACCCTAAAGCTGAGTTTCAAGCCTTGCTATTTTTAAAACCCTAATTACCCTATTTACCCTAAACTGTTTTCCCCAATTTTGTCGAAACCCTTCAGATCTTGCCCGATCTTACCAAACTTTGGCCAGATAAGTTCCACTAATCTTTTACAACTTAGCTGCGAAATCAGATTTTAGATCGGACCCTCAGATCTCCAAATTTGCAAACAGGCCCAAGTCCTATTCAAATTATCCTCACAGAACAGCCCCTGGAATAAGTTTCAGAAATTGCAGAACAGCCCAAATGTTATTTTTGAGTCCTTTCGACCAGCGCCTGGTCGTTGCCACGACCAGTGCCCGAGCCACCGTTGCCGCGCCGCGTTCTCGCCGCGTTTGCTCGCCGCCGGCCACCGTTCTTGTCACCTGTGTTGTGAGCAACCAAACCACCTCCCGCGCACGTGCCAGTGCCGTGGCATCGCCTTGCCCAGCGGTTAAACGGCCGCGCTCCCGAGCCTCGTTTTCGCGCGCGCTCCCGTTGCCGTGGCAGTTGCATGGCGTTACGTGTCATTACCGGAGCTACATTGTCGCCTCCGCATCTGCGCCATCACTGGTGAAGTCCCAAGGCAACTGGCAAAGCTGCAGCACCGCCTGAAGCGCGATCACGTCGCCGTCGCCGTCGTTGCGCCTGCGCCCGACAATTTTCTCCCCGGCGCAAGCAACCGCTGTCGCGTTTCCCTCACAAGCTCCGTCCCCGTACCTATTTAAACCCCCTCGACGCTGTGAAGAAGCACAAGCTCAGGACTTAGCCAAAATTCCAGCTTCTCGCCGTTTCCACTTTCTTCTCCGGCGAGCCAGTGAGAGAGCTCATGGTGCCAGCCCTTTCCACAGCCCCTCTCTTCAATCCAGGTTCACCAGTGAGTCCCCCTCGTTCCCCTCTCTGTGTCATAGCAACCAATTGCACTAGATCGATCCCCATCGCCGGTGATCGCCGGATTCCCGATTTGCCCTGTTCCCCCAATGCCACTCGATTCAGCCCAAATTAACCCTCAATCCTGTAGAAGAAGTTGATCAGTAAGCCTAGTAGAGCAATCCTGTAGAACCAGAATCCCCAATTAAGCCAAATCGAAGAAATCCCAAATTTGAACCTCGGCCGTTCGCCGGACTTCGGCGCCAAGCTTCTCCGGCCGATATCCAATGAAATTAACCTCCCCAGTAGCTTTGTTGTGCCCTAGAGATCATCCCCAAGCTTGGAATTGAGCTCTTTCGCCCTGTATCAAAAATACCCAAGCTCCAGTGTCGTCTTCTCCAGCGCCGGTCGCCGGAATTTGTTCCCGGCCGATCCAGCTGACACCACCTTGTCCCTTAGCTTCGCCTCACTTCCCTGAGCAATATTGTCCACTAGCTCGACACCTGGATCTGCCTAGATTGTGAGTTATGCCTATGCCAAGATTACTGTCCAGTAACTCAGCTCATGTCCAGGCCACCGTGGTTCATCACCGGATTTGGCCACCCTCCGGCCACTTTCAGCCCTTGTGCCTGTTGAGTATATTGTTCCTGTTAGTAATGCCTACCTCCCAGACAAAGTGGTGCATCATTTGGAGCCCTGGATCAAAAGTTAAGCCATGCCCTAGTTTCTGGCCATGTCCAGCACTATGTCAGTGCATGTCAGCCACTGGCATTAGCCTTGTTTGACCCCTTCTGATTGAGCAATTGAAATGCCACCTTGTCCTTTAGATTCCTGGAGTTGAGATCTACAACTTTCTCTACTGTCACTTCTCCATAAAACCATCCTAAGACTAGTTTCCAGTTATGTCAAAGCCATGAACTGAATGTCGACCCCTCGACGTTCAATCCTTTTTAGCCGTTTCTTCGACCAGAACCCTTGTGACCTTGCCCTAACTTTTTCCCCTGCATGCATGACTTATTTACTTAATACTTTCTATAGAAACTATTTTCAGTATGCTTATGTGGTATGTGTTTGTGTGTTAATTGTTTGCCGCAGAGTCAGAAGCGGAAGGAACGGAAGAAGTCTTTGAAGAGCCGTCTGAGTTTTTAGACCCAACATTGAAAGGCAAGCCTCAGTCCTTTGATCATGTCTCACCCAATATTTTCATATGAAGTATATTCACTGTTTCTTACTATGCATGCTTAATTGAAATACAAGTTATGTTTGAATGACATGAGTAGATATTACCTAATGGATCATGAAACCCTTTTTGTTATTGAACCTTCGTGTATATATGATCTTGTCACCCTAGGACTCATATATTGAATATCCACATTAAACTTGAAATGGTCAAATGCATGTGAAGTTATAATGAAAACCGTTTTGACAAGAAAAATGATAAAAGGGATCAGTAGTGAGGATTGGATTGTATGGAGAGGGTGCGGTGCGCACCAGGGTATGTGAATGTTCCTCACTATTGGTTCATAAGGACGAGAACCTTGTGCTGTGTCTCTATACGAATTGTAAACGTACCAACCACTTGCCTGGTATGGGACAGGCACAACTCAGTAGCTTTTTGGTATTAGCAGTTCCCTGCATGGTTTGACGATCTGGTTTCTCGCGTGGAAACTGGAAGGCCAAGGTTCGGCCATGAGTGATGTGAGTCAGAAAAATGATGAGAGAAAAAGGCGTAAATGAAGGAAGGCGCCCTAGACCTGATTAAGCCGTGAGCGGCTGTAATCTTAAATGGTCGTATGTCTCGCGTGGACATAGACCAAGGCTATGTGTCCTGAGGGAACATAGACCAGAGAGGCTAGGAAGTAAGGCAGTGGGGAAGACCCACAACGGTACTTGAGACTTAATTGTCTATTTACCGGGCAGGGATACTGTTAATACTGAACTGTAAAGCGTTGTGTGATCTCGGCCTTGTCACATGTGTATAAGTCACATGAAGCTGATCCGACTTGAAAGCCGAGTGAACCAGTGGATTTAAAAAGAGGTACACCTTTGCAAAGTGTAAAAGAAGTATCAGATACTCTGTACTCCCAGGTTCAGGAGTCTTTTCGTAAGTGGATGTTATCCATGGGTTATAGCACAAGTAATGTTTTGGAATGTTTTCATAATGCGGTGAACAAAGTAGTGACTCATGGGAGACCACTACATCTAATGTTTTTATTGAAAACCTGTTAATGTTTAAAGTACTGCTTTCATGACAAAGTACTGTTTCGTTAAACAAATAACTTGGAAATCTATATATCTCTATCCATATGAAACTAAAGCCCTTGAATCATATGTTTCACCCTCATATAAGTACAATTACTATAATCCCCGGAATGAGTGTTGCTGAGCACCAAGTGCTCACCCTTGCATTTACATCCAACTGTAGAAGAGGGATTCGAGGATCCCGATTCCTTCAGTTATGAGTTCCCGGCAGAAGATGGAAGTGCCCCGGACGAGCCCACGTTCTAGAAGGATTGCGCACCAAGTCAAGTCAGATGTGGGAGGAGCCACTTCAACCCCGCTGCGGATGGAAATCAAGCTTTTTATCGTTGCTTTGTGCTTTATGCTGTGTGTTCGGTACTTAGATACCGACGCTGGTTCTGATAAACTTGTTATTTTCTTAGCAACTCTACTTAGCGCCATTTTCGGTGCTTTGGCTATGTAATATTGGCCATGTTGGCCTGATACTTGTTTAATGATATTACTATGCTTGTGTGGTTTGGAGCTCATGTGTCATCCTGCTGTGTGTAACCTACCTGGGCGGTTACCAAGGTGATCCTCAAATGGGGGTCTCACAGCGAATGGTATCAGAGCATGAAGCTTGACTGTAGGTCGTGACCCTTACTAGAATGGGCGTCCCTAAAGTAGAGGATCGCTAGATTATTTGGTGAAAATCTAATTGTGAAAAACCTAATTTGTTTAAGAAAAGCATAATGAGTATTATTTGAAAACTTTCAAAACCATTTTCCTACTTTTAAGAGTTCCGTGTCTCATCATCGCAGATGGCCCCTGGTAAGAAGCTGATTCACGGAGACGAGTTGGGATCATGGGCATTGATGCTTTGGATGATGTTACAATTTCTGGGAGCAAGAGACAATCAGCGACCCGTATACTACGTCCGTCGAGAGGAAGTCGATGGTAGACCTTTTGGTTTCCGTGCCTTGGTGATTGTGTACGAGATTCCAGAGATCGGAAGAGGATCAACAAGAAAGGAAGCTCGTAGAGAAGAAGAAGAAGATGCTATCCAAGACGCTGCTCGTCGTGCTATAGGTACCATCCGTCAGCTGTACGACGACTTTCTTATAGGTTCTCCTTTCTGTTTTGTACCCTACCAAGTCCCCGGATCAGATCGTCGAACTGTTCATCCCTCCAACAATCAGAGAGACGCCATCCTGACCAAAACCAGAGATGTAGTCCAAGTCTTGGAGTCAAGCTACACTCGGTTGCTGCGTGAGCATGAAAATGCTCGGGATGACCGTCACTATCTCGAAGGAGCGCTTGCGAAGGTTCGCTTAGAACTCCAAGAGAAAGAGAAACAGATTCAGGAGTTGGCTGAACCTAGCAGAGCTCGAGAAGTCGAAGACGAAGGATCGGTGAACAAGAGGAACCGCTTGAAGATAAGACTCACAGCCCGCAAGAGTGTGGGAAGACCTAGGGATTACCTGGGTTATTTCACGCCTGCTTCGCGTGGCATTGTGATCAACACCCCTGCACCAGAGTATCCTACTCTCACGAAAGGGAAGGAAGTTCCTGAGGGCAAAGGAAAAGAGATTGCTACTTGCAACACCAACGATTCATCTGAGGAAGAAGAGGACAACGACATGCAATGGGACCCTATGGATGCCGACGAAGATCAAGAAGAGGAAGACCCTGAAGAAGTGGAACCTTGCAGTTCTTCCAAGACCGACAGGAGATCGTAGTTTTCTCTTCAGCTTGACCCTTCTGCTCTAGCCCTTGTAACCGTTAGTCTTTAGCTCTTGTTGTAGTAGCTGCCTTGTTTGTATTGTTTGTTGGTAACTCCAAAGCTGTAAAGGTGAAAACCTTGTATCTTTAGAAAATCTTTGAAAATGGCAATTGCATGTTCCAATCCAATCTCTTGGATTGATCTTTTCTTTCAGCTTATGTTCAATCTGTGCTCTCTTGAATTAGTAGTCTTGTCTCAATTATCTTGGCAGAACAGAATGGTGAACACCAGAGGTAGAATCCAAGGTTCAGAAGAAGTCCCAAGAAACACATCAACAAGAAGGACTAGAGATGACTCAGATCAGCCAAATTCATCAGCCTCAGTACCGCAAGGAGGAAATCTGACGGAAATATTAATATGGATGGAGCAAAACAGACAGAGATCTGCAGAGGTACAGAGTCAAATTCTGGAACAACTGATGCAAAACTCCGCAACCCGCCGCGAGGAAGGTTCGAACATTGGAGCAAGACTGACAGACTTTCAGAAGACGCGTCCTCCAACTTTCTCCTGCACTGAAGACCCAATTGTGGCAGAC
Source organism: Pharus latifolius (assembly GCA_019359835.1). Lineage (NCBI taxonomy): Eukaryota > Viridiplantae > Streptophyta > Magnoliopsida > Poales > Poaceae > Pharus > Pharus latifolius. The sequence goes on from CM033320.1 coordinate 31,532,996, forward strand.
GATTGGTTACGAGAAATTGAGAGGAAATTGGATACCGTCAGGTGTAGTGATGAAGAGAAGCTGCTATATGGACCCCATCAGCTCACAGGATCGGCTGCAGCGTGGTGGGAGAATTACAAGACGGTACACCCTAATCAGAATTCAATCACCTGGAATGAATTCAAGGAACAGTTCCGCAAATACCATGTCCCCAAAGGAGCTATTCAAGCCAAACGCAGAGAATTCTTGAATCTAAGGCAAGGAGGAAGGACGGTGAAGCAGTATTTGCATGAGTTCATCAAATTGGCCAGGTATGCACCTGAAGATATCATGACAGAAGAGCGGAAGATCGACAGATTCTGCGAAGGCCTACAAAACTCATATCAGTATCACCTGTCAACACACGAGTTCACGGACTTCCAAGTCCTTGTGAATCGAGTGCTTAAAATGGAGGAGAAAAGAGGCGTAGTAGAAGAGGACCGCAAGAGGAAAAGTGTAGCATATCCATTTCAAGGAAATTCTAGCCGAGGAAGACCAGCGCCATATGCCAGAGCCGCTTTCAGACCACCCGCACCACCAAGACCCCAGAGGACTTCATCGCTAACAACTCTAACGTGTCCCGGATGCAAAGGGAGTCACCTCTATAGAGACTGTACACTGAAGAATGCAGAATGCTTCCATTGTGGCAGAAGAGGACATCACAGAGAGACTTGTCCATTTCGGCATTTACCTCCCAACGTTGCCAAAGCTCAGGCAGCCAAATCCCCTGCACCTGCACGAACTATTGCCAGAGGAGCACCACAAGCTAGAGGAGGAAGATTCCAAACCAACAGAGGAAGAGGAACACCAACCACCGGAGGAAGACTCAACTTCGTGACTGCTACAGAAGCAGGAGAGGCAACTGACGTCGTGATCGGTAGACTCTTAATCTCCTCTCAGATTTCAGTTGTTCTATTTGATCCCGGTGCAACTCATTCATTCATGTCAAAAGATTGCTTGTTGAGTAATAACTTGCCTGTGGTTGCTTTAGAGCATCCTATCATTATTCAGTCACCTGGCGCTAGGATGATTGTTAATTCTATCTGTAGAAATGTTGCCTTCTGTATCGGCAATCTAGAATTCCTGGCAGACATGCTAGTTCTAAACCTTCAAGGATTGGATGTCATTCTCGGAATGGATTGGCTGGCCAAGCATAAGGGATTGATGGATTGTGAGAAGAAAACAATCACCCTGACAAATGCCAGTGGAAAGCAAATTACATTCCATGCAGACAGAACTCCAATTTGCGACCACCTACAGAGATTGAACTGCATCGAAGAAGTGAAGCTTGAAGAGGTACCAATTGTCAATGAGTACCCCGAAGTCTTTCCAGAAGAACTTCCCGGATTGCCACCAAATAGGGATATAGAGTTCACTATCGAACTAAAACCCGGATCTGCGCCATATGCTAGAAAGTTGTTTTGGATGACAGGCCATGAGCAAGAGGAATTGAAGAAGCAGATAGCTGAATTGGAAGAAAAAGGATTCATCAGATCCAGCTCATCACCATGGGGAGCCCCAGTGCTCTTTGTTAAGAAAAAAGATGGTAGTATGCGACTTTGCATAGACTACCGCAAGCTAAACGACATGACCATCAAGAACAAATACCCCTTACCAAGGATAGATGACCTTTTTGACCAGCTCAGAGAAGCAAAAGTGTACTCAAGAATAGACCTGAGATCGGGATACCACCAGTTAAGGATCCGAGAGCAGGACATTCCTAAAACTGCTTTCGTAACCAGATATGGGTTGCATGAGTTCACAGTGATGCCCTTTGGATTAACTAATGCGCCCGCGGTATTCATGAATCTAATGAATAAGATCCTCATGGAATTCCTGGATAAGTACATCATTGTATTTGTGGATGATATCCTTGTCTACTCTAAGACAGAGGAGGAACACGTACATCACCTGAGGATAGTGCTACAGAAACTGGCAGACCACCAACTATATGCCAAGTTTAGCAAATGTGCTTTTTGGCTGAAGAAGATCTCTTTCTTAGGACATATCATCTCAGGCGAAGGAATATTTATGGACCCGTTGAAGATACAAGCTGTTACCGATTGGAAACAACCTGAAACCGCAACAGAGGTTAGAAGTTTCTTGGGATTAGCGGGATATTATCGAAGATTTGTAGAAGGATTCTCGAAGATCACCAAACCGCTAACCCAGCTACTGAAGAAGAATACCCCTTTTAATTGGACTGAGGAGTGCGAAAGAAGCTTTGAGGAACTGAAGAAAAGGTTGACAACTGCACCAATCCTGATACTGCCGGACGTCAAGAAGGATTTTCAAGTCTTCTGTGACGCCTCCAAACAAGGATTAGGATGTGTATTGATGCAAGAAAGGAAAGTGATAGCTTATGCTTCTAGACAGCTACGACCTCATGAGGAGAATTATCCGACGCATGATTTGGAGCTAGCTGCGGTCGTACATGCACTGAAGATATGGAGACACTACCTACTAGGCAGTAAGTGCGAAATTTATACGGATCATAAGAGCCTGAAGTATATCTTCACGCAACAGGAGTTGAATATGAGGCAGAGAAGATGGTTAGAACTGATCAAAGATTATGATCTAGAGATCCACTATCACCCAGGAAAAGCCAATGTAGTAGCTGATGCCTTGAGCAGGAAGTCTCGTTATAACCAGATAATACAGCTAGAAGTGCCGACACAACTGATCAAAGATCTCGAAAGGCTGCAATTGGAATTAGTGGACCAAGGAACCATCGCTACACTAAAGATGGAATGTGAATTGAAGGATAAGATCAGACAAGCTCAAGCAATGGACCCAGACCTTCAAGAGATGAAGGAGGACATGAAGAGCAAAGATACAACCAACCTTCGAGAAGATGAACGGGGAATTCTATGGTACGATGACCGTATCTGCGTTCCAAATGACAACGAGATCAAAGGCCTGATCATGCAAGAAGCTCATCAAACCCCATATTCCATACACCCAGGCAGTACCAAAATGTACAAGGACTTGAAGAAAAATTTTTGGTGGAAAGGAATGAAGAGAGAGATTGCCAAGTTTGTCGCAACTTGTGACACATGCCAAAGAGTGAAAGCAGAACATCAAAAGCCTGCGGGACCGCTACAACCTCTACAAATCCCAGAGTGGAAGTGGGATGAAATCGGAATGGATTTTATTGTGGGACTACCAAGGACGAGAAAAGGATTCGATTCTATATGGGTCATAGTTGATAGATTAACAAAAGTAGCACATTTTCTCCCAGTGAAGACCCTATATACAGCTAAGGACTTAGCGGAGCTGTATCTCAACAGAATAGTTGTCCTACACGGAGTGCCGAAGGCTATCGTTTCCGATAGAGGAGCCCAGTTCGTTTCAAGATTTTGGCAAGAGTTGCAGAAAGCCCTGGGCACAAAGTTAAAGTTCAGTACCGCTTACCACCCTCAAACTGGAGGTCAGACTGAAAGAGTGAACCAAATTTTGGAAGATATGTTGAGGGCTTGTGTTTTGGACTATGGAGACTCTTGGGAGTTATTTCTACCGTATGCAGAGTTCACATACAACAATAGTTTCCAAGCAAGCCTACAAATGGCACCATATGAAGCCCTATATGGAAGAAGATGCCGCACACCTCTGTATTGGACAGAAATTGGTCAAAAGCAACATCTAGGACCCCAATTGGTAGAAGAAGCCACAGCCCATGTTAGGATCATACAAGAAAAACTGAAAACAGCTCAATCTAGACAGAAAAGCTATGCAGATAACCGTAGAAGAGAGCTATCTTTTGAAGAGGGCGATTATGTGTATCTCAAGGTTATGCCATACAAAGGAGTTCGAAGATTCCAGATGAAGGGAAAGTTAAAACCTAGATATGTGGGACCATATCGAATTCTGGAAAAGCGAGGTGAAATGGCATACAAGTTGGAATTGCCACCAGAACTGAGCGGAATTCATGACGTGTTTCATGTATCTCAGCTGAAGAAATGCTTGAGAAAACCAACAGAACAGATATCTCCTACAGAGAATGAGATTCAACCAGACTTATCTTGTCAAGAATACCCTATTAGAATTCTGGAAACCAGAGAGAAAGTGCTGAAGTCAAGAACCCTCCGATTCTGCAGAGTCCAGTGGAACAATCACTCAGAGGAGGAGTCAACGTGGGAAAAAGAAGAAGATCTCCGACGAGAATTTCCCTTCCTATTCTCTGACCTGCCCTAATCTCGAGGACGAGATTGTTTCTAAGGTGGGTAGATTTGTAACACCCCTGTTTTTGCCAAACCCTAAAATAGCCAAAATCCACATCCGGACCCCAAAACCTAATCTGCTTCAGCCATTCCCTTCTAAATGCTGTTCAGAACATTTTTCCCTTCGGGACCATCTCCAAAATCTCACCCTAAAGCTGAGTTTCAAGCCTTGCTATTTTTAAAACCCTAATTACCCTATTTACCCTAAACTGTTTTCCCCAATTTTGTCGAAACCCTTCAGATCTTGCCCGATCTTACCAAACTTTGGCCAGATAAGTTCCACTAATCTTTTACAACTTAGCTGCAAAATCAGATTTTAGATCGGACCCTCAGATCTCCAAATTTGCAAACAGGCCCAAGTCCTATTCAAATTATCCTCACAGAACAGCCCCTGGAATAAGTTTCAGAAATTGCAGAACAGCCCAAATGTTATTTTTGAGTCCTTTCGACCAGCGCCTGGTCGTTGCCACGACCAGTGCCCGAGCCACCGTTGCCGCGCCGCGTTCTCGCCGCGTTTGCTCGCCGCCGGCCACCGTTCTTGTCACCTGTGTTGTGAGCAACCAAACCACCTCCCGCGCACGTGCTAGTGCCGTGGCATCGCCTTGCCCAGCGGTTAAACGGCCGCGCTCCCGAGCCTCGTTTTCGCGCGCGCTCCCGTTGCCGTGGCAGTTGCATGGCGTTACGTGTCATTGCCGGAGCTACATTGTCGCCTCCGCATCTGCGCCATCACTGGTGAAGTCCCAAGGCAACTGGCAAAGCTGCAGCACCGCCTGAAGCGCGATCACGTCGCCGTCGCCGTCGTTGCGCCTGCGCCCGACAATTTTCTCCCCGGCGCAAGCAACCGCTGTCGCGTTTCCCTCACAAGCTCCATCCCCGTACCTATTTAAACCCCCTCGACGCTGTGAAGAAGCACAAGCTCAGGACTTAGCCAAAATTCCAGCTTCTCGCCGTTTCCACTTTCTTCTCCGGCGAGCCAGTGAGAGAGCTCACGGTGCCAGCCCTTTCCACAGCCCCTCTCTTCAATCCAGGTTCACCAGTGAGTCCCCCTCGTTCCCCTCTCTGTGTCATAGCAACCAATTGCACTAGATCGATCCCCATCGCCGGTGATCGCCGGATTCCCGATTTGCCCTGTTCCCCCAATGCCACTCGATTCAGCCCAAATTAACCCTCAATCCTGTAGAAGAAGTTGATCAGTAAGCCTAGTAGAGCAATCCTGTAGAACCAGAATCCCCAATTAAGCCAAATCGAAGAAATCCCAAATTTGAACCTCGGCCGTTCGCCGGACTTCGGCGCCAAGCTTCTCCGGCCGATATCCAATGAAATTAACCTCCCCAGTAGCTTTGTTGTGCCCTAGAGATCATCCCCAAGCTTGGAATTGAGCTCTTTCGCCCTGTATCAAAAATACCCAAGCTCCAGTGTCGTCTTCTCCAGCGCCGGTCGCCGGAATTTGTTCCCGGCCGATCCAGCTGACACCACCTTGTCCCTTAGCTTCGCCTCACTTCCCTGAGCAATATTGTCCACTAGCTCGACACCTGGATCTGCCTAGATTGTGAGTTATGCCTATGCCAAGATTACTGTCCAGTAACTCAGCTCATGTCCAGGCCACCGTGGTTCATCACCGGATTTGGCCACCCTCCGGCCACTTTCAGCCCTTGTGCCTGTTGAGTATATTGTTCCTGTTAGTAATGCCTACCTCCCAGACAAAGTGGTGCATCATTTGGAGCCCTGGATCAAAAGTTAAGCCATGCCCTAGTTTCTGGCCATGTCCAGCACTATGTCAGTGCATGTCAGCCACTGGCATTAGCCTTGTTTGACCCCTTCTGATTGAGCAATTGAAATGCCACCTTGTCCTTTAGATTCCTGGAGTTGAGATCTACAACTTTCTCTACTGTCACTTCTCCATAAAACCATCCTAAGACTAGTTTCCAGTTATGTCAAAGCCATGAACTGAATGTCGACCCCTCGACGTTCAATCCTTTTTAGCCGTTTCTTCGACCAGAACCCTTGTGACCTTGCCCTAACTTTTTCCCCTGCATGCATGACTTATTTACTTAATACTTTCTATAGAAACTATTTTCAGTATGCTTATGTGGTATGTGTTTGTGTGTTAATTGTTTGCCGCAGAGTCAGAAGCGGAAGGAACGGAAGAAGTCTTTGAAGAGCCGTCTGAGTTTTTAGACCCAACATTGCAAGGCAAGCCTCAGTCCTTTGATCATGTCTCACCCAATATTTTCATATGAAGTATATTCACTGTTTCTTACTATGCATGCTTAATTGAAATACAAGTTATGTTTGAATGACATGAGTAGATATTACCTAATGGATCATGAAACCCTTTTTGTTATTGAACCTTCGTGTATATATGATCTTGTCACCCTAGGACTCATATATTGAATATCCACATTAAACTTGAAATGGTCAAATGCATGTGAAGTTATAATGAAAACCGTTTTGACAAGAAAAATGATAAAAGGGATCAGTAGTGAGGATTGGATTGTATGGAGAGGGTGCGGTGCGCACCAGGGTATGTGAATGTTCCTCACTATTGGTTCATAAGGACGAGAACCTTGTGCTGTGTCTCTATACGAATTGTAAACGTACCAACCACTTGCCTGGTATGGGACAGGCACAACTCAGTAGCTTTTTGGTATTAGCAGTTCCCTGCATGGTTTGACGATCTGGTTTCTCGCGTGGAAACTGGAAGGCCAAGGTTCGGCCATGAGTGATGTGAGTCAGAAAAATGATGAGAGAAAAAGGCGTAAATGAAGGAAGGCGCCCTAGACCTGATTAAGCCGTGAGCGGCTGTAATCTTAAATGGTCGTATGTCTCGCGTGGACATAGACCAAGGCTATGTGTCCTGAGGGAACATAGACCAGAGAGGCTAGGAAGTAAGGCAGTGGGGAAGACCCACAACGGTACTTGAGACTTAATTGTCTATTTACCGGGCAGGGATACTGTTAATACTGAACTGTAAAGCGTTGTGTGATCTCGGCCTTGTCACATGTGTATAAGTCACATGAAGCTGATCCGACTTGAAAGCCGAGTGAACCAGTGGATTTAAAAAGAGGTACACCTTTGCAAAGTGTAAAAGAAGTATCAGATACTCTGTACTCCCAGGTTCAGGAGTCTTTTCGTAAGTGGATGTTATCCATGGGTTATAGCACAAGTAATGTTTTGGAATGTTTTCATAATGCGGTGAACAAAGTAGTGACTCATGGGAGACCACTACATCTAATGTTTTTATTGAAAACCTGTTAATGTTTAAAGTACTGCTTTCATGACAAAGTACTGTTTCGTTAAACAAATAACTTGGAAATCTATATATCTCTATCCATATGAAACTAAAGCCCTTGAATCATATGTTTCACCCTCATATAAGTACAATTACTATAATCCCCGGAATGAGTGTTGCTGAGCACCAAGTGCTCACCCTTGCATTTACATCCAACTGTAGAAGAGGGATTCGAGGATCCCGATTCCTTCAGTTATGAGTTCCCGGCAGAAGATGGAAGTGCCCCGGACGAGCCCACGTTCTAGAAGGATTGCGCACCAAGTCAAGTCAGATGTGGGAGGAGCCACTTCAACCCCGCTGCGGATGGAAATCAAGCTTTTTATCGTTGCTTTGTGCTTTATGCTGTGTGTTCGGTACTTAGATACCGACGCTGGTTCTGATAAACTTGTTATTTTCTTAGCAACTCTACTTAGCGCCATTTTCGGTGCTTTGGCTATGTAATATTGGCCATGTTGGCCTGATACTTGTTTAATGATATTACTATGCTTGTGTGGTTTGGAGCTCATGTGTCATCCTACTGTGTGTAACCTACCTGGGCGGTTACCAAGGTGATCCTCAAATGGGGGTCTCACAGCGGCACAGGGAGATCTTCGTCCCCGGACCCAGAGGCGGGAGTCCACTCTGCGACGAAGTCGGCGAGGACCTGCGACTTGATTGCGGAGCGGCCGGTAAGGGACAGGGAGAAGGGGGCGAGCTCGGCCCCCCACTTCCCAATCCGGCCAGTGGCTTCTTTATTCCGCAGTACCTCCCCCAGGGGGAGGGACGACGGGACGGTGATGGGGTGCCCCAGGAAGTAGTGCCGGAGCTTCCGGGACGCCATGAGGAGAGCGTAGCAGATCTTCTCCATCTCCGTGTACCGAGTCTTGGCCCCTTGGAGGGCTTCACTGACGTAGGACACGGGACGTTGCTGCCCCCCTTTCTCCTTCACCAAAATCGCGCTGACGGTGACGGGGGTCGCGGCGAGGTAGAGGAGCAAGGGCTCTTCCGGAGACGGACTCACGAGCATTGGAGGGCTCGAGAGGTACTTCTTGAGGTCATTGAAGGCTTCCTGGGCCTCGGGGGTCCAGCGGAACCCCTCGAGCCCTCGGAGGATCTTGAAGAACTGGAGGCCCCGCTCCCCCGAACGGGAGACGAAGCGACTGAGCGCGGCCAGGCGGCCGGAGAGCCGCTGCACATCTTTGACGGAGCGCGGTGGGGGCATGTCTAGGAAGGCCCGGATCTTCTCGGGGTTTGCTTCAATGCCCCGCTGGGACACGAGGAAACCCAGGAGCTTCCCCCCGCGCACCCCGAAGGCGCACTTCTCCGGGTTGAGCTTGAGCCCGAACGCGCGGAGGTTGCAGAAGGTCTCTGCGAGGTCGTCGATGTGGGAGGTTGCACGGGGACTTTTGACGACCGCGTCGTCTACGTAGACTTCGACGTTGCGGCCGACTTGATCTTTGAAGACCAGCGTCATCAGGCGCTGGAATGTGGCTCCCGCATTCTTGAGCCCGAAGGGCATGTGGTGGTAGCAGAAGGTTCCGAGGGGAGTTATGAAACTCGTCTTTTCCTCGTCCCCCTCCGCCATCCGGACTTGATGATATCCCGAGTAGGCGTCTAGGAAGCTCATCAGCTCGCACCCCGCGGTGGAGTCAACGAGCTGGTCGATCCGTGGGAGCGGGAAGTTGTCTTTGGGGCAGGCGCGGTTAAGGTCGGTGAAGTCCACGCACATGCGCCACTTGCCACTTGATTTCTTGACGAGGACGGGGTTTGCGAGCCACTCGGGGTGCAACACTTCCCGGATGAACCCCGCCTCTCGGAGCCGGGCTATCTCCGTCTTGATGGCTTCTTGACGTTCGAGGGAGAGCTTCCTCAACTTCTGCTTGATAGGGGGGTGACCGGGGGTTACCGCGAGCTTGTGTTCAATAACCCCCCGGGCGACGCCCCGCATGTCCGAAGGCTTCCACGCAAAAACATCGGAGTTTTCGCGTAGAAAGGCTGCGAGTTGCGCTGCATGGTCTTGGGGGAGCTCTGCCCCGATTTGGACAGTTTTGTCCCTGCTGCCCGGGGACAACGGGACCTTCCGGAGGCCCCCTTCCGGACGCGGCTTGAGGAGGGGCCTCCCAGGGGATGGCGCAGCGACATCTACGTCCGGGGGGGAGCCTCCCCCCCGGGGGCCTTGATCAGGTTGACGCTTCCTATTGTGGCAGCAGCTCGCTCGTATAGAGCACGGGCCATGTCTTGATCCCCCCGGACGTTGATCACGCCATGCGGCCCGGGGATCTTCATGCACAGGTAGTTTTGGTGGGTGGCAGCCCCCAGCCGATTGATCGTAGTCCTCCCCATAATCACATTGTAGGAGGAGGGGAGGTCCACTACGTCGAAGCGGACTAGCTCGGTCCGGTAGTTCTCCGGGGTGCCGAAGGTGATCGGGAGATCTACCTTGCCCACGGGGTGGATCGCCTTCCCCGGGACAAACCCTTGCAGAGGCCCTGCCGCTGGTTGGAGGAGCTTTTCATCCACCTGCATTTCCTTGAAGGTTTTGAGGAACAGGACGTCGGCGGAGCTTCCGCCGTCCACGAGGATGCGGGCCAAGTGGCAGTTGTAGATTGTCGCGGAGACAATGAGCGCGTCGTCGTGGGGGAAGCGAACCCCTCGCGCGTCTTCTGCCGTAAAGGTGAGGGGGACGTCCGACCACCTGGGCGGCACGGACGCGTGTAGCACCCCCACTACCTTAACTTCTCGCACGTACTCCTTGCGCTGGCGCTTGGAATCCCGCCCGGAAGCGGACCCCCCTACGATGACGTTGATGCGGCGCTGAGAAGTTTGAAAGGGGAGAGCGTTTGAAGGCTCCCCCTCCTGCACCTGCTGCCCCCCCGCGGGAGCGGGAAGGGCCGGAACAGCTGGCCGAGGGGGCAAGGAGGCCGGGGTCCCCCCCCTGCCCGCGCTGGTCGAGGAACACCGCGAAGTGCTGCAGCAGCTAGTGGCAATCTCGGGTGGCGTGGGTACTGGACCCGTGGAAGCTGCACCACGGTCCTTCTCGGCTTCTCCCCGCGGGGCCTTCGCGGCCGCGCGAAGACTGCCCCCCCCCCATGGCCTCTCGGCTTGGGAAAGGGGCGGTTGCCCTTCGGGGGGTCGCGCGAGCCACCTCCGCCCTCGAGGACAAAAGTGTCCCGAGGCCGTGGTTCGCTACGGCCCCCCTGCCTGGGGCGCCTGGGGGGATCCCGGGCCCCCCGCTCGGCGGGGGCAGGAGCCCCCTGGGTCTTCTTCCAGATGTCGTCTTCCTCCGCGCGAGCGTACTTTTCGAGTACGTTAAAGAGCTCGTCGGCGGAAGAGGGGCAGCTTCGAGAAAGTCTTCGGTGGAGTTCCCCAGGGAGGATCCCGCTTTTGCAGGCTTCGATCACTGTGGAGTCCGGGACGTGGGCCACTTTGCTTTTTACTTGGGCAAAGCGCCTGAAGAAGCTTCTGATGGTCTCCCCGGTTCTCTGGCGCACTGTGTATAGCTGTGAAGAATCCAGGGGGCGTACGTAATTTCCCTGAAAGTTGGCGCAGAACTCCCGTTTCAGCTGCGAGAAAGACTTGATGGAGCCCGCCTTCAGATTGTAAAACCAGGAGCGGGCGATGCCGGTGAGGTAGAGGGGGAAGACGTTGCATTGGACGCTCTCGTCCCCCCCCGCCGCGGAGATGGCTGTGGAGTAGATCTGCACGAACTCGTAAGGGTCCGCCTCGCCATTATAATGCTCGATGTGCGGGGGACGGTAGGGCCGCGGCCATCGGATGCTGCGGAGTCTTCGACACAGGGGCTGGTTCGCCCCCTGCACTTCCCGGGGGGAGCCCCAGTCACTGCCTTTTTTAACGGGGGATGCCCCCTCGTTGTCCGAGTCAGGTAGCGGCCCAAGAGGGCCGCCAGAGTGGTGGTGACGACGCTTCTCTTCCGGGCCGGGACTGATTTCCCGGACGTCCGGGCTTCCCTCCGGGGAGGATGGTTCTTCGGCGGGTCTCTTCCCCCGACCGGTGCGAGAGCGAGGCTCCCTGCGACAACGACCGGGGGGAAGCTCTTCCCCGCGGCTGGGAGAATGCATTCGCTCGACCTCCCCCCGGGAGAAGCAGACCTGCTTCGCCGGGGGAGGGAGCTCCTGCACTGTAGCAGCCGGCCCGGAAGCTACCGGGGCCTGCTGGGGGGAGCCCCCTGCGACGGCCCCTGGGACCGGAAAGGGGGGAGCCCCTGCGCCATCCGGAACCGGGGAGGGGGCGCCAGGGGCGGCGCTTGGATCCGAAGAGGGGGCCCCCGCGGCAACGACCGGGACCGGAAAAGGGGAAGCCCCTGTGACATCCGGAACCAGTGGGGGGTGAGCCCCCTCGGTGACGTCCGGGGTTGGGGAGCCAATGCGGGGGGAAATTCGCTGAGGCACGGGAGCTGCTCTGCCGACCGGCCCCGGTGCGGTAAACGCAACGCGGGGGGCGGGACTGGCTCCCGGCATAGGAATAACCCCCGGCATGAAATGACCCCCCAGCCCCGGAAGCGGGCCGGGGACGGGGTGCCCCCCTGGTGCCACGAAGGGCCCGGGCATGAAATAGCCTCCCGGCACCGGGACAGGCCCGGGTGCCGAGAAGTGTCCGGAAGTATATCCCGCGGGGGGAGGGAACCCCCCAGCGGGATCATACGGGGCAGACAGCCCCTCTGACGCCGGAGGGGCCGCTGGGTATCCCATAAACGGGGGCATGATCCCCGGATACGGGTGCGACGAAAATGTGGGAGCCGTCGGGGGGAAACTCGTCCCGGCCGAGGTCCCCGCGGCCGCCGGGAGCGACCTGGAGGTGGAGGCACCTAGATTGAGAGGAAAGGTGGGAGGCGGTACCTGGGAATGGTCGCCTCCGGACGGAAGCGCTGGAACAGCAGTGCCCCGGATGGGTGGCGCCAGGTCACCGGGACCGGCATCACCGGGAAGGGCGCGGGCCCTTGTTCTCGGAGGAGCCATGGCGATTCGTCACGGGTCCCCACGGACGGCGCCAACTGTCGTGGTATTAAGGATACCCCGGCAGGTTTTGAAGACGATCCTAGCGGAGATTACGCAGCGCGGGTTGACCGGGCGACCGGTCCTCCCCCGCCGGACAAACACAAGAAAAGACACGAGGATTTATACAGGTTCGGGTCCCAGTGGGGGCCCTAGTCCTGTCGACGCGCTCCCGACCGAAGTCGGCTGGGGAGGCTCTCTCCGGGGGAGAGGCTTCTGGAGCACGTCTGTGAGATTAGCTATTCCAAATAATAATGAGTTGATCCTTTACAACAGAGGGGTACAAGGGCTATTTATAGCCCCAAAAAGAAGCAAAAAACCTAAACTACCCCGGGAGCCACCGTCGGATTGAAGGGTAGGACCGTCCTTCTCCCGGTCAAACGTCTTGGATGCTTGACAGGTGGTCGCTGATTCCCGAGGCGTCCCTCGCGTGACCTGCACGTGATAAACAAACAGGTTTTACCTTTTAGGTGGGCGATGACGTCCGGGACATGACCCGAGGCCACTGTCCCCGGGACAAAGGGCGGCGCCCGGGACATGCCCGGGGGGCACGGTCCTGGGGGCCAAATGGCGGCGCCCGGGGCAGGCACCGGAGGCCACTGTCCCGGGGCCAAAGGGCGGCGCCCGGGACATGGCCGGGGGGCACGGTCCCGGGGGCCAAATGGCGGCGCCCGGGGCAGGCACCGGAGGCCACTGTCCCCGGGACAAAGGGCGGCGCCCGGGACATGCCCGGGGGGCACGGTCCCGGGGGCCAAATGGCGGCGCCTGGGGCAGGCACCGGGGGCCACTGTCCCCGGGCCAAAGGGCGGCGCCCGGGACATGCCCGGGGGGCACGGTCCCGGGGGCCAAATGGCGGCGCCCGGGGCAGGCACCGGAGGCCACTGTCCCCGGGACAAAGGGCGGCGCCCGGGACATGCCCGGGGAGCACGGTCCCGGGGGCCAAATGGCGGCGCCCGGGGCAGGCACCGGAGGCCACTGTCCTGGGGCCAAAGGGCGGCGCCCGGGACATGCCCGGGGAGCACGGTCCCGGGGGCCAAATTGCGACGCCCGGGGCAGGCACCGGAGGCCACTGTCCCCGGTACAAAGGGCGGCGCCCGGGACATGCCCGGGGGGTACGGTCCCGGGGGCCAAATGGCGGCGCCCGGGGCAGGCACCGGAGGCCACTGTCCCGGGGCCAAAAGGCGGCGCCCGGGACATGTCCGGGGGGCACGGTCCCGGGGGCCAAATGGCGGCGCCCGGGGCAGGCACCGGAGGCCACTGTCCCCGGGACAAAGGGCGGCGCCCGGGACATGCCCGGGGGGCACGGTCCCAGGGGCCAAATGGCGGCGCCCGGGGCAGGCACCAGAGGCCACTGTCCCCGGGCAATCATGAACTTACCTGGACTTGACCGCGTGGAGATTTCCCCCAACACGGGCTTAAAGAGAAAAACTCATAGTATGAAAGCAAAACATATTTTATTTTGTCAAAAGATGCTAATTGAACAGGAAAAAAGTGATTTGGGATACTTACACGTAAAATTTGCGAAGTTGATCGATGTTCCAAGTATTGGACAAAATCCGACCATCCTCCATAGCTAACCGCGCCGATCCTGTCCGCGGCACTAAGACAATAGTATAAGGACCTTCTGTAGCTTCTAGGCCCCTATAGAGTGTTTTAATAATTAATGACAACTACAAATGCTATACTAACGTTACCTGCCTAGTTGTGTCAAGAAGATACTTAAAAGACAAGTCAATGAAAGGCAAAGAAAGAGCATCATGATGAAGAGAGGGCATTGATCAAAAGGCAAAGGTACGTAATAGGATCTTTTCCATTTTTACCGGTCTAAGGTGATTAGAGAAGAATTTTGACCGGATGTTAGGATAGTTGCCATACTATTAAGAGAAGCATGTGGTGTATCACAAAATACTTCATCTATGTGCCACAAATCATAAAATCAACTTGCATTGCATGCTAGAAGGTCACATCCTTTGAGAATGCTTAGTTCAGCTCATGTCTGTCTCAGTCGGTCTGACCGTGTGTTATAACGGTCTGACCGAATTCACGGACTGACCGATTAAAATCTCGGATTGACCGATGTTGTGTCTATGCATAGTGTATTCCTTTTTAAGGTCGGTCTGTCCGTTGTTAAATTCTCGGTCAGACTCCTGGAACCTCTTGGTTTATCCTTCTGGCATTTTGAGCTATTACGGTCTGACCGTTTGTTAGACCGGTCTGACCGTGAAATCAGTCTGACCGTGTTTTTGAACTGCGGTCTGACCGTTTGGCCTGTCTGTCCGTATATATCGGCCTGACCGTATAAGGTGTCCAGAAACTATGTCGTCTCTGGACAGTTTCACGGTCTGACCGAAATAGGATCCGGTCTGACCGTATGTGTGCCTGACAAGGGCAGTTGAGCATTTATTGCGCCTGTTTAATGCCGTTGCAATTGCGGCGGTCTGACCGAGATTACACCTGCGGTCTGACCGCCAGGTGATCTTTTTCTCCCAACGGCCTGTAATGGCTATATTAATTGTGGGGGGTATATATACTCCCATGCACGGCCCTGTTCAGGACTTTTGGCATAATCTTGAGCATTGTCATCATCCTTGAGAGCCTAAGCTAGTTTCATACACTCTAGGTTTCAAATTCTCAAATTTGTGAGAGTGTGCATTTGAGATCTTCTAGTGCATTGCATTTAGATCATTAAATCAATCGTGTGGCACTAGAAGAAGGAAAAGTGATCATCACCGGCTTGTTACTCTTGGAGTTTGCCGGCTCCTAGACGGCTAGGAGAAAGGTTTTGAAGAGCTCTTCAAGGAAGATTGTGAAGAAGCTTCAAAACGTCTTGTGAAAGGTTGAGCACGCCTTGCTGGAGCGGTAAAGTGCATCCTTAGTGAAATCGAGGTTTGGATAACTCATCACACTATTCCGGCTCAAGATCTAGGTCACTTCTCGAGAGAAGATTGACTAGATAGAGGAGTGGTTAGAGATTTGAGTTTGCCTCAACGTGGATTAGGGGTGATCGGCAAATCACCGAGACCACGGGATATATCCTTGTGTTGAGATTGCTCATTGTTCATCTTGTGTTATTTAAATTGCTCTCATTTACTACAAATTGTTTGATTTATTGTAATTTGGTAAAATCGTCTATTCACCCCCCCTCTAGTCGATATCCTAGATCCTTTTCACCTTCCCATTTTGGGGAGAATTTGTTGCGATTAGACTGGTCTTGAATTTTTCGTAAAACCAAGTCTCCCACGTTGAGATCACGTGGTCGCACCTTTTTACTGTGATACCTGCGTAAAGCTTGCAAGTATGCCGCGGATTTAACCAGGGTGCGATCACGCCGTTCTTCTAAGAGGATGAGATCTTGCGCCCGTTGTTCGGACTGATTAATCTGTTCGAACTGATCTGTCCGAACAGAACCAATACTTACTTCCATAGGCAATACCGCCTCGGCCCCATAGACCAAATGGAAGGGCGTCTCACCGGTGGCTCGACTAGAAGTAGTTCGTAATGCCCATAGAACGATATAGAGCTCATCTGCCCAAGCCCCCGAGCGGGTCTTAAGGCGATCAAAGACGCGCTTTTTAATGTCTTGCAGTATTTGCCCATTGGCTCGTTCTACGGCACCATTGCTTTGTGGATGGGCCATAGAAGCAAAGCACACCTTGGTCCCAACCTGATCGCAGTAGTCCAGGAAAAGACCGCTGGCGAATTGAGAACCATTGTCTGTGATGAGACGGTTTGGAACACCAAATCGTGCCACAGTGTTCTTATGGAAGAACTTTTGTGTGGCTGATGCGGTAATATTTCGTACTGGTTCGGCCTCAATCCACTTTGTAAATGTGTCAATGGCTACGAACAGAAACTTGTACCCATTGACCGCTTGTGGCATAGGACCGACGATATCCATCCCCCAGACCGCGAATGGCCATGCGAGAGGAATGGTTTGCAACGCATAGGCAGGTTGATGAACTTGTCTTGCGTGGAACTGACACTGGGGACACGTCTTGACCATATGTTTGGCATCATCAAGTGCCGAAGGCCAGTAGAATCCTTGTCGAAAAGCCTTTCCGACCAGTGTTCGATATGACGCGTGCGCACCGCATACACCGTCATGTATTTCTTTCAAGAGGGATTTTCCTTCCTCCTGAGATATACAACGCATGAATACTCCTTGAGTACCCTTTCTGTACAAAATCCCATCTATGAGTTTGTACAGACGCGCTTTCCGAATTAACCGATCACTTTCGATTTCGTCCTCGGGTAGGGTCCCATGTTCAAGATAGACCCTCAATGGATGAGTCCAATCTTGTTCCTGACCGAGGTTGGTAACGAAGGCTATTACCGGATCATCCTCGACCGAAGTCATGATCGAAGGATGGTCCAAGTGTTCAATGAACACTCCTGCCAGAGCAGATGAGCGTGAGGACCCAATTTTGGATAATTGGTCTGCGAGAATATTGTCCTTTCGCGGGATGTATTGGACTTCGAAATGACTGAAGTGTTTTTCCAATCTCCTCACTTCCCCAAGGTAATGAGCCATTGGCTCATCGGAGGTGCTGTACTCCTTGTTTACCTGGTTTACGACCAGCTGTGAGTCTCCCCTCACCACTAATTGACGGACTCCGAGGAATTTTGCTGCCCGGAGCCCTGCAAGAAGACCTTCATACTCTGCTGCATTGTTGGTCGCAACAAAGTGTAGTTGAATGACATACTTAAGCTGTTCGCCCTGGGGCGTAACTAAGACCACTCCAGCCCCCGAGTGTTGAAAACTACGGGAGCTGTCAAAGTACATTGTCCAGTAATCGGGGCACTCCAGTTCCTCTGCCAACCGCACGGGTGGCTCAGGGTTGGTCCATTCGACCACAAAGTCGGCCAAAACCTGAGACTTAACCGCCGTGCGGGGTGTGAAATGGATCTCGAAGGCACCGAGTTCGACCGCCCATTTGGCGATTCGACCAGATTTCTCTGGGTTTCGGACAATATCCCCCAAAGGAAAAGAGGAGGGTACTGTGATCTTGTGCGCTTGAAAGTAATGTCGTAGCTTACGGGAAGTCATCAATAGCGCGTAAAGTATCTTCTGGACCTCAGGGTAGCGCTCCTTAGGACCATGAAGTACTTCGCTCACATAGTAGATGGGTTTATGTATTCCTTCCCTATCCGCGATCAGAACGGCGCTGACCGCGTGTGGTGTGGCCGCCAGGTAAAGAAGCAACGGTTCTCCTTTGTCGGGAGACACCAATACTGGCGGACTGGATAGATATATTTTTACCTCCTGAAATGCTTTTTCGGCCTCATTCGACCATGTAAAGTTATGATGCTTCCGCAAGGCTTTGAAGAAAGGCAATCCCCTTTTGCCTAATCGCGATATGAAGCGACTTAAAGCCGCCATGCGACCAGCCAGGCGTTGAACATCCTTCATGGTCGAGGGCGACCTCATTTGTTCAATAGCCCTGATTTTCTCAGGATTAACTTCAATGCCCCTGGAACACACAAGGAAACCAAGGAGTTTTCCTGAAGAAACCCCGAAAGAGCATTTCTCCGGGTTTAATTTTATTCCAAAGCGATTCAAATTACAGAAGGTTTCAGCGAGATCGTCCAAATGAGACAATCTCTTGGTACTTTTTACAACCAAATCGTCTACATATGCTTTGAGATTACGCCCTATCTGGGAAAGAAAGGTCTTTTGCATCAAGCGCTGGTACGTGGAACCTGCGTTCTTGAGACCGAACGGCATTCTGACGTAGCAGTATGTGCCGAACGGGGTGATGAAGGCAGTCTTCTCTTCATCGTCTTCTGCCATGCTAATTTGATGATATCCTGAGTAAGCGTCCAGAAAACTCATTAGTTCGCAACCCGCAGTCGAGTCGACCAGCTGGTCGATGCGGGGAAAGGGAAAGTCATCCTTCGGATAGGCAGCGTTGAGGCTAGTGTAGTCGACGCACATGTGCCACTTGCCATTTGACTTGCGGACCATGACCGGATTGGCGAGCCATTCCGGGTGATCCACTTCGCGGAGAAACCCGGCTTGTAAGAGTTTGTCCAACTCCTCTCGGATGGCTTCCTGTCAGTCAGTGGCAAAACGCCTGAGCTTTTGCTTTATTGGTCGTAGTCCAGGTCGAATTGCTAACCTGTGCTCAATTACTTCTCTTGGGACATCGGGCATGTCGGACGGTGTCCACGCAAACAAGTCTGCGTTAGCCCGGAGGAAAGCAACGAGGTCGAGTTCCTATTTGTCATCCAGGGCTGATCCAACCCGAATTGTCTTGGATGGGTCATCTGGGTACAAAGGAACTTGTTTGAGTTTTTCATCTGGTCGAGGAACAGCCTTGGTCGCATAAAGATAGCCGGTCGCACGTGAGTGCCACGTTGCGACTGCCTCAGATCGAGATGACACCTTTGAGGCCAGGCAATTTCCCGCACTGATAAGCATAGTGCGTTGCCATCATGAACTTAGCAATAGTCGGCCTGCCAAAGATTGCATTATAAGCTCAATCACAATCGATTATATCGAAAGTAACCAATTCTGTCCGGAAGTTGTCTGGTTCTCCCAGAGTGACCGGGAGGACCACTTGTCCCAATGGCATTATGGCTGGGCCTGGGATTATCCCATAAAACGGATGGATTATGGGCTTGATCTTCGAACGAGGAATTTGCATCTCGTCGAGTGCCTTGACCAATAAAAGATCAAGGGAACTTCCCCCGTCAATCAGGACCCTTTCGACTCTCGCGTTACCGATGATCGGGGTAATGACCAGAGGTAGCCTCAATGGTCGGGTTAGCCCCACAGGACAGTCAGCGCGATCGAACGTCAAAGGCATATCCGACCAACGGGGGTATTGAGGTTCACCAAGGGATGTCTCCGTTTGGTTAACCTCTCAGCAGAAGGTTTTAAACTGCCTTTTGGAAACGAAAGAGGAAGAACCTCCAAAAATGACATTAACATGATTTTGAGGTACCTGGTAAGCCATTTCTTCGTCTCCGTCGACGTCTCTAATCCCGCACGCCTGCTCTTTAGGCGGTAAGGTTGGCATTGGCCCAACTCCTTGGTAGAAATCGTCCAGTTGTTTCAACCAACTCCTGCAGTTTTTGAGGTCGTGGCCTGCGGAGTTGTGGAGTGGACACCACTTCTTGCCCTCCTGCGGATTAGTTGATTTTTCTGGCTGGTCGGAATCCCGACCACCAGAGGCAGTTTTACTTTTAAATGAAGACTTATTACCTTTGGTCGAAGGTGGCTTCTCTGCGACTGCGACCTCGCGGTACTGTCCAGAGCGGTTCCTCTTCGACTTTTTTGACTTCCCACCCGGTGAAGACTCCGGCTTTTTGCTTGAATCTTCTTTCCTGGCGTCCTTGAAGCCTGGTTGGGGTGGTAGATCCCCCTTATCGACCATTCGGTTCCATTCGACCGCTTCGGCTGCATCGGAATATCGATCGACCATGTCGAACAGATCGGCCACTGATCGAGGAGGGTGAATAAGCAAGTCTTCAGTGAATCTCCGGTATCGAACGGCATGCTTAAATGCCCTGATTACGGAGCCATCAGATATGTTCGGGATGGTATTCCTCACCCCGACAAACCTCTTGACAAACTGCCGAAGTGTTTCGGTCGAAGTTTGCCGCAGCCTATGCAGGTCGTCCTCCTTACCCGGCTTTTGGTAACAATTTTGGAAATTGCTGAGGATGGCATCGCATAGAATTTCCCAATTGTAGATGGAACCCTCAGGCTGATTAAACAACCAGGTTCTAGCCGGTCCTGCGAGGACTGTAGGCAGGTAGTTGGCCATGACCTTGTCATCGCCTCCCGCTGCTTGGATGGCAGTAATATAAATCTGAAGAAACTCGGATGGGTTCTGAGTTCCATCAAACCTCCCAATGGCTCCTGGTCGAAACTTATCGGGCCAAACGACTGCTCGTAGGCCAGGCGAAAAAGCTTTGCAACCAACGTAAGGACCGTGAATCGCTCTGTGACTCTCGGTTGGGTCTCGAGCGACCTCACGCAATGGCGAGGTTACTCGTGGTCCCAAATGAGAGTGAACAGGAACTCGATCCCTACTACGAGAATCCTGCATTCGCTGGTATTTGTCCTGTCGGGACGGTACGGGCGGCGGGTAACTCCGCCGGACAGAGCCAGAATGAGGACCATCCCGCTCACGGGAATGTGTCACCGAGCGGGAAGAGGCTGTTGGGGTCGCCTCGGATGCGACCTCGTCCAGTCTTTCCGCCAGGATCCTGAAAAAGGCCGGTTTCTGCGCATCCGTGACCGTAGGAGGAAAATTGCGCATGACTTCCGCGATAGATCGCAGTCGACCATGGGTACTTCTCCTAGGGGCACCAGGTGTTATCTTTTCTTCGTCCACTGGGAAACGCTCCGGTGGTAAAGAAGGAGTCTGGTCACGTCTACGACCACGCGACCGTCGAGAAGAACTCGGGGCAGCATCGTAACGGGCCTGCGCATCTTGAAGAGCCTCTAGGGCAGTTCTGCGTAGTTCGTTGTTCTGTTGCTCGAGATCTTGATCCTCCTTCTGTTTTCGATCTTGTTCTTCCCTGGCAGCCTGTTGATCGGGAGTTTCTTCTGACAGCGCAGCAAACTGCCTAGGGAGAGAGGTTGCCGATGGGGAAAACATCTCGGTTTGTTCCGAGTCGGACTCGAAATCAAAGAGATGGTGAAGGTTATCAGGGTTGAACCTTCCTGGGCTAATTTCCGGGTCATCATCATATTTTCCCTCAGCGGGGTCGTATGACGGGCCGGATTCATCACCTAGCACATTAAGAACCTCTGTGGGTTCTGACCTTGCGCCAGTTGCTTCCTGGTCGATTGACATGACTTGGAGAGATGATTCAACCTGTGGAAGATTCTGGCCTTCGACCTCTTCCATCGAACAGGATCGCTTGGAGAAGGCATTGGTATATGGGCATAATCTCGAGATCGAAATCGTTCTAGGAATCATATGCTCCAGCCATGTTTCAGCGAACCTCCGGATTGCAATTAGGACAACTTGAGAAAGGCCCCACGGTGGGTGCCAGCTGTCGACGATTCGGACTCGGGGTCCTCAGCCGAACTTATGCAAAATTTGTAATTGTGAGACCTTTCAAGATGACCCTCCGGGAAGGTATGTAGAACAATGGTGAACAGGAGCACAGAGAGATCTATACAGGTTTGGGCCCTCGATGGTGGGAGTAAAAGCCCTACGTCCTGTTAGAATTTCACTATATGTGATAAAGCTTTACAAACTAGCGGGGAGAAACCTTCACAGGCGAAAGTTTTCCCTATATAAGTGTACAAAAAGAAGCTATAGGAGACTTGTAAGTATTGTCTAATCTAAGCCGTAGAATTGGCTGTTTGAGTAGTCGAGATACCTTGTATCTCACTTATATCAGGGGTCTTGTTCTTCCAAATGTCTTGGATCCTCCGTTTGATGTACTTTGCCACCTTTTTATACTGGTCGAAAGGGTGCCATATGAAGAAAACTGCATCAAACGGTTGGATGCGGTTTCTGGAGAACCACTGTTAACTTCCACGGAGGTTATTATCACGTGTTAATCATGAATAACCGCACATATTAACCTCTGACGGTTGGTCTTCAACGTGGAGGAATCCTCGGGATGCTTGGAATATCCTGATATAAGGATAACCGAATAGACTCCAAGCACCCTGGTCGAGAATGTTCTGACCACGGAATGTGGGCTGACCGCGCAACATCCCGGATATCCAGTCCGCGTATAGCATACGAACTTCTGACCGCACAAGGCTGTCGGCCTGACCGCACGAAACCCGCGACCTGATCGCGTAAAGCTTGCGACCTCATGGTGATGCCCCTCAGAACGGCTTGAGTTCGCATCGCCACATATATGTCTGCTTCGAATTTGTCTTGAACGAAAAGTTTATTAGAAGTGACCCGGGTGTCAATCCTCGTCATTACCTTCCTCTTGAGAAATGCAACGCATGAATACTCCTTGAGTACCCTTCCTATACAAAACCCCTTCTATAAGTTTGTATAGGCGCGCTTTTTGAATCAACCGATCACTCTCGGTTTAATCCTTGGGCAAGGTCCCATATTCGAGATAGACCCTCAATGGATTGGTCCAATCATCTTCATGTCCAAGGTTGGTAACGCAGATTGTTACCGGATCATCTTTGACCGTAGTCATGATCGAAGGATGTTCTAGGTGTTCGACGAACACTCCTGCCGGAGCAGATGTATGTGAGGATCCAATTTTAGCTAATTGGTCTGCGAGAATATTGTCCTTTCGCGGGATGTATTGGACTTCGAAATAACTGAAGTATGTTTCCAATATCCTCACTTCCCCCAGGTAATGAGCCATTGTCTCATCGGAGGTGCTGTATGATCGCACCTAAAATGGTGTGATTTTGCAATACCGCAAGTGGACGGTTGAACGTTGAGCACTTGAGGGTCAAATTCCACGAGGAACAAGCGTATTCGTCTTTCGTGATTAATGGATCACTAATTAAGTCTAAACGAGTTGTGGGCTGTTTTTTATAACTAAATCTACTACTAAAGCTATCAATATAGGGTTTTAAAGTAGTAAATTGCAGGTATGAAATCTGGATTTATAAAGCAGGAATTAAAACCTAGGGTTTCGGGAATTCCATAACCATTTGGCGTAATTCTATCCATGGTCCGAAGATTGTGAATTAATTTCCATTGTTTCCCAAGATAAATTAAGTTTCCAGTTCGGTGAGCTGGATCAACAGTCAGAGGATCGCTTCCACTGTCACGTTTGGCGAGAACCTCTCTCCTGTTCTGGGTCCCGCGTCAAAGTGCTAAGGACTCAAGAACTTCCCTAAATTCTATCTAAGACTCAACTGTTACGTCTATCGCCGAAATGAGAATTTATGGTTTAGAGCAAGAAAACATTAGAAAATAACTCCAAAACTTGAGATCAAAACCAAGGAAGAATCACGCCTTCCGGATTAGGTCATCCCTAACCCTAGAAGAGATCTACTCGCAAAAATCCATAAGAATGCAGAAATAATAATAAGAAATAAATAAAAACTTACTTGATTGCTTGAGAATTGAAGTTGCTGTCCTTGCCGGCTTACAAAAGCAATAAAATAGAGAAGGGGGCTCTACTAAACTAAAATTAAACTAAACCCTAATGGCTAGTATGGAAAAAAGCATGTCTAATTGAGCCAACAGCTTCTCTATTTATAGTACATAAGCCTTAGAATTAACAAATTACAACACAAGACTTATTTAGGAAGGAAATTGTCTCAGATTCGGACTTTAAACCGACTAACGGATCTGTTTTGGATTCGGAAATTGGGTTTCGGGTCGGATTAGGGTCGGGTCGGATTGCTGTTTTTTCAGATTTTCAGCACCTTCTTTCTCCACTTCGTTTCCTATCCAAACGATGTCAAAATAACTCCAAATTTGGTATGTTTGTTTCCTGAAACATGAAGAACACACTCGTGAAAGAGGATTGTAAAAATGTTACAAAATGTCACATAAAATGACGTATCAAAGGAATTTTAAGCATCATTTTTGCACATTTTCAATATTAAATCTATAGTAAAATTCTACCAAATTAAGACTTATCAAATTCCCCAAGCTAGCATTTTCTTGTCCTCAAGCAAAGAATCTGAATAATTTTCCAAAAATTGAGATGCCTTGGTAAATTAGATTCTCTATAAACAATCTTCCGAAGATTCACAACACATCTATGCATATGAGGCAATTGATCGTAGCAATTTAAAATTTCCAAATGCATATATTAAAATTATCAAATTTCAACCTTAGAAAAGAGAGAGCTTAATCAATTAAATTGTCTTAACAATCCTCTTTCATATAGGATTTTAAAATAAACCATGCAAAGAAAATACTCGTTATGCTACGATTTATACAAAGTTGCTAAATTGCGCTCTTCTAAAGAAAAACACTTATTTTCTTTCTTTTGTTGTTTGTTTGTTTGCCTCTTTTTTTTTACTCTTCAACTTTTTCGTGATCTTGGCCAGAATGTTTTTACTGGATCATTCCGTCGTGGCGAGAGGAGACACAGCTGAAGACGCTTACTGAAGTGCACTTACAGAAAGGCAGCTTTGTCAGTTTCCCGAGCCCTTGTAAGCAACCTCAATGCTCCATATACCTTCCCTTCCCCAGCTGGTCAATGATTCACCACCGCCTCCCCCCAGTGGGTTGATTATACTTACTTTTACACATTTTTTTATTTTTAAAGAGAAGGGAAATTAGCAATCTAGGCGTAAAGAGTAATATAAGAGAGTTAATTCCAAAAATGGTTCTATTAGAAATCTTCAATTTGGAAGAAGTCGTGTACAATTTAATGGATAAGTTCAAACTTTAATGGTCACTTTAAGATAAAAACTAAATATAGGCAATGAAAATCTTTAAAAGATGTAAGTTCAATGGATCATATGCAAAGATGTGATAGAATAATCATCTAATTGATTAAAGATTATCTTCAAAACCAGGCATTCCAAGTGATAAATCTCTTTTTATTTTTCAGTTTATGATGGAATGTGGTGGAATGATGATTTGCTGAAGACTAAACAATCGGTGAAGTGAACATCCCCCAAGCTAAATCAGACTAAGCAAACGGTTAAGTGAACACCCCTAAACTAAATCAGACATTGTCCTCAATGTATGGAGATAGATACAGATTACCGTTTGCGATTGTGGTTCAAGTTGGTGGATGTTGTGGATGATGATGTGGTGGAAGAAGATGTTGTGGTCCACGTAGCTCCAATGGTGCAGTCCAAGACGTCGCAAGTGAAAACCTAAAAAAATGAAAATAAATAAATATATAAAAAGAAAGAAAAACTTGCACACCATGTGGATCGACCACCGGAGTTTGGGTAACTGGGTTGCCTCCTGGCTAGTGCTGGTTTAACGTCCCGCTCGACGGAACGCCCTCGACCGTTCAAAAATATATAGAATCAAAAGAATCGACCGAGTTTAGTGTACTTATCTGGTCTCCCGCATTGTATAGCTTGGTACGGTGCATGTTTACCTTGAAAGTGGTGCCGTTTTGTGCTCAAAGTTCGACGGTGTTGATCGAAGGATGCCGACTAGAGGGGGGTGAATAGGCGGTTTTTCTAATTTTAATTTTGATTGAGTAATTTACAACCTAAATTGCAATATCAATACACAAATGATATAGATAATGGCACAAAGTAAGTTGTGCAATACTAAAGAGACAAGAACAATAATTCGATTTCTAGAAGTATGAAGCAAGTAATAGAAGTAACCGAAAGAGATCGAATTTTTTCTGAGGTCTCAGAAATTTGCCGATTTCCACTAATCACTCTTCACTAGAGCTTTTGCTTCGATTCCACTAGGGGTAGCCCTTCTCCTCTCCTGATAGGCGAGCTCCGAGCCTTTACACCCAACAGTCGGGCCTCTCCGACACACACCGTCGATGGAGAGATCGCCGGACCTCCCGGGTCGTCTAGGTGACGGCAATCACCAAGAGTTATAAGCCTAGCACTTTGCTTGATCAACCTCAAGGCTTGAATAACAAGTATGCAAATGCAAATGGCTCAATTTCAAACTCTTTCAACTAGCTCTCAACACTTTGCTAAAGGATTTGCTTCAAATGGAAGAAGATGTGTATGAGAGGCTTTGCAAGCTGTTGCATTGAGTTTGGTTGATGAAAATCGTGTGCATATAGCACCCCAAACAGTAGAGGTATATATAGTTTCAGAAAAACGGTCGTTTTCAAGAAAACTGGACGAAAGTTGTACTGGCCGGACATTGTCCGGCCATATCAAACCATGTCCAGTCAGTACAAAAGAAGTGACCATTACTCACGTGTTTTTCGATTGTCAATAGCCGTTTAAAACAATTTGTGAAGGCCGGACGAAAGGGATTTGTCCGGACAAAAGTCCCGGACAAAAGGATATTCTCTGTTTCCTCTTTAAAATTCACAGCAAATGTATAGGCCGGACATTGTCTGGCCATCACAGACAATGTCCAGCCTTAACCGGATAGATCCACCGGATAGATGCATATGTCTTTGGTTTCAATTTGCATAAGGTGAAAAATTTTTGTACAGGCCGGACATTGTCCGGCCATCACAGACAATGTCCGGCCTTAACCGGACAGATGCACCGGATAAGTCTATTTGTCTCTGGTTTCATTTTGCAAAAGCTGATGAAGTTTGTATTGGCTAGACATTGTCCGGCCATCACAGACAATGTCCAACCAGTTCAAAACGAAAACAGGATTTCAGATTTTTACTCAATCTCAATTATGAACTAGATGCATATGCAAATATGTTTCCAAAGACTTCAAGATTGATCAAATGACTTGTGCTAAAATCTCTCTTAATAGTACGACCATCTAAACTAGAAAATTTTCAAAAATAAAAATGCTAGGTTTAGATACTTGTACTTTTGTCGGAATTTTTCGTCATTCTTGCTTCATGAGGTCTCTATAATCTTGATTTGCACTTTTGTGATGCTTCCACCTCTTTTAACCTGAGTCTCAAATACATAGGTTAGTCGCATATATTTCGGATGTCATTAATCACCGAAACCCTAATCAGGGCTCAAGATTCAACAATCTTCCCCTTTTTGGTGATTGATGACAACCGTTATACATAAAACACATGGTTAAAAAATAAAGATGAGTATACAAAGTTCGTGCTCCCCCTGAATCATGCGTGTACATGCTATAAACAAGGCACGCGTATGAGACCATGGTATTATATCCATATGCAAATCAATCAAAAATAGTCTTCTAGTCAAGCACATAACCAAGTATGCAAATCAATATATGCAAAACCAATCAGCAATATATCAACATATCATACACATAACAACATATCCAAATAGAACTTAGAAGAACTAAATAACTCTCCCCCTTTGTCATCAAACAACCATAAAGGGAGACAAACATACATAAGTAGCATACACCCCATAGTGATATATATATAGACAAGTCAAACAATCAAGGAGATCTAGGACTGCGGAGGATGATTGGAGGAAGAATCACCGCGACGACGACGCTGATACTGTCCAGCATCAAAATGCCCCTGCAGCTCGGATATGTCTTGACTCATAGAATCTATACGGTGCTCGATAACATTGAGGTGATGATCGATGGAGTTCAGTCTGGAGTCAACCTCATCAAAACGGGTCTCGAAACGTATGGACATCTGATTGAGACGCTCCATGATCATCATGTATGGAGCGGAAAGATCAGGGCTAGGAGATATGGAATAAGAATGGAGAGGAGAAGGAGCTCCCGCCGCTGGAGAAACATCTGCCATATGCTCATCTTCATCAGCTAGTGATCCTACTTGGTTTTCATAGCAGATAAGAAGAATCCCCAAGCTCTTCATTTGGTAGAAATCCATCGAAGAGGGACGAGATGCTCGATGCAGACCAAAGAATGTCAAGGTGTGAGCTATGAAGGGTGCGAAGGGCAAAAGCCTCTTCGGGTCCATCAGAACTTCCTGCATCTCGTGGAACAAGAACTCAATGATGTCAAATGGGGTCTCGTCAACCTGAGCCTTCAGCAGATGCAACATAATAGAAGTGACGGCCCCACGATCTCCGGTTTTGGGCAAAATAGTCATATGGTTGAGCTTTTCAAGGATTGCAACCGGAGGGATCAGCTGAGAGACTTTGCCAATGTTGGGATCTGGATTGTCAAAGAGATGGACGACATCTTTGACTCTAACTTCATCAAAAGCAAACAGACTATTATCAACATGCTCGATCTGGAGAGCTTCTTAACACTGAGCCTTCGTGAGTGTTTTCTTTGAGTTGTTGTTCATGAAGACTATGTGAGAGCAATCCGAGGCAACATGAAGAGATGCAAAGAAGGATCGTATGATGTCCACATTCCATTTCCAGTCTTCCTGCATCTCGGTGAACGAGCACATATTGATAGCCAAGAATTTGCCCTTTAGTAGATAATTCACTTTGCTCTCAATCAAATTCCAGTCGATTGCTTGATGCTCGAAGACTTTGGCAGAGGAGAAATGGGTGTGATATTGGGACATTGGAAAAGCATTCTAGAAATTCCGTTCAATGCAAGTCCTCGGATGCTCATAAGGATTCTTTCGATGAAGCCGCCGAATCGCACTAGCAGTGGACGTCTGAGTGCCCCTGGGTTGCTAATCACCGCTGGTGCTGCTACTGTCATCTGAGTCCGAGTTCACAACAGGGGAGCCTTCGAGAGATGCTGGAATAGCATCATCCTCATCCACAGCTAACGCGTCCCAATCGATGGGCTGTGCCTGTTGAGAGGATCCAGGACCATGGTGACAGCTGGTCTGCTTGACTCGACCTGACATGCTGACTCTGGAAGAGAGAGTTTGATATAGAATTTGATAAAGAGATGATCTGATAAGGTACCAAGAAAGTGCAATGACATGAATGATCTTCAATTGCAATTTTAAAATGGCTTTTTAAGAATTTTGAAAGATCTTGAAGAAGAAATATCAGGAGTTTTCCTAAAGATCCATTTTACAATTCTTAAGTAGGATATGTTAATAACCTCATTATCTATCATGCTTATGAAGGTTAAAACCAAGATGGTCAATAATATCTTCATGTATGTATGAAAGATCATTTAACTCGATTTGAACTATACCACATACATGCATTCACTAACAAGGGCTTATATATATTATAACTTACTGCAATTTAGTTGTAATTTGCAAATCTATTTGTTTCAAAGTTTGATTCATGTTGAATATCTAATGCAAGTCAAAATAATCAACCTCTATATACTCAATTTATGCATGACATAACACTAGAATGAATTTGCAAAAATGTGATGAGAATGTGAGTTACATCAGTTAGTTTAACAGGTTTATTTGCATAATAACTATACTAGATTGTGTCAAATATTTTAACCCTAGAAAGCATCTTGATACTCATTGCATGCATATCTACGAAATGATCTAAATATGTAAAAGCCAACTGAGATTAGACCAATCCTAGAAGCCAATTTTATGAAATTCTTATCAATTTAGACATGCAAGGATGCTACAAAAATTCAAAACCCTAGAATGAAATGAGATGAAATGCAGGAATTAGAGGACAGGAGAAGAAAAACTAACCAAGACTAGGGAAGGAGGAGAGGCACAGGAGCCCAAATCTGAAGCCGGACGAGAGGAGGTCGGACGAGACCTTTGGTCCGGAGAGAAGGTGAGAAACGGGGTGAAAGAGAGGAACAGGAGAAGAGAGAAACGAGTCTGGGAGATTTGGGGAAGAAAAGGATTTCGGGAATTGAATAACTGAACAGACGTGCACACGCCGGACAATGTCCGCTCGGGCCGGACAATGTCCGATATGGGTGGACAGAGTCCGGTATGGGAGGACAAAGTCCTGTCAGTTCAGAGAAGATCCTGAAAGTTCTGAAATCTTGAGATTTTGCAATAATTTGTCAAAATGAGATCAAATCTCAGAATGTGCTCAATCACCATGCTAGGAATTTAGATGGATATCATGGGGATTGATAAGATCCAAGAGAAATCTAGATTCGAGTCCCCTAGAAGATGTTTTGGGGTAAAACGGATAAATGACTGAATCTTCACCAAATCTTCAATTTTCAATGAAACTTGGATTTTTCTGAAATGTTTGGATTTGTATGAATTTGAAATACTATTCCAAGCCAAAACATGGAAGAGATTTTGGCTCAAACAGCTAAATTCACAAAATGCACATTTTGGGGATTTTCGTGTCAAATGTTGTTTTCGGGAGACCTAGAAAATGTGATAACTTGAAAATCATAGGTCTTTTGAGAAAAAGTTCAACATGAACTATCTTCGAATGATTGAGCACTAAGTGATTCATGTAGAAAGTTTTTTGTCAAAACTCAACCAATCTTAGTTTATGGAAATAAGTCATTTTAGGCCAAAACAAGATCCCGAAATCTTCAATTTTGTCAAAATTATACATTTTAGCTCGAAATCCTTTCTTTTCACTTTCAAAACCTTTGAGAACATATTTGAAAGGTATTTTTGAAGGTTTCATGTTAATTTTACACATTTTGAAAATTTTGAGCACTTTTTCACCTTTTTGATTTGAAAATGACACTTTTAATAAAAGACATGCATAATTTTCATTTTTGTATACAATTTTAGGGGTATACAAGTATTCAATGAGCTTGAAGTTGCTCCCACTTAATGTGTCATCCAAGTTTTGTTGAAAAGAGATAAAGAGGTGATCTTTGATGTCTAATGTCAATGTGCTTAGTTCGAGAGTGTTGAACGGGATTGTTAGCAATTTTAACGGCACTCTCATTATCACATAAAAGTGGAACACAATTGAATTTTATGCCATAATCTAGCAAAGTTTGCTTCATCCATAATAGTTGTGCACAACAACTACCGGCCGAAACATATTCCGCCTCGGCGGTTGAGAGTGCGAATTTTGTTTCTTAGAAGTCCATGAGACTAATGATCTTCCTAGAAGTTGACATCCACCGGAAGTACCTTTTCTATCGATTTTACAACCGGCATAATCAGAATCCGAATATCCAAGAAGATCAAAACTAGCATTCTTAGGGTACCAAAGACCTATGTTTGGTGTATGTTTTAAGTATCTTTCACTGCAATCAAGTGACATTCTCTAGGAGCAGCTTGAAATCTAGCACACATGCATACACTAAACATAATGTCCGGTCTAGAAGCAGTAAGGTACAATAAGCTACCAATCATAGAACGATATAATTTAAGTTCCACCAGTTTACCTCCCTCGTCCATGTCCAAATGACCATTTTTAGCCATGGGAGTCTTGATTGGCTTTGCATCATCCATGCCAAATCTCTTGAGCAAATCCTTCACGTATTTGCTTTGACTCACGAATATTCCTTCATTGATTTGCTTAATTTGAAGTCCGAGAAAAAAGCTTAATTCACCTATCATAGACATCTCAAATTCCTTTGACATGGTTTCACCAAAAGCTTGACAAAGGGACTCATTAGTGGAACCAAAAATTATATCATCGACATAGATTTGGCAAACAAAGAAGTCATCATTTATGATTTTGGTAAAGAGAGTTATATCAATTTTTCCGACCTTAAAACCTTGTGAAATTAGAAAATTTCGCAATCGTTCATACCAAGCCCTAGGAGCTTGCTTAAGACCATAAAGGACTTTTGAAAGTTTATAGACATGATTAGGATATTTTGGATTTTCAAAGCCCGGTGGTTGCTTTACAAATACAAGTTCTGAAATTTCACCATTTAAGAAGGCACTTTTAACATCCATTTGAAATAGTTTGATTTCAAAACTTGATGCAAATGCAAGTAAGATACGAATGGCTTCCAGTCTAGCCACGGGAGCAAAGGTTTCATCAAAATCTAATCCTTCAATTTGAGAATAACCTTGTGCTACCAATCTAGCTTTATTCCTTACAACTATGCCATTTTCATCTTGCTTATTTCGGAAGACCCATTTTGTACGAATTATATTGTGATCAAGAGGTTTTTCTACAAGTTTCCAAACATTGTTTCTAGTAAAGTTGTTCAATTCCTCATGCATGGCATTTACCCAATCCGGGTCCGCTAGAGCTTCATCAATGCATTTGGGCCCAAGACTAGAAATGAATGATGCGTGCTCACAAAAAGATGCGACTCTAGAGCGAGTTTGAACACCTTTACCAACATCACCTATTATTTGGTTTACGGGGTGATCCTTAGTGATGGTTTAATGATGTCTTGGATTTTGCAATGCTTGATCTTCATTTTCCTTCATCTCTGGATTAAGATCAACTTGAGTAGCAGTCTCCAGAACCATAGAAGCTTCTTCATTTTCTTGACCGGGTGACTTTGAATCTTCATCTTTAGGCGTGATGTCCCCAATCGTCATGTTCTTCATATCTTCTTGTAGTTCCTCATTTCCTACATTCTCAAGATTTTCATACTCTTCTTGAGAGCCATTAGTTTCATCAAACTCAACATTACAAGTTTCCTCAATGCATTCGGTTATAGTGTTAAAAACACGATAAGCCTTGCTAGTTGATGAATATCCAACAAGAAAACCCTCATCAACACGTCTTTCAAATTTTCCAAGATGCATGCATTTTTTAAGAATGTAACATTTGTAATCAAAAACTCGAAAATATGAAATATTTGGTTTTCTTACAACAATTAGCTCATAGGGAGTTTTGTTTAACAGTGGATGAGTGTAAAGCCGGTTGTTGGGGGAAATCGCCGCGAGACTAAGTCCAGGTAAGGGGCTACGCTCTTAGCCCAGGGACAAGGCCCCCGGTGCCTGTCCCGGAGGCCGCCATTTGCCCGGGGATAAGGCCTCCGGTGCCTGTCCCCGGCGCCGCCTTTTGCCCGGGGACAAGGCCCCCAGAGCCTGTCTCGGGTGCTGCCTTTTGCACGGGGACAAGGCCCCCGGAGCCTGTCCCGGGCGCCGCCTTTTGCCCAGGGACATGGCCCCCGGTGCCTGTCCCGGGCGCCGCCTTTTGCCTGGGGACAAGGCTCCCGGTGCCTGTCCTCGGCTCCGCCATTTGCCCAGGGACATGGCCCCCGGTGCCTGTCCCGGGCGCCGCCTTTTGCCGGGGGACAAGACCCCCGGTGCCTGTCCCGGGCGCCGCCATTTGCCTAGGGACATGGCCCCCGGTGCCTGTCCTGGGTACCGCCTTTTGCCCGGGGACATGGCCGCTGGTGGTTCATCCCGGGCATTGTCGTCTTTCTGGAGACGGAAGTCTCCGGTCCCGGGTCACATGAGGGTCACGCGAGAAGCGCCACGGGAATCAGCGGACACCTTTCAAGCATCCAAGGCGCCTGGCCAGGAGAAGGACGTTGCTACCCTTCGATCCAGGCGGGGTAGTTTAGTCTTTTTGCTTCTTTTGGGGCTATAAAAGCCCTTGTACACCTCCTGTAAGGGACAAGTTTTCATTATTGCTTGGAATAGACAATCTCACAGGTGTGCTCTGGAGCCATCTCTCCCCCGAGAGAGCTCCCTCAGCCGACTCCGGTCGGGAGCACGCCGACAGGACTAGGGCCCCCATTGGGACCCGAACTTGTATAAACTCTCGTGTCATTTTGTTGTGCTTGCCCGACGGGGGAGGACCGGTTACCCAGTCAGCCCGCATCATATTTTCTTCGCTAGGATCGTCCACAAAACATGCCAGGGTATTCGTAAGACCACGACAGTTGGCGCCGTCCGTGGGGACCCCTGACAAGACGCCATGGCTCCCCCAAGAACGAGGGCCCGCGCCCTTCCCGGTGACCCGGCGCCACCCGTCTGGGGCACGACCGTCCTGGCGCTTCCGCCCGGAGGCGATCAGACCCAGGTACCGCCTCCTACTTTCCCTCTTAATTTCGGTGGTTCGACCTCCGGGTCGGTCCCGGTGACCGCGCTCGCCTCGGCCAGGACCAGTCTCCCCCCGATGGGTTCCCCAGTCCCCCGGGACGCCTTGCTTGAGGCTTTAGTAGAGGGCTAGCTCCACGCCCAGCGCTCTATGGACGAGTTGCTCCTCGTCTTGGCGCGGCCACCGGCCCCCACATACCTGCAGTACCCATTCTCGGTGGTTGTGCCCCCGTTTATGGGACACCCGGTAGCCCCTCTGGTCTCCGGAGGCTCGGCTGCCAGTATGACCTCGCCGGGGGGTATCCTCCCCCAGCGGGCCATCCGTCCGGAGCCTTCCCGGTGCCGGGGACTTACTTCATGCCTGGGCCATTCGCGGTACAGGGGGGACACCCTGTTCCAGGCCCATTCCCAGGGCCGGGGGCCCATTACATGCCGGGGGTTTTCCCTGTGCTGGGAGACAGTCTCGCCCCATGGGTCGCGTTTACCGCACCAGGGGCGGTCGACAGAGCAACGGTGCCCCGGTTTCGGACGTCTCCGCGGGTGTTCCCCCCTCTCCGGTTCCAGATAATACAGGGGTTTCCCCCTTTCCGGTCTCGGTCGTCGCCGCGGGGGTTCCCACCTCTTCGGTTCCGGATAATACAGGGGTTTCCCCCTTTTCGGTTCCGGAGGTCTCCGTAGGGGGCTCCCCCCTGCCGGCCCCGGTAGCGCCCAGGCCAGTAGCTACAGTGCATGAGCTCCCTCCTCCCCCGAGGCTACCCCCGAGGGTGTCTCCGGCGGACCAGGTCCGTTTCTCCTGGGAGGAGGTCGAGCGAATGAATACGGCTAAGTCCGGGGAAGAACTTCCCCCGGATCGCGGACGCAGAGAGCTTCACTCCCGCACCAGATGGGGGAAGAGACCCGCTGAAGAACCAACCTCTCCGGGGGAGAGCCCGGACGTCTTGGAACTCAGCCCCGGCCCGGAAGAAAAGCGTCGTCACCACCATGCCGGCGGACCTCTTGGGCCACTTCCTGACTCCGACAATGACCGCGCGCCCCCTGTCAAAGGAGACAGCAACAGGGACTCTCCTCGAGAAGTGCAGGGGGCAAATCAGCTGCTATGCCGCAGACTCTGGTGCATTGAATGGCCGCGGCCTTACCGCCCGCCACACATCGAGCACTACAA
Source organism: Pharus latifolius (assembly GCA_019359835.1). NCBI lineage: Eukaryota > Viridiplantae > Streptophyta > Magnoliopsida > Poales > Poaceae > Pharus > Pharus latifolius. Next base: position 31,567,928 of record CM033320.1, read on the forward strand.
TGGTGAGGCCGACCCCTATAAATTTGTGCAGGTGTATTCCACAGCCATCTCGGTGGCTGGGGGGGACGAGACGGTGCAATGCAACGTCTTCCCCCTCTACCTCACCGGGATTGCCCGTTCGTGGTTCTACAATTTGAAGGCTGGCTCCATCAAGCGCGAGTTCTGCGTGAACTTCCAGGGGAACTACGTGCGTCCCCTGGATTCCTCGCAGCTGTATACCGTCTGGTAGAGGACGGGGGGGACCATCCGAAGCTTCTTCAAGCGCTTCGCTCAAGTCAAGAGCAAAGTGGCTCACATCCCCGACTCCACGGTCATCGAGGCGTGCAAGAGCAGGATCCTCCCGAGAGAGCTCCATCGGAGGCTCTCCCGAAGCTGCCCCTCCTCCACTGACGAGCTCTTCAACGTACTCGAAAAGTACGCTTAGGCAGAGGAGGACGACCTCTGGAAGAAAAACCAGGGGCTCCCGCCCCCGCTGACCGGGGGGCCAGGGACCCCCTCAAACGCCCCAAGCAGGGGAGTTGTAACGAGCCACGGCCTCAGGACACTTTCGTCCTCGAGGGCGGAGGCGGCTCGCGAGACACCCCGAGGGGCAATCGCCCCTTTCCCAAGCCGAAGAGCCGCGGGGGAGGACAGTCGTCCCGCGGTCGGGAAGGCCCTGCGGCAGGAAGTAGGGAAGGCCCGTGGTGCACCTTCCACAGGTCCAGTACCCATGCCACTCGGGAATGCCACCAACTGTTGCAGCAGTTCACCGCGTTCCTCGACCAGCATGGGCAGGGGGGACTCCGGCCTCCTTGCCCCCTTAGCTGGCCTTACCAGCCCTTCTTGCCCCAGCGGGGGGACAGCAAGGACGAACACAGGAGGGGGAGCCATCAGAAACTCTCCCCTTCCAAACCTCCCAGAGGCGTGTCAACGTCATCACGGGAGGGTCCGCTTCCGAGCGGGACTCTAAGAGCCAGCGCAACGAGTACGCACGCGAAGTGAAGGTGGTGGGGGTGCTGCATACATCTCCGCCACCTAAGTGGTCGGACGTCCCCCTTACCTTCACGGCGGAAGACGCACGTGGGGTTCGCTTCACCCATGACGACGCGCTCATCGTCTCCGCCACCATCTACAACTGCCACCTGGCCCGCATCCTCGTGGATGGCGGGAGCTCTACTGATGTCCTCTACCTAAAAGCCTTTAGGGAGATGCAGGTGGACGAGAAGCTCCTGCAGCCTGCAGCAGGGCCTCTTCAAGGATTCGTCCCGGGGAAGGCGATCCACCCCGTGGGGAAGGTGGATCTCCCCATGACGTTCAGCACCCCGGAAAATAACCGGACTGAGATGGTCCAGTCTGATGTGGTAGACCTCCCCTCTCCTACAACGCGATCATGGGGAGGACCACGATCAACCGCCTGGGAGCCGTGATCCACGAGAACTACCTCTGCGTGAAGATCCCCGGGCCTCACGGCGTGATCACCACCTGGGGAGACCAAGACGTGGCCCGCGCTCTATACGAGCGCCCGCTGCAACGATCAGGAGAATCAACATCATCAAAACCCCGGGGGGGAGGCCTCTCCCCCGGAGTCAGACGTCGCAGCAATACCTTCCGGGAGGCCCCACCCCAAGCCGCGTCCGGAAGGGGCCTCCAGAAGATCCCCCCGTCCCCGGACGACGGGGACAAGGCCGTCAGAATCAGGGTGGAACTTCCCGAGGAGCACGCGGAGCAACTCACGGCTTTCTTGCGCGAAACTCCGACGTTTTCGCGTGGAAGCCCTCTGACATGCGGGGCGTCGCCTGGGACGTCATCGAGCACAAGCTCGTGGTGACCCCCAGTCACCCCCCAATCAAGTAGAAGCTGAGGAAACTCTCCCTTGAACGCCAAGAGGCGATCAAGGTAGAGATTGCCCGACTTCGAGAGGCGGGGTTCATTCGGGAGGTCTTGCACCCCGAGTGGCTCGCGAACCCCGTCCTCGTGAAGAAGTCGAATGGCAGGTGGCGGATGTGCGTGGACTTCACCGACCTCAACCGCGCCTGCCCCAAGGACAACTTCCCGGTCCGGTGAATTGACCAATTGGTCAACTCTACCGCGGGGTGCGAGTTGATGAGCTTCTTGGACGCGTCCTCGGGCTATCATCAGGTCCAGATGGCGGAAGGGGACGAGGAAAAGACAAGTTTCATAACTCGCCTCGGGACCTTCTACTCTGCTCACATGCCCTTCGGGCTGAAGAACGCTGGAGCGACCTTCCAGCGGCTCATGACGCTGGTCTTCAAGGACCAAATCACGCGCAACGTTGAAGTCTACGTCGACGACGCGGTCGTCAAAAGTCCCCGCACAACCGCCCACGTCGACGACCTAGAGGAGACCTTCCACAACCCCCACGCATACGGGTTGAAGCTCAACCTAGAGAAGTGCGCCTTCGGCGTGCACGGGGGGAAGCTCCTGGGCTTCCTTGTGTCCCAGCGGGCCATAGAGGCAAACCCCGAGAAGATCCGGGCGTTCCTCGACATGCCCCTGCTGTGCTCGGTCAAGGACGTTCAGCGACTCACTGGCCGCTTAGCCGCGCTGAGCCGCTTCATCTTGCGGTCGGGGGAACGCGGCCTTCAATTCTTCAAGATCCTCCAGGGGCTCGAGGGGTTCCAGTGGACCCCCGAGGCCCAGGAGGCCTTCGACGACTTGAAGAAGTACCTCACGAGCCCCCCAATGCTCATGAGTCCATCTCCGGAAGAGCCCTTGCTCCTCTACCTAGCCGCGACCCCGGTCACCGTAATAGCAGTACTAGTAAAGGAGAAAGATGGGCAGCACCATCTCGTATACTACGTGAGGGAAGCCCTCCAAGGGGCCAAAACTCGGTACACGGAGATGGAGAAGATCTGCTACGCCCTCCTGATGGTGTCCCGGAAGCTTCGTCATTACTTCCTGGGGCAACCCATCACCGTCCCGTCATCCCTCCCCTTGCGGGAGATGCTCCGAAACAAAGAAGCCACCGACTGGATAGGGAAGTGGGGGGCCGAGCTCGCCCCTTTCTCCCTTTCCCTCACGGGGTGCTCCGCCATCAAGTCGCAGGTCCTTGCCGACTTCGTGGCGGAGTGGACTCTTGCCTCCGGGCCCGGGGACGAAGACCTCCCCGCGCCGCCCCGACGCAGCGACCATTGGACACTCATGTTTGATGGCTCCCTGTGTCTGGCCGGGGCTGGTGCGGGACTAGTCCTCCGGAGCCCCGAGGGGAGCGAACTCGAGTACGTGGCGCGGCTCGAGTTCCCCGCCACAAACAACGTCGCCGAATACAAGGCTTTGCTCCTCGAGTTGCGTCTTGCGCGCTCCCTGGGGATTTGACGCCTCCTAGTGATAGGAGACTCCCAGCTCGTAGTTTGCCAAATGGACAAGTCCTACTTGTGTCATGACGCAAACTTGAGCCTTTACTTGCGGGAAGTGCGCAAGATGGAGAAGCACTTCGATGGCCTACAGGCCCGGCACATCCCCCGAAGAGACAACGACCGGGCCGACACTCTAACCCGGGCTGCCAGTGCCCGGGACTGCTCCCCAAAGGGGCCTTCTTGGAGATTATTGCAAAGCCCTCGGTGACCTCCTCAGACGCGGGCGACGAGCCTCGCGTCCCGAAAGTCGCCGAGATCATTCGGACTTCGTCTCGGATGGACCCCCTTATCTCCTTCATCAAGGGGGAGGGGGACCCTCCCAACGAGACCGAGGCTAAGCGCCTCCGGGCCAAAGCTCGGGCATACCTCCTGTTGGAGGGGAAGCTCTACAAGCAGGGAGCTTTCGTCCTACTTCGATGCCTCCCACGACCGGAAGGACATCCACACGGGAAGCTGTGGGTCTCATCTAGCCCCGTGCGCCATCACGGCCAAGGTTCTTCACCAAGGCTTTTACTGGCCCATGGTGATGCGTGACGCGTGATACCTTGTCTCCGCGTGCGAGGCTTGCCAGAAGATGGCCAAGGGTTGGAACCTCCCCCCGTAGCACTGCAGACTATCCCCATCACTTGGCCCTTCGCGCGCTGGGGGATGGACCTCCTAGGCCCCTTCCCCCCAGCGCCCGGGGGCTACAAGTATTCGGTGGTCGTGGTCGACTACTTTACTAATAGGGTAGAGGCTGAACCTTTGGCCAGCATCACGTCCCAGGCGGAACAGCGGTTTTTCTCGAAAAATGTCGTTTGTCGTTTTGGCGTCCCCCGGGAGATCACCATCGATAATGGGACCCAATTCGACTCAGCTTACTTCCGGGAATTCTGCAAAGGCCTGGGGCTCACCATCCATTTCTCTTCAGTGGCCCATCCCCAGACCAACGGGGCCGTTGAAAGGGTCAACGGCGTAATCCTACAAGGGTTACGCTGACAACTCGAACAAGCCTCTTCCAAGCGGGGTGCATGGGCAGAGGAGCTCCCTAGCATCCTCAGCTCCATGCACATGACTCTGAGCCAGGCGACGGGACGTACTCCCTTTTCCCTCCCCCCGGAGATGAGCTTTTGGTCGCTGAGAGTCGAGCTCCTAGACGGAGCTACGACCGCGGCGTACCAAGCAAATGAAGCCAATCAATGACTAGAGGTCGATCTCGTGGAGGAGGAATGCGACCCAGCGCTCCTCCGCCACGCCATCTACGAACGCGAAATGGCGCGCGCATACAACCAGCGCGTGCATGAGAGGGCTTTCCCACTCTGGGACATTGTCCTCAAGCGTGTCACAGACCCCCAAGCCCAGGGCAAACTCTCCCCCAAGTGGGAGGGCCCCTATAGGATCTCGGCAGTCCTGGGCTCGCGGGCTTACAAGCTCTCCAACCTTCAAGAGCAGGAGCTGAAGCACAGGTGGAACCTGCGCTTGCTTCGCAAGTTCTACGTCTAGCCTACGGGCCCACCCCCTCCCTCGGAGCGATCGTGCCGGAGGGGGAGGGGGACATTGTACTCATCGTCCCCTCCCCCGAAGCGATTACGCCAGAGGGGGAAGGGGGACATGGTAATCACTGTTCCCTCCCCCATCACAATTTCACGGGGGGAGGCGTTGTATTTTGGTTCATTGTCAATACAACTGGTTTTTTCTTCAACTCTCTCAGTGAAGGTTTTTTGCATTACCATCTCTCACGGAGATGCCCTCCCTGTGAGGATGCCCTCCCCGTGAGGAAGTGGGCTATCACGACCCAACAAGTCCCTACAACGGGAGTCCCACTTCTGTAGGGCGGCTTACGATCACCCCTCGTGGACTGAGGGTGTAAGCGGCAACCCGGTCCTCAAGGACAGCGGTAACGAGTCAATTTGGGAGACTAGTCCCCTACCCAAACACTCAGACCCATCATCGGGCGCATCCTCCTCCGGGAGTCGATTGTCTCCTTAGTGAGACGGAGTTCTTGGATATTTTTTCTCGGAGATATTATTCCCGGCTCCCCGTTTTCACGGTGACCGGACGGTTGTTTCCCGAAAAAATTACCTCCGGAAATTTCATCTCGGATTTTCTTGGATGTTTTTCCCTGTAGACCTTATTCCCAGCTCTCCGTTTTCACGGTGACCGGAGATATTGGGCTTCCCGGAACCTGGTTCCCCGTTTCCACGGTGACCGGCAGGTTTTCCCCCTAGAAGAATTCTTTGGAATTCCGGAATTCTGATATTTTTCCCGGGGACCTCACTCCCAGCTCCCCGTTTTCACGGCGACCGGACGGTTGTCTCTAGGAAAAATTCTCCGGAAATTTCGTCTTCGGTTTTCTTGGATGTTTTTTCCCAGAGATCTTATTCCCAGCTCCCCGTTTTCACGGCGACTGGAGAGTTCTCCTGGAAAAATCTATTTTTTCCCGTAGACCTCGTTCCCGGCTCCCCGTTTTCAGGCCAACCAGAGAGCTCTCCCGGAAAAATTCTTAATGGCTTTGTCCCGGGAGCTTTGTCACCCCCACAGCGCGCGGAGCTAGCCTCCGGGCCGCTGTGGAGGGGGGGATAAGGAGCCCCCGGGAATCACACCATTCCAGACCTCCTAAGATAAACGAGCAAACTTAGCTGTATCAAAGAAAATTCGAATAACACAAGCGAGCCAAACACAACTTTATTGAAGATCTTTCAACCGAAGGACATCTTCCCCCTCTAGTGGGTATCATTACAACAGACACGATACAACCCGGGCCATTGGGAGATCTTCCTCCGCGTCCGGGTATCGTATACATCCTAAAGTTCCTACATCTAATAATCCCGGAGACCCTCTCATATCTCCCGGGCCAAGTCCCAGTACAAGCTTTGTATAAGACGCTAGGCCTCCCGGAGAACTCCTTCGGGCCAATACTCGTAGCCCACCGGATTAGCGCGATGATTATTGAAGTTGTCCAGGTGCTACTCCGGATGCCATCGCAGCCGTATCGACTCCTGGGCAACACCCCCGCTGCGTCCCCCGGAGAAGAGACTCAACAAAATTAAGGCGGCCTGGGCATCCCCCTGGGAGTCTCTCTAGGACCTTCGCCCGGGGGTAACCCCCCAGGAAACCTGGTACATTGCATTCATTTAGACTTAGAAAAAATTTCAATTTCTATTGCATCAAAATATTTTTGTACAAGTGTCCAGGGCTTCCTCTAAGAAGCTACCGGGAGCAAAAACCTAAAAAAGCAAAAAAGGGCCCTATCTGAAGGCCCGGGGGGAGGCTCATACATGTTTATCGGCGTCCTCCCCCCTGGGGGCCCCAGCCAGAGCTGCTGCATCCGCCCCTGGAGGCGCCGACGCCGGGAAGCGCGTCCGGATTATCCGGTCGTAGAAGCCCCCGGCAAGCTACTCCACCTCTCGCCGCGAGGGCTCAAAAAACTCCGGGAAGCTCCAGGGGATTCGGCCACCGATTGCCTGGGTGCCCACCCCCCGGTGCTCCACGAGCCCGGCCGCGCCCGCCACCACGGGGATCGCCCAGCCTCGCGCCCAGGCATCAGCGGCCTCCGTGAGCATCGCCAGGGGCGCCTCGAAGCTGCTCCCGGAGCCTAAGGTCATGCCAAGCCCCTCGAGGGCTGAGCTAACGGAGCAGCCCGCGTCCGTCACCTCCCGGACGCTCGAGCCCTCGAGCTCCCGGAGGGCATCCTCCTTCGCCTTGGCCACCCTCCGGAGCCCGTCGTTGGCGGTCTCGGAGGCATGGATTTGGGCCCGGACCCGAGCAAGCTCCCGGAGGGCATCATCCCACTGCTCCTGGTAGGTGACGGCCCTATCTTCCTCTTCCTTCAGCGCCTGGCCGAAGCGCATCTCAATTCCCCAGGTAATGGCCGGCCCCTACGAGCTCAAGAGTTAGAAAAAATTCGAGTTTGGGGCGCCGAAGGAAAACACCCACCGGCTCGGGGAAATACCTGGATCTGGAGAGATTGAAGTTCCCGTAAGCGCTCGCGGAACGTCCCTTGCGAGACGTAGTCCTGGACCTTCCGAGTCTGCAGGCTCTCCGCGTACTGGTTGACCTCCCCCGCGGACAGTAGGGGGTCTCCCTCCCGGCGCCTGATCCGTCGCGGCTGACGACGGGCCCCCGCGCGTGAGTTGCTGGGGTGATGTGGACCGGGGAGGTGGTGGGTGGTGTCTTTGCTGCCGAGGATGTGGCCGCCGAAGAGGTGGCCGAAGAGCTCTCAAAGGGGGTCCCTCCCCGGAGAGGGATCAGGAGCCCTTTCCCTTTTCCAGGCCGCGGGGCCCCCGAGACCTCCGTCTCCGGGGGAGCCTCATAGACCGAGGGGCTTCTCCCCTCGTCCACTGCCCACTCGACTCGCGGAGAGGAAGCCTTCGCGAATCGGACCTTCGGCCTCTCCGGCTCCGGTAGCGCCAGAGCCCCCGGGAGAGCTATCGCCGAAGGTGGCGAGGGGGCGTAGTCCGCAGAATCGAACGCCCCCCCGTCATTTGCTGGCCCCTTCCCCCGAGCCTCTCCGGGGCTCTACGGGGGAGGGGGCGTCACTTCCTTCCGAGGTGGCGCACGTGCGCACCCTAACTAGGGGGTTGCGTCCCAGGCCTTCACCGGCGTGGAGCCCGACGTCGTCGATGGACTGGGTGCTTTCTGAGTCTTGGCCTTCTGCGGCTCAGAGCCCCCGGTAGTCTCCTTTCCCCTCTTGTGGGAACCGGGAGTGGGGAGGGGCTTTCTCACCAGTAGCCTTAGCCCGAAGGCCTCGGCCACCATGTTCTGGGGAGGGCCCTCCCCCATGACTCGCACGATGCGTTCGTGCTCGTCGGTGTAGTACCTCCCGAGGAGGTTCTCCGCCTTCTCCCGGGCGACCGGGTACGGCCGGACTGCAAGAGGTAAGGAGTTAGAAAAATTTACAAGAAATGAGCAAAGAAAGTGGGAACTTAAGTCGGGTCACTGGCTTCTGCGGGGGCCACTGGGCCGAGCACATCCCAATCCCCCTCCTCTCGTGCGAGAAGGGGGAGATCTTCAGAAGCGTCAGCTCCTCGGTGGCGTCCCGCATAGAGCGGACGCCCCGAGAGCCAACGACTTTGCTGAGGAGCTTCAGCTCCTCCTCCGTCCAAACCGGGGGCTTGGGCGCGGACGACCGGCTGTTGGAGGTGGCCTCCGGGGAGTACACCACCTCATCGTCCCAGACCCAGAGATAGAACCACCACCGGATCCAGTCCCCCCAATGGTCCCGGGAGGCCGCCACCGGGTACTCAGCTACCCGGGATGGCAGCAGCTGAATCATCACCGAGCCAAAGGGGGACGTCAGTCCTCCCTTCACCAGGTGGGAGCTCCTTGTCGCCGCCTCTTAAAAATACCGGAACAGCCGGAGCGTGGGCTCCCGTCCGGTGGCCGTCTCAAAGAGCCAAATGAAGAGGCCCATCTGAACGAATGCGTTCGGTGTGAGGTGGTTCAGCGCCACCCCATACTCCTTCAGAAACTCCCAGAGCAATGGATGCACCGGGAGCCTGAGTCGCGCCTCGAGGAAAGCCTCGAAGGCCACTACTTCTCCGGGCCTGGGGCAGGGGGCTCCATCTTTGCGGGGATCCGAACGTCCCCATCCGTGACAACTCCCCGGTCAACCAAGGACTCCAAGTCCCCGGTTGTCAATTCGGAGACCCAGAGGAAGTCCGCAGTGACTTCCTCCGGAGGCACCTCCGCAACCTTGGCACGGCCCTTGGGTCCCATCTGTTTTTTCCGGTGGCTTAGGCTTTGGAAAAAGGGGGGGACTTAGAGGTTCCGGAGGCTAAGCTTCCGGGAACGAGCTTCCGGGAGAGGGCTACCGGGAGAGCTAAGGGGGCTAAAGGTTTGAAGTTTGAAGTTTGGAATGAGCTCTCCAGGCCCCCCAAGGCCCTATTTATAGGGGCTGAGTGTGGTCCCGATGGGCACCACGTGGCCCTTCGTGGTGCATCCGCGCTGATGAAATTCAAACAGCACGCGGGAAATGAAGGGGCCGGTGCGCAAAACGAGGCACCACCGATTCGAACCACGAGCGGCCATTATGGCCGAACGACGTACTCCCATCGAGACGACGACGCAGTCATAAACGCGCGGCACGGGAATCAAAACATCACGTCCCCGATAGCTTGTCCTAGAGATTTTCGCTGTAACATGAACCATCCCCTCCGGGGACTCGAGCATCGTCCCCGGAGGGCATGGGGGGCTGTTGTTGGGGGAAATCTCCGCGAGACTAAGTCCAGGTAAGGGGCTACGCTTTTATCCTGGGGACAAGTCCCCCGGTGCCTGTCCCGGAGGCCGCCATTTGCCCGGGGACAAGGCCCCCGATACCTGTCCCGGGCGCCGCCTTTTTCCCGAGAACAAGGCCCCCAGTGCCTGTCCCGAGCGCCGCCTTTTTCCCGGAGACAAGGCCCCCAGTGCCTGTCCCGGGCGCCGCCTTTTGCCCGGAGACAAGGCCCTCGGTGCCTGTCCTGGGTGCCGCCTTTTGCCCAGGGACAAGGCCCCCGGTGCCTGTCCCGGGCGCCGCCTTTTGCCCAGGGACATGGCCCCCGGTGCCTGTCCCAGGGCAAAGCTTTTTGCCCGGGGACAAGGCCCTCGGTGCCTGTCCTGGGCGCCGCCATTTGCCCTGGGACATGGCCCCTGGTGCTTGTCCCGGGCGCCGCCATTTGCCCGGGGACATGGCCCCCAGTGCCTGTCCCAGGCTTCACCTTTTGCCCGGGGAGAAGGCCCCCAGTGCCTGTCCTGGGCGTTGCCATTTGCCCGGGGACATGGCCCCCGATGCCTGTCCCGGGCGCCGCCATTTGCCAGGGGACAAGGCCCCAGGTGCCTGTCCCGGGCACCGCCTTTTGCCCGGGGACGTGGCCCCCGGTTTTGCCCGGGGACAAGGCCCCCAGTGCCTGTCCTGGGCGCCGCCATTTGCTCGGGGACATGGCCCCCGGTGCCTGTCCCAGGCGCCGCCTTTTGCCCAGGGACAAGGCCCTCGGTGGCTCGTCTCGGGCATTGTCGTCCTTCTGGAGACGGAAGTCTCTGGTCCAGGATCACGTGAGGGTCACGCAAGAAGCGCCTAGGGAATCAGCGAACACCTGTAAAGCATCCAAGGCGCCTGGCCGGGAGAAGGACGTTGCTACCTGTCGACGATTCGGACTCGGGGTCCTTAGCCAAACTTATGCAAAATTTGTAGTTCGTAAGACCTTTCAGGGTGTCCCTCCAGGAAGGTATGTAGAATTATGGAGAACTAGAGCACAGAGAAGTTTATACAGGTTTGGGCCCTCGGTGGTAGGAGTAATAGCCCTACGTCCTGTTGGGATTTCACTGTGTGTAGTAAAATAGTTACAAAGTGACGGGAAAAGATCTTCACAGGTGAAGATTTTCCCTATATGATTGTACAAGATGAAGCCTGGAAGGCTTATGGAAGCTATCTAGTCTAGGCTATGGTCTTGGTTGTTTGATCAATTGATCTTTGGGTGAGATGTACTGTATCTCCTATACCCCGTGTATGATGTGATCATCCCCTGTTTGATGCACCATGCTGCCCTTTTATACTGGTCGAAAGGGTGCCAAGTTGTAACGGCATCGAACGGTTGCTTGGATGTGGTTTAGAGAACCGCACTTAACTTCCACGCAGGTTTAACACGTGTTATTCGTGGATAACCGCACGTATTAACCTCCTGACGGTTGTTCCTCTACGTGGAAGAATCTTCGGAATACTTGGGATATTCCTGCTACAGGGACAGATTAATCCCACGTTCCCTGGTCGAAAGTGCTCTGACCGCGTGATGTTGCCTGACCACGCAACATCTTCAGCCTTCTGTCCGCGCATAGCATACGAACTCCTGACCCCGCACTAGCTGCGATCTGATTGCGTAAAGCCTGGACCTCGGGCTGGTACTTCTCAGAATGACTTGAGTTCGCACCGCCAGGCACGTGTCTGGCTCGAATCTATCCTGAACCAGTCGTGCATTTATTTGAACTAACTCGGGTGTCAATCCTCGTCAGCTAGCCCCCAAATTCGAAGAGAACGAAGGGACGTGTTTACTTCGAATTTCAAGACATACATCGGATTTTTAACCCGACGCTTCAAATCCCCCACTTAGTGGCGCACTAAGTGTGGCGGTTGGTTCCCTGAGACGGGCTCTAGGTAACATGTGACGGGTAATGATGGTGCTGTTGAAACGTTTTTTAATCCGAGGTGAAATTGTAAATGCTTTTAAAAACTCGAGGCGCTCAGAAGGCGAACCGTCACCCTGGCGGCTATAAATACCGAAGCCTTCGAATTACAAAGCTCCACAACTTCTCCTCTCAGCTAAGTTTCTGTTGAAACCATCTACACTCTTGTTTTCATACTTCTCCCGATGGCAGACCACAACATCATCGAGATTGAGAGTGATGAAGAGAAAGTTTTTGAGCAAGAGTTACAAATGCCCGAAGATCTATCTCCTTCAAGGAAGAAGCCCAAGGTTGACGAGGGATCCTCCAGCAGAACAAAGGTGAAAAAAACATCACCGTTCTTTCTTCCTTCTGTTTCTCTAATTCTTCCTACCCATGCACCTCGGTAGGTCGAACTTTCATCTCCACCTTTGGAGGGACATTCTTCTCAGTTTTCTCCATTTCATCCCAATGCTCCCTGCTTTTGTTCGGATGATCAATTTTCTGGTAGGCAAGCTGCTCTCTCATGACCAGATGGTCCTCAACTTGTGTTGGGGAAGCAATCTTATAGTGAGAAGGTCGCACTTCCACCATATGACGATCCTCGAATTTTATCGGGTGATCTACTTTCCAGGATGCCTATATCAACCTTCACTTGCGAGGATTGGTAATTATTTGTCTCCCTTTGCTTGTTGTCATAGTTAGTAAAACTAACTTTTGCAAATGTAGGAGACGAAAATTGTTGGAGCCCCCAGCGACCAGCCTGCTAAGACTCCATCTCCTTCCCTCGGACAGACTCTCCAAGGGGAAAAAGAGGCCCTGGAGAAGAAGACCGAAGAGATGTCTTCGGCGATTCTGCACCTAGCAGAATGTTTCAAGAGATCCCGTGAAGAGGCGCGCCAGTTCCGTCGGGAGAGGGATCACGCTCAGCAACAGCGAGAACTCTCCGATTTGATCAGGAACAATAGTGCATCTCTTGTTCGGGATGATGTAGATAGGCTTAGGTTAGTCGCTAGTTCCCTGGGGGTTGTCAGCGTAGACCCTACTGACAACAACATGTCCCTAGGAGAACTTTGCAAACTTCTTTCGAATCAGGTCGACGCTCTGGTCGCCGGTATCCCTTTTGTATGTAAAGAATGTCAAAAATAAAGTTTTCTTTTTCCTCATATCATATGAATACTCTTTACATCTTCTGTGCGAAAACATGGCCATAAGCAATGTCTTTACGACCACTCATACACAGGCAAAATTCAATTCTGCGACCAGAATCGCATTTTATCATTGTACCGCAACCAACACTGATACTGCGATCAGACTTAAAGCCGCGGTTAGAATCGAAGTTCGATTTGAAAGATTACAGTGATCAAAACCGAAATTCGATCAGACCATCACTTCGATTAGAATCGGAGCTTAGTCGAAGACATGGTTCCGACCATACTGCAATCTGATCAAAACATATCCGTACGTCCAAAAACTGGGTCATAGGATATTTTCATGAAAGTTTACAAGACACATGAAGGAAAATGTCCTCCGAAAACCCTTGAAAAACTTTTCATGTTTTTGTATTCTTCAAATCTTGAAACAAAGAAGTCCTTTTGTTTTGGATCTGACACCAGGAACACTTAACGGGTCCGCCAGATATAGTATCCATTATAGGAAATGAATAGAATATTAAGTGGAACGTTTGAGTGAAACGTTACTCATAGTATGCGCCTCCTCGGGTCTATAAAAGGAGCAGTTAGCTTCTTGAGGAAGCCATACAGCTGAAAATCCTTCCTCAATACTTCCGCTGCACAAAACCCTCATTCTCCACAGCCTTCATCTTCTCCAAAGTCGCCAACTTTTCTCCCGATTTCTCACAAGAAATGGCGTCCTGAAGCAGATCGGTCCACCACTCTGAGGAGAGTCTTCTGACGCTGGAGAAGGAGGAGATCCTTCCTCCGCGGCTGCTGATCAATTGGCGGCCCGCGGAGAAGGATCAAGAAACCCCAGTCGTCGGAGTGGGCGAACTGGTGATCTTCAAAAAGTATCTATGCTGTGGGTTCCGATTCCCCGAGAGTCGGTTCCTGAAGGATATTCTAGAGCATTACGGGTTGGAGTTGATAAATCTCCACCCGAATGCAATCTTGATTCTGGCGGTGTTCGAGCATTTGTGTGAAGCCTACGTCGGAATGTATCCCAGCGTGGATCTCTTCCGGTGTTTCTACTATTCGGCGTGGTCGAAGAGCACCAACGCCGCCGGATGCATATACTTCCGGATAAGGGTGAAGAAAGAGTATCCCTTCCCACCCCTGTGAGATTCGGTGCATGGGTGGCACCAAAAATGGTTTTACTGCACCCCTCCGTCTGAGAGCGGGTTGTGGTTTGAGACTCGAGGCCAGAAAAGCCGAGCGAGTTGGACTCCCTCCCGGCAATGAATGCCGAGCTCATGAAGCACGCCGAGGTGATTCTTCACTTGGTCCAACAGGGACTAACGGCTCGCGACATCATTTGCGACTTCGTGAAGAATCGGGTGAGCCCCCTGTGTGAAAGGGCTCATCCAGCTTGGGAGATAAAGTCCATGGCGGACAACACCCTGGACTATAACGATGGTACGTGATTTCGACACCGAAACCTTGTACCTCTGTTTTGCGCTTTCTAATTGGTCTTCTGGGAACAGTCCTGCCTTCCTCCGAGATCGAGAGGCGGACAAATTACCTTCTCAGGGCCTACAGTGCTGAAGTGGAGGGCCCCAAGGGATCGCCTCGCCCACAGAGCTTAGTTGACGCCAGCGACGACCTGAAACAGGAGCGCCGAAAGGTATGTCACCTTTCACTTAGTTCCCATTCGCAGGTCTCATGTACACTCAGTACTGAAAAATTCGTCGGGATGACACAGCTCTTGGGGAGATTCGCCTAGGCGACGTTCCCAAGTGAAAACATCGGTTTCCTGGGAAAGCCGACGGCGAACAACGTCAAGAAGATCTCCTCGAAGCCCAAGACGAGGAATCTTGCCCCCATGAAATCTAAGAAGATTCTTGGGGAAGGGTCTTCGCGGCGAACCTCTCCTACCACAAGGAAAACTGCGGTAAGATATCACGTACCTCTTGTTGATCCAGGTAAAAACTGGAATCATTTCTTGGTCGTACAGGGCGAGAGGAGCGAGGAGGAGGAAGATGACATTGCCCTGATCTGCCGGAAGAAGAAAACAGCAGACTCTCCGTCCGGCGAGACACTACCTCGTCCTGCGGAAACAGAAGCGACCGCAGCGGACCCCGCGGCCACCGGGAATCCCGTGGTCGCGGCGAGATCTCCGCTCCCGAAGCCCCAGAGGCTTCAGGGTCAGTTACTTCTCCCTCCCTGGTCGAAGGGATGACCACGGTAAGACTTCCTCGCGGTCTTAACTTCTCAATTTCATCTATACGTGTGTTTACCGAACTTACATTCATACAGGGAGAAGAACTTCCCACTGTAACTCCTATGAGTCCCAGGGGGGCAAATCCTCCATTCCTGCGGACAGGAGAGGAGGTGATAGAACAAGACTCCGCGACCAACGCCAGGGTCGCGGATGAGATGCCAGCTCCATCAGTCCAGGAGCCACCCAGACCTTCAGGTGTATCCCTGTCGCTTCAACATGCTACCTCGGTATGAAACCTTACCACTTACGTCTTTATCCTTCCTTATGCATATGCTTACAGGAGAACATACATAGGGAGAAAAAGCCCTGTTAACGAAGAGAAAGACTAGGACGGACAACGATTGTCCTCTTTCTCACGGAGAGCCTTCCTTGAAGTCCCAGAAGCTAATGGGATTTCAAATAAGGTAAGAACTCCATTCTGTTTATTCTGGATTGGATTGTGGTGACTACTAACGTAATTGTCAACTCCTTTTTTGTTTGTAGGCGTAAAGATGTAGCACCGAGCCCCCCAACCACCCGGGGAGGGTTGAAGTCTCTGTCGGTGCTGAGGCCTTCGGTGAGGAGCGCTCTGTCCCTCTGGTCCAGGAAGTTGTCCGGACCATCAGGGACGAGTCAGGCGCGGAGACCCAGTTGCAGGAAACAGAACCTGCGACTGAGGCCCAGCAGGCGCATCCACCTGCTGCTCCTGTCGAGGATGAGACGGGTCCCTCGACCAGACCTCCCGCCATCCCGGAGGATAGTTCATTTCAGGAGTACACAGAGGTATAATGAACATCTCCTATGGTACCTGAATTGTACATAGGACACCACTAATTTCTCTTTGCATCACAGGAACTATCCCGTATAACGGCCAGATCGATCGCTATGGTGGCGAGCCTCGAGGCCATACAAAAAGAGAGAGACTTCTTGCGAAAGTAAGAATAAATGCCCTTTAATTTGTATAGATACAAATTCATTATGACAATCATCCTTTTAGTCACAGGGAGGTTTCTTCTCTGAAGAGGAACCTGGCCGCTAACAAGCTCAGGTCGATCTCCATGATTTCGAAGCAAGAGGTTGAGCTTAATGATCTGTGGTCACAGCTATCTGGTAAGTCGATTCCCTACTAGGAAGACTTGACTTTATAGTTTAGACTGTTAGTAATAATCTTCTTACTGCAGCGCAAGCAAGTCAAATAAAATGGCTCGATCAGGACAAGACAATCCCCCAGTTCTCCATTGACTCTACCCGAAGGGCGAACAGAGACCTAAGCCAATCCATCTTCAAAAAGCTAAAGATGGTGGCCCATCTCCTGAGGGCTGATGTGGTCGAGACCACAAAGGACGACCTCAGTTCGAGCGACTGGTCTACACTGGTCGTAGCCCAAGCGGAGTCACTTCTCGAGTATCTTCCTGAAGATACACAGCGATGACAAGAGGCGATCAGAACCAGGGTTCGATCAGCAGCCTCCGCCATTCTCTTCCGGTTTCGTCTCCACCATGGCCCAGATATGGATCTGAATCCACTGGTGGGAACGGTAGAGATCGAGAGTGAAGAGCAACTCGAGGCAATCATGGAGGAAGTCACTTCCCTTGTAGATGCTCAAGGTGTGGATCGAGTGTACCAAGGCTCTGGCGCGATTTGTCTCCTCTTTTCCTTTATGGAAAAGGGTTTACTTTAATTTTTCCTAAATTAAAGAACAGAAAAGACTCCTGACCGAGCTCGGGATTGTGTAATCCCTACAATTGTATAGATATAAACTATAGAATGCAATGCATGTACTTTTTGATTTTGAAATAAAGTACTTTTTTGTTGTTTCATATTATAAGCATATCCCCCTAGCCCCCGCCTGTGATTATAGATACTGAAGGCTTAGTATTATAAACACATGAGAAATACGAGTGCAACGGCCAGGGGTGTGCAGTCAGACCAACAATTATGATCAATATAACGCCTAACCTTGTTGCAAACCGGCAGCCACTTAGGTGACCAAGGACATACCAGCAAGCCCCGTATGCGCTGAGAAACGGCTTATTTAGGAGTGACTTGTCTAGCGGTGGTCATGAGATCAGCCAGCGAATCCGATTAGAACGCTGTACTGATATAACCGTTGGCGACCAGCCCCCGAGCCAAGTTCGTATCGCACGGGCATGAAAGGAGATGTTCATCGTATGAAACCAAAAGACTTTTTGTTTTTATTAAATAATGCTAATTGAACAGGAAAAGGGATTGAATACTTACACATAAAACTTGTGTAGTTGATCGATGTTCCAAGTATTGGACAAAATTCGACCATCCTCCATGGCTAATCGCGCTGATCCTGGTCGCGGCACCGAAACAACAGTGTAAGGGCCTTCCCACTTCGGGGAGAATTTGTTGCGATTAGACTGGTCTTGAATTTTTTGTAAAACCAGGTCACCCACGTGAAGACTACGTGGTCGCACCCTTTTGTTATGGTACTTGCGCAAAGCTTGCAAGTATACCGCAGACTTGATCAAAGCGCGATCACGCCTTTCTTCTAAGACGATGAGATCCTGTGACCGCTGTTCGGTCTGATCAACTCGTTCGAATTGCTCTGCCCGAACAGATCCAATACTAACTTCCATAGGCAGTACGGCCTCAGCCCCATAGACCAGATGGAAGGGTGTCTCACTGGTGGCTCGACTAGAGGTAGTTCACAGTTCCCATAGAACGGTATAGAGCTCGTCTGCCCAAGCCCCCAAGCGAGACTTAAGGCGATCAAAAACACGTTTTTTAATGCCTTGCAATATCTGCCCGTTGGCCCGTTCCACGGCACCATTGCTCTGTGGATGTGCCACAGAAGCAAAGCACACCTTGGTCCCAATCTGATCGCAGTAATCCAGGAAAAGACCACTGGCGAACTGAGAACCATTGTCTGTGATGAGACAGTTTGGAATACCAAATCGAGCAACAATGTTCTTATGAAAGAACTTTTGTGCTGCTGATGCGGTAATTTTTCGTACCGGTTCGGCCTCAATCCACTTTGTAAATGTGTCAATCGCTATGAACAAAAACTTGTATCCATTGACCGCTTGTGCCATAGGACCGACAATATCCATCCCCCAGACCGCAAAAGGCCATGCAAGGGGAATGGTTTGTAATGCATAGGCGGGTTGATGAACCTGTCTTGCCTCAAACTGACACTTAGGACACATCTTGACCATATGCTTGGTATCATCGAGTGCCGAAGGCCAGTAGAATCATTGTCAAAAAGCTTTTCCGACCAGTGTCCGATATGACGCGTGTGCACTGCATACACCGTCATGTATTTCTTTCCAGAGGGATTTACCTTCCTCCTGAGATATGCAGCGCATGAATACTCCTTGAGTACCCTTTCTATACAAAACTCCTTCTATGAGCTTGTACAGATGAGCTTTTTGAGTCAACCGATCACTTTCGGTTTCATCCTCGGGTAGGGTCCCATGTTCAAGATAGACTCTCAATGGATGAGTCCAATCCTATTCCTGACGTAGGCTGTTACCGGATCATCCTCGACTGAAGTCATGATTGAAGGATGTTCCAAGTGTTCAACGAACACTCCTGCCGGAGCGGATGTGCGTGAGGATCCAATTTTGGATAATTGGTTTGCGAGAATGTTGTCCTTTCGCCGGATGTATTGGACTTCAAAATGACTGAAGTGTCTTTCCAATCTCCTCACTTCCCCCAGGTAATGAGCCATTGTTTCATCGGAGGTGCTGTACTCCTTATTTACCTGGTTTACGACCAGCTGTGAGCCTCCCCTCACCACTAATCGACGGACTCCGAGGAATTTTGCTGCCCGGAGCCCTGCAAGAAGACCTTCATACTCTGCTGCGTTGTTGGTCGCAACAAAGTGTAGTTGGATGACGTACTTAAGCTATTCGCTCTGGGGCGTAACTAAGACCACTCTAGCCCCCGAGTGTTGAAAACTATGGGAACCGTCAAAGTACATTGTCCAGTAATCGGGGCATTCCAATTCCTCGGACACCTGCACGGGTGGCTCAGGGTTGGTTCATTCGACCAGAAAGTCAGCCAAGACCTGAGACTTAACCGCCGTGCGGGGCGTGAAATGGATATCGAAAGCACCGAGTTCGACCGCCCATTTGGCGATTCGACCAGATTTCTCCGAATTTCGGACAATATCCCCCAAAGGAAAAGAGGAGGGTACTGTGATCTTGTGTGCTTGGAAGTAATGTCGTAGCTTACGGGAAGCCATCAGTAGTGCGTAAAGTATCTTCTGGACCTCAGGGTATCGCTCCTTAGGACCATGAAGTACCTCGCTGACATAGTAGACGGGTCTGTGTATTCCCTCCCTATCTGCGATCAGGACAGCGCTGACCGCGTGCGGGGTGGTCGCCAGATAAAGAAGTAATGGTTCTCCTTTGTCAGGAGAAACCAAGGCTGGCGGACTGGATAAATATGTCTTTACCTCCTGAAATTCTTTTTCAGCCTCATCGGACCATGTGAAATTATGTTGTTTCCACAGGGCCTTGAAGAAAGGTAATCCCCTTTCGCCTAGTCGCGATATGAACTGACTTAAGGCCGCCATGCGACCAGCCAGGCGTTGAACATCTTTCATGGTCAAGGGAGACCTCATCTGTTCGGTGGCCCTGATTTTCTCAGGATTGACCTCAATGCCTCTGGAACAAACAAGGAAACCAAGAAGTTTTCCTGAAGAGACCCTGAAAGAGCATTTCTCTGGGTTCAATTTTATTCCAAAGCGATTCAAATTACAGAAGGTTTCAACGAGATCGTCCAAATGAGACAATTTCTTAGTGCTTTTTACAACCAAGTCGTCTACATATGCTTCGAGATTACACCCTATCTGGGAAAGAAAGGTCTTTTGCATCAAGCGCTGGTACGTGGAACCTGCGTTCTTGAGACCGATGAAGCCTGGAAGGCTTATGGCAGCTATCTACTCTAGGCTATGGTCTTGGTTGTTTGATCAATTGATCTTTGGGTGAGATGTATTGTATCTCCTATCCCCCGTGTATGATGTGATCATCCCCTGTTTGATGCACCATGCTGCCCTTTTATATTGGTCGAAAGGGCGCCAAGTCGTAATGGAATCAAACGGTTGCTTGGATGCGGTGTAGAGAACCGCTTTTAACTTCCACGCAGGTTTAACACGTGTTATTCGTGGATAACCGCACGTATTAACCTCCTGACGGTTGTTCCTCTACGTGGAAGAATCTTCGGGATACTTGGGATATTCCTGCTACAAGGACAGATTAATCCCACGTTCCCTGGTCGAAAGTGGTCTGACCGCACGATGTTGGCTGACCGCGCAACATCTTCAGCCTTCTGTCCGCGCATAGCATACGAACTCCTGACCGCGCACTAGCTGCGATCTGATCGTGTAAAGCCTGCGACCTCGGGCTGGTACTTCTCAGAATGACTTGAGTTCGCACTGCCAGACACGTGTCTGGCTCGTATCTATCCTAAACCAGTCGTGCATTTATTTGAACTAACTCGGATGTCAATCCTCGTCACTACCCTCTGATACAACGGTGGCTGGCGGGGTAGTTTAGTCTTTTTGCTTCTTTTGGGGCTATAAAAGCCCTTGTGCACCTCCTGTAAGGGACAAGTTTTCATTATTGCTTGGAATAGACAATCTCACAGGTGTGCTCTGGAGCCATCTCTCCCCCGAGAGAGCTCCCCCAGCCGACTCCGGTCGGGAGCACGCCGACAGGACTAGGGCCCCCACCAGGACCCGAACTTGTATAAACTCTCGTGTCATTTGTTGTGCTTGCCCGACGGGGGAGGACCGGTCACCCGATCAGCCCGCGTCGTATTTTCTTCTCTAGGATTGTCCACAAAACCTACCGGGGTATTCGTAATACCACAACACCGGTTTATAGCATAACAAGCAGTATTGACGGCCTTGGCCCAAAACCTAGTGGGGGTTTTATATTCATCCAACAAAGTTCGAGCCATTTTGATTAATGTTCGATTTTTCCTTTCCACAACACCGTTTTGTTGAGGAGTATATGGCACGGAAAATTGTGTTTAATTCCAGATTCATCACAAAGCTCAATAAATTCCGAATTTTGAAACTCTCCACCATGATCACTTCGAAGTTTCTTAATGAAGAATTCAAATTCATTTTCAACACGTTTTGCAAATCTTTTAAAAACACTTGGAGCATCCGACTTATGATTTAAGAAGAAAATCCAAGTAAATCAGGAGAAATCATCAACAATGACAAAGCAATAATTGCTACCGCCAATACTTTGAGTTTCGGATGGACCAAACAAATCCATATGCAAAAGCTCAAGTGGTCTAGATGTTGATAAAATGTTTTTAGCACGATGAGTACTAGCAACTTGTTTTCCCGCTTGACAAGCACTACAAAGTTTATTCTTTTCAAACTTTACATTTTTCATTCCCAAGACCAACTCTGTTTTTAAAAGCTTGTTCAATTGATGCATCCCAACATGAGCCAAACGACGATGCCAAAGCCATCCCAAAGAATTTTTAGCAACCAAGCAAGTTGAAATGCAAGAATCTTTTGCACCAAAATCCACCATA
This sequence comes from Pharus latifolius, assembly GCA_019359835.1. Lineage (NCBI taxonomy): Eukaryota > Viridiplantae > Streptophyta > Magnoliopsida > Poales > Poaceae > Pharus > Pharus latifolius. The sequence goes on from CM033320.1 coordinate 31,589,302, forward strand.
TACAAATCTCCATATTGAAAACCTTTGAACACTAGAGATTTGTCTTCTAAGCTTTCAATGGTAACTCCATTTGGTTCAAAAATGCATCAAACACCCAAATCACAAATTTTTGCAACTGAAAGCAAATTGAAGTTCGAGGATTCAACAAGTAATACATTTGAGATGGAAAGGTTGTTAGTGATCGCAACTTTACCTAACCCAATTACCTTTCCTTTGCTATTATCACCAAACGTGATTTTGTCTATGTCATTGAAACCATTCTCAAAAGAGGAGAAACGATTTCCATCACTAGTCATGTGTTGAGGGCACCCGCTATCAAGCACCCAATGCCTCCCACCGGTCTTGTAGTTCACCTAAAAGAAAGTTTAGACCCTTTTAGGTACCCAAACTTGTTTGGGTCCTTGGAAGTTAGCAACAAGGGTTTTTGGAACCCAAATCCTCTTTTTATGTTTATTTAGGTAATGTATACCAATAAATTTAGCAATCACTTTTCCATACTTATTCTTCTTAAGCATGTAATGGGAGTGAGACTCATTTTCTTTAGCTCTAGAAGTTGAGGGACAATTATTTGATAAATGATATACATCATGGCATTTGTGACAAAACATATTAGTAGCCTTAACAAAAGTCACTTTAGTACACAACTTCTTTCTTTTGTTTGGTTCATATCCTAAACCTTCTTTCCTAAATGAACATCGTCACTCACTAAGAAGTTTGTCCAGGATTTCTTTTCCTTTAAAGCATTTTGCTAATCCTAGATTTAACTTTTCCACTAGTGCTTTGAGTTCTAAATTTTCTAAAATTAAATTTGAATCATTACCAACAATTTCATCACAAGCATTTTCATGATTAATTTCTAAATCATTACAAGTGGCTGATTTTGAATAAGAAACAATATGAGGTGATTCATCTAGAATATCACAAGTAATTCCTATATCACTAGTTTGTTTGGAATCAATAATTTCCTTAACTAGAAGTGCCTCATGCGAGTCATTTAGTTCAGCATATAAATCACTAAGTGTTGAATATTCCTTTTTAAGCATTTTATTTTCCTTAGTCAACCTACCGAGTGCCTCATCTAATTCCATAACCATATCAACAAGTTCCTCGTAAGAAGGTTCGGGATTCGATACCTTTGCATCATCACTTGCCATAAGACAAAATGATGACTCATTTTTAAGAGAAGAGGCCTTTCCAATAGCAATTCCCTCCATCTTCTTGGGAGTTGATGGAACTTCATCATCCGAGTCGGATTCCTCCGATCCGGAGTACCATTCACCGATATAAGCTTGGCCCTTGCTTCTATTGTTGTAGAGCTTCTTAAAAAGCTTCTTTTTACCTTTTGAGCCTTCACCGTCATCTTTCCTTTCTTGTGATCTTTGGTGATCACTCTTCTTGTTTGGACATCTTGAAGCAAAATGTCCCTTCTCATGACACTCATAGCATGTAATGTTCTTAAATCCGGTTTTCTTGTACGGTCCTCGCCTTTTGTCAAAACCAAACCCTTTCTTGTTGATTTTATTTAGGAGCTTTCGGGTCTTTCTCACAAGGAGAGCTAGATCATTATCGGAGCCCTCATCCGAGCTATCCTCCTTGGCCTCCTCGACATTTGCTTTAAAAGACAAATTTTTCTTCTTTGATCCGGAGGCTTCCGCAATTCCTTTCTTCTCCACTTTTTGCATTTCATGGGTAATGAGCGTACCCAAAAGCTCGGTTGGAGTTGTAGATGTGAGATCACCATTGATAAGCACTGTCACAATTGTGTCAAAGCTCGTTGGTAAAATCATAAGCATTTTACGCACGATGTCAATGTCTTCAAATTTTGTACCTAAGCCTTTAAGATCATTGATTAAAAGGTTAAGTTGAGTGAACATGTCACTCACATTTTCAGTTTCAAGCATGAAGAAAGAGTTGTATTCTCTAGTTAATTTAATTAGCTTAGCTTCTTTGACCTTAGAGGTACCTTCATGAATTACTTCTAAGGTTTTCCACATTTCATATGATGTGTCAAGATTACTAATGCGGTTGAACTCACTTAAATCTAGTCCATTAAATATAGCATTTTTTGCTTGAGCATTTGCTTGGAGATTTTTTGTTTCTAGAGGTGTAACATTCTCTAAATCAATGGGAGCTCTAAATCCGTCTCTAGTGACCCTCCAAACATCAAGACTAATGGACTTAAGAAAAACCGCCATCCTAATTTTCCAATAGCAATAATTTTCACCCTTAAAGAAAGGGACCTTTCTATTATAGTTTTCTTTGATCGACGACATCCTCTCTCTAGACGGTTTATTCCTAAAATGAGAGACCTAGAGCTCTGATACCACGTGTTGATCGAAAAATGCCGACTAGAGGGGGGTGAATAGGCGGTTTTTCTAATTTTAATTTTGATTGAGTAGTTTACAACCTAAATTGCAATATCAATACACAAATGATGTACATGATGGCACAAAGTAAGTTTTGCAATACTAAAGAGACAAGAACAATAATTCAATTTCTAGAAGTATGAAGCAAGTAATAGAAGTAACCGAAAGAGATCGAATTTTTCCCGAGGTCTCAGAAATTTGCCGATTTCCACTAATCCTCGTTGAAGCAATCTTCACTAGAGCTTTTGCTTCGATTCCACTAGGGTAGCCCTTCTCCTCTCCGGATAGGCGAGCTCCGAGCCTTTACACCCAACCGCCGGGCCTCTCCGACACACCGTCGATGGAGAGATCGCCGGACCTCCCGGGTCGTCAAGGTAACGGCAATCACCAAGAGTAATAACCCTAGCACTTTACTTGATCAACTTCAAGGCTTGAGTAACAAGTATGCAAATGCAAATGGCTCAATTTCAAACTCTTTCAACTAGCTCTCAACACTTTGCTAAAGGATTTGCTTCAAATGCAAGAAGATGTGTATGAGAGGCTTTGCAAGCTGTTGCATTGAGTTTTGGTGATGAAAATCGTGTGCATATAGCTCCCCAAATAGTAGAGGTATATATAGTTTCAAAAAAATGGTCGTTTTCAAGAAAACTGGGCGAAAGTTGTACTGACTGGACATTGTCCGGCCATATCGGACAATGTCCGGTCAGTACAAAAGAAGTGACCGTTACTCACATGTTTTTCGATTGTCAGTAGCCGTTTAAAATATTTTGTGAAGGCCGGACGAAAGGGATTTGTCCGGACAAAAGTCCCGGACAAAAGGATACGTCTCTGTTTCCTCTTTAAAATTCACAGCAAATGTATAGGCCGGACATTGTCCGGCCATCACAGACAATGTCCGGCCTTAACTGGACAGATCCACCAGATAGATGCATATGTCTCTGGTTTCAATTTGCATAAGGTGAAAAATTTTTGTACTGGCCGGACATTGTCCGGCCATCACAGACAATGCCCGGCCTTAACCGGACAGATGCACCGGACAAGTCTATTTGTCTCTGGTTTCGTTTTGCAAAAGCTGATGAAATTTGTATTGGCCGGACATTGTCTGGCCATCACAGACAATGTCCGGCCAATTCAAAACGAAAATAGGATTTCAAATTTTTACTCGATCTAAATTATGAACTAGATGCATATGCAAATATGTTTCCAAAGACTTCAAGATTGATCAAATAACTTGTGCTAAAACCCCTCTTAATTGTACGACCATCTAAACTAGAAAATTTTAAAAAGTAAAAAGCTAGGTTTAGATACTTGTACTTTTGTCGAAATTTTTCGTCATTCTTGCTTCATGAGGTCTTGATAATCTTGATTTGCACTTTTGTGACGCTTCCACCTCTTTTTAACCTGAGTCTCAAATACATAGGTTAGTCGCATATATTTCGGATGTCATTAATCACTGAAACCCTAATCAAGGCTCAAGATTCAACAGACGGCACCATACAGAAAGACCTTTTCTATCGCGTATGGCTCAGTCCATCACGATTTCAATTTCCCTGGGAACAATTTCAACCGAGAATTGAACAATAGAATCAAATCACTTGGTTTGAATTCACGATTGAGAATCCGTTTGTCATGCCACTTTTTCGTGTTGTCTTTATAGATCAAGGCACTCTCATAGGAGTTGTTCCAAAGCTCTTCTAGCTCATGCAATTCAAGGATTCACCTTCGCCCCGCTTTGTCATAGTCCCAATTGAGTTCTTTTAACACCCATAACGCCCTGCATGACAGTTCAATAGGCAAATGGCAGTTTTTACCAAATACAAGTTTGTAAGGTGTCATACCTAGTGGAGTCTTGAATGCAGTGCGATATGCCCAAAGGACATCTGGAAGTTTGAGAGCCCAATCCGTACGAGACGGTGCCACTACCTTTTGCAAGATCGACTTGATTTCCCTGTTTGAGACTTCAACCTGTTCACTCGTCTGAGGGTGATATGCAAGAGCAACTTTATGAATTACCCCATATTTCATCAACAATTTTTGAAATTGGTAATTAGTGAAATGCGCACCGCCATCACTAATTACTGCTCGCGGTATACCAAATCGGGGAAAGATAACTGTTTTGAAAAGCTTTACCATATGTTTTGAGTCATTTGTTGGCATAGCAACAGCCTCTACCCACTTTGAAACATAATCAACCGCAACTAAGATGTAGGAGTTACCCAAAAAGGTCCCATATAATCTACCCCCCATACATCAAAGAGTTCAATTTCAAGAATACTTGTTAAGGGCATTTCATGTATTTGACTAAAATTTCCCGAAAGTTGGCAAGGATCGCATTTTTGCACAAAGGCATAAGCATCTTTAAATAAAAAAGGCCAAAACAAACCTGATTGCAATACCTTAGGAGCTGTTTTTGAAGCTCCGATGTGTCCACCACATGGAGATGAATGACAATGTTCAAGAACGCTTTGGATCTCGTGGTCGGGCACGCATCTTCGAAATATGTTGTCAACTCCCTTTTTGAAAAGATTCGGATAGTCCCAGTAGTAGCGTGGGATGTTGTGGAGGAAGCGCTTTCGTTGTCTACTTGTCAACCTTGGAGGAAGTTCATGGTTAAATAAATAATTTGCAATATCAGCATACCATGGTTCTTGTTGAATCAAGTAAAGGTGCTCATCGGGTAAAGCATCACTCATGTGCATGTTGGCGGTGTTGGTCAAGAGTCGCGAGAGATGATCGTGCAAGACGTGGCTTTGTTTCTGTCTTGGTCAAAAGATACTTAAGAGCACCATGATCAGTATGCACAATTACTTTTGAACCAATCAAATATGGACGGAATTTATCTAGGGAATAGACTATAGCAAGCAATTCTTTTTCGGTTGTAGTGTAATTATTTTGTGCATCATCCAACGTTTTGCTTACGTAGTATATAGCATGTAAGACCTTATTTGTTCTTTGCCCTAGAACAGCGCCAATTGCATAATCACTAGCATCACACATCAATTCAAAAGGTTATTTTCAATTTGGAGGTTGTATGATGGGAGCAGTAGTTAATGCATGTTTTAGTTGATTAAAGGCATCAAGGCATTTTTCATCAAAATCAAAAGGCACATCTTTACCAAGCAAATGAGTGAGTGGTTTAGCAGTTTTGGAAAAATCCTTAATGAAACGACGATAAAAACCTGCATGTCCCAAGAAACTACGTATGCCCTTCACGTTGGTTGGTGGTGGAAGACTTGCTATGACTTCGATTTTTGCCTTGTCGACTTCAATCCCTCATTCAGAAATTACGTGGCCAAGCACCACGCCTTCTTGAACCATGAATTGGCACTTTTCCCAGTTTAGTACAAGGTTGACTTCTTCGCACCTACTTAAGACTCGAGAAAGATTTTAGAGACAAGCATCGAAAGAGGAACCATAAACACTAAAATCATCCATAAAGACTTCCATTATTTCTTTGATTAAATTTGAAAAGATAGCCATCATACATCGTTGAAAAGTTGCAGGCGCGTTACTTAATCCAAACGGCATGCGCCTATAGGCAAAAGTACCGAAGGGACATGTAAACATCGTCTTATCTTGATCATCAGGATGAATTGGGATTTGAAAGAACCCTGAATACCCATCAAGAAAACAAAATTATGCATGTTTGGCTAATCTTTCCAACATTTGATCAATGAAAGGTAATGGAAAGTGATCCTTCCTAGTGACGCTATTTAATTTATGATAATCAATGCACATGCACCATCCAGTAACAAGTCTAGTAGGAATCAATTCATTATTAGCATTGTTGACCACAGTCATACGTCCTTTCTTTGGAACCACATGAACAGGGCTAACCCAATTACTATCAGAAATAGGATAAATGATACCTGCATCTAATAGTTTAGAAATTTCATCTTTTACAGTTTCCTTCAAGTTCGGGTTTAATCTACGTTGACGCTCAACAGAGGTTTTAGTTTCATCAACTAGAGAGATCCTATGCATGCAAATTTTAGGGCTAATCCCTTTAATATCATCAATAGAATAACCAAGAGCATTGCGATGCACAAGAAGTAAAGAAATCAATTTTTGTAGTTGCGAATTGGTCAAGTTTGCATTAACAATGACAGGTTGCATCTCATCATCATCCAAAAACATATATTTCAGCGAGGAAGGAAGAGTTTTGAGTATAGGTTTACTTACCTTTTCCTTATCTGTGACGTTGGAATCCGAGATGTCCTCTTTGGATGGTTCTTTTGTTAGTTCGTCTTCGTTTTGTTTGTTTTATTCACTGCTGTCCGTTTTTTCATTTTTGAATTGTTCATCCGTTCCTTCTCCAGAAGTGAGTCGAAGTGGCAACTCCTCTTCCAAGACTTCTTCTAGAGCATCCACGTTACAAATTTTCTCTTCATACATAGGGCAGTCAACAAGTTTAGGCATTTTAAATAAAATTTTCTCCTCCCCTATGCGAAAAGTAATTCGTCCTTCACGTACATCGATGAGGGCACCTCCTGTCCGGAGCATGGGTCGTCCCAATATAATAGGTATAGCAACATCTTCATCCATATCAAGAACGACAAAATCAACCAGAAGATAAAATTTACCTACTTGAAGAGGCACATCTTCCAAGATTCCTTCCGGATGCTTTATCGAACGATTGGCGAGTTGCAGAACCATGCATGTAGGCTTAATCTCACCCATGCTCAAACGTTGTGCAATGGTAAGAGGCATCACACTAACACTTGCGCCAAGGTCACAAAGAGCTCAATTGATATTTACCGTACCTATGTTACACGGGATGGAGAAGCTCCCTTGATCCCGTAGCTTTGCCGGCATCCTGTTCTGAATTAAAGCACTACAATTTTTGGTTAAAGCAACAGTTTGAAATTCACTCAAATCCCTCTTTTTAGTAAGTATATCTTTCAAGAATTTTCCATAAGAAGGCATTCGAGTTACTAAATCAGTGAAAGGCACAGTCACATTAAACTTTTTCAAGATCTCAACAAATTTTTTAAATTGCTTACCGAGTTTTGCTTTTATGTACCTTCCCAGAAAAGGTGGAGTTGGATTATAAATACGTGTTACCTGATTTTGTCCACTTTCCTTTTCTTGTGGTTCAGCAACCTTGTCATCATCCTTTGCCGGCTGTGATGGTACTTCTTCAATTTCGCTTGCCGACGCAGGTTCAGTTGGTGGTGTTCGTTCCGGTACCTTTGTTCCACTCCTTAAGATCACTGCATTAGAAACAAGAGAGTTAGAACAAACTCTGGAATTAATATGCTCAGAATTGCGAGGATTAATAGGTTGAGAAGGAAGAGGGTTATCGTTTTTCGGTGCAGGATTCGCCAATTGTGCGATTTGAGTCTCGAGCATGCGGACGTGAGTCGATGTGGAGTCGATATTTTGGTTCATGGATGTCTTCTCTTTATCTTGATTTGCTAGAAAGTTATCTAGAATGCGCTCTATGTTCGATTGCTCAGGTTGTCGTTGGTTTGGAGGTCGATAAGGTTGCTGATTTTGTGGTTGAAACGGTGGCTTTGAGCTTGATATTGGGGATTTTGTTGATGTATTTGCTCTATCCAAAATTTGGTTGTTGGCATTGAGGTTGCTGATTTTGTCTTGACCATGCAAAATTTTGATTGTTGCGCCATCCAGAGTTATACTAATTAGGAAAAGTATTACCTTGCCGTTGTTGCATACCCTGAAAAGTGTTTGCCTACTCCATGGATGGGTTAAATTGGCATTCATGTCCATAGTGGCGCTGTATGCCGCAGAGTTCACATATAGGTGCAATTGCATTAACAGATGAAGTAGCAGAAGATCCAAGAATTGATAATTTATCGGTCAAGAGTGCTACCTGCTCGGCTAATTGCGACATTACACTTACCTCCATGTTGTTGATCGGAGCTTGTTGAGCAGCTCGTTCGGTTCTCCATTGAGTGTAGTTTTGAGTGATTCCTTCGATGAGGTCATATGCTTCATCTAAACTTTTGTCCATTAGTGCGCCGCCAGCTGCGGCATCTATGGCCATCCATGCATTGTAGTTCAATCCGGTGTAGAATGTTTGAACTATAAGCCACTTCTCTAGTCCGTGATGCAGACATTTGATCAGCAAGTCCTTGTACTGTTCCCAAGCGTCATAAAGTGATTCACCTACCTGCTGAGAAAAAGATGCAACCTGGTTGCGAATTTCAACAGTTTTAGCAAGAGGGAAAAACTTACCAAGAAAAACCCGTGAGAGTTTATCCCAAGTAGTGATTGACACAGGAGGAAGAGTGTATAGCCATGCCCTCGCTTTCTCGCGAAGCGAGAAAGAAAAGAGCCTCAAACGAAGTGCATCCCGTGTTACTCCATGAATCTTAAAAGTATCACAATGCTCAAGAAAAATATGTAAATGAAGTGATGGATCTTCAGCGGGAAGACCACTGAATTGGTTTTGTTGAACCAAATTCAAAAGCGCAGGTTTTATCTCAAAATTGTTTAATTCAATCGGTTGTCTAAGAATACCTGATTGCAATCCCATGCTGAGTGGGGTTGCATAATCCTTGAGTCTTTTTTGGTCCTCCATTGTTGGTTTTTGTTCGATGTCTTCGAAAAGCTGCGAGTTTTCCTCCGATCTTACCTGTCTTGCCTCGTACGGAAGATGGCGCACGGTTTTGACAGGTTCGTCTAAGCTATCCAGCTTTGCACTACTATCCCTGAAAGGTTAGTGATGCAAAGAAAAGAAAAAGCAAAAGAAAAATAGAAGCAAGATTGAGAAGTGAGATTGACTTATATCAGCGAAAATTAATCTAAAAAGATGAATTACCATTGTTCCCCGGCAATGGCGCCAAAAACATGATCGCACCTAAAACGGTGTGTTTTGTAATACCGCAAGTGGACGGTTGAACGTTGAGCACTTGAGGGTCGAATCCATGAGGAACAAGCGTATTCGTCTTTTAGCTTAATGGATCACTAATTAAGTCTAAACGAGTTGTGGGTTGTTTTTTATAACTAATTCTACTACTAAAGCTATCAATCTAGGGTTTTAAAACAGTAAATTGCAGGTATGAAATCTGGATTTATAAAGTAGCAATTAAAACCTAGGGTTTCGGGAATTCCATAACCATTCGGCATAATTCTATCTAAGGTCTGAGGATTGTGAATTAATTTCCATTGTTTTTCAAGACAAATTAAGTTTCCAGTTCGGGGCGCTGGTTCAACAGTTAGAGGATCACTTCCACTGCCACGTTTGGCGACCTCTCTCCTGTTCTGGGTCCCGCGTCAAAGCGCTAAGGACTCAAGAACTCCCCTAAATTCTAACTAAGGCTCAACTGTTACGTCTGTTGCCGAAACGAGAATTTAGGGTTTAGAGCAAGAAAATATTAGAAAATAGCTCCAAACCTTGAGATCAAAACCAATGAAGAATCACGCCTTCCGGATTAGGTCATCCCTAACCCTAGAAGGGATCCACTAGCAAAAAGCCATAAGAATGCAGAAATAATAATAAGAAATAAATAAAATCTTACTTGATTGCTTGAGAATTGAAGTTGTCGTCCTTGCCAGCTTACAAAAGCAATAAAATAGAGAAGGGGGCTCTACTAAACTAAAACTAAACTAAACCCTAATGGCTAGTATGGAAAAAAGCATGTTTAATTGAGCCAAAAGCTTCTCTATTTATAGTATATAAGTCTTAGAATTAACAAATTACAACTCAAGACTTATTTAGGAAGGAAATTGTCTCAGATTCGACCTTTAAACCGACGAACAAGTCTGTTTTGGATTCGGAAATCGGGTTTCAGGTCGGATTCGGGTCGGGCCGGATTGCTGTTTTTTCAGATTTGCAGCACCTTCTTTCTCCACTTCGTTTCCTATCCAAACAATGTAGAAATAACTCCAAATTTGGTACGTTTGTTCCCTGAAACATGACGAACTCACTCATGAAAGCGGATTGTAAAAATGTTACAAAAGTCACATAAAATGACGTATCAAAGGAATTTTAAGTATCATTTTTGGACATTTTCAATACTAAACCTAGGGTAAAATTCTACCAAATTAAAACTTATCACTATATTGCTTGTTTACCTAGTTTATGACCAACTGTGAGTCTCCCCTCACCACTAATCGACGGACTCCGAGGAATTTTGCTGCCCGGAGCCCTGCAATAAGACCCTCATATTCTGCTGCATTGTTGGTTGCAACAAAATGTAATGAATGACATACTTGAGTTGGTCGCCCTGAGGCGTGATTAAGACCACCCCGACGCCTGAGTGTTGAAAACCACGAGAGCCATCAAAATACATCATCCACTGATCTGTGTATGATAAGTCTTTAGATTCTTACATAGGCTGGTCAGGGTTAGTCCATTCAACAACAAAGTCTGCAAGGATCTGAGACTTAACTGCCGTGCGAGGGGTGAAATGGATGTCAAATACTCCAAGTACCACAATCCACTTCACAATTCGACCAGATTTCTCTGGGTTTTGAATGATATCTCCTAATGGAAAGGACGAGGGAACTGTAACTTTGTGTGCCTGAAAGTAATGTCGTAACTTGCGGAAAGCCATCAGTAGTGCGTAAATTATCTTCTAGACCTCAGGGTAGCGCTCCATAGGACCATGAAGTACTTCGCTTATGTAATAGATGGGTTGTTGTACACCCTCTCTTGCTGCGATCATAACTGCGCTGACCTCGTGAGGTGTGGCCACCAAGTAAAGGAGTAGTGGTTCCCTCGTAGTCGGAGAAACTAACACTGGCCGACTGGATAAGTATGCTTTAACCTCCTAGAATCCTTTCTCGGCTTCATCCGACCAGGTAAAACCATTGTGTTTTCGGAGAGCTTCGAAAAAAGGTAGTCCTCTTTCGCCTAGTCGCGATATAAATCGACTTAAGGCCGCCATGCGGCCTGCTAGGCACTGGACATCCTTCATAGTCAAAGGAGACCTCATTTGCTCGATGGCCCTAATTTTTTCGGGATCAACCTCGATTCCTCTAGAACAAACAAGAAAGCCTAGAAGTTTCCAGATGAAACCCTGAAAGAACATTTTTCTGGGTTTAACTTTATTCCAAATCGGTTTAAATTATAGAAGGTTTCAGCAAGATCATCCAAATGAGTCAAGCTTTTTAAGCTTTTTACAATCAAATCATCCACATAAGCTTCAAGATTACACCCCATCTGGGAAAGAAAGGTCTTTTGCATCAAGCGCTGGTACGTGGAACCGGCGTTCTTGAGACCAAATGGCATTCTGACGTAGCAATAGGTGCCAAATGGTGTGATGAAGGCAGTCTTTGTGGGTCCCTCATTTGAGGAATCCGGTGGCAACCGCCCAGGTGGGTTGCACTCAGAAAGGTACATCACAAGCTCACAACAACAGGATTTACTTTAAACAGTAAAGCAGGTAGATAAAATAAGTACAAGGTCACGAGGACCACTATTACAATATCATAATGCCAAGGATGGCATTAATTAAAGTTGATACAAAAGTAGAGAGTTTTTCAAAATCAAGAATCGGTATCAAACTACCGAACACAGAAAATAACACAAAAAGCAACCAAAAGGGTCTTCATTTCCACTTTCCTTCTACAATGGTTCAGCTCAGGCCTTCACCACATCGGACTCAACATGGCACATGACCCTCCTAGAAGCTCGAATCGCCTGGAGAGGTTCCTTCCCCTTCTTGGTGCTCAAGGCCAAAGGAATCAGGATACTTGAATCCTTTCTTCTGAACTTGTATGCAAAGGCAAGTGTGAGCATGTTTTTACACGATGCTCAGCAAGTCTCATTACAAGAATGCAAGTATATAGATGAGGGGTTATCAAGGAATGAGGACTGACGAGGATTGATACCCCTGATCGTTCAAATAAATGTACGACTGATTCAGGATGGATTCGAACCAGACAAGTGTCTGGTAATGTGGACTCAAGTCATTCTGAGGAGCACAAGCCCGAGGTCGCAGGCTTTACGCGATCAGACTGCAGCTTGTGCACGGTCAGGGGTTTGTATGCTATACGCAAATAGAAAGCTGTAGATGTTGCGTGGTCAGCCAACATCGCGCGGTCAAAGAACTTTCGACCAGGGAACATGGGATTAATCTGCCCGCGTAACAGAAATATCCCGACTACCCCGAAGATTCTTCCACGTAGGGGAACAACCGTCAGGAGGTTAATACGTGCGGTTATCCATGAATAACACGTGTTAAATCTATGTGGGAGTTAAGAGCGGTTGACGAAACCGGATCCAAGAAACTGTTTGATGTCGTTACGACTTGGCACCCTTTCGACCAGTATAAAGGGGCAGCCCGATGCATCAAAAAGAAAGAGAATGGAAGGATCGAGAAATCGAAACACCAAGAAATACAGTGGTCGATTGATCGAGCCAGATCAGACAAAAATAACCCGAAAATAGTAGTCTAAATTAGATAGCTTTCACAAAGCCCTTCAAGCTTTGTCTTGTGCAAACATATAGGAAAAATCTTCGCATGTGAAGATCTTTTCCACAACTATGTAACCCTTTTACTATACATAATGAAATCCCACTAGGACGTAGGGCTATTGCTCCCACCATCGAGGGCCCGAACCTGTATAAACCTCTCTGTGCTCTAGTTCTCCATAATTCATCATACCTTCCCGGAGGGACACCCTGAAAGGTCTCACAACCTACAAATTTTGCATAAGTTCGGCTAAGGACCCCGAGTCCGAATCGTCGACAGCTGGCACCCACCGTGGGGCTCGAACCCATGACCACAAGGTTAAGAGCCTTTTTGTACCATAAAATAATCACTCAGAATGCCGGCTACCATAAAATAGTGAAAGGAAATGAGACCTTTCTTTCCCAGAAAGGGCGTAATCTTGAAGCATATGTAGATGACTTGGTTGTAAAAAGCAGTAAGAGATTGTCTCATTTGGACGATCTCGCCGAAACCTTATGTAATTTGAATCGCTTTGGAATAAAATTGAACCCAGAGAAATATTCTTTCGGGGTTTCTTCAGGGAAACTTCTTGGTTTTCTCATTTGTTCCAGAGGCATTGAAGTCAATCCTGAAAAAATCAGGGCCATAGAACAGATGAGGTCTCCCTCGACCATGAAGGATGTTCAATGCCTAGCTGGTCGCATGGCGGCCTTAAGTCGTTTCATATCGCGACTAGGTGAAAGGGGACTACCTTTCTTCAAGGCCCTGTGGAAACACCACAATGTCACATGGTCCGATGAGGCCAAAAAACTATTTTAGGAGGTAAAGGCATATTTATCCAGTCCACTAGTCTTGGTGTCTCCCGACAAAGGAGAATCATTGTTTCTCTATTTAGCGGCCACCCCGCACACGGTCAGCGCAGTCCTGCTCGCCTATAGGGAGGGAATACACAGACCCGTCTACTATGTAAGCGAGGTACTTCATGGTTCTAAGGAGCGATACCCTGAGGTCCAAAAGATACTTTACGCACTACTGATGCCTTCCTGTAAGCTACGACACTACTTCCAAGCTCACAAGGTCACAGTACCCTCCTCTTTTCCTTGAGGGGATATTGTCCAAAATCCGGAGAAATCTGGTCGAATCGCGAAATGGGCGGTCAAACTCGGTGCTTTCGATATCCATTTCACGCCCCGCACGGAGGTTAAGTCAAAGGTCTTGGCCGACTTTGTGTCGAATGGACCAACCCTGAGCCACTCGTGCAGGTGCCCGAGGAATTGGAATGCCCCGATCACTGGACAATGTACTTCGACGATTCCCGTAGTTTTCAACACTCGGGGGCTGGGGTGGTCTTAGTTATGCCTCAGAGCGAACAGCTTAAGTATGTCATTCAACTACACTTTGTTGTGATCAATAATGCAGTAGAGTATGAAGGTCTTCTTGCAGGGCTCTGGGCAGCAAAATTCCTCGGAGTCCGTCGATTAGTGGTGAGGGGAGGCTCACAGCTGGTCGTAAACCAGGTAAACAAGGAGTACATCACCTCCGATGAGACAATGGCTCATTACCTGGGGATGTGAGGAGATTGGAAAAACACTTCAATCATTTTGAAGTCCAATACATCCCGCGAAAGGACAACATTCTCGCAGACCAATTATCCAAAATTGGGTCCTCACGCACATCCGCTCCGGCAGGAGTGTTCGTTGAACACTTGGACCATCCTTTGATTATGACTTCGGTCAAGGATGGTCCGGTAACAGTCTGTGTTACCAACCTCGGTCAGAACAGGATTGGACTCATCTATTGAGAGTCTATCTTGAACATGGGACCCTACCCGAGGATGAAACCGAAAGTGATCGGTTGATTCAAAAAGCACGTCTATACAAGCTTGTAGAAGGAGTTTTGTATAAAAGGGTTACTCAGGGAGTATTCATGCGCTGTGTATCTCAGGAGGAAGGCAAATCCCTCTTGAAAGAGATACAAGATGGTGTATGCGGTGCGCACGCGTCATATCAAACACTGGTCAGAAAAGCTTTTCGACAAGGATTCTACTGGCCTTCGACACTCGATGATGCCAAGAATATGGTCAAGATGTGTCCTCAGTATCAGTTTCACTCAAGACAGGTTCACCAACCTACCTATGCACTACAAACCATTCCCCTTGCATGGCCTTTTGCGGTTTGGGGGATGGATATTGTCGGTCCTATGCCACAAGTGGTCAATGGATACAAGTTTCTGTTCGTAGCTATTGACACGTTTACAAAGTGGATTGAGGCCGAACCGGTACGAAATATTACCGCATTGGCAGCACAAAAGTTCTTCCATTAGAACATTGTTGCTCAATTCGGTGTTCCAAACCATCTCATCACGGACAATGGTTCTCAGTTCGCCAGTGGTCTTTTTTTGGATTACTGCGATCAAATTGGGACTAAGGTGTGCTTTGATTCTGTGGCACATCCACAGAGCAATGGTGCCGTGGAACGTGCCAACGGGCAGATACTACAAGGCATCAAGAAACATGTTTTCGATCGCCTTAAGACTCGCTCGGGGGCTTGGGCAGATGAGCTCTATACCGTTCTTTGGGCACTACGAACTACTTCTAGTCGAGCCACTGGTGAGATGCCCTTCCATCTGGTCTACGGCGCTGAGGCCGTATTGCCTATGGAAGTTAGTATTGGGTCTGTTCAGACAGAACAATTCGAACAAGAGGCGCGCCAATTCCATCGGGAGAGGGATCACGCTCAGCAACCAAACGACCGCGTGAAGGCCTTCTCGGTTGGCAGGGATGCGTCCGGAGCTCTGGATGTCTCCTGGACCGCTGGAGCTGACACCTCATCCGCGACCCTGGGGTTGGTCGCGGAGTCTTGCTCTGTCACTTCCGCTCCTGCCGCTAGGAGTGGAGTATTCGCCTCCCTGGGACTCGCAAGAGTCACGGGAGGAATTTCTTCTCCCTGTATAAGAGTGATTTGGTAAACACACGTGCAGGTGAGATTGAGAATTCAAGATCGAGAGGAGTTTTACCTCGATTGTCCCTTCGACCAGGGAGGGAGAAGTCACAGAACCTGAAGCCTCCGGGACTTCAGGAGCAGGGATCTCGCCCGCGACCACGGGATCCCCAGTGGCCGCGGGGTTCACTACAACTGCCTCTGTCTCGGTAGGGCATGGTAATGTCTCACCGGATTGAGAAGTTGCTATCTTCCTCTTCCGGCGGACTAGGGGAACGTCATCCTCCTCCTCACTCCTCTCGCCCTGTACGACGAAGAAGTGATTCTAGTTTGTACCTGGGGGAACAGGAGGTATGTGATATCTTACCGCAGTTTTCTTTGCGATACGGGGGGTTCTACGCGAAGACCCTTCCCCGAGGATCTTCTTGGATTTTTAGGGGGCTGGATCTCTCGTCCTGGGCTTCGAAGAGATCTTCTTCACATTCTTCACCATCGGCTTTCCCAGGAAATGTAACACCCCTATTTTTTCCAACCCTAGCCTGCCTTGACTATCTGCATATCAGGATGAGATCTTGGTAATGCCAGAGTGTTACCCTGAAAAGTTGGCAGCCAAACTCCTTCATTCAGGTCATTTTCACAGATCAGTCCAAAAGTTTCGCAAATTAGTCCTTTTCAGATTTCTGAGAAACCCCAAAAAGGGTAAAAGTCACAGATCATCTCCAAATTCTGATTTGGTTCAGTGAACATCTTCCCTTCACTTTTCTGGACATTTTTCCCTTCTGGAAGAATTTCCAAATCTCGCCCGGAACCCTAGTTTCAGCCTTGTCAAATTTCTAAAATCAGATTACCCTAATTACCCTGTTTTCAGTTCATCTCAAAACTTGTCTAAATCACCAAAATTTTGTCATCCCTAGCTGCTGATCAATATCTTAGACTTTGTGAATTAATTTAGCAAAGTCAAAACTCTTTCTACCTAAGCCAAATGCCAGATTTACAGATTGGTCCCTAGAATCAAGATTCTGAAATTGCAAATCAGCCCTCCTGTTCTTTTCTGCCGTTTTCAACCAGGGCCTGGTCGTTGCCTTCGACCAGTGCATCTCGCCGGAGCCACGCCGTGTTTCTCGCCGCGTTTGCTCGCCGCCGGCCATCGCCCCTTGTCGCCTACGCTTGTGAGCAAATGAGCCACCCCGCTAGCACGTGCCAGCAGCCAGTACCTCACCATGTCCAGCGGTTAAACGCCCGCGCTCCAGCACTGTCTTCGCGCGCGCGCGCCCGTTGCTGTGGCAATTGCATGCGTTACGTGTCGTTGCCGGAGCTGTGCTGCTGCCTCCGCATCTGCGCCGTCCCAAGTGAAGTTCCAATGCAACCGACAAAGCCTGCAGAGCCGCTACATAGCCAGCGCCCCCGATCAACGCTGTCGCAGCTGCACCTGGCCGGTCTCATCCCCGGCACAAGTTCTCGCGCCGTTTCCCCTCGCAAGCTCCGCCTCAACGCCTATTTAAACCCCCCTCAGTGCTGTGAAGAAGCCACAACTCCAGGACTTAGCCAAATTCCCGGTTTTTCACTGTTTCCCCTCCTTCCCCGACGAGCCGATTTTGAGGCCATCGTCGCCAGAGCAAACCACAGCCCTTCTCTCCAATCCAAGCTCACCAGTGAGTTCCCCACACCCATCTTCCCGTGTCCAAGCAAGCAATTGCATTCTAGCGGTCTTCATCGCCGGTGATCGCCGGAAAACGAGAAGACCCCTGTTCCTGAAATTAAATCCACTCCAGTTCTTTTCACCACCCATTCCTGTAGAATCAAATGATCCTTAGCCATTTCTTAGCAAGCCTATTCAACCGGTTTTCAAATTGGCCCAGTGCTGTGCGTTTTCCCAAATTTCACGCGCCATCGTGGACGTCTCTCGTCGCCGGCGTGCCTCGCTGCAGCTCTCCCCAAACTGAAGCCACCAACACCTTCCCTGTAACCCCTAGATGGTGTAGTCCAGAGCTCATAACCTTCATTGTTGTGTGGAGCTAGTTCGTCATTCACCGTCTTCTTCAACTCCGGTGACAAAGTCGACGAGCTCGCACGCTTAACCACTGCCCAATTCCTTTCTCCAGAACAATCAGCAACACCCCAGGAACATTTCCCCTCAACCAATTTTGGGTTTACCTTGTTGGATCAAGGATGCCGACTAGAGGGGGGGGGGTGAATAGGAGGCTTTAAAAACTTTAAAACTTAAAGCAAATAAAGAACGAATTATGTAAATAAGAGAAAGAGAACGAACACGATGATTTTTACCGAGGTATCGGAGACTCGCCCAGTCTCCACTAATCCTCGTTGAAGCACTCAAATCTCTTGAGTCTCGCTTCAATATCCACAAAGGATATTATCACTAATGGTTGCTCCTTGTCCACTCCGGAAAGGTGAGCACCGATGCCTTGTACACACTTGCCGAGCCTCTCCGATAATCTCCGAACGGAGAGATCAACGGCCACGCCTCCGAACCGTCTAGGTGAGGGCGCTCACCAAGAGTAAAAGGCAGCGAGGTCTTCTCAAGACCTCCAAACACTCACCGAGAAGCTAAGTATATGCAAATGCAAAAGAACTGAAACTCTCGGTGGATCGGAAAGCACTCGACTTGATCAAAAGATCAAGATTTTATATAAGAAACTAATGCTCAAGAGTGTATATGAAATGCTGTTGCTTGTTGTATGAAACACATGCCCAAAGCCCCTATTTATAGCCTCAAGAATCAAATGAACCGTTGGAGCTAGGGCTGAAAATCAGCAACCCAAACTGACAGTCAGTTTGCCTAACTGACAGTCAGTTCAGTGCACAACGGCCGACAAAATTTACGGACGAAAACTTTGCTAGCCGTTTGCAGCCAAAACAGGAAAGCTGGAACACGCAACTGACAGTCAGTTACACAAACTGACAGTCAGTTTGTGTACTAGCTCGACCAGAATCAAAAAGAAACACAGTAAAACACTCTCTGGTCGAAACCCCAACTGACAGTCAGTATGGACAAACTGACAGTCAGTTTAGTACAAAAAATTTGAGACAAAAAAACACCCTCTCTGGACAATTGTCAGTTACACTAAACTGACATTCAAACTGACAGTCAGTTATGCAAACTGACAGTCAGCTTGAACAAAAACAGCTATAACTTTAAATCCCGAAATCCAAAAGAGGTGTTTAATAGCTCGTTGGAAAGATAATTTCAAGGGCTACAATTTTGTCAACAGAAGAAAAAGCCAGATCTATATAGATCTTTCTGAAAAAAGGAAATACTCTTCTGCTGCCAAAAACAGAACTGAAAATCCAGATTTCTCAAAAAAGATCAAAACCAAATCCACATAAAAATGATGCGATGCAAAGACCTAGAATTCTCGGTTTGTGCTGGAGATAAAAAGAGGACTTTCGCTACCCCTCTTTATAGTACGGTTAAAGCTAGAAAGAATTTTTCCTAACCGATCATCTCCACACGCCAAGATCGGTAAAATATAAAAACTCGTAATACCTGAGGTCTTTCGCATCTTCACGATTTTCGACTTGTCTTTTGCTCTTTGCTACTTGTGCTTTTATTTTACGTCGGGTTCTTCTTGTATTCCGTGCATATCTTCCCAACGCAACTCTGTATCAAATAAACTCAATAGCACAATTAGTCCGGAACACTTTGTTTTCATTTATCATCAAAATTAGGGTTAGGCATGAAGACCTAGATGCAACAATCTCCCCCTTTTTGATGATTGATGACAACAAGTGTTCAAAAAATAAAATAAAAGGAATAGCTCTCCCTGAGTATATGCATCTCATACATAAGTAAGTCACAGATGTGCAATCATCCACAAGTCATATTAGAGCATACGCATGCACATCAAGACATCATATATATCAATGTATCAGAGCTATAATCACATATCAGAGCTCAAGAGCATCATCTCAAGAAATCAATGACATCATATATATATAAGCTAAACACAAGTCATCATATGTATCAGAGCTAAAAGGAAAAGATGACATACACATATAACCAAAAAACATCTCTATATATATAAATGATCATCATCTGTTCAGTACATCAAAAGACATAAACAGAACAGACTCCAATGTCCAAAATCCAAAATACTAACCAACTATCCAAAATACTTCTCCCCCTTTGGCACCAAGCACAAAAAGGGAGGCAAACAAAACAAATCAGAGCCTAATGCTCATCATCTGAAGGAAATCCTAAAACGGCTGTATCTCCGGAGCCATCTGGAGATGCAGTCGGATCGGCGGCTGGAGACGCCGGAGGAGTCACCGCTGCCACGGGAACAGGAGTCGCAGCGACTGGATCCGGAGCTGGTGCCGTAGGAGCTGGATCAACAGGTCCTGTAGCAGAGCTCGGGGACGAAGATGCAGGGCGGGCCCTCTTGCGAGGAACCGAAGAGTCTGACGCAGGCAGACGGCGCAGTATCTCCTCCTGCTGAGCAATCAACCGGAGCAACATCTGATGATGCTCCGCCTGGGTGCTGAGGATCTGCTGCTGGACCTGGAGGATCTCCTGAAGCTAGGAGGAAGATGACGCAGATCCGGTGCCTGTCCCTGCAGCTGGAGCTGGAGAAGACTCCTGGACAGGGGCCTCGTCCTCTGACTCCCCCGCAGCATCATCATCTGATGCGGGAGAACCAGGGCCAGCAGCTGCAGCAGGGCGAGCACCGAGCCGGCGATCAGCCTGGCCTGGAGGATAGAAGAGAAGAGGATGATGGGGCCTGGGCAGCTCAGTATCCACGGCCCTGATATGAAGAAGCACCACCATGATATACGGAGCGTATATCAGCTGACGGCGCGGGGAAAGAAGGACGTGCTGAATCTCACTGATGATGAGATCAGCAACGTCGAAGGGCTCCTCCTGGAAGATAGAAATCAGGACGTGGAGCCCTAGATAAGTGACCCTGGCTCTGTCTCCGCTCATGGGGACCAGTGTGAGACGGAGGATACGCAGAGCCAGGTCAACATCGCGGCGCAGGCCAGCGATGTGACGGAGCTGGAAGGGGCCGGAATAGAGCATGGCCACCTCCCGACGCTCGAGGTCAGGGAGAGTATGGAGCTGGCGGCCAGAAGGAGGGCGCACCAGACCAAGCGCTGACTCCAGCTGATCCTTCGTGACGGTGTGGACCTGTAACGCCCTGAGTTAGGGGTGAAAATTTCCTTTTTCATAAATAGCATGCATGCATGTATCTGTAGTAATAGCCAGATCAGTTTCTATCTCAAGCCCTGAAATCTCCAAAATCTATCCTGTGACCTCAAATGAAGATCAGATTGTTCAGATATGATCTATCAGTTACTTTGAACTTAAAAGTCTTCAGAACCTAGATCCAATTCTATCCCTAACTCTCAGATTTATCAGCTCCTTCTGTTTTCGAAAACAGAAATACCTTCTATTACTTAAATACCCTAAGTTTCAGAAATACAGATTTAATCCGAATCTTGACCAAGTTCAGACCAGATTATTTCTGGAATATGATCATGGGTATGTCAATACCTTAATTTAAAAAGTTGACAACCAGATTTCATTATCTAGACTCTTTTCACAAATCAGTCCAAAAGTTATCGCAAAATAGTCCTTATCTGTTATTTGAAAATCCAAAAAGGCTAAAATCTCCAGATTAACTCCAAATTCAGAATTTCTTCGGCAAATCTTCTCAAAATGCTATTTGTCACAAGTTTCTCTTCTGTTCAAATTCCAAAATCTCATCCTAAGTACCAGAATTCAAAACCAAATGAAATTTAGATTTCAATTACCCTAAATTACCCTATTTTCAATTTGTATCAAAAGCTATCCAAATGTGCCAAGTTTTATTTTCAATCCTTGCCAAATCATCTGTGGAATAAAGATTACCAAATCAGCAGAATCAAATTCAACTCTAACCTTCCAAATCTCCAGAATTACAGATTGGTCCAATTGTGAAAATCAAATATTGCAAATCAGCCCATTTTCGACCAGGGAAGCAGCCAGTGCACGACCAGAAGCTCGCCGTGTTTTCTTGCGCCGTGCACGCTCGCCGCCGGCCAAGCTTCGCCGCACTTGTGACCGTGCATGCCAGTACGCACGTGTTCTCGCCTCAGCCGTCACCGTGGCAGCGCCGTTGCTACATCGACGACCAGCGTTTGCTCCCGCGCGCGATCAGCAGCAACTTTGTCAGCAATCCATCGCCACGTAGCCTCGCCGCGCCAGTACTTGTCGCCACCGCTTGCTACAAGTTTCGCCAGGTCCCGATGAAGCGACATTGTGATCAGCTGAAGGCTTGTCGCCGTCGCATCACCGTTCTTCGCTGTGTCTTCGCCGCTGTTGCTCCAGCACGCAACCAGTCAAGTCACCAGCAGCCAATCTCTTCATTGTTTTCTCTTCGCATGCTTCGCCTGCCTATTTAAGCATCCCTGTGCTCAGCAGCTCCCTCAAACCTCACTGGAAATCATCCACGTCTCAGATTTTCTGTCTTAGTCTTCTTCTCCGGCGAGACCAGTTCGAGACCTCACGGTGACAGCCTCAACCGCAGCCTCAACCACCAAATTGACAGCACTAGTAAGTTCCCCTCGCCTCCCTCATCGTGCTGTACTATTTAATTGCTCCCCGATGACCCCTAACGCCGGCGATCACCGGAAATGGCTGAAAATTCCAGATTGCCCTGTTCCGGCAATGCAGCCCGATTCAATTCGAATTAGCCCTCGAACCTGTGAAGCAAATTGATCAGTGGGTTATTTCAAGCAAGCCTGTAAGCTTAGAATCCCTAATTAAACATCATTCGAAGCTTTTCCCAAATTCAAGCTCTACCAGAAAACCGGCGATCGTCGCCAGGCTTCTCCGGTGATCCTCCGGTCAATTTGATGTTACCAGAAGCTTCCCTATATCTCCTAGATGCTCTCCAAGCAAGGAATTTAGTTCTCTCGGCCTGTAGCAAAAACCCCCAAATAACAGTGTTCTTCTCCGGCACAGTTCACCGGAAAAGTGTTCCCGGCCATTTCAGCCCTCGAAACTTTGTCATTTAGATGTGCCTTAGCCTCCTGAGTATTTTTGTCTTCTAGCTCGACACCTAGATCGGCCTAGATTGGAAGTTATAGCCATGCCAAGTTTGTGTCCAGAACTGCTCCAGTGCAGCCAGTTCATCTCTGTTCATCATCAAATTTCTTGCTTTCCAGCCATTTCTTGCCCTAGATCCTGTTGACTTAATTGTTCCTGTTATCAATGCCTACCTCCCAGACAAAGTGGTGCATCATTTGGAGCTCCAGATCAAAAGTTATGCTAAGCCCTAGTTTTTGACATTGTCAGCTCTATGCCAGAGCTTGTCAGCCAGTGGCATTGACCTTGTTTACCCACTTCTGGTTGTGTAATTTGAAAATCACTTTGTCCACTAAATTTGTAGAGTTGTGATCTACATTTTATTCTACTACCACAAGTTAAAATAACCCCTCTATCATTCATCGACCCTATGTCGATGCTTTGAACCGAATGTCGATCTAAAGACGTTCGCTGTTTTTGAGCGAACCAGTCGCAACCTTGACATCATTCTGATATTTTGAGACATTTGGAACCTTGTAAACCTTTGACAACTAATCTTAACATTGGTTTCCTTAACTTAACCCTAATCAGCCTCTTAACCCAATCATTTCAGAATCATCAAGACTTCATCTTTGCATCATTGCATATAGTATAATAATGTATTGAAAAGATTATGATTATTGGTTGTTTGTTTGATTTGAGAGCAGATCAAGAGCCCGAGTTCGAGGACTTCACTGCGGACCCGTCGTCAACTGCTGTATTTTACGACGCGGAAGGCAAGTCATATCCTTGGTCATCTTGAACCTATATTTTAAATGTTGCTAAACATAACCTTGAATATAGGCAATATTGCATGTGAAAGATTGAGAATGATTGATTTATGAATTGGCAGTACTAGACTGGTTATCGGTGAAATGTGAAATAAACAAGTTTTGAGCCATGAACTATTATATGTATTTATATACTTATATTCATGAAATAAAACCCCTAGCCGTGACCAGAAAAATGGTATGGATGGCTGTAGCACTGGAGGTGCTAGACTGCAAAGGAATGCAGGCACTGAAGGTGCAGGGTTGTGGATGGTCTGGTCACTGGCATATAAGGACTAGAACCTTGTGTTGTGCGTCTAGTGGCATGAACAACGTGCTAACCGCAAGCCTGGTATGGGACAGGTCTGAACAAGTAATTATGTGGATCGCACATGAAACCCCTGCATGAGATGTGTAGTGATGCACGATAAACACGGAGCGCGGCTCCCACACATATCACTGAAGGTGATCAAGCACGCTGACCCAATAATGGGAATAAGCAATGGGGTGGAGGTTTGGATACAACCTGCCACAACTGTGCCTCGCTGAGAGCCACAGGGTCGGGGGTGAATTGTAAGTGATACATAACAAAAGTTCTTGTTATTTCCACCTTGCCGCTCACAGTATGAAGTGAGTCAGGGGTCCAATCATTTTGTTATGATAGGAAAGGTTTGAAAGTGGAATATCTTGCGGGTAAATTGGTACCTCTCTGCAGAGTTAAAAATGTATTCGAATACTCCGAGCTCCCGGGTTTTATAGGAGTCTGCTGCGGTGGATTAAATCCACGGGGTGTGACACAAGTACTATTTTCTAAATAAAATATGTTTAAATCAAGATTACCCAATTGACATGTGTTGTCATAATAAGGAGTGCTACCGTGGGCTGTCGTGTGTCGACGTGTCGCAGTAGTGCTATAATCTAGTGAACATGAATGATGATGTTATATTATAAAAAGTGCTGCCATGAGATGAGGTATGAAAGAAAAAGATTATTTTACAAATATCCATAATTCTTGACTAGTCTAGGTTCATATCATCACTACTATATGTATCTACTCTTACCTATGACTTGCTGAGTACGTAAGTGCTCACCCTTGCAACATTCAACTCAATAGATGGAGCCTACCTTGATCAAGATGATGGCACGGAGTACTACGTGGATCCAGAAGGAGGAGAATCAGTTCCGCCAGAACCCTGAAGTGTGTTGTTCTGCCGTCAACTTCTTTTGTGGGAGGGTCACCTATCTTCTGCTGTGTAGTTAAATATTTTGTTAAACCCTGAATGCCTTGCAGGCATTGTAATCCTCTTTATGTAATATTAAGGCCAGCAGGCCACACTGCTTAATATTTTGTAAGTACTCTGTTGCAATGTAATATACTCCTGTGTTTGACTCATCCTGGGAAGTCAAAGGGTTGTGGTTGAGACTAGCTGCGGCGAGCTAGGTCTCTACAGGAGTAGTCGTTGTCCCAGTCTCGGGGCGCGACAAGAAAAGTTGGTATCAGAGCAACATGAGAACTTGACTGTAGGACGACACCTTTAGGAAATTGGCCGTGCCAGGAAGACGTAATTTATTTAGAAACTATTTGTGGAAATTTTATTTTGGTAAAAATAATGAGCTTTGTAGCTCTTGAAAAACCTTCATTTCAAAATTTTATTTGGATTTCTAAAATTCGGTAAGATTGTGAGAGTGCGTTCTGTTGTTTCAGAGTGTCTTAGAGGTTGGTGTAGACAGAGCTAGTGGATGCTCTTGATAGCTTTGTGATTCGCTGTTGCTTTTGCAATGGTTAATTTGTGTATTATGGCTAGTAGCCTAAGTATGTTATGCATAAAAGTAGTTGCATTAATTTCTGCATTGCTGTCTTAGTTGGCCTTAGTTAGTTAGATCCGTCTAAACTTTTTCAGAGCCACCATGGTTGACACCAGAAGGAGATCTCGAAGTGGAAGAGAAGATATAGATCAGACTCCGCAGGAAGAAGAAACTATGACAAGAGACCCTTTGTTTCAGCAAGGATCTCAGAGTTCCAATCCACCTCAGAATGAACAACCCAGTCTTCAGGAAATTTTGTTGTCAATGGAGAAAAGTCGACAAGAAGCTCAGATAGCTCATACCCAGTTGTTAGCCCAGATAGTTCAGAAACTGCCTACTGGAACAACAGAAGGAACTACTTCTGCTGTAGGAGCAAGATTAACAGATTTCCAAAAGACCCGTCCACCAACATTCTCTAGTGCGACCGATCCTATGGTTGCCGATGATTGGTTACGGGATATCGAGAGGAAACTGGACACGGTCCGATGCAGCGAACGAGAGAAAGTTTTGTTTGGATCTCATCAGTTATCAGGAGCTGCAGCTGCCTGGTGGATGAATTACCAGGAAGCTCACCCTGATAAAGATAATATCTCTTGGAGGGAATTTAAGGATCAATTTCGGAAATTTCATATACCTACTGGTGTTATGGCAGCTAAGCGTCGGGAATTTCGGAATTTAACTCAAGGAAGTAAGTCAGTTACTGAGTATCTACACCAATTTACTCATTTGGCTCAATACGCACCTGGAGATGTGGATACTGAAGAGAAGAAGATAGAGCGCTTCACAGAAGGACTTCAACACTATTTACAGTATCAAATTGCTTCTCATGAACTTACAGAATTTCAAACCCTAGTGAACAGAGCTTTAAAGGTAGAAGAAAAGAAGAATATGGGAGAAGAAAGCCGAAAGAGGAGGATGTTCCAGCAAACAAGACCACAGCCAAATCCAATCAGAGGAAGAGTTCCTATCACTCCCAATTTCCGACCATCTTATCAGAATCCCAGACCAGCAACGACATTGTGCCCCAACTGCCGAGGAAATCATTCTCAGAAGGATTGCCCTCATCCTCGTGTTGAGTGTTATCATTGTGGACAGCGTGGGCACCGTAAAGAATTCTGTCCTTGGATACAGCTTCCAATGTCCATTGCCAGATCTCAGGCAGGAACACAGCCAGTAGTAACCAGAGCATCACCATCGCAGAATTTTAGAGGAAATTCAGCAGGAAGAGGAGGAAACATGGCTAATCGAGGAAGAGGAAGAGGTAGAGCACCAGCTGCAACCCAAGGAGGAAGATTAAACTATACTTCAATTCAAGAAGCAGGCAACGCCACCGACATTCTTCTAGGTAGATTTCTGATTAAATCTGCATCTGCCTTAATATTGTTTGATCCTGGTGCTACAAATTCATTCATGTCAAAAGCATTTGCATTTGAAGTTGAAATGCATATAGACCAAGTACCACTAGAGTACTCTATGGTTATACAAACTCCAGGGGCTAGATTATCTGTTTACTCAATCTGCCCAAATGTAACTTTCAATATAGAAGGAGTAGAATTTGAGGCAAATCTACTAGTTCTAGAACTGCAAGGTCTAGACATTATTTTGGGAATGGATTGGTTGTCCCAACATAAAGGTCTAGTAGATTGTGAAGAGAAAACCCTTAGTCTTGTCAGTAGCCAAGGGGAGAGAGTTCTATTCCATGCAGAAAGATCAGCAGTCAAGAGACCGCTAAGATCTGTTCAAGCATTGCAAAAATTATGCTTGGAACAAGTGCCTGTAGTGCAACAATATTCTGATGTGTTTCCAGAAGAACTTCCGGGAATGCCACCTGACAGAGAAATAGAATTCAGTATTGAACTTAAACCAGGAGCAGCACCTATAGCAAAACGTCCCTATAGGATGCCAGTTACAGATTTGGAGGAGCTCAAGAATCAACTCGAAGACTTGGAAAACAAGGGATTTATCAAACCCAGTGCTTCGCCATGGGGAGCCCCAGTTCTGTTTGTGAGGAAGAAAGACGGAACTCTACGAATGTGTGTAGACTACCGAGCTTTGAATGAAGTCACTATTAAAAACAAGTATCCATTACCAAGAATTGATGACTTGTTCGATCAGCTTCGAGGAACCAAAGTATTTTCCAAGATAGATTTGAATCTGGATATCATCAGCTGAAGATCAAGAAAGAAGATATACCGAAGACTGCTTTCACTACCAGATATGGTTTATATGAGTTTACAGTAGTACCTTTTGGCTTGACCAATGCTCCGGCAGCATTCATGAATGTCATGAACAGTACATTTATGGATTTTCTTGACAAGTTTGTCATAGTATTCATAGATGACATTCTGATATATTCCAAGAGTACGGAAGAACATGAGCAACATTTATACCTAGTCTTGGAAAGGCTACGAGAGAGGCAATTTTATGCCAAGTTTGATAAATGTGAATTTTGGATGTCAAGAATTTCATTTCTTGGACATGTATTGACAGCGGAAGGAATTTCAGTGGACTCAGCTAAAATCTCTGCAATCAAGGAGTGGAAGCAACCTACCTCAGTTTCAGAGATTAGAAGTTTCTTGGGATTAGCAGGGTATTATAGGAGATTCATCGAAGGATTTTCCCAAATTGCCAAACCTCTTACAAACCTGCTAAAGAAGGATGTTGCATTTGAATGGACCATCAAGTGTGAAGAAAGTTTTCAGAAACTGAAGCAGAAATTGACAACAACACCCGTCCTCACCCTACCAAACAGCAAAGAAGATTTTGTAGTTTACTGTGATGCTTCAAAGCAAGGAATAGGTTGTGTGTTAATGCAACAAGGTCAAGTAGTGGCTTATGCTTCACGCCAATGGAGACCACATGAGGAAAATTATCCGACCCATGATTTGGAGTTAGCAGCAGTAGTGCATGCTTTAAAGATATGGCGGCATTATCTCATTGGGCGTAAGTGTGAGATCTTTACAGATCATAAAAGCCTCAAGTATATTTTCACACAGACAGAGCTCAACATGCGTCAACGACGATGGCTCGAATTGATCAAAGATTATGATCTTAGTATTCAGTACCATCCAGGGAAAGCTAATGTAGTAGCTGATGCCCTAAGCAGAAAAGTTTACAACCTACAAGGAATGGTTATGTTGAAGAATCCTTACCTACAACAAGAGTTGCAGAATCATCAAGTGGAAATAGTACCGCAGGGAACGGTAGCCACTTTAACAATAAAATCTCAACTTGAAGAACAGATAGGAAATGCCCAGAAGGAAGATGAAGAAATTTGTAAGATCAAGAGTCGAATCAAGTTAGGAAAGGCTCAAGGCTTTATTGAAGATAACCAAGGGATTGTATGGTATCGAGAAAGAATCTGTGTACCTCAAAACGCAGATCTTAAGGAAATAATTCTCCATGAAGCACATAAAACTCCATACTCAATACACCCTGGTAACACAAAGATGTATCAAAATTTGAAGACCAGATTCTGGTGGGATAATATGAAGAGGGAGATTGCAGAGTACATTGCAAACTGTGATACATGCCAACGAGTTAAAGCAGAACACCAGAAAATAGCAGGAAAGCTACAACCTCTACCAATACCATTATGGAAATGGGAAGAAATTGGTATGGATTTTATTACAGGATTACCTAAAACTCAAGGAGGATATGATTCCATATGGGTTATTGTGGACAGACTTACTAAAGTAGCTCATTTCATACCAGTTAAAAAGATTTATGATGGCAGTAAATTAGCAGAGTTATACATGCAAAGAATAGTGGCATTGCATGGTATTCCTAAGAAGATAGTTTCAGATCGTGGAACCCAGTTTACCTCCAAATTTTGGAATAGACTGCATGAAACTCTAGGAACCCAGTTGGATTTCAGTACTGCATATCATCCACAGACGGGAGGACAGACAGAAAGAGTTAACCAAATCCTAGAGGATCTTCTAAGAGCTTGTATACTAGATTATGGAACATCATGGGACAAATGTTTACCATTTGCAGAATTTACATATAATAATAGTTATCAAGCTAGTATACAGATGGCACCATTTGAAGCTTTATATGGACGTAAGTGCAGAACTCCATTGCATTGGAATGAGCCAGGAGAACGAAAAGTTATAGGACCAGAGATAGTAGAAGAAGCAGAAGCTCATGTCAGACTCATCAGAGAAAGGTTGAAAACAGCACAATCACGACAAAAGAGTTATGCAGATAAACGACGGAGAGAATTATCCTTTGAACCAGGAGATTTTGTGTATCTCAAGGTTACACCATTCAAAAGATTACAAAGATTCCAAGTGAAAGGAAAGTTATCCCCAAGATACATTGGACCATTTAAGATAATCAAGAGAAAGGGAGAAGTATCATATAAATTGGAATTACCTGAGGGATTAGCAGGAGTGCATGATGTGTTTCATGTCTCTCAGCTCCGGAAATGTTTGAAGGAACCAACTGACCAGATAGATGTACAAGATGTGCCATTACAGAAGAATCTCACTTATCTTGAGCACCCAATCAGAATCCTAGCCACTGATGAATGTCAGCTCCGAAGGAGGAAAATCAAATTGTGTAAAGTTCAATGGAAGAATCATTCAGAGCAAGAGGCAACTTGGGAGAAGGAAGAAGATCTTAAGCAAACCTATCCTTATCTTTTCCTGTCTTAGGTAAATCTCGGGGCGAGATTTCTTTAAGGAGGGTAGATCTGTAACGCCCTGAGTTAGGGGTGAAAATTTCCTTTTTCATAAATAGCATGCATGCATGTATCTGTAGTAATAGCCAGATCAGTTTCTATCTCAAGCCCTGAAATCTCCAAAATCTATCCTGTGACCTCAAATGAAGATCAGATTGTTCAGATATGATCTATCAGTTACTTTGAACTTAAAAGTCTTCAAAACCTAGATCCAATTCTATCCCTAACTCTCAGATTTATCAGCTCCTTCTGTTTTCGAAAACAGAAATACCTTCTATTACTTAAATACCCTAAGTTTCAGAAATACAGATTTAATCCGAATCTTGACCAAGTTCAGACCAGATTATTTCTGGAATATGATCATGGGTATGTCAATACCTTAATTTAAAAAGTTGACAACCAGATTTCATTATCTAGACTCTTTTCACAAATCAGTCCAAAAGTTATCGCAAAATAGTCCTTATCTGTTATTTGAAAATCCAAAAAGGCTAAAATCTCCAGATTAACTCCAAATTCAGAATTTCTTCGGCAAATCTTCTCAAAATGCTATTTGTCACAAGTTTCTCTTCTGTTCAAATTCCAAAATCTCATCCTAAGTACCAGAATTCAAAACCAAATGAAATTTAGATTTCAATTACCCTAAATTACCCTATTTTCAATTTGTATTAAAAGCTATCCAAATGTGCCAAGTTTTATTTTCAATCCTTGCCAAATCATCTGTGGAATAAAGATTACCAAATCAGCAGAATCAAATTCAACTCTAACCTTCCAAATCTCCAGAATTACAGATTGGTCCAATTGTGAAAATCAAATATTGCAAATCAGCCCATTTTCGACTAGGGAAGCAGCCAGTGCACGACCAGAAGCTCGCCGTGTTTTCTTGCGCCGTGCACGCTCGCCGCCGGCCAAGCTTCGCCGCACTTGTGACCGTGCATGCCAGTACGCACGTGTCCTCGCCTCAGCCGTCACCGTGGCAGCGCCGTTGCTACATCGACGACCAGCGTTTGCTCCCGCGCGCGATCAGCAGCAACTTTGTCAGCAATCCATCGCCACGTAGCCTCGCCGCGCCAGTACTTGTCGCCACCGCTTGCTACAAGTTTCGCCAGGTCCTGATGAAGCGACATTGTGATCAGCTGAAGGCTTGTCGCCGTCGCATCACCGTTCTTCGCTGTGTCTTCGCCGCTGTTGCTCCAGCACGCAACCAGTCAAGTCACCAGCAGCCAATCTCTTCATTGTTTTCTCTTCGCATGCTTCGCCTGCCTATTTAAGCATCCCTGTGCTCAGCAGCTCCCTCAAACCTCACTGGAAATCATCCACGTCTCAGATTTTCTGTCTTAGTCTTCTTCTCCGGCGAGACCAGTTCGAGACCTCACGGTGACAGCCTCAACCGCAGCCTCAACCACCAAATTGACAGCACTAGTAAGTTCCCCTCGCCTCCCTCATCGTGCTGTACTATTTAATTGCTCCCCGATGACCCCTAACGCCGGCGATCACCGGAAATGGCTGAAAATTCCAGATTGCCCTGTTCCGGCAATGCAGCCTGATTCAATTCGAATTAGCCCTCGAACCTGTGAAGCAAATTGATCAGTGGGTTATTTCAAGCAAGCCTGTAAGCTTAGAATCCCTAATTAAACATCATTCGAAGCTTTTCCCAAATTCAAGCTCTACCAGAAAACCGGCGATCGTCGCCAGGCTTCTCCGGTGATCCTCCGGTCAATTTGATGTTACCAGAAGCTTCCCTATATCTCCTAGATGCTCTCCAAGCAAGGAATTTAGTTCTCTCGGCCTGTAGCAAAAACCCCCAAATAACAGTGTTCTTCTCCGGCACAGTTCACCGGAAAAGTGTTCCCGGCCATTTCAGCCCTCGAAACTTTGTCATTTAGATGTGCCTTAGCCTCCTGAGTATTTTTGTCTTCTAGCTCGACACCTAGATCGGCCTAGATTGGAAGTTATAGCCATGCCAAGTTTGTGTCCAGAACTGCTCCAGTGCAGCCAGTTCATCTCTGTTCATCATCAAATTTCTTGCTTTCCAGCCATTTCTTGCCCTAGATCCTGTTGACTTAATTGTTCCTGTTATCAATGCCTACCTCCCAGACAAAGTGGTGCATCATTTGGAGCTCCAGATCAAAAGTTATGCTAAGCCCTAGTTTTTGACATTGTCAGCTCTATGCCAGAGCTTGTCAGCCAGTGGCATTGACCTTGTTTACCCACTTCTGGTTGTGTAATTTGAAAATCACTTTGTCCACTAAATTTGTAGAGTTGTGATCTACATTTTATTCTACTACCACAAGTTAAAATAACCCCTCTATCATTCATCGACCCTATGTCGATGCTTTGAACCGAATGTCGATCTAAAGACGTTCGCTGTTTTTGAGCGAACCAGTCGCAACCTTGACATCATTCTGATATTTTGAGACATTTGGAACCTTGTAAACCTTTGACAACTAATCTTAACATTGGTTTCCTTAACTTAACCCTAATCAGCCTCTTAACCCAATCATTTCAGAATCATCAAGACTTCATCTTTGCATCATTACATATAGTATAATAATGTATTGAAAAGATTATGATTATTGGTTGTTTGTTTGATTTGAGAGCAGATCAAGAGCCCGAGTTCGAGGACTTCACTGCGGACCCGTCGTCAACTGCTGTATTTTACGACGCGGAAGGCAAGTCATATCCTTGGTCATCTTGAACCTATATTTTAAATGTTGCTAAACATAACCTTGAATATAGGCAATATTGCATGTGAAAGATTGAGAATGATTGATTTATGAATTGGCAGTACTAGACTGGTTATCGGTGAAATGTGAAATAAACAAGTTTTGAGCCATGAACTATTATATGTATTTATATACTTATATTCATGAAATAAAACCCCTAGCCGTGACCAGAAAAATGGTATGGATGGCTGTAGCACTGGAGGTGCTAGACTGCAAAGGAATGCAGGCACTGAAGGTGTAGGGTTGTGGATGGTCTGGTCACTGGCATATAAGGACTAGAACCTTGTGTTGTGCGTCTAGTGGCATGAACAACGTGCTAACCGCAAGCCTGGTATGGGACGGGTCTGAACAAGTAATTATGTGGATCGCACATGAAACCCCTGCATGAGATGTGTAGTGATGCACGATAAACACGGAGCGCGGCTCCCACACATATCACTGAAGGTGATCAAGCACGCTGACCCAGTAATGGGAATAAGCAATGGGGTGGAGGTTTGGATACAACCTGCCACAACTGTGCCTCGCTGAGAGCCACAGGGTCGGGGGTGAATTGTAAGTGATACATAACAAAAGTTCTTGTTATTTCCACCTTGCCGCTCACAGTATGAAGTGAGTCAGGGGTCCAATCATTTTGTTATGATAGGAAAGGTTTGAAAGTGGAATATCTTGCGGGTAAATTGGTACCTCTCTGCAGAGTTAAAAATGTATTCGAATACTCCGAGCTCCCGGGTTTTATAGGAGTCTGCTGCGGTGGATTAAATCCACGGGGTGTGACACAAGTACTATTTTCTAAATAAAATATGTTTAAATCAAGATTACCCAATTGACATGTGTTGTCATAATAAGGAGTGCTACCGTGGGCTGTCGTGTATCGACGTGTCGCAGTAGTGCTATAATCTAGTGAACATGAATGATGATGTTATATTATAAAAAGTGCTGCCATGAGATGAGGTATGAAAGAAAAAGATTATTTTACAAATATCCATAATTTTTGACTAGTCTAGGTTCATATCATCACTACTATATGTATCTACTCTTACCTATGACTTGCTGAGTACGTAAGTGCTCACCCTTGCAACATTCAACTCAATAGATGGAGCCTACCTTGATCAAGATGATGGCACGGAGTACTACGTGGATCCAGAAGGAGGAGAATCAGTTCCGCCAGAACCCTGAAGTGTGTTGTTCTGCCGTCAACTTCTTTTGTGGGAGGGTCACCTATCTTCTGCTGTGTAGTTAAATATTTTGTTAAACCCTGAATGCCTTGCAGGCATTGTAATCCTCTTTATGTAATATTAAGGCCAGCAGGCCACACTGCTTAATATTTTGTAAGTACTCTGTTGCAATGTAATATACTCCTGTGTTTGACTCATCCTGGGAAGTCAAAGGGTTGTGGTTGAGACTAGCTGCGGCGAGCTAGGTCTCTACAGGAGTAGTCGTTGTCCCAGTCTCGGGGCGCGACAGGACCTGGAGGCCCGTCATGAAGGTCATGAAGTCGCGCTGAGGGGAAACGAAGACGGTGGAGTAGAACTGGCGAATGGGCCCCTCAGCCCAGTGCAAAGAGGAATCCGCGACTAAGTCGCGAATCCCTACAGTGCTGAAGAGATCTGCGAGGGTAGCGATGCCTGTGCGAGAGGCGATCGTACCCCACGACAGAGAGCGGTGGGCAAAGATGGGAGCGCGGCTGTAGACGCTGGTAAACAGGTCTAGGTGGAGGTTGGTGTAACAAGTGAGCACCTCGCACCCGTCGCGACCAGTGGGTCGCGGCGACAGGTACGGGTTCACAGAGAGGAGCGTGCGAAGGCGGCTCGCGTGCCAACGTGAATAATCCACGGACACGCACTCAGGCGGAGGCGAGGGTCGGTTCTCGGATGTCTGACCCGATGAACGCTGGCTGTTTGCCGCATTCTTCCGTCGGGCCCCACGACGAGAGGGACCGGCCTGATCAGACATGGGCTACGAAACGACGGAAAAACAAAGAAGGAAGAAGACACAGAGACCTGAACTGATCGGCCGAAACTGAGCAGAAGAAGTCGAGGTCGACTGCTCGAAGAAGATCACGGCCCGAGGAGAGGAGTGAAGCTCAGTTCCGAGAAAATCAACGGCGATGAGCACCACCACGGTGAGCCGAGACACGGCACAAGACAGAGAAGTGGGAGCCGTGAACAGAGAGGCAAAAAACCGACGAGGTCGAGAATGGTCGAGGACGGTGGCACCGGCGGTGAGGAGCTCACCGGCGACGAGGGGTGGCACAAGGGGGCTGCGGCGAGGTACGACGAGGTGGTGGAGCAACCGGCGAAGGCATGGGGGCGCAAGAGGAAGCAACGGCGGCGAGAGAAGGTGAGAAGACAAGAAACAGAACGGGGTTTTTAGGGTTCTCGATCCCGCAACTGACAGTCAGTTTGATAAACTGACAGTCAGTTTGATAAACTGACAGTCAGTTCCAAACTCAGAAACATGGAACTGACAGTCAGTATACCATACTGACAGTCAGTTCACAGAACTGCGTTTTGAAACTGACAGTCAGTGTATGAGACTGACAGTCAGTTGAGGGCTCGAACACGACCAGAAGCTACGACCAAAATCAAATGTACGTAACTGACTGTCAGTTTGTGAAACTGACTGTCAGTTATGACACTGATTTCGACCAGAGACTAAGACCAGGCTCCTAACTACTGAACTGACTGTCAGTTAGTGAAACTGACTGTCAGTTTGGTCAATTTCGACCAGAGGCTATCTAAGACCAGAGAGGGAATAAAATGATATTATTTAACACAAACAAAACATTTAGCACATCAACTAGCATTTGATATATCAATTATGTTCAATTCACCCCTTAAAAAGCAAAATCTTGATTCATCTAGGGGTTTAGTGAAAATATCTGCTAGTTGCATATCTGTTCTGACATAATTTACATCAATATCACCTTTTGCCACATGATCTCTAATAAAATGGTGCCGTATTTCAATATGCTTAGTTCTAGAATGTTGAACAGGATTATTAGCAATTTTAATGGCACTTTCATTATCACACAAGAGTGGCACTTTATCAAATATAATCCCATAATCCAAAAATGTCTGCTTCATCCACAACAATTGAGCACAACAACTTCCTGCAGACACATATTCAGCTTCAGCTGTGGAGAGAGCTACTGAATTTTGCTTCCTAGATGACCATGATACTAATGATCTCCCCAACAACTGACAGCTACCTGATGTGCTCTTTCGATCAATCTTACACCCAGCATAATCAGAATCAGAGTACCCAATTAATTCAAAATTTGCATCTTTAGGATACCAAAGGCCTAAACTGGGATAACATTTTAAATACCTAAGGATTCTTTTAAGAGCAGTTAAATGACATTCCTTAGGATCAGACTGAAATCTAGCACATAAGCACACACTAAACATGATATCAGGCCTAGATGCAGTAAGATATAAAAGACTACCAATCATAGACCTATACAGTTTAGAATCAACCGATTTGCCGCTTTTGTCCATGTCCAAATGTCCATTTGTCGCCATGGGAGTTTTGATTGGCTTGGCGTCTTCCATCCCAAAGCGCTTGAGCAGGTCCTTCACGTACTTTGTTTGACTCACGAACGTCCCGTTCTTGAGTTGCTTGATTTGCAGACCGAGGAAGAAGCTCAGCTCACCAATCATGGACATCTCGAATTCCCTAGACATCATCTCTCCAAACTCATGACAGAAATGTTCATTAGTAGATCCAAATATAATATCATCAACATAAATCTGACAAATGAACAAATCCTTTTCAATTTTCTTTGTAAAGAGAGTTGTATCAACCTTCCCAATTTTAAAACCTTTTGATAATAGAAAGTCTCTAAGACGCTCATACCAAGCTCGAGGAGCTTGTTTGAGACCGTAGAGAGCTTTCGACAATTTAAATACAGGGTTTGGAAATTTAGAATCTTCAAAACCAGGAGGTTGTTCAACAAACACAAGTTCTGAAATTTCACCATTTAAGAAACCACTTTTTACATCCATTTGAAAAAGTTTGATATTAAAACATGATGCATAGGCAAGAAGAATGCGAATAGCTTCAAGTCTTGCTACAGGTGCAAAAGTTTCACCGAAGTCTAAACCTTCGACTTGAGTGAAGCCTTGAGCAACAAGACGAGCTTTGTTTCTAATTACAACACCATTTTCATCTTGCTTATTTCTGAAAACCCATTTTGTTCCAATAACATTATGATCTTTTGGTCTTTTAACTAGAGTCCAAACTTCATTTCTAGCAAAGTTATTAAGTTCTTCATGCATGGCATTAACCCAATCGGGATCATTTAAAGCTTCATTAACATGTTTGGGTTCTAAAGAAGACACAAATGAATGATGTTCACAAAATGCAGCAATACGAGATCGAGTTTGAACACCCTTACTGACGTCACCCAATATTTGGTCTAGAGGGTGATCCTTGGTGATGGTTTGGTGTTGCCTTGGTTCTTCATCTTGTACTGCTTCATCTTGACTTTGTTCTGGAGGATCAACATGAGATGATGATGCGTCTTGATCAACATTTTCAACGTTGACATCATCTTCTTGATCTTCCTCTGTTGGCTTGATGTCTCCAATGGTTATGTTCTTCATTGCTTCTTGAAGATCGTCACCTGAAACTTCACGAGATACTTGCTCCTTTTGTGAGCCGTTAGTTTCATCAAATTCGACATCACCCGATTCTTCAATACAACTTGTATTTTTATTAAACACACGATAAGCTTTACTAGTGGTGGAGTATCCGACTAGAAAGCCTTCATCTACTCTTCTTTGAAATTTACCACCAAAATTTCTTTTCTTGAGAATGTAACATTTGCAACCAAACACTCGAAAATAAGAAATATTTGGCTTGCACCCAACAAGAAGTTCATAAGGAGTCAAATTAAGAAGAGGATGCAAATAAAGTCGATTTATAGAATAGCAAGCGGTATGCACGGCTTCAGCCCAGAAGCGAGTAGGAGTATCATACTCACTTAGCATAGTCCTTGCCATTTCTATAAGTGTTCGATTTTTCCTTTCAACGACTCCATTTTGCTGTGGAGTGTAGGATGTGGAAAATTCGTGTTTATTTCCAAGAGAGTCACAAAAATCAAATAGAGTTGAATTAACGAACTCTCCACCATGATCACTATGGATTTTCTTGATGGATAATTCGAATTCAGTAGAAACACGTTTTGCAAAACTTTTGAAAACATCGGGGGTTTCAGATTTTTGAGAAATAAAGAAAACCCAAGTATAGAGAGTAAAATCGTCAACAATCACAAAACCATAATTGCTACCCCCGATACTTTGGAACTCGGAAGGTCCAAATAAATCCATATGAAGAAGTTCCAAAGGTTTGCAAGTTGAAAGAATGCGCTTAGTCGGATGTGAAGTAGCTACTTGCTTGCCCGCTTGACAAGCGCTACAAGGTTTGTCCTTTTCAAAATTCACATCCTTTAAGCCAACAACCAAATCACGTTTTAAAAGTTTTCTCAATTGATGCATTCCAACATGTGCAAGTCTTCTATGCCATAGCCAACCTTTTGAGGTTTGAGAGACAAGACATGTTGAAAGAGATGCATCTTTTGAATGAAAATCGACCAAATAAAGATTTCCAAAACGAAAGCCTTTAAAGATCAAAGATTTATCTTTTAAACTTTCAACCAAAACTTCTTTTGGGAAGAACGTGCAACTAAAACCAAAATCACAAATTTGAGCAACGGAAAGCAAATTGAAATTCAGAGATTCGACCAATAAAACATTTGAAATAGATAGATCATTTGAGATTGCGATTTTACCCAAGCCGACCACATTTCCTTGACGGTTGTCGCCAAAGGTAATCTTTTGGTTCTCGCTTGAGTTGTCTTCTATTGAGGTGAACAACTTCTTGTTACCGGTCATGTGTTCGGAGCATCCGCTATCTAGCACCCAATGCCTCCCACCGGTCTTGTAGTTCACCTGCATAAAAAGAATTAAGTTCTTTTAGGTACCCAAACCTTTTTGGGTCTTTCAATGTTAGCAATCAAAGCTTTGGGCACCCAAATAGATTTCTTCTTTTTGTTTAACATGGGTGCACCAACATACTTTGCTATAGCATAACCTTTTCTCGACTTTTGAAGCATGTAGCAAGTATCAAAGTAATTTGGAGTCATTAAGGGATATGCTTCATGCGAATGACCGATTTCATGGCATTTATGACAAAATGTGTTGCATGCTTTAACAAATATAGTTTTAGAATTTTGTTTCCTTCCTTTCTTTTGAAAATATCCTAATCCTTCTTTTCTAAAAGAACATTTTTGTTTACTAAGGATTAGATCAAGAGATATTTTTCCTTTATAACAATTTTCTAAGCCTTTTCCAAGTTTTTCAACTTGTGCCTTAAGTACATTATTTTCATTTAAGATGTTGTCATTTGAAACACATGGAGTGTGATGACTACTAGAGGGAGATTCATTCAAGTTACATGAAGTTGAAGCATCTACCTTAGATGAAGCATTTGTAACATCTTTTATAAGCATGCTTTCATAGGAATCTTTATGCTCGGAGTATTGAGCGCATAGGGAAGAATGTTCTTCCTTAAGTGCCTTATACTTCTTCTTAGTTTTTCCAAAAACTTCATTTAATTCGGTTATCATTTCAACTAAATCATCATAAGATGGATCGTTTGAATGTACCTTTTCATCGCCTTTGGCCATAAGGCAAATGGATGAGCTAGTTGAAGTGTTGATGTTGCCGAGAGCTAGTCCGGCCATCTTCTTGGAGCAACTTCTTTCGTTGTCGGAGTCGGAGTAGGAGCTCTCTCCGCCGGACATCCATTCTCCAAAACAAGCTTCTTTGATTTCTTCATTCTTCTTCTTGAAGAAATTCTTCTTCTTGTGCATCGCCTTGTTCTTGTTTGGACATCTTGATGCTATGTGTCCCTTCTCATGACATCCATAGCAAATGATGTCCTTGAAGTTGTTCTGCTTTTGCCCCTTTGGTCGTGTGTCAATGTTGACACCTTTCTTATGCAACCTGCGAAGAAGTTTCTGAGTGTTCTTTACCATGAGTGCAAGGTCTTCATCGGAGGAGCCTTCGCTTGAATCGTTCCTTGAGTTTGCTTTGAAAGCCAAAGCTTTCTTCTTCGTCTCCGATGGTTCGGCCGCTTCCTTCTTCTCCTTCTTGTGCATCTCATGGGTGATGAGGTTCCCATAAAGATCGGTTGGTGTTGTGGTCGATAGATCGGAGTTTGTGAGAACCGTGACCAAAGTATCGAAGCTTTCCGGCAAAGCCCTAAGCATCTTTCTCACAAGCTCAAGGTCAGTAAAAACAACACCAAGACCCTTGAGTTCATTCACAATGTTATTTAACCGAGTAAACATGGAATCCACGGACTCGGTTGATGACATGGTGAATGTCTCATATTTTTGCCTTACCATTAGCAATTTTGCCTCTTTAACCTTTGTAGTGCCCTCGTAAATTTCTTCGAGGGTAGTCCAAACCTTATGAGCAGTCGTGAGACTGCTCACACGGTTGAACTCGTTTAAGGATAAACCGGCAAAGAGTGCATTTTTTGCACGGGCATTTAAATGCAACTTTCTCCTATCGTCTTCGGATTGACTTGCCGGATCAACCGGAGGAGTAAAGCCGAGTTTAACAATATCCCATACGTCAAGCCCCATGGCTTCTAGGAATACCGACATGCGCACTTTCCAATACAGATAATTTGTTCCATCAAAGATGGGCGCACGACCAGTATGTCCAAGAAGAAAATCCCCGCTTGACGACATCCTCTCTCTAGGCGGTAAAGCCTAATGAATCGAGAGACCAAGCTCTGATACCACGTGTTGGATCAAGGATGCCGACTAGAGGGGGGGGTGAATAGGAGGCTTTAAAAACTTTAAAACTTAAAGCAAATAAAGAACGAATTATGTAAATAAGAGAAAGAGAACGAACACGATGATTTTTACCGAGGTATCGGAGACTCGCCCAGTCTCCACTAATCCTCGTTGAAGCACTCAAATCTCTTGAGTCTCGCTTCAATATCCACAAAGGATATTATCACTAATGGTTGCTCCTTGTCCACTCCGGAAAGGCGAGCACCGATGCCTTGTACACACTTGCCGAGCCTCTCCGACAATCTCCGAACGGAGAGATCAACGGCCATGCCTCCGAACCGTCTAGGTGAGGGCGCTCACCAAGAGTAAAAGGCAGCGAGGTCTTCTCAAGACCTCCAAACACTCACCGAGAAGCTAAGTATATGCAAATGCAAAAGAACTGAAACTCTCGGTGGATCGGAAAGCACTCGACTTGATCAAAAGATCAAGATTTTATATAAGAAACTAATGCTCAAGAGTGTATATGAAATGCTGTTGCTTGTTGTATGAAACACATGCCCAAAGCCCCTATTTATAGCCTCAAGAATCAAATGAACCGTTGGAGCTAGGGCTGAAAATCAGCAACCCAAACTGACAGTCAGTTTGCCTAACTGACAGTCAGTTCAGTGCACAACGGCCGACAAAATTTACGGACGAAAACTTTGCTAGCCGTTTGCAGCCAAAACAGGAAAGCTGGAACACGCAACTGACAGTCAGTTACACAAACTGACAGTCAGTTTGTGTACTAGCTCGACCAGAATCAAAAAGAAACACAGTAAAACACTCTCTGGTCGAAACCCCAACTGACAGTCAGTATGGACAAACTGACAGTCAGTTTAGTACAAAAAATTTGAGACAAAAAAACACCCTCTCTGGACAATTGTCAGTTACACTAAACTGACATTCAAACTGACAGTCAGTTATGCAAACTGACAGTCAGCTTGAACAAAAATAGCTATAACTTTAAATCCAGAAATCCAAAAGAGGTGTTTAATAGCCCGTTGGAAAGATAATTTCAAGGGCTACAATTTTGTCAACAGAAGCAAAAGCCAGATC
Organism: Pharus latifolius; assembly: GCA_019359835.1. Lineage (NCBI taxonomy): Eukaryota > Viridiplantae > Streptophyta > Magnoliopsida > Poales > Poaceae > Pharus > Pharus latifolius. The sequence continues at coordinate 31,630,934 of CM033320.1, forward strand.
TACCTATATATTTCTGAAAAAAGCAAATACTCTTCTGCTGCCAAAAACAGAACTGAAAATCCAGATTTCTCAAATAAGATCAAAACCAAATCCACATAAAAATGATGCGATGCAAAGACCTAGAATTCTCGGTTTGTGCTGGAGATAAAAAGAGGACTTTCGCTACCCCTCTTTATAGTACGGTTAAAGCTAGAAAGAATTTTTCCTAACCGATCATCTCCACACGCCAAGATCGGTAAAATATAAAAACTCGTAATACCTAAGGTCTTTCGCATCTTCACGATTTTCGACTTGTCTTTTGCTCTTTGCTACTTGTGCTTTTATTTTACATCGGGTTCTTCTTGTATTCCGTGCATATCTTCCCAACGCAACTCTGTATCAAATAAACTCAATAGCACAATTAGTCCGGAACACTTTGTTTTCATTTATCATCAAAATTAGGGTTAGGCATGAAGGCCTAGATGCAACATACCTAACCCCAGTTCTCTATCACCGTGGCTCGTCCTTGTCTCAGGCGGCCGAAGGTTTCAACCTCGCCGTTCGTCGCCGGCAAGCCACCCTAGTCAAATTCCTTCCACCAACAACCTTGTCTTGATCCCGCCTACCTCCCTAACATGTTTGGCGAAGCAACGCATGCGTGATTCGTCTAGACGCATGTGCCCTAGTTCACTACTGTACAATGGCATTCGATTTCCTGTGTCCTGAGCCTTGCTGTGATTTTCTGCTAATTCAAGGGTTTTTCTGAAAAGTCCACTTTGTCATTTAGGTCCCTCACTGCATTTGGCACACAATGCCACCACTTGCACTAGTTTTGATCATCTAGAAGCCCCAAATCATTCTTGTGTCCTTCTCGGACATTGTCTGTTCGTGAACCGAATGCCAAACCCTTGACTTTTGTCGCATTCGAGTCTTGTCCAGTGAACCTAACCCTAGTATCCTTTTCTCCGCTGTTCTGTTTCTAACCAAATCCCCTCGTCTGCATACATGTTTATATTTTACATATATTTTTGTATAAAGCCTATTTTCTGGATGCTTATGTCTTGTATGTGTTGCGTGTGCTCTCGTGCGAATGAAGAGCAAGGAGTGGAAGATTTGGAAGGAGCATTTGAAGACCCAGTAGATTTCTTAGACCCAACTTGGCAAGGCAAGTCGCCACCCTTGATCATGTCTCACCTAGTATTTTGATATAAAGTAGATTCACTGTTTTAAAGATATATGCATGCTGAGTATTTGATAAAACTATGTTTAGAAACATGTGAATAGATATGACCCAAGTTTTATGTGAGAACCCCCTTTTGAGATTGAATCATCATGCAACCTTGTCACCCTAGGATGCTATGCTTGAACTCTATTCTTATTTAAATATACATGTTGGATGTGAAATGGCTAATATGTGAGAAATGAATTTGACACCCCTTTTATGAAAGAAAATGTGAAATTAGTATTGATAGTGAGGATTGGTTTGTATGGTGAGGGTGCGGTGCGCACCAGGGAATGTGGAGGTCTCCTCACTATTAATTCATAAGGACAAGAACCTTGTGTTGGGCCTCTATGCGGCATGAAAAAGGTACCAACCACTTGCCTAGTATGGGAAGGCACGACTTAGTAGCTTTTTGGTATTAGCAGTTCCCTACATGGTTTGTCGGTCTGGTTTCTCGTGTGGAAACTGGTTGGGCGTAGTTCGTCCGTGAGTGATGTGAGTTCAGAAAAAGTGTGAGAGGAAAAGGTGGAAAGAAAGAAGACGCCCTATGCCTAAGATTAAGCCGTGCGCGGTTGTAATCAAGAAAGGTCAGATGTCTCTCGTGGACAGACCAAGGCCATGTGTCCTGCGGGAGCATAAGCCAAGGCTAGGAAGTAAGGCAGTGGGGAGGACCCACAACGGTACTTGAGACTTAATTGTCTATTTACCGGGCGGGGATACTGTTAATACTAGACTGCAAAAGCGTTGTGTGATCTCGGCCTTGTCACATGTGTATAAGTCGCATGGAGTTGGCCCGACTTGAAAGTCGAGTGAAGAAGTGGATTTAAAAAGAGATACACCTTTGCAAAGCGTAAGAAAAGTATCGGATACTCTGTACTCCCAGTTCATGGAGTATGTTCGCGGTGGATTTATCCATGTGGTTCAACACAAGTAATATTTGGAAAAAGTTTTCATAATATGGTTAATTCAAATGGTGGATCACGGAGGATCGCCATCCACAATGTTTTCTTAAAGTCTATTATAAGGTTTTCAAAAACCCCGCGGTTGAAAATGAGACCCTTATTTGAAAAATCAAAGGATTGAAATCTATACTGTTTATGATTATAAGACTTAACCCCTTTTCTTGATCACTCCTCATCTATATAATTGCATTTGTAAATAAACGACTTGCTGAGCATTGTGTCAAAGCATGCTCACCCTTGCCTTTTCAAACAAATCAGAAGAGGGATTCGCCGATCCCGATTCGTTTGGTTATGAAGATGAAGCAGAGGATGGGAACGCCCCTGATGATTCGGAGTTCTATGAGGGTCTCGTGCCGAGTTGAGTCCGATGTGGAGGAAGCCCTACCAGAACCGTTGCTGCCAAAAGTGAAAATCTTCGTTGTTGCTGTCTGCTTTGTTTTGTGTGTTCGGTATCTTGATACCGACTCTTGTATGGATAAACCTGTTATTTTCATAGCAACTCTAAGTAGCGTCATTCTGGGCGCTATGTTAATGTAATATTGGTCCCTGTGACCTCGTACCTGTTTAATTATGTTTTATGCAATAACTGCTTTCTGCTTGTTGTGAGCTTGTAATGAACCTATCTGTGCGCAATCCACCTGGGCGGTTGCCACGGGATTCCTCAAATGAGGGTCCCAAAGGAAACCGACGTTTTCGCTCGGGAAGGTCGCCTCGGCGAATCTCCCCAAGAGCTATGCCATTCCGGTGTCCTTATTAGTACAAGATGTACATGAGACTTACAAATAGAACTTGACGAAAGAAAATATACCTTTCGGCGTTCCTATTTGAGGTCATCGCCGGCGTGGATTAAGCTCTGTGGGTGAGGCGATCCCTTGGGTCCCTCCACTGCGGCACTATTGGCCTTGAGGAGGTAATTTGTCTGCCTTTCGATTTCGGATGAAGGCAAGACTGTGTCCCCAGCAAGCCAGTCAGTAAGTATGAAGCAAACGTATAAGATTTCTCTGTCGGAGTCATGTACCATTGTTGTAGTCCAGGGTGCTGTCCGCCATGGACTTTATCTCCCAAGCTGGATGAGCCCTTTCACGCAGGGGGCTCACCCGATTCTTCACGAAGTCGCATACAATGTCGCGAGCCATTAGTCCTTGTTGGACCAAGTGAAGAATCACTTCGGCGTGCTTCATGTATTCGGCATTCATAGCTGGGAGAGAATCCAACTCGCTCGGCTTCTCCGGCTGCAAGTTCTCGAACCACAACCCGCTCTCAGACGGAGGGGTGTAGTAAAACCACTTCTGGTACCACCCATGCACAGAGTCTCGCAAGGGTGGGAAGGGATACTCTTTCTTCTCCCTTATCTGGAAGTAGATACATCCGGCGGTGTTGGCGCTCTTCGACCACGCCGAGTAGTAGAAACACCGAAAGAGATCAACGCTAGGATACACTCCGACGAAAGCTTCGCATAGATGCTGGAACACTGCTAAGATTAAGATCGCATTCGGGTGGAGATTTATCAATTCCAACCCGTAATGCTCCAAAATCCCCTTCAGGAACCGACTCTCGGGGAATCGGAACCAGCATCACAGGTATTCCTCGAAAACCACCAGTTCGCCCTCTCGGACGACTGGGGTTTCTTGGTCCTTCTCCGCGGGCCGCCAGTTGATTAGCAGCCGTGGAGGAAGGATCTCTTCCTTCTCCAGTGCCATGAGGCTCTCCTCGCTGTGATAAACTGATCGGCTCCAAGACGCCATTTCTAGCGAACGATCGTGAGGAAAGGTGGCGACTTTGGGGAAGATGGAGACGGTGACCAAGGAGGGTTTTGTGCGGTAGAAGTTTTAAGGCAGGGTTTCTGGCTGTGTGGCTTCCTCAAGAAGCTACCTGCTCCTTTTATAGGTCCGAGGAGGCGCACTGCTGTGAGCAACTTTCCATTTAATATTCTATTCTTTTCCAATAATGGATACTCTCTCTGGCGGACCCGTTAAATGTTCCCTGTATTGGATCTGAAACGAAAAGGACTTCTTTGCTTCAGATTTGAGAATACTGAAACGTGAAGAGTTTTACAAAGGTTTTCGGAGGACATTTTCCTTCATGATTTTTGCAAACCTTCACGAATCGATCATGAAAATATCTTGTGGCCCAGTTTTTGGACGTACGGATATATTTTGATCAGGTTATTGTGTTATCAGAACTACGTCTTTGATTGAGCTCCGATGTTAATCGAAGTGATGGTCTGATCGAGTTTTGGTTCTGATCATAGTAATTTTTCAAATCGAACTTCGGTTCTAACCGCGATTTTGAGTCTGATCGAAGTATCAGTACTGGTCGCGGTACAACGTTAAAATGCGATTCTGGTCGCAGAACTAAAGTTTGCCTGTGTATGAGTGGTCACAAAGACATTGCTTATGGCCATGTTTTCGCACAGAGGTTGTAAAGAACATTCATATTATATGAAGAAAAGGAAATCTTTATTTCTGACATTCTTTACATACAAAAGGGATACCGGTGACCAGAGCGTCGACCTGATCTGAAAGTAGTTTGCAAAGTTCTCCTAGGGACATGTTATCGTCCGTAGGGTCTACATTGGCGACCCCCAGGGAACCAGCAACTAATCTAAGCCTATCTACGTCATCCCGAACAAGAGACGCACTATTATTCCTAATCAGATCGGAGAGTTCTCGCTGTTGCTGAGCGTGATCCCTCTCCCGAGGGAATTGGCGCACCTCTTCGCGGGATCTTTCAAAACATTCTGCCAGGTGCAGAATTGCCGAAGACATCTCTTCGGTCTTCTTCTCCAGAGCCTCTTTTTCCCCTTGGAGAGTCTGTCCGAGGGGGGAAGGCAAGATCTCAGCAGGATGATTGCTAGGGCCTCCAATCTCCTACATTTGCATAAGTTAGTCGCGCTAACTACAAAAACAAGCAAAAGGAGATAGAGATTATTACCTGTCCCTGCATGTGACAGGTTGATATAGGCATCCTGAAAAAGTAGATCACCCGATAAAATTCGAGGATCATCATATGGTGGAAGTGCGACCTTCCCACCATAAGATTGCTTCCCCAACCCAAGTTGAGGATCATATGGTCGTGGAAGTGCAACTTGCCGACCAGAAAATTGATCACCCAAACAAAAATGGGGAGTGTTGGGATGAAATGGAGAAAACTGAGAAGAACGTCCCTCCAAAGGTGGAGATGAAAGTTCGACCTGCTGAGGTGCATGGATAGGAAGAACTAGAGGAACTGAAGGAAGAAAGAGCGATGGTGTGTCTTTCACCTTTGTTCTGCAGGAGGATCCTTCGTCAACCTTGGGCTTCTTCCTTGAAGGAGATGGATCTTCGGGCAACTGTAATTCTTGCTCGAAAACTTTTTCTTCATCACTCTCAATCTCGATGATGTTGTGGTCTGCCATCGGGAAGTGTATGAAAAGAAAAGTGAAGATGGCTTTGAAGGAAACTTAGCCGAGAAGAGAAGTTGTGAAGCTTTGAAATCCGAAGGCTTCAGTATTTATAGCCGCCAGGGTGACGGTTCGGTTTTCAAACGCCTCGAGTTTTTAAAGCATTTACAATTTTACCTGGCGTTAAAAAATGTTTCAGCAGCGCCATCATTACCCGTCACGTATTACGCAGAGCCCGTCTCGAGGAACCAACCGCCACACTTAGTGCGCCACTAAGTGGGAGATTTGAAGCGTCGGGTTAAATGTCCGATATAAGTCTTGAAATTTGAAGTAAACACGTCCCTTCGTTCTCTTCAAATTTGGGGGCTAGCTGACGAGGATTGATACCCGAGACCGTTCAAATAAATGTACGACTGATTCAAGATGGATTCGAACCAGACAAGCGTCTGGTAATGTGGACTCAAGTCATTCTGAGGAGCACAAGCCCGAGGTCGCAGGCTTTATGCGATCAGACTGCAGCTTGTGCGCAGTCAGGGGTTTGTATGCTATACGCGAATAGAAAGCTGTAGATGTTGCACGGTCAGCCAACATCGTGCGATCAAAGCACTTTCAACCAGGGAACGTGGGATTAATCTTCCCGCGTAACAGGTATATCCCGACTACCCCGAAGATTCTTCCACGTAGGGGAACAACCGTCAGGAGGTTAATACGTGCGGTTATCCACGAATAACACGTGTTAAATCTACGTGGGAGTTAAGAGCAGTTGACGAAACCGCATCCAAGCAACTGTTTGATGTCGTTACGACTTGGCACCCTTTCGACCAGTATAAAGGGGCAGCCCGATGCATCAAACAGGAGGATAATGGAAGGATCGAGAAATCGAAACACCAAGACATCCAGTGGTTGATTGATCGAACCAGATCAGACAAAAATAACCCGAAAATAGTAGTCTAAATTAGATAGCTTTCACAAAGCCCTTCAAGCTTTGTCTTGTGCAAACATATAGGAAAAATCTTTTCTTGTGAAGATCTTTTCCACAACTCTGTAAACCTTTTACTATACATAGTGAAATCCCAACAGGATGTAGGGCTATTACTCCCACCATCGAGGGCCCGAACCTGTATAAACCTCTCTGTGCTCTAGTTCTCCATAATTCATCATACCTTCCCGGAGGGACACCCTGAAAGGTCTCACAACCTACAAATTTTGCAAAAGTTTGGCTAAGGACCCCGAGTCCGAATCGTCGACAAGGTCTTAGTTTAATTTGTGGGAATAGAATAGATTTTCACTGTAAAGTTATAAAGAAAGCTTTTAGTTTCAAAAGCAATATGAAATCTTAAGTTATACTTTAGAAATCATTATGTGTGATGGTCTTCCATGAGTCAACACTTTTATCAACCCACATTATGAAAACATTCCAAATATTACTTGTGCTGAACCACATGGATAAATCCACCACGAACATACTCCATGACCTGGGAGTACTGAGTATCTGATACTTCTCTTACACTTTGCAAAGGTGTACCTCTTTTTAAATCCACTTCTTCACTAGGCTTTCAAGTCGGATCAGCTCCATGCGACTTTTACGCATGTGACAAGGCCAAGATCACACAACACTTTTGCAGTCTAGTATTAATAGTATCCCCGCCCTGTAAATTGACAGTTAAGTCTCAAGTACCGTTGTGGGTCCTCCCCACTACCTTACTTCCTAGCCTTGGTCTGTGTCCTCGCAATACATATGACCTTATGATTACAGCCGCGCATGACTTAATCAGGTGTAGGGAGACTTCCTTCTATCCACCTTACCCTCTCATAATTTTTCTGATCTCACATCACTCATGGACGAACTGCGCCCCACCAGTTTCCACGCGAGAAACCGGACTGAAAAACCATGCAGGGAACTGTTAATACCAAGAAATCTACTAAGTTGTGTCTGTCCCATACCAGGCAAGTGGTTGGTACGTTTTTCATGCCGCATAGAGGCACAACACAAGGTTCTTGTCCTTATGAATTAATAGTGAGGAGAGATTCACATACCCAATGCGCACACAGCAGCCAACCAATCAAACCATCCTCACTATCAATTCTAATTCACATTTTCTTTCACAAAAAGGGGTTTTCAAACATGTTTATCATATAATTGACCATTCAACACTCAATGCATGTATTTAAGTATCAGCACAATCTAAGCATAATCTCCTAGGGTGACACGGGTTGCACAGGATATACAAACAAAGAAGGCTTTCAAGAGATTAGGTTATATCTACTCATTTTCTTCCAACATATTGTTTGAAAATAAAGCATGCATATACTTAAAATAGGAATTAACCTAGTTTGTTTTAAAATATTGGGTGAGACATGCCTTGCAATGCTGGGTCTAGTTACTCGGACGAATCTTCGAAGACTTCTTCCGCTCCTTCAACTTTGAGTTTTGCGGCGAACACAAGTAATACAACACACACGCTATATAAGCATACAGAACATAGTTGCAATAGAAAATAATAAGTAAATATATCATGCATGCAAGGGGTAAGATTTGGACAAAGTCACTTGGGTGCTGGTTGAAGAGATGGGCTCAAAAGGACTTGAACGTTGAAAGGCCGACATTCGGTCCACGGCTAGACATAGCGTTAAGTTGGTTTAGGTAGGTTTTCTGGAGAAGTGTCAGAAGAGAAATTGTAGAGCACAACTCCAGGAGTCTAGTGGACAAAGTGGCATTTCAATTGCTCAACTAGAAGGGGTCAAAAATGGCTAATGTCAGTAGCTGACATGCTCTGACACTGGACTGACAATGTTAAAAACTAGGGCAAAGCATTAGATTTGATTCTGGACTTTGAACACTTCACCAACTATGTCTAGGAGATCGGCGAGGATGCCAGGAACACAATGCAGGTGGTTTCATGGCAAGAGATGGCCGGACAGCGATGAACTGCGGTGGCGACACGGCACAGACACAGTTCTAGACAGAAGTTTGGCAAGGGCATATCTCACGATCTAGGCAGATTCAGCGATCGGGCTAGTGGAAGGAAATTCTCAGGAGATTGAGGCCAAGCTAAGAGACAAGGTGGCATTGGCTAGAGTGACCAGGAATAAAATCCGGTGGCCAGCGCCGGAGAAGAAGGCTCTGGATTTGGGGGTTTCGGCTACAGCGCGATTGAACTCGATTCCTTGCTAAGAGAGTGAAAGAGTGAGGTGGGGAAGCCGTTAGCAAGGTTGATTTGGCCGAAGAGTCGCTGGTGTGGCCTGGCGACGAAAGCCTGGTCAGTGGTGGCGCACAAAAAAGGGGAAGGCTACAAAGATTGCTACAATTTGAAATCCAGGCTAACAGGCTTGCTAAGGGTGATGTGCTGATCAATTTATCCTACTAGAACGAAGGCCAATTCGGGCTAAATCAATTGGCATTGGAGGAACAGGGGTTTTAGGCATTTCCGGTGATTGTCGGTGCTAGGGTTCGCCGGGGTCCAATTAAGTGCTATGATACAAAGAGGGTGATAAGGGAAGCTTACTGGTGAAGTTGGATTGGAATGAGGGGCTGTGAATTGCTCTGGCGACGGTGGCCTCAAAAACTGCTCACAAGGGAAGAAGAAGGAAGTGGCTGTGCTTGGGACTTAGCCGATTTTCTGGAGGTTTGGAGTTTTCACAGCACAGGGGGGGTTTAAATAGGCTATGAGGCAGAGCCAGCGAGGGGAAACAGCGGGGAAAATCGTGCCGGGGACAAGGATGGCCAGGCGTAGGCGCGACAATGATGAACGGCGACGTGATGTGCACTGGCTGTGCAGCAGCTTTGCCAGCGTTGTCGGGGGCGCGTTGGAACTAGGTTTGGGACGACGCAGATGCGGAGGCAGCAACACTGTAGCTTCTAGGCCCCTAAAGAGTGTTTCGGAAATTAATGACAATTATAAATGTTGAACTAACATTACCTGTTAAGTTGTGTCAAGTACAAACTCAAAAGACAGAATAATGAAATGCAAAGAAAGAGCTACACAATGAAGAAAGGACATTGAGCAAAGAGGCAAAGGTACGGAATAGGGTCTTTTTCCTTTTACCGGTCTAAGGTAATTAGAATAGAATTTTGACCAGATTATAGGATAGTCGCTGTACTATTAAGAGGAGCATGTGGTGTATCACTAAATAGTTCATCTATGTGCCACAAGTCATAAAAACAGGTTGCATTGCATACTAGAAGGTCATATCTTTGAAAAATGCTTCCATCCTTTCAAAACAGCCAACATCAGTCTCTGTCGGTCTGACCGATTGTTAGCCGGTCTGACCAGAAACCGTCTGACCGAATGTTGTTTCGGACTGACCGACAGTAGTGTGGTAGTGTGTTTACTTTCTTATAAGGACGGTCTGTCCGTGGTTAATCTTCAAATCAGACTCTAGGAGCTTCATGATCACTTTTTTAGGAACCTAGTGTGTTAAGACGGTCTGACCGATTGTTGGTCCGGTCTGACCGCTAAAACGCTCTGACCGAGATTTTGTTCTACGGTCTAACCGTGTGACCGGTCTGTCTGAAGTTCTCGGCCTGACCGTAAATCATGTCCAGAAACCATGTCGTCTCTGGAAGGTTTCACGATCTGACTGCCTTTGGCTCCGGTCTGACCGTGAGAGTGCCCGACAAGGGCAGATGAGCATTTATTGTGCCTGTTTAATGCCATTGCAATTGCGGCGGTCTGACCGAGTTTATACCTGCGGTCCGATCGCCAAGTGATCTTTTTCTCCGAACGGCTTGTAACGGCTATATTTATTATGGGGGGTATAAATACTCCCATGCATGGTCCTTTTTATAACTTTTGGCTTACTTGTGAACATTGCCATCATCTTTGAGAGCTAAAACAAGTTTCATACACTCTAGGGTTCAATTTCTTGAATTTGAGAGAGTGTGCATTTGAGGTCTTCTAGTGCATTGCATTTAGATCACTAAATCAACCTTGTGGCACTAGAAGAGCGTTAAGTGATCATCACCGGCTTGTTACTCTTGGAGTTTGCCGGCTCCTAGACGGCTAGGAGGAAGGTTTTGGAGAGCTCTTCAAGGAAGATTGTGAAGAAGCCTCAAAACATCTTGTGAAAGGGTCGAGCACGCCTTGCCGGAGCGTTAAAGTGCATCAATAGTGGAACCGAGGTTTGGATAACTCATCATACTAATCCGGCTCGAGATCTAAGTCACTTCTTGAGAGGAAGTCGACTAGATCGGGGAGCGGTTAGAAATTTGAGTTTGCCTCAATGTGGATTAGGGGTGATCGGCAAATCACTGAGACCACGGGATATATCCTTGTGTTAAATTGCTTGTTGTTCATCTAGTTTTAGCTACTTTCTCTCATTTATTGTTAATTGCTTGATTAGTTGTTAAATTGTCAAAATCGCCTATTCACCCCCCTCTAGTCGATATCCTAGATCCCTTTCAATTGGTATCAGAGCTAGGACTCCTTATTAAGAGGATTTAACCACCCGGAGTAGGATAACGATGGCTAGTAAGGGTCAGATTAATATTGGCAAACCACCACTCTTTGATGGATCAAACTATACCTATTGGAAAACTAGGATGATGGTCTATCTTAAAGCCATGGGTGGAAAAATTTGGAAAGTGGTGGATGAGGGCTTCACAATTCTAGATGATGATGACATGACTAACCTAGATAGAGAAAATGCCTTAGCTAATGCTCAAGCCATGAATGTTCTTTATACTGCTCTAAATCTAGGTGAATTTAATAGAATTTGTAAACTTGAAATGGCTCATGACATTTGGAGAAATCTTATGGATATTCATAAAGGAACCTCAATGGTCAAGGATGCTAAATTATTTATCCATAAGGGACAATTTGAAAAATTTGCTATGTTGCCCAATGAGGATGTCTCGGAGATGTTCAACCGATTAAATAACATTGTAAATGAGCTAAAAGGGCTTGGTATGGATGTCACAAATGTGGAGTTTTGTCATAAATTTCTTAGATTCAAAATATGACACTATTGTGACCTTACTTGTGCGATCTAATTTGAAGAGTGTGACTCCTTTGGAGGTCTTGAGTGAAATTCTCACTCATGACATATTTAAGAAATCACAAGAAGAGGTGCAAGATGAGGCTTCCGACTCCAAGAAGAAGAATATAGCACCCAAAGCTCAAGCCTCCAAAAGGGAAGATATTGACGAAGAAAGCGATGAGAGAGACACCGATGAGGAGATGGCTCTCTTCGTAAGAAGGTTCAAGCGGTTCATGAAAAAGAGATATCAAGCAAAGTCCTTCAAGAAAGGACAATCATCAAAAAGGAATCCATTTGAAGAAAGAAGATGTTTTGATTGCGGTGAAAAGGGCCATATCTCAGCACAATGCAAAAACAAGGAAGAAGAAAAATCGGTGAAAAAGAAGAAGTACGAAAAGGAAGGAGAGAGCAAGAAGAAGGTTTTCAAGAAGTATTACAAGAAAAAGAAGGACAGACAAGCTTGCTTCATTGAATGGGATTCGGATGCTTCAAGTTCCGATTCCGAAGATGAAGATGAAGCATCACCTAAAGGACTCGCCGGAGTAGCTCTCAAGGAAGCTCCATCTCTATTCTCCACTCCTCATTGCCTCATGGCTAAAGGAGAATCTAAGGTATCATGTGACGAAGATGAGTACTCTTATGATGACTTAGTTGAGATGATCACCGGTTTTGATGACTATATGAGTAAAGAAAAAGAAAAATTCAAGGAATTGAAGAAGAGATACAAAACTCTTCAAAATTCCTATGAGGAGCTGAAAACATCTCATGAGAGTCTCAAAGAAACTCATGAGATGCTTAAAGAAGCTCATGACTCATTAATTACTCATAAAGCCAACAAAACGGGTAATGACATAGGCATCACTTGCAATATTCTAAATAACTTGCCTATGATTTCTATTTCTAGCATATCTACATCTTGTGAAGATTTAATTTAATTACCATCTAGACCTAAAGTTGATGACCATGTGCTTAGTCTTGAAAACAATGAACTTAAGGACAAAATTGAAAAACTAACAAATGATCTAGCTAAATGCTATATAGGGGAATCAAAATTAAGACATCTACTAGATAGTCAAAGGTTCTCCTTAAGAAAAGAAGGACTAGGTTACATTCCTAAAAAGGGGAAACATGTATTTCTCCCATCTAAAACCATATTTGTAAAAGAAAAGGGATATTGCAACAAATGTAAAAGTTTAGGTCATATTGAGAAAAATTTCCATGCTAGCAAAACTAATTCATCTCTTATATTCAACTCTTGCTATGTTTTAAAGAAAATGAACAATGGCGATGTTAAAGCCAAATTTGTTGGAACCCCTCTAATTGGTGCCAAAAAGAAAGCCATTTGGATCCCAAAATCCTTGGTAACTAACCTCCAAGGACCAAAAAAGATTTGGGTGCCTAAAAAGAACTAACTTTGTTTTGTAGGTAAATTACAAGGCCGGAGGACAACATTGGGTGCTCGATAGTGAATGCACTCAACATATGACCGGTAATCACAATATGTTCTCCTCTCTCAATAACGAAGGTGCGGAATATGACAAGATCACATTTGGAGATAATAGCAAAGGAAAGGTAAAAGGTTTAGGTAAAATTGCCATCTCAAATTACCTCTCCATCTGTAATGTATTGCTTGTCGAATCTCTTAACTTCAATCTCTTATCCGTAGCTCAACTTTGTGATCTTGGATTTATATGTGCTTTTTATCCAAAAGAAGTGATTATCACTAGTATTGATGATAATAGGTTGATCTTCAAAGGTTTTAGACATGGCAACCTCTATTTAGTTGATTTCAATTCAAATGATGCAAATCTCGGTACATGCTTGTTCTCTAAATCTTCTAAAGGTTGGCTATGGCATAGAAGGCTTGGACATGTTGGAATGAAACAACTAAACAGATTAGTTAAACATGATTTAGTTGTTGGATTAAAAGATGTAAAGTTTGAAAAAGATAAATTATGTAATGATTACCAAGCCGGAAACAAGTTGCAAATTCACATCCAACCAAAAGCACAATGTCAACTTCTAGTCCACTTAAGTTATTGCACATGGATTTATTTGGTCCAACTACCTTTGTTAGCATTGGTGGCAATAGTTATTGTCTTGTCATTGTAGATGATTTTTCGAGATATACATAGATATTCTTTTTACATGACAAGTCAATTGTATTTAACACTTTCAAAAGTTTTGCACAAAGGGCCGAAAATGAATTTAGTTTCAAGATCAAGAAAGTGAGAAGTGACAATGGCTCCAAATTCAAGAATACCAAGGTTGAAAACTGGTGTGATGATAAGGGCATCAAACATGAGTTTTCGGCCAAGTATACACCGGAGCAAAATGGAGTAGTCGAACGAAAGAACCGGACATTGATAGACATGGCAAGATCCATGCTTTCGGAGTACAATGTTTCGGACACCTTTTGGGCCGAAGCAATCAACACCGCATGCCATGCATCGAATCGACTTTATTGTCATCGGCTACTAAAGAAAACTCCTTACGAGCTTCTCATCGGAAGGAAACCAAACATTTCCTACTTCCGAGTGTTTGGATGTAAGTGCTACATTTTGCGAAAAGGTACATGCTTATCTAAATTTTAAAGTAAATGTGATGTAGGATATTTATTAGGATACTCATCAAATAGCAAAGCATATCGTGTCTACAACCAAAACTCCGGTTTGGTTGAAGAGACGCATGACGTAGAATTTGATAAGACTAACGGCTCTCAAGAGGAGCAAGACAACTTGGATGATGTAGGTAATGAAGGGTTAAGGGTGGCGATGAAGAACATGACCATTGGGGATATCAAGGCGAAAGAAGATAGTGATCAAGATGAAGATCCATCCACTCAAGCTATCACCTCTTCGTCAACACCTCAACATGAAGATCAAATAGTTGAAGTGGTTAATCTAGAAGATTCGCCTCAACAACAACCGGAAGTAACGTCTACCTCTACTTCACAAAACCCGGTTGATCATCCAAGAATTCATCACTCAATTTCTAAGGATCACCCCGTCGATCAAATTGTTGGTGATTTGCATAAGGGTGTTCAAACTCGCTCTCGTCTTGCTTCATTTTGTGAAAATTTCTCTTTTGTTTCCTCTTTTGAGCCCACACATGTAGATGAAGCTTTAAAAGATCTGGATTGGGTGAATGCTATGCATGAAGAATTAAACAACCTCACCCGCAACAATGTTTGGGAATTGGTCGAAGAACCAAATCCGGATGAACACAACGTCACCGAAACCAAATGGATTTTCAAGAACAAACAAGATGCAAACGGAGTGGTAGTAAGAAACAAAGCAAGATTGGTGGCCCAAGGATATACTCAAGTTGAAGTTTTGGACTTCGGTGAAACATTTGCTCCCGTAGCTAGAATTGAAGCTATTAGAATCTTGCTTGCCTTTGCTTCGTCTCATAATATTAGAATTTATCAAATGGATGTCAAAAGTGTATTTTTAAATGGTAAAATTAATGAATTAGTGTTTGTCAAACAACCACCAGGTTTTGAAGATCCTACAAAACCAAATCATGTTTATACTCTCTCCAAGGCTCTTTATGGTATGAAAGACTTATAGACTTCTTAATTTCAAAAGGCTTTAAAATTGGGAAAGTTGATACTACCTTATTTACTAAGAAAATTGGAAATGATTTCTTTGTATGTCAAATTTATGTTGATGACATCATATTTGGATCTACTAACCAAGACTTTTGCAAGGAATTTGGTTACATGATGTCCAGGAAATTTGAGATGTCTTTGATAGGTGAACTAAGTTTCTTCCTCGGACTACAAGTTAAACAACTCAAGGAAGGAACTTTCATCAGTCAAAGCAAATATGTGAAGGACCTACTCAAGAAGTTCGAACTTGAAGAAGCAAAGCCAATTAAGACACCAATGGCCACAAACGGTCACCTTTTCTCTAACAAAGGAGGTAAACCAGTAGACTCAAAGCTTTATAGATTCATGATTGGTAGTTTACTGTATCTTACCGCTTCTAGGCCCAATATCATGTTTAGTGTTTGTATGTGTACAAGATTTCAAGCCTCTCCAAAAGAAAGTCATTTAATGGCCGTTAAGAGCATTTTGAGGTATCTAAGACATTCATCTAGTATAGGGTTGTGGTATCCAAAAGGTGCTAAATTTGAATTAGTTGGATATTCTGATTCCGACTATGCGGGATGTAAAGTGGATAGGAAAAGCACCTCAGGCAGTTGTCAACTATTAGGAAGATCTTTAGTCTCTTGGTCCTCCAAGAAACAAAACTCAGTAGCTCTATCAACCGCCGAAGCGGAATATGTTTCCGCGGGTAGTTGTTGTGCACAATTGCTTTGGATGAGGCAAACTTTGTTGGATTATGGGATCAAATTTGAAAAAGTGCCTCTTTTGTGTGATAATGAGAGTGCGGTGAAGATAGCCACAAATCCAATTCAACACTCTCGGACCAAGCATATAGATATCCGACACCACTTCCATAGAAATCATGTTAGTAAAGGTGATGTGTTGGTGGATAATGTAAGGATCGAAATCAATTAGCGGATATATTCACTAAACCTTTAGATGAAAACCGCTTTTGTAAACTCTGAAATGAGCTTAATGTCATTGATATATCAAATGTGGCTTGAAATGTTGAACTCATATTGATTGTGCTTAATTTTTTACTTGATTGCATGATCTTCTCATTTTAAGAGTATTTTAGGCTTCTTACCGGCAATTGAGTAAAATTAACCAAAACATGTTGATTTGTAATATGGTTACTTCCCCTTTGGCAAAATTGTCTATATCTTACCTATAGTTATCCCTTATATCTCTTACCTTTTTTCTGAATCTCATATGAGCATCTATCAATCTAATCCCCCAAGTTTTTTGTCCTTCCAGTGGTCTGACCGAATATCTATTGCGGTCTGACCGAATGCATCTCCAGAGAGAATTTCAAAATCTCTTCTTCCAGCGGTCTGACCGGTCTATCATCTACGGTCTGACCAAATTTACTCGACCAGAGACTTTTTATTCCGGATCCGTGTCCTTTTCACTCTCTCCCTCACTTTTGTCTCTTTCACGTGCGCCCCAAAATCTTTTGGAGTTTTCTTCCCCGGTCAAACCCAAGCGAAGCACGGACAAACCGTTGGTCAAGATCTCATCCAACCATGTCTTCTAGCTCAAGCCCCAGCAGCAGCAGGCTCAGGATATGCCTCCTCCACCTCAGCCGCAGGCTTAGTAGCCAGCACAGCAGAGCCAAGCCCCCGCCTGGTTTTCTCAGTTCCAGCAACAGTTCCATTAGCCGATGATGGATCAGTTTGCTACACTTCTCCAGGGGCTTGAGCTCACAGGCTCAGACTTGGCGGCAATAAATGATCAATTCCAGACCTTTTCGTCGCGCCAAAATCAGTTCGAGCAACGCTTCGACGCCTTCTCAGCTCACTTCTACTCGAGATTCCCTCAGACTCCTCCTTTCAACCCTCCAGATGATGATGCTCCCGCCGATTCTTAGCTTTTCTGGCAATTGATGCCAAAGGGGGAGAAGAACAAGGACTTTAGATGAATTGATTAGACTTTTGCTTTGTATGAATGGATAACTTATGTGGATGTTTTGACTTATGTGATGTCTTATTATGACTTATCTGATGTGATATATGTGATACTTTATGTTATATTGAAACTGAATTGACATTTCCTCTTATATACATGCTTGAACTCCCAAAAGGCCAAAATTTTCATAATCATCTATTTAGGGGGAGTGTGTCTTTTAATGCTCAAAATTCAATCATCTACTCTTAATGTTGTCATCAATTACCAAAAAGGGGGAGATTGTAGCTTCTAGGCCCCTAAAGAGTGTTTTGGAAATTAATGACAATTACAAATGTTGAACTAACGTTACCTGTTAAGTTGTGTCAAGTACAAACTCAAAAGACAGAATAATGAAATGCAAAGAAATAGCTACATGATGAAGAAAGGACATTGAGCAAAGAGGCAAAGGTACGGAATAGGGTCTTTTTCCTTTTACCTGTCTAAGGTGATTAGAGTAGAATTTTGACCGGATTATAGGATAGTCGCCGTACTATTAAGAGGAGCATGTGGTGTATCACTAAATAGTTCATCTATGTGCCACAAATCATAAAAACAAGTTGCATTGCATACTAGAAGGTCATATCTTTGAAAAATGCTTCCATCCTTTCAAAACAGCCAAGATCAGTCTCTGTCGGTCTGACCGCAGAAACGGTCTGACCGAATGTTGTTTCGGACTGACCGACAGTAGTGTGGTAGTGTGTTTACTTTCTTATAAGGACGGTCTGTCCATAGTTAATCTTCAATTCAGACTCCTAGAGCTTCATGATCACTTTTTTAGGAACCTAGTGTGTTAAGATGGTCTAACCGATTGTTGGTCCGGTCTGACCGCTAAAACGGTCTGACCAAGATTTTGTTCTACGGTCTGACCGTGTGGCCGGTCTGTCCGAAGTTCTCGGCCTGACCATAAATCATGTCCAGAAACCATGTCGTCTTTGGAAGGTTTCACGGTCTGACCGCCTTTGACTCCGGTTTATTGCGCCTGTTTAATGCCGTTGCAATTGCGGCGGTCTGACCGAGTTTATACCTGCAGTCTGACCGCCAAGTGATCTTTTTCTCCCAACGGCTTGTAACAGCTATATTTATTATGGGGGGTATAAATACTCCCATGCATGGTCCTGTTTATAACTTTGGCTTACTTGTGAACATTGCCATCATCTTTGAGCGCTAAAACAAGTTTCATATACTCTAGGGTTCAATTTCTTGAATTTGAGAGTGTGCATTTGAGGTCTTCTAGTGCATTGCATTTAGATCACTAAATCAACCTTGTGGCACTAGAAGAGCGTTAAGTGATCATCACCGACTTGTTACTTTTGGTGTTTGCCGGCTCCTAGACGGCTAGGAGGAAGGTTTTGGAGAGCTCTTCAAGGAAGATTATGAAGAAGCCTCAAAACATCTTGTGAAAGGGTCGAGCACGCCTTGCCGGAGCGGTAAAGTGCATAAATAGTGGAATCGAGGTTTGGATAACTCATCATACTAATCCGGCTCGAGATCTAAGTCACTTCTTGAGAGGAAGTCGACTAGATAGGGGAGCGGTTAGAAATTTGAGTTTGCCTCAACGTGGATTAGTGGTGATCAGTAAATCACCGAGACTATGGGATATATCCTTGTGTTAAATTGCTTGTTGTTCATCTTGTTTTAGCTACTTGCTCTCATTTATTGTTAACTGCTTGATTAGTTGTTAAATTGTCAAAATCGCCTATTCACCCCCTCTAGTCGATATCCTAGATCCCTTTCAAACGCAGCTTCGGCGATGACACGTATGCGCATGCAACAGCAAATGCCATAGGCGCGCGCACGAAAATTGGCGCTGGAGCGCGGGCGTTCAATTGCTGATCTCAGCGACATTTTGGTTGTTGGCACGTGCGCGCAAGGTGGCTCAACCGATCACGAGCATAGGCGACCGAAGAAGATGGCCGGCGGTGAGTTCTTCGTGAGGCAAGGTGGCGAGGCTCGGTTGAACGGGGCCTGGTCGTGGTCGCAATGGGCTCAGCCCTGGTCGAGGTTGAAACTAGGGTTTCGGTTGAGATTTTGAAATTCTTCCAGAAGGGAAAAATGTTCAGAAAAGTGAAGGGGAGATATTCACTATCCGATCAAAGTTTGGAGATGAGATGCGGATTTTAGCCTTCTTAGGGTTTCGGGGAAATCTGAAAAGGACTAAACCGCGATATTTTTGGGCTAATTTGCAAAGAAGGTCTGAATGAAAGAATTTGACTGTCAACTTTTTGGAGTAAGATACTGGCACAACTGGGATCTTATCTTGAAATAGAGAGAGACGAGGCAAGCCAGGATTTGAGAAAAATAGGGGCGTTACAGTCTTCTCTTCATCTTCTTCTGCCACGCAAACACATTCGAGTTCCTATTTGTCAACCAGGCTTGATCTAATCTGAATTGTTCTGGATGGATTATCTGGGTATAATGGAACCAATTTCAGCTTTTCATCTGGTCGAGGGGCGGCCTTGATCGTATCCGCAGCTGTGGTGGTGATCTTGACATCCCGGAGGGGAAGTTGATCTACTAGCTCCAGGGATAACCAATCGCAAGTCAATGCCACATTACGACTGCCTTGGACCGAGATAACGCCTTTGGGGTGAGGTAGCTTGCCGCACTGATAAGCATAGTGCGTTTCCATCATAAATTTAGCGAGAGTTGGCTTGCCAAAAATTGCGTTATAAGCCGAATCACAATCAATTACGTCGAAAGTAACCAATTTTGTTCGGAAATTATCCGGTTCACCCAGTGTCACTGGGAGCACCACCTATCCCACGGGCATCATCGAGGGACCAGGAATTATCCCATAAACTGGATGAATTATGGGTTTGATTTTCGAATGTGGGATTTGCATCTCGTCCAATGCCTTGACCAATAAAATGTCTAAGGAACTACCTCTGTCGATCAAGCCCCTTTCGACTCTTGCATTACTGATAATTGGGGTAATGACCGAGGGTAGCCTCAATGGTCGAGTGAGCCCCATGGGACAGCCAGAGCGATCAAATGTCAAAGGAGTGTCCGACCAACGGGGGTATTGAGGTTCGCTAAGGGGAGCTTCCGCTTGGTTCACTTCTCGGTAAAATGCTTTAAACTGACGTTTAGAAACAAAAGAGGAGGAACCTTCAAAAATAACATTAAAATAATTATGAGGTACCTGGTAGGACATTTCTTCATCCCCGTCGGTGTCTCTAAGCCCGCAAGTCTTCTCTTTCGGTGGCAAAGTTGGCATTGGTCCAATTCCCTGGTAGAAGTCATTTAATTGCTTCAACCAACTCCGGCAGTTCTTGAGGTTGTGTCCCAGAGTGTTGTGGAGCGGACACCACTTCTTGCTTTCCTGTGGGTTAGTCAGTTTTTCTGGCTAGTCGGCGTTGCGGCCGCCAGAGGCAGTTTTATTTTTAAATGAAAACTTGTTACCTTTGGCCGGCGGAGACTTTTCTGCGACTGCGACCTCCCGGTACTATCCAGTTCGATTCTTTTCAGACTTACTTGATTTCTCGCCTGACGAAGACTCCGGCTTCTTGCCTGTATCCTCTTCTTTCACGTCCTTGAGACCTGGTTGAGGCGGTAAATTTCCCTTATCCACCATCCTATTCCACTCAACGGCCTCGGCCGTGTCAGAGTAGCGGTCAGCCATATCAAAGAGATCGGCTAACTAACCGAGGGGGTGGATAAGTAGATCTTCTGTAAACCTTTGATATCGAACGGCGTGCTTAAACGCCCTGATGACGGAGTTATCGGATATGTTTGGGATGGTATTCCTCACCTCGACGAATCTTTTGACAAACTGGTGAAGAGTTTCCGTAAAGGTTTGTCATAGGCGATGAAGATCGTCCTCTTTTCCTGGTTTCTGATAACAATTCTGGAAATTGTTGAGGATGGCGTCGCACAACATTTCCCAGTTATATATTGAACCTCGGGCTGATTGAATAGCCAAGTCCTTGCTAGTCCATCAAGGACCGTCGGCAAGTAATTGGCCATGACGCGATCATCCCTACCCGCTGCTTGGATAGCGGTGATGTAAATTTGAAGGAACTCCGACGGATTCTAGGTCCCATCAAATCTCTCAATTGTTCCTGACTTGAACTTATCTGGCCAGACAACAGCACGGAGGCTTGGAGAGAAGGCTTGACAACCAACATAGGAACTGTCGACAGTTCCGCGGTTTCCAACATGACCATGGGCGATGTCACGCGATGGGGACGCGCCATGTGGTCCCAGACGAGAATGGACAGGAACTCGATCCCGATCACGAGAACTTCCCACTCGTCTGACAAGAAGTGATCCGGATGGTAGTTGATTACGTCTACCATGACTAGAGTAAGAATACTCCTTTTCATGGGAACGTATCGTAGACCGGGAGGAAGTTGTAGGGGTTGCATCGGATGCGACCTCATCCAGCTTCTCTGCCAGAATCCTAGCAAAAGTCGGTTTGTCCGCGTCTGTGAGAGTAGGACAAAAATTACGCAATACTTCCACGATAGATCGAAGTCGGCCATGCGTACTTCTCCTTGGTGCGCCAGGTGTCATTGTTTCTTCATCCACCGGTGAATATTCTGGGGGCAAAGAAGGCGTCTGGTCGCGCATGCGACCATGTGGGTGATGGGAGGAACTAGGAGGGGCGTCATAACGAGATTGCGCATTTTGCAAAGCCTTTAGGGCTGTTTTGCGGAGTTAGTTATCTCGTCACGCGCAGTCTTGATCCTCCTTTTGCCTACGTTCCTATTCCTCCTTTTGTCTGCGCTCCTGTTCCTCCCTAGCAATCCACTGATCGGGAGTTTCTTCCGACAAAGCAGCGAATTCTCTGGGGAGCGAGGCCGCAGAAGGAGAGAACATCCCTGTTTGTTCTGAGTCGGACTCGAAATCAAAGAGAGAGTGGAGGTTGTCAGGATCAAACCTCCCGGGGCTGAGTTCTCGGTCACTGTCATCCCTGTCCTCGGTGGGGATGCATGGTGACCAAGACTCAATTTCCAATATGGTAGAACTGACATTAAGTTCCAGACCTATCTCTTCCATCCCCTGGTCAACGGACATGACCTGGGTGGGGGAAGACGTGTCCTCCTGACGTTCCTTTGGAATGTCTTCCCAATTGATCTCTTCCATTGGAACGGGATCGCTGGGCGATGGCATTCGTATATGGGCATAATCGTCGAGATCGAAGTCGTTTTCAGAGTTATATGCCCTAGACATGGCTCACCGAACCTCCGGATGAAGGGAAAACACCTTGAGATAGGCCCCAAGGTGGGCGCCAGCTGTCGATGATTTGGACTCGAGGTCCTCAGTCGATGTTACGTTGATTTGTCAGTTGTGAGACCTTTCACAGTGCTCCTCCGGGAAGGTAAGATAAGTAATGTCTACAAGGACACAAATGAATTTATACAGATTCGGACCCTCGATGGTGGGAGTAATAGCCCTACGTCCTATTATGATTTCACTATGTAGGAAAAAAGTCTTTACAAGAGGGAGGAAGAGATGATCACAGGCGAAGATCTCTTCTATATTATTATCTATCTAACTATGCCTAGGTCTTCAAGCTTTGTTGACTCGTTGTCTTGCTTGTTAACCACTTAACCGTCCTTCAGATCGTGCATCGATCATCATCTTATACTGAATAAAAGGGTGCCAATACGAAACAGTTCTGGACAGTTGCTCCAGTGCAGTTCATATAACCGCATTCCTCTCCTACGCAGGTTTAACATGTGCAGTTAGTAGGTAACCGCACATACTAACCTCTTGGAAATTGTCTTCAAACGTGGGAGAAATTACCCCGAGAACGTGTTTGATAAGGACTCAAACACCCTTGAATTATCCTGGTTGCAAGTAGTCAACGACCTCGTGACCGTACAGTATCTGCGGCCCTTTGACCGCGCACTGTCTGCAGCCATAAACTAGCACTACATACATGGGAGACCATAGTGGCTACACATTGGCACATATCGAATCTGAACTCGACTTGAACTCGATATGTGTTAACGTAACTAGCTCGGGTGATAATCCTCGTCAAGGACCATGACCGGATTCGCAAGCCATTCAGGATGTTCGACTTCGTGAATAAATCCTGCCTTCTAGAGTTTGTCCAACTCCAGATGGATGGCTTCTGCCGGTCAATAGCAAAACGTCTGAGCTTTTGCTTTATTGGTCGCTGTGCAGGCCGAATTGCTAGCCTGTGCTCAATTACCTCCCTTGGGACTCTAGGCATGTCGAATGGTTTCCACTCAAACACATCTGCGTTGGCCCAGAGGAAAGTAACACTACTACAGAAATGTAATCCACTAACCCATATCTTCTAACGGTTATAAGCAATCTGGGAAAAATCCGATAGAACAGGACGACAGCGGCGGAGAAGAGGCTTTTTACTATCGCTTATATACTGGTACACCGTTAGTGAAATGCAAACATTTTTTACTATCGGTCATTACTGTACCAACCGATATAATAGATGAAATAGTACTATCGGTTTTTCTTTCTTAACTGATAGTGAAATTACAGAATTTATACTATCGGTTCGTACTGTAACAACCGATATAATAGATTAAATAGTACTATCGGTTTTTCTTTCATAACTGATAGTGAAATTACGGACTTTATACTATCGATTCGTCCTGTACCAACCGATATAATAGATGAAATAGTACTATCAATTTTTCTTTCGTAACTGATAGTGAAATTACGGACTTTATACTATCGGTTACTACTGTACAAACCAATATAATAGAGTAAATTTTACTATCGGTTATATAAAACAAACCGATAGTAAAATGACATCATATAAACTAATGGTTATAACAGTGGGGTCCTTATTTTACTATCGGTTGTGTTTTTTGAACCGATAGTAAAATTGTACAACTTATCTCGACCCCTGCTCTGCGCTCTGCATCCTCGATTCATTTCTACCGTACATGCATCCACACTTCAAGCTAGAGTGATCTGGAGAAGCCAGCTGAGAGGTTGATAATTCGATCCCCCTCGGTATTGTCATCTTGTCATCACCTCTCTCTCTATCACTCTTTCACACTCTCCCTCTCTCTCTCTACTTGCAATTCATTAAACTAGATACATGTAGCTCCAAACTAGCTAGAAGGCTAGGTTGGCTAGCTAGCTATAGCTTGCTGAAGTTAAGCAGCTAGCTAGCTGGCTCTTCCAATTAATGCATCAAGTTAATTAGGGTTTCATACATATCTATTTAATGTAATTAAGCAGCTGTACACACATATGGCCTAGCTAATTGATGATGTTTTCATGCATGCATGCCCTGAGTCATTAATTATTTATTTCAATTTGTCAATTTTGTGAAATAATTGTAGATGGACCGAGAATATTGGATGTATGGAATAAAACGTACTACTGTTGAGTATTTGGAGGGTGTGAATGAGTTTATTAAATTTGCTGAGCAAGAAAAGGCGAAGAAGGGAAAGAAAGATATGCATTGTTCTTGTATAGATTGTATGAACTTAAAAAGGTTCGGCAACTCTGATCAGATTAGGAGTCATTTGATTCGTCGTGGTTTTAACGCACCCTATACCCGTTGGATATGGCATGGTAAAGATCTTGTGAAAACGAGCACCGCTACCACTCAGCGGCACCCGGAAGTGGATTGCAGTAATGATGATCATGATCAGAACATTGGTAATGTTCATTCGGAAGTCCATGTAGATGACGACAATTTAGATGAAATGTTACGTGATGTAGAAGAAGATTACAGCAAAAATGATTTAGCTAAATTTGAGAAATTAATTGTTGATTCTGAGAAGCCTTTGTTCCCCGGATGTGTAAAATTTACAAAGTTGTCTTCTATGTTGAGATTATATAACTTGAAAGCAAGCAACGGTTGGAGCGATAAGAGTTTCACGGCGCTATTGGATCTGTTAGCGGACATACTTCTAGAGGGAAATGAGTTGCCAAGATCGGTTTACTAGGCCAAAAAACTATTGTATCCGTTGGGAATGGAAATCGAAAGAATACATGCATGCCCAAATGATTGTGTTATGTACCGTAACGAGTACGAGGATTTGCATGTTTGTCCAAGATGCGGTGCATCGCAGTATAAGCATGGGGACAGAATTTATCACAATGGATGTGATGAGGTAAAGAAAGGGCCTCCGGCCGAAACTGTGTGGTATTTGCCTGTGATTCCTAGATTGAAATGGCTGTTCGTAAATCTGAAAGATGCGAAGTACTTGCGTTGGCATGTTGAAGGTCGAAAACAAGACGGAAAACTAAGACATCCAGCTGATTCTATTCAATGGAGAAACATCAACAGAACATTCGGTGAGTTTGGCGGCGAAGTGAGGAATATAAGGTTTGGGTTGAGTACGGATGGTATGAATCCACACGGAAATATGAGCAGTCAACATAGCACTTGGCCGGTTCTTTTATGCATCTACAATCTTCCTCCTTGGTTATGTATGAAGCGCAAGTACATCATGATGTCGTTACTAATTTTAGGACCTAAACAACCCAGGAATGATATTGATGTGTTCCTATCACCGTTAGTCGAGGACTTACATAAATTATGGAGCGAAGGGGTATGGGTGTGGGATGCACATAAGCGAGAGAATTTCATGTTGCGGGCCATGATATTTTGCACCATAAATGATTTCCCGGCCTATGGAAATTTGTCGGGGTATAGTACAAAAGGAGGCAAGGTTTATCCTATTTGCCTGGATGAAACTGAAAGCATGTGGTTATCGAACTGCAGAAAAACAGTGTACATGGGTCACCGCAGATTCCTTCCGATGCATCACGCCTACCATAAGAAGAGGAAGTCATTCAATGGGAAGCCTGAGAAAGGATTAGCCCCAGTGTTTGTGATTGGTAAGGAGCTTTACTTGCGCGTGAATGACATCAAAGTTGTGTTCGGTAAATGTTCTAAACCTCCAGGAAAAAATGTTTGGAAGAAGAGATCGATTCTTTGGGATATGCCATATTGGGAGCACTTACAAGTTCGACATTGCATTGATATCATGCACATAGAAAAAAATGTTTGTGATAGTTTGATTGGTTTGTTTTTGAACATTCCAGGAAAGATGAAAGATGGCATCAACGTTCGGCGTGACATGCTCGACATGGGCATAAAGACTGAGCTTGCACCGTTGGAGAAGGGAAAGCGGACATACCTCTTCCCGGCCTGCTATACTTTGTCAAAAAGAGAAAAAAATAGAACTCTGTCAGTGCCTATATGGTGTCAAAGTTCCATGCGGGTATTCTGCGAACTTGAAAAAACTTGTGTCCATGAAAGACTTGAAACTGGTTGGTATGAAGTCCCATGATTGTCATGTACTGATGTCACAAATGCTTCCCATTGCTATTAGAGGAATTCTCCCAATCAAATTCAGAGAGACAATTACAAAACTATGTTATTTCTTCAACACAATATCTGGCAAGGTAAGCGTGTACTCCTAGCAAGTTAATTAGCTCCATTCGTGGAACTTGTCAGATTTATTGGATCTGAATATTTGCTGCAACTGTGTCCTTGCAGGTAATTGATCTGGATGGACTGGACGATTTGTAACGCGATGTGACTACAACTCTTTGTCAGCTGGAGATGTATTTCCCTCCATCTTTTTTTGATGTTATGGTCCATCTAATTGTTCACCTTGTCAGAGAAATTAAGTTTTGTGGACCCGTGTTCCTGTGCTACATGTATCCATTTGAGAGATTTATGGGTATCTTGAAGGGATATGTAAGAAATCGACATCAGCCTGAGGGCAGTATCATTGAAGGTTATGCCACCGAGGAGGTGATCGAATTTTTGCACCAACTATATGGCCGGGGTTGACCCAATTGGCGTTCCTACGTCCTGGCATGATGGCAGGCTTCAGGGCATTGGAACAATTGGATTTAAAGCAGTCGTCCCCTCTAGTGATCTGTATGCAAAAGCCCATTTTTGGGTTTTACAGCACATGACGGGGGTGGAGCCATACATACACGAGCACAAGGAAATGTTACGGAAACAGAATCCCTCGAAGCCAAAGATTTGGGTCACCAGAGAACATAATAGGAAGTTTGCTGGGTGGATCGAAAATAGAGTCCTGCAAGCTTCTGTGGGCGATGTAGATGAAGATGTTACATGGTTGGCCAGAGGGCCTAGATTTACTGTAGGGACTTGGCAGGGGTATGACATCAACGGCTATTCACTTTACACAAGAACTCAGGACGAGAAGAGTACTATGCAATGTAGTGGAGTGACACTACTTGCTATTTCGGAGGATGCCAGGGCAGTAAGGGCACTCGACTCATATTACGGTGTTATTGAGGAAATATGGGAGCTCGATTATGTATTACTTAAGATTCCTCTGTTTCGATGCCAATGGGTCGAAATCCCTCGAGGTATTAAAGTCGACAATTATGGGTTTACTCTCGTCGATCTCAGTAGAGTCGCACACAAAGATGATCCATTTATACTTGCTGAGCAAGCCACACAGGTGTTCTACATTGTTGACCCGGCCAACCCAAAGTTGCACGTTGTCCTTCACAGTAAGAGATGTATTGTTGGGGTCGAAGACGTTGTGGATGAAGAAGAGTATGATCAGTTCAACGAACTACCTCCATTTTTAGATGGAATTCTTCAATCTGTCCCTACCGAAGATATTGACGAGACAAGTTACCTGCGAGACGACCACGAAGAAGGATTATGGGTGGACAACCATTCTTGACTAATTTGCAATATGTAAGTGACATATATTACTTGGATCTTTAATCGAAGAATTCTTCAAATCATTTTTCAAAAATTCTTTGGGAAAACATACGTGATGCATTGAGAATCATTTATGCAAATTTTCATTTCAATTGGAGTACTTGATTTGAGCAATAATTGATTCTTTTCACAAATCAATATGAAAACTGCAAATTTTCATTCCATGATTGGTCTTTACTGTTAATTTATTTCAAAATTATTGGAAGTCATTTGCATGGGGTTTCAGGTGTCTTTACAAGTGCAAAATGATGTACTGAGACCCATCTGTAATTGTCTCAGGAAAACCCTTTAGGGTCAATAACACTGTATTCTACTATCGGTTTCAATTTCCAAACCGATATGAAATTAATCTCCACTATCGATTTATTGTTCATAACTGATAGTATTTCATTTTGTGTTATGAGACCCTGTTCTACATTTTGGTTTGCTATTGTACAGTGGATTAATTTACTATTGGTTAATAATCATAAAACCGATAGTGAAATAGAATGCAAAATGATGTACTGAGATCATCCGTAATTGTTCTACGGGAAATCCTTTAGGGTCAATAACATTGTATTGTACTATCGGTTTCAATTTCCAAAACCGATATGAAATTAAACTCTACTATCGGTTTATTGTTCATAACCGATAGTGATTTATATTGTGTTATGAGCCCTTGTTTCTAATTTACTATCGGTTAGTAATAATAAAACCGATAGTGAATAATGCCAACACTCCAAACCCTAACTTACATTGTATTTACTATCGGTTTGGTGGTTATGAACCGATAGTATATATTCATATATTAGGTTAACCTCGCACGATTTTCCCTCCAGTGCAACTGATCACATTCCAAATACTCGCGCGCGGAAAACCCTAGCCTCCCCGACGTTCGCTTTTTCGCTCCTCTGCGCCACCATTGCCGATCGCAGTTGGGTTCTCCACCGTCTCCGGCCACTCCATGAACGACTGTAAGCGTTCTTGACCAAACCGCTCACATCAATTGCTTAAATTTATATGCAATAGTTCATATGTGGTTCAATGGATTAGAAATATAAAAATACATGAAAATTCATGAACTACAAACTTGATAGCTATGAGAATTACAGACATGATGAAAATCACTAG
This sequence comes from Pharus latifolius, assembly GCA_019359835.1. Classification (NCBI taxonomy): domain Eukaryota; kingdom Viridiplantae; phylum Streptophyta; class Magnoliopsida; order Poales; family Poaceae; genus Pharus; species Pharus latifolius. The sequence continues at coordinate 31,659,809 of CM033320.1, forward strand.
CAATTTGTCGTACAGTGTAGTCCACTATCGGTTTCTTATTTAGAACCGATAGTAAAGACCATAATATGAATTAAGACTAACATAGTTAATTACTATCGGTTTTAATTGTCAAACCGATAGGAAATAGAGTATGTCATATCGGTTTGTTATTGCCAACCGATAGTACATTGAAAAGTCTGAATTTTGCAGAGTTCATATTTCATTTGTGAAAAGAATCAACTATTGCTCAAATCAAATACATTTGAAACGAAAATTTAAAGAAATGATTTTCATTGCATGAAATATATTTTTCTGATGAAATTTTCCAAATAGGATTAATTTTACAATCAAGAGTTATCAAATGATCTTTATGTTAAGCAAAAAGGTATCAGTTCGACAACCCTTTGCAAATTGAGTTTACAAATCCATTTTAAATCTATTTTGAAGACCTTGTTGATAGGAATTGATGATTTTTGTCCTTTTGAATGAAAATTTGACATTTTAACAAAAAGAGGTGGTTCATCATTGCCATTCCATTTTAGTTATGAACTTTGTCATGTACCTTTCTTCATATCAATTGATGGTCTGTTCATGGAATTTTAGGTAAAGCCATGTCGGCATCTTCCTCGGCTGATAGTAGTGATTCGGCAAGGGCGAATGTAGATGACGCTGCCTCGTCCCAGCGCAAGAGGAAGGCGCCAGGCGCGACGATGTTGGGCCGTTTGGCCAAATGCGCGGATCTTTCATGTGAGTTCAACCAGTTCGGGAGACCGATCGGGAAGAATGCCGGCCACTATGCTGCCTATGTTGGTTTGTTAGCAAAGGAAAGGGTGAAGATCACTGTCCAGAGCTGGAAGGACGTTAAGGCCGACGAGAGGGATAGGCTATGGGCGGAAGTGAAGGTAAAATTAATCAAAATCACTGAACTCTTGAGTAATCACATTCCCTTGGTTTATCCCAGAGATTAGTTAAGTCCTGCTTATATGCACCATTTGAAACAGGCCAAGTGGAACATCCCCGACGATGGTCCCAAGATAGCTTGCTTGAAGGACATGAACAACACGTGGAAAACCTTCAAGAGCGTCCTCGTCAGTACCTTCCTCGCTAAAGGCAAATCTCCATGCGAGAAGTACCCCTTCATAACGGAGGAGGTATGGGACCAATTCACCCAACAGAAGGGGACCCCTGAGTTCAAGGTATGTATGGTTCCTTTGCTTGGTTACACCATTGTATGCAGTAACCAGCGGTGCATTAATTTTCTTGTTTCTGGTACGAAGGCCCTCAGCGAGAAAAACAAGGCAATCCAAAGGAGGAATGACCACCCGCACCAGCTCGGCTCTCGTGGCTATGCGGGGAAGGAGGAGCAATGGAAGAAGGCTGAAGACGAGGAGTCAAATTTCGTCGACTCCCCTGACCTACAACTCTCCGAGATCCATGATCCGTGATGCAAGCACTGGTGGCTGGCCAGAGGGACCGTGTCGACCACGGGGACTGTGGAGTTCCCAAACCCCAGGGACGTCGAGGTCGTGCAGCGACTCGTAAGTTAGCTAACTTCCTGGTTGGAATCATAGAGTGTGGTAGAAAAAACTATAATCACTAGTGTGTGCACAAGTTTGTATATATTTTTTCCTCACAATGGAGAGCTCTGAATATAACAGATCTCTTGCTCGAAGGAGGCGACCGAGGGATTGTTCACTCCCCATAGGGAGAACGACATCCTTACCCGGGCTATAGGGAACAAGGAGCATCCAGGGCGGACGTGAACCGTGGGGGGTGTGGTGCCATGGAAGGAAGGTTTCTCAGATCCCGGGCACAAGGTGAAGAAGGCTCGCAGCTGGAAGGAAAGGGAATTGGAGCTGTTTCAGAAGATACGATCAGATGTGACTGCACAATTCGCGGACATGTTCGCTCAAATGAACGAGAAGTATGAACGCCTCAGCCGAGTTGTGCAGTCCAAGGGTTTAGATCGAGCTACCGAGGTCGATGCTGCCAGGCCGAGTAGTTGCAGCTCGAAGGTTCACGTGGATCCGATGGACTTGATTGAGTTATTGCAACTCTTGAGCTATATATCCAGTTCAGTTGATGCCACTCCCGTTACATTAGAACTATTTCGCTAACCTGTTATAATTGTTTTGAATTGCAGAAGCCGGAGAGCTGTAGCCTATTGATCAACATAGGCGACAAACCTATAGTGGTTGCAAACAGGGTCGTATATCAGTCTTGGGAGGATGTCCGGATCCACTGCGTACCTCTGGAGCCTGGATTCGCAAAGGTACAGGTGGACATGGCCCTCCCGGGCTACAGCTCTTTTCCGTTGCCCATCCCAAAGAACGAAATGCGAACAATTGGCGAGGCATTGGGCTCGTACATACAGTGGCCCAAGAAGGGTGTTAGACTACAAGAGGTAAACCCTAGCCATTCTAGCTTACAACTCAGTTAATATACTCAATTTGCAAAATCTAACTTATGCGTTCGTACTTAAAGTGGACGATGGATACCAGCTCACTTCCTGAGGACACCACCCCCGGCACAACGCATGACCGAGCTCCTTCGGCCCCCATGCCTCCTCCAACGGCCTCAAACCCTTCGCCATCAAATGAAGCCGGTGGCACCGCGCCCCAACCTTTGAAGGTATACACTCGCTCCCCGCCCGAAGGCAAGGCCAAACAAAGCCAACCGGGCACATTCAAGAACGGGTTCCCACTCGTGTCGGAGTACCTTATACGTAATATGGATCAAATAACCAGAAGTCTCCACGAGTGGTACCTGACCCGGTCTAGGCGCCACATCAACTTCTTCGTTCACTTCAGGCCAGGTCATTTTCACCGTGAGGCCAGGAGCATATCGGTGGCCCACGAGGATTTGTTCGACTTCCTCAACTGGCGGGAGCTTGATATGTCCATCATACGGACTGGAGTCCTGTGAGTTTGCTGTTATCTGAAGTTATCATAGTTCATTTCATAAATCTAATCACTTTGTATGCACTACTTACTAATGTCTACTTTGCATCCAGGTGCATGTATAGGCTGGCGTCGATGAGGGCATGTGACAAGGTGGGTTTCCTCGACCTAGAGAAAATAAGTCTCACGATGCTAGAGCACGACCAAGCACAAACGGAGGAATACATATCAAGGGCACTACTAGCGCAGCAGGACCGAGAGTTCATCCTTGCGCTGTACCACCAAAGGTTAGTGGATTTCCTACTAATTTAACTCATTCTTGTATGTTACGCCTAACATATGTATGAAACGGTTCGCTTATATATGCAATGTAGGGGCCACTGGGTCCTCGCCGTCATTTGCCCATGGATGAATGAGGTCTATTACCTCGATTCGATGAGCGACAAGGTGGCGCATGTTTTCACCCTCACGTGGCACATAGACGCATAAGTAACACAGTTGTTTTAAATTTTTCTCTAACTAGCTAATTAATGATAACATATTAACCGGCAATGCTAAATTAAATATTGGGCTTTCAAAAATTATGTTCGTGCTGGAGGGAGGCATGACACGTCGAAGGGCACAACAATTTCTTGGAAAGAATATGAGGTAATTAATACGGATGGAAGTACTCATGATGAGTCTTTTAATTTAGGCTTAATTAGTTCTTTCGAGTTAATGTGGGTTTATGTCTTTGCATATGCAATTATCCCAGTGCCATCAGCAGCCACAATCATGGGAATGTGGCTTCTATGTCATGAGATATATGTATGACCTGATCAGGAGAAATTTTGCCCAATTCCCTAAGGTAACCATTTTTCCTGACTCAAAGTTGAACATTAATTGGATGTGACGTACGTTCCTAACTTCATACACGCATATATGCAGAGCGCCATGTTGAAAGACCAATATAAGTTGCCTCAATTGAAGGAGCTGCGAACAATTTGGGCTCAATATGTCATAGAAGAAGTGGCTATCAACGATCGATTGTAACTGACTTGTGTAATATATATTGAATGTGTTGATTGCTGTATTTGTGAATAAACTCAATATGTGAATAGATTCATTGATGTATTTGTGAATAAACTCGATCAATATGTGAATAAATTCAATCTGTCCAATGCATGTGTATATTACTGTATTAATGTATTTGTGAACAAATTCAATATGTGAATATTGGTGTATTTGTAAATATTGGTGTATTTGTAAATATTGGTGTATTTGTGAATGATTCAATGTATCTCTGTATTGCTGTATGTATTTGTGAAAGATTCCAGTACTAACCGTGTCGAGTACATAACCGACAGGAAAAACTACACAGTACTATCGGTTATATACTACAACCGATAGAATAAATATTCCAGTACTATCGGTTCATATACTACAACCGATAGAATAAAGTTTCCAGTACTAACTGTGTCGAGTACCTAACCGATAGAAAAAACCTACACAATACTATCGGTTTAGATCCGAGCCAATAGAAAAAAACCTACACAATACTATCGGTTTAGATCCGAGCCGATAGAAGAAATAGTCGTTAGCGATTAGTGAACATTGGGAATGTATATGTTTACTAACGGTTTTCAACCGATAGAAGTGTGCTACGTTTCTACTATCGTGCCGATCACTATCGGCAAGAGAACCGATAGTAGAGTGGATTTTAAACCAATAGTGAAAAGCATTTATGTAGTAGTGAGTAACATTGGGAGAACTAGATAACTTCCGAACAGAATTGATTACATTTGATGTGATTGATTGCGATTCGGCATATAACGCTATTTTTGGCAGGCCAACTCTTGCTATGTTCATGGCAGAAACGCATTATGCTTATCAATGCACCAAGCTACCAGGTCCCAAAGGCATTATTTTGGTCCGAGGCAGCCGTAACACAGTGCTTACTTGTGATCGGCTATCTCTGGAGTTGGTGGATCAGCTTCCCCTTTGGGATGTTAAAGCTGTGACCACGGCCTCATATACGATCAAAATTGTCCCACGACCAGATAAGAAGCTAAAGCTAGTGCCGTTGTAACCAGATGATCCATCCAAAACCATTCGGATTGGATCAGGTCTGGACGACAAATAGGAACTCGAGCTCATTTTAAAGTTGGTCACTAATTAAGTAGGCAAGTGTTACTAGTGCTAAAATTCAATGATGGAAGCCTTTGCAGCTGAAGTCAGAAAGTTCAAAGTGAAGCACATCCCACGTCGTGACAACCAAGCGGCTAATGAGCTCACTCACTTGGCTTGTCCTAGGGGGGAGGAGATCTCTCATGACGTCCTTTTTGAACGCTTGAGCTCTCCCTCTGTGGCTGCCATCGATCAAGAACAAACCTGGATGGACCCAACCAAGGATGACATTCAAGGTAATTATGCTCTGGAGGACAACATCGAAGCTCACTACCTTGATTGTATAGCAAGCATGTATAAGTTGGTCGATAACCAACTGTATAGGAGGTGATAGAGATATGCCCTAGAGCTTATCATGGAGATGGTTGTATCATGCCATGTTTATGAATTCTTATTGTATTCCTTGAATAAAGTATCACTTTTATCGATCAACAAGTATATGACTTGTTCATATAACTCTTTATAATGATATATAAATTGTCTCAATTTACTTACGGCTTAATCAGTGGTACTTATTCTAAACATCCCTGAATTTCGGCATTACATGAAATAATAATGCAAGATAAGTCAGCACGATCATTGCTTGATAGTCAAGTTTGACGGATTTTGGATATGAGATATCAAGTCAATGTCGTGGACATATGTTGGAGAACATATTAGTCAGATTGACCCAACATGAAACACTGTTGAGATTTTATGTGTCATCAGTTTGTTTTAACAGTTGTTTTTGGTTTATCCTTAGACCTGAGATCATCATGGTTTCATACATGTGTAATACCATACCTTGGTATCATCAACCACTGCTTTTAACTGAATAGTCATAAAGGTGACATATATATATGTTATGAACTATGTGGTTGGAAGTGAATGGTGTCGACGATTCGGACTCGGGGTCCACAGTCGATCTTACGCAGATTTGTGAGTTAAGTGTGAGACCTTTCAGGGTGTCCTCAGATAAGTTAAGACAAGCATGAAATGGAGACATGAAGAATTATACAGGTTCAGCCCCTCAAAAAGATTGAGTAATAGCCCTACTTCATGTTGTGGTTTCCACTATGTATAAGAGAATTTACAAGGAAGAAAGATGGGTATGGACAACAATAGACAGAAGTATTAAGAGAGATTAGCCTCTATAGTGATCTCTCTTCCCTGTAAATTCTCTTATACATAGTGGAAACCACAATAGGATGTAGGGCTATTACTCAATCCTTTTGAGGGCCTGAACCTGTATAATCTCTGTGTCTCCATTTCATGCTTGTCTTAACTTACCTGAGGACACCCTAAAAGGTCTCACACTTAACTCACAAATCTACGTAAGATCGACTGTGGACCCCGAGTCTAAATCGTCGATACCTGGCGCCCATTGTGGGGCCTTTCACAAGGTGTTTTCTGTAATCAGGAGTTCTGAGAAGTCATGTCGGGGGCGTATGATTCCAAGAATGATTTCGATCTCGACGACTATGCCCACATTCGGATGCCCTCACCTAACGATCCCATTCCTATGGAAGAGGTTGATCGCGAGGATGTTCATGGGGAACGTCTTGAGGATGCATCTTCTTTGACCTTGGTCATGTCTATTGACCAAGAGACAGAGAAAATGGAACAGACGCCTCATGTGAGTTCTGCCACATTAGAGGCTGAATATGTACCACAACACATCGCTTCAGAGGATGTGGATGATGGTAACCTGGAGCTTAGTCCAGGGAGGTTTGACACGGACAACCTCCAGTTTCTCTTTGATTTCGAATCCGATTTGGAACAGACAGGGATATTTTCTCCCTCTGCGACCTCAGTCCCCTGAGAATTCACCGCATTATTGGAGGAAACTCCTGAGCAGTGAGTTGCTAGGGAAGAACAAGAACACAGGCAAAGGGTGATGAGGACATCATACCTTCAGATACGCGCATTGAACCGGCCCTTGAAGGTCCCATAACAAGAGCTCGAGCACGACTACTTCATCAACAGGTGAACTCACTCCTAAGTGAATCGCATTGTATTTTCGAGGATGGATTGCTATTTAATGATGCTATTATACTTAGGAATCATGGAGAGGATCACCGCAGGCATGGAGACCAGCAAGGAAGCAAAGGAGGCCAACAACCACGTCGAATTCGAGTTGGAGGTGAAGCCCATCCGCAAGGAAGCAAAGGAGGCCAACAACCACGTCGAATTTGAGTTGGAATTGAAGCCCATCCCGTCACCAATTCGAAGTTCGAGTCCACCTCGGAATCCAGGAGCAGTCTGCACTAAAATCGTCGCCCAGGACGCATACGGACTCCGTTTTCGAGGTTTATTATACCGTTGGAAAGCTAAGGAGATAAGCTTTCCAATGGAACTGGTCACACGTCAAAATTCCACTGGAACCAATGGGAATCATCGAAACAAGTCTGCGTCCAGAATCTGTCAGGGTGCTGCGCCACCGTCTTTGGGCCGTTGGCCCATGTACCTCGTTGGAGCCCATTAGGGTGCGTCCAGGGTCCCTTGGCTGACCCTAACACCTTATATTCAGTAGCCGTCATCCGAGTTAGGATTTGGGTTTTGCTTAGAATATTCTGTCTTCGAACAGTTTCGCCGCTTGATCGGTTTGTGAGACCCCAACTTGTGAGATTAATTATTCGTATTTGCAATTCAGTTTGCTTTCTTCCGTGTTCTTGCTTGTGTTCTCAATTCGCAGCAGGGATAAGCCTTCTTGGCGAGGTCAATCACGCTCACGCGAGATTGATAACCAACGGAGTAGTGGTGTTGCGATTGCGGGGTTCAGATCGTGCCTGATTTGAAGCCGGATCGTTCTACGTCGAAGCTCCACCAATCGATCTATCACGTACCTTTCGGAAGATCGGGCACCCAGTGTCACATCAAGTGGTATCAGAACCTCGGTTGCCCATCAGGTATACTTGTATCCCCTATGTTCAATATTCATCTTTCACCTAGAGTCCAGAAAATTGCCCCACAAAAATATTTGAGTTCGCCGTCATATCCATCGTCCAAGCCACTTGTGCCCTTCGCGATTTCGTTTTCAGTTTCGCGTTATTGAATTTGTATCCATCGTCATCGTCTTGTTGCTGGTTTAGAGTAAGTTCTTGATCTAGTTTGAGTCTTGCATCTTGACATCGAGTCTAACGCCATCACGTCGTCGTCGCCGCCGCGTCCAAATCGGGTGTCAATCTGTCAAGTTTAGTATTTTGCTTTTATCTCCTTCGTCTGGACTCCAAATTGGACAAATTCAGAGTCTAAATTGTAGCTCAGAAAATTCTCTACAACTTTGTCCATTGTGAGAAGTTCTATAAACGCCGTTTTCATGTCCAAAATCGCGTTGGAAGTGAATCTGTTTGATTTCGGATTTCCTACACAGACTGTATTGCGGGGCCCATATCTCCTAGATCCGTTATCCAAAATTGGTGTTCCATATATGCAAATTGATCAACACGAAACGATCTACAACTTTGCTGTTATACGTTTTAGCGTTTGAGGCCTCCAAAAATCCGAAAACAGCATAGGAAGTTTCTGCATAGTAGATCTGTTTTTCCAGCGAGAGAAAATTGAGTGTTTGTGTATATATCTTGTAATCTCTCATATGCGGCACTATTGATATTTAAAAAAAAAAGGTGAAAAAAGCAAGTGCAAAAAAAAAAGAAGCCGCACAAAGATAAAAAAAAAAAAGAAATAAAAAGCAAGAAATAAAAAGAAATAAAAAAAATCAAAAGTGCTTGCATCCTTTGTATCGACAATGTTACGTCATTCGTTTTGTTTGCTTGAGCTAGGTCTGAGAACGAGTTTAAGCCAGCAACTTTGACAAGTACTTTGGATATTTATTCAGCTTTGCTATTCTGATTTTGATGATTGCATATTCCTTGCTACTAAATATTGCATATCTAAGCTCCACATACTTCTTATCAGATACTGATTGGGTCTTGCAATCGCTTCACATACTGTTGGTATATCTCTGAGTTGTGCTACCTGTCGCCTTGGTAAGAACCTAGTAAGAACTTGGTAAGACGCAGCAGAGTGTGTGATCCCACTTCCCCATAACCTAGTAGTTGCTAGGGATAATATTTTCTGTTATCTTTTGTTGTCTTGCTCACAATGACAGAAAGTTCCAACGGGAAGGACAGGGTTTCTACTGAGGACTGTGTGCTGCACAGCGAGCTTAGGGACTTGTTGGGCGGTTTGGAGGAGAGGCTGGCCAAGATGCTCAGTGAACATGCCACGGCTTCACAGCATCAGTTTGAGGGTCTCGACAGACGCGTGTCCACCCTTGCTGGACGAATTGAAGCTTTGGAGCCACAACAGCCACCCTTCCATGACGATGACCAAGACATTGAATATGGCGACAATGGAGAGGTGAACCAACGGACGACACAAGAGGCCCGACTACGTCAACGCCTTCGCCGCAATCAGCACGGTATGGGAGGTAATAACAACCACCATCATGGTCGTGCCAATGATGATCCTTTTGCTAAGGTGAGGTTTTCCATCCCTCCTTTTCATGGTGCCTATGATGCTGAGGTTTACTTAGATTGGGAGATGACTGTTGAGCAAAAGTTTAATTCTCACTTAGCTCCTGAGCAACATCGAGTTAGGCAAGCCACTAGTGAATTTAAAGACTTTGCTGTCATCTGGTGGAATGAACTTGCTACCCTCCGCTTACAACCTGACACATGGGCTAGGTTAAAAGAAGCTATGCGTGAACGTTTTGTTCCTCCTTCCTACCAACATGATTTGCGTAAGAGATTGCAGCGCTTAGAGCAGGGTAATATGTCTGTCCAGGAATATTACACTGAGCTACAAAAGGGCATGATACGTTGTGGGGTACAAGAGGAAACCGAAGATAAAATTTGTTGGTTTTATGGGGGGTTGAGGCGTGAAATTCAGGATATTGTTGACTACAAAGAATATACTACTGTCAATCGTTTGTTCCAGCTTGCTATGTTGGCAGAAAAAGAATTGCAGGGACGATATTTAGCGGACCGGAGACAGCGGAACAACTTCTCCAACAACTTTGTTCCTCGGACTACGCAATCTGGTCGCGACAAACAAACTGTGCAGCCACCTGTCCCTTCCAAGAGTGCCTCGCGTCCAGCACCATCTTCATCACCTTCGCGACCTCCTGAGGTAAGCAAATCTGTGCCTTTGCAGGCACCGGCAGCGAGCTCCATTTCGGTGGCTTCCACGGGACGTTCTACAGGGATCGTGTGCCACCGCTGCAAGGGCATGGGTCATGTACAGAAAGATTGTCCTAGCAAAAGGGCATATATTGCTACGGCTGATGGCGGGTATGTTAGTGCTTCTGATGTTGAAGATGAATATTCCCTCGCCACTAACGTTGCAGGCAAACAAGAGGACGAGGAGTGCAGTGATGAGGAGGTACTTGGCACCGCAGCAACGGAGACCTACAGAACCATCATTGTGCAGCGCTCGATGAGTGCCCAAGTTGAGACGGATGACAAGTTGCAGCGTCACAACTTGTTCAACATGTTCCTCATCGTCAAGGACTGCCGCGTCCGCACCATCATTGATGGCGGCAGCTGCAACAATTTGGTGAACACCGACTTGGTCCAGAAGCTTGGCTTGACCACGAGAGCACACCCCCATCCCTACCACATTCAGTGGTTCAACAACAGCAGCAAGGTCAAGGTAACTCAAACAGCAAGAATGCATTTTTTATTGGCTCCTACCACGATTTTGCTGATTTCGATGTCGTACCTATGGATGCTTGTGCCCTTTTGTTGGGGCGTCCTTGGGAGTTTGATACTGATGCAACTCACCATGGTCGAGCTAATAAGTACACTCTTATCCATAAGGGAAAGAAACTTACGTTGCTTCCTATGTCCCCGGCTGAAATTGTGCAATATGAAAAGGATAGGACGCGTAATGATAAGCAAAAGAACCTGTTACAATCTGAAAATCAGCAAGTAATTAAATTGAAAACTCCTACTTTGCTTGCAAATAAAATTGATCTTGCTGAAATTGATGAGCCTAATGGGATATGCTATGCTTTGGCTTGCAAAAAGGCATTGTTTTCGCTTGAGGACATGTCTTTTTCGGTGCCCCCCGCTGTTGCTAACCTTTTGCAGGAGTACAAGGATGTGTTTCCCTCTGAGCTTCCATCGGGGCTGCCACCTGTGAGGGGAATTGAGCACAAAATTGATTTGATTCTAGGGATGAGCTTGCCAAACCGTGCTGCTTACAGGACCAATCCCGAGGAAACTAAGGAGATACAGCGACAAGTCCAAGACCTTTTGGACCGTGGGTACGTACGTGAGAGCCTTAGTCCTTGTTCTGTTCCTGTTCTTTTGGTTCCTAAAAAAGACGGCAGTTGGCGCATGTGTGTTGATTGTAGAGCCATTAATAACATCACCATTCGATATCGCTATCCTATTCCTAGGTTAGATGACATGCTTGATGAGTTGAGTGGTTCTATTATTTTCACAAAAATTGATTTGCGTAGTGGGTACCACCAGATTCGAATGGCTTTGGGAGATGAATGGAAAACTGCTTTCAAAACTAAGTTTGGGCTTTATGAGTGGTTAGTCATGCCTTTTGGTTTAATTAATGCACCTAGCACTTTCATGCGTTTGATGAACGAAGTTTTGCGTGCTTTTCTTGGCAAATTCGTGGTGGTATACTTTGATGATATTCTCATTTACAGCAAGTCACATGATGAACATATTGAACATTTATGAGCTGTTTTTACTGCCTTGCGTGATGCACGCTTGTTTGGTAACCTTGAGAAGTGCACCTTTTGCACTGATCGAGTCTCGTTTCTTGGCTATGTTGTCACTTCACAGGGAATTGAGGTGGATGAGGCGAAAATTGAAGCCATTACTAGCTGGCCGATTCCGACGACTGTCACGCAGGTGCGCAGTTTTCTTGGTCTTGCAGGATTTTATTGGCGATTCGTGCGGGATTTCAGCACCATTGCAGCACCTCTCCACGAATTGACAAGGAAAGGAGTTCCTTTTCGTTGGGGACCAGCGCACGACCATGCTTTTGACGTCCTCAAAGCGAAGCTTACACAGAACAACTTCCTGATTTTGACAAGACATTCGAGCTAGAATGTGATGTGAGCGGCATTGGCATTGGAGGAGTGCTCATACAAGGGGGTAAACCCGTTGCTTTCTTTAGTGAGAAGTTGAGTGGTCCATCTTTGAATTATTCGACTTATGATAAAGAATTGTATGCTTTAGTGTGTGTTTTGCAAACTTGGCAACATTATCTTTGAGCTAAAGAATTTGTCATACATTCTGATCATGAATCTTTGAAGTACATTAGAGGACAAGCTAATCTGAATAAACGACATGCTAAATGGATTGAATTCATAGAGTCGTTTCCATACATCATTAAACATAAGAAAGGAAAAGACAATGTTATTGCAGATGCTTTATCTAGGTGATATACCATGTTGTCACAACTTGATTGCCAAATTTTTGGCCTAGAAAGGATCAAAGCTTTGTATGCCACTGATCTTGATTTTAAAGATGCTTATGCTCAGTGCAAAGCGGGACGAACTTGGAATAAATATGTGTTGCATGATGGTTTGCTATATCGTGCTAACAAGCTATGCGTTCCAGCTAGTTCGGTTCGTCTTTTGTTGTTGCAGGAAGCACACGGAGGCGGATTGATGGGACATTTTGGCGTGAAGAAAACGGAGGAGGTGCTGGTCACACACTTCTTTTGGCCACGGCTGCGGCGCGACGTCGAGCGCTACATCGCACGCTGTACTACATGCAACAAAGCTAAGTCCCGTCTTAATCCCCATGGTCTTTATATGCCTCTACCTGTTCCTAGCGCACCTTGGGAGGATATATCGATGGACTTTGTTTTAGGATTGCCTAGGACCAAGAAGGGGAGGGATAGTATTTTTGTGATCGTGGATCGATTTTCGAAGATGGCACATTTTATTCCTTGTCATAAGAGCGATGATGCCACAAACATAGCTGATTTATTTTTTAGAGAAATTGTTCGCTTGCATGGTGTGCCTATTACTATTGTTTCAGATCGCGATGCGAAATTTTTGAGCCACTTTTGGAGATCGATTTGGAACAAATTGGGGACAAAGTTGCTGTTTTCTACTACATGTCATCCCCAAACTGACGAACAGACAGAGGTCGTTAATAGAACTTTATCAACCATGTTGCGAGCTGTCCTCAAGAAGAATTTGAAGATGTGGGAAGAGTGTCTACCGCATGTTGAGTTTGCTTACAATAGAGCGGTTCACTCCACCACCAAGGTAAGTCCTTTTCAGGTAGTATATGGTTTTACTCCTCGTGCTCCAATTGATCTTTTGCCTTTACCTGTTGATGAGAGAGTTAATTGTGATGCTCAACAACGTGCTGAATTTATTCTTAAGATGCATGCTGTAACTAAGGAAAATATTGAGAGGATGACTGAAAAATATAGGATTGCTGGTAGTAAAGGTAGAAAGGACGTAAAACTTGAACCGGGTGATTTAGTGTGGTTGCATTTGAGAAAGGATAGATTTCCAGAATTGTGCAAGTCTAAGTTAATGCCACGTGCTGATGGTCTTTTTACAATTCTTGCAAAGATAAATGACAATGCATATAAGTTAGACCTGCCTGCAGATTTTGGGGTTAATCCCACATTTAACATTGCAGATTTGCGACCATACATGGGAGAAGAAAGTGAGCTTGAGTCGAGGACGACTCAAATTCAAGAAGGGGAGTCTGATGAGGACATCATACCTTCAGATACGCGCATTGAACCGGCCCTTGAAGGTCCCATAACAAGAGCTGGAGCACGACTACTTCATCAACAGGTGAACTCACTCCTAAGTGAATCGCATTGTATTTTCGAGGATGGATTGTTATTTAATGATGCTATTATACTTAGGAATCATGGAGAGGATCACCGCAGGCATGGAGACCAGCAAGGAAGCAAAGGAGGCCAACAACCACGTCGAATTCGAGTTGGAGGTGAAGCCCATCCGCAAGGAAGCAAAGGAGGCCAACAACCACGTCGAATTTGAGTTGGAATTGAAGCCCATCCCGTCACCAATTCGAAGTTCGAGTCCACCTCGGAATCCAGGAGCAGTCTGCACTAAAATCGTCGCCCAGGACGCATACGGACTCCGTTTTCGAGGTTTATTATACCGTTGGAAAGCTAAGGAGATAAGCTTTCCAATGGGACTGGGCCCACGTCAAAATTCCACCGGAGCCAATGGGAATCGTCGAAACAATTCAGCATCAAGAATCTGTCAGGGTGCTGCGCCACCGTCTTTGGGCCGTTGGCCCATGTACCTCGTTGGAGCCCATTAGGGCGCGTCCAGGGTCCCTTGGCTGACCCTAACACCTTATATTCAGTAGCCGTCATCCGAGTTAGGATTTGGGTTTTACTTAGATTATTCTGTCTTCGAACAGTTTCGCCGCTTGATCGGTTTGTGAGACCCCAACTTGTGAGATTAATCATTCGTATTTGCAATTCAGTTTGCTTTCTTCCGTGTTCTTGCTTGTGTTCTCGATTCGCAGCAGGGATAAGCCTTCTTGGCGAGGTCAATCACGCTCACGCGAGATTGATAACCAACGGAGTAGTGGTGTTGCGATTGCGGGGTTCAGATCGTGCCTGATTTGAAGCCGGATCGTTCTACGTCGAAGCTCCACCAATCGATCTATCACGTACCTTTCGGAAGATCGGGCACCCAGTGTCACATCAAAGGGAGGAATAGGAACGAAAACAAAAGGAGGATCTGGATCACAAGCAACGAGAGAACGAGATTCGCAGTGCAACTAAGGAAGTCTTGCACCTCACACAATCTCGTTATGATGCCGCTCCTAGTACCTCCCGTCATCCGCATGGTCTCAGGCTCGACCAAACGCCCTCTTTGACCGGAGATTATCTTCTGGCAGTTGAAGAAATGGTAACGCCTGCGGCGCCTAGGAGGAGTACACAAGATTGAATTCGTGTTATCGCAGATACCCTGCGTAATCCTCATCCTAATATTGAAAATGTGGATAGGCCAACTTTTGCCAAAATCCTGGCAGACACGCTTGATGAAGTTACATCTGATGCAACTCCAACGGCGTCATCCAGCTCTACAATTCGCTCCCATGAGAGAGATTACTCTCACTCTAGTCATGGTAGGCGTAATCGATTCCCATTAGGACAAGTTCGACATGACAAGGCCAGGCAAGTTGCAAGTTCCCGTGATCGAGATCGCGTGCCCGTCCATTCTCGCCTGGGACCGCGAGGCGTATCTCCTAAGGGTGATGTCACCCACGACCATGTCGAAAGTCACAGATTTCTCCACAGTTCCTATGTCGGTTGTAAAGCTTTCTTGCCAGGCCTCCGTACTGTGGTATGGCCAGACAAGTTTAAACCAGGAACGATCGAGAGATATGATGAAACTCAGAACCCATCCGAGTTTCTTCAAATCTACATCACTGCCATTCAAGCAGCAGGTGGAGATGACCACGTCATGGAAAATTATTTGTCAACGGTTCTTGATGGACCAAGGAGAACCTGGTTGTTTAATCAGCCAGAGGGATCGATTTACAATTGGGAGATGTTCTGT
Source organism: Pharus latifolius (assembly GCA_019359835.1). Lineage (NCBI taxonomy): Eukaryota > Viridiplantae > Streptophyta > Magnoliopsida > Poales > Poaceae > Pharus > Pharus latifolius. The sequence continues at coordinate 31,675,382 of CM033320.1, forward strand.
GATGCTATACTCAATAATTTCCAAAATTGCTACCAGAAGCCTGGCAAGGAGGATGATCTTCATCGCTTACGCTAGACTTCTACAGAAACTCTTCGGCAGTTCAGAGATTTGTTGGAGTGAGAAATACCATTCCAAATATATCTGACAACTCCGTTATCACGTCGTTCAAACATGCCGTGCGATATCGGAGGTTTACCGAAGATTTGCTTATCCACCCACCTCGGTCAGTAGCCGATCTTTTCGACATGGCTGACCGATATTCTGATGCGGTCGAGGCCGTTGAATGGAACAGAATGGTGGATAAGGGGAATTTGTCACCTCAACCAGGTCTCAAGGTTGACAAAAAGGATTATTCTAGCAAGAAGCCTGAATCATCAGGCAGGAAGTCCAAGAAGTCCAAAAAGAATCGTGTTGGATAGTACCGAGATGTTGCCGTCGCTGAAAAACCGCCACCATGGAAAGATAAAAGTTTTCATTCAAAAGTAAAACTCCTTCTGGTGGCTGCGATAGTGGCCAGTCAGGAAAACAACCTAACCCGCAGGGAAACAAGAAGTGGTGTCCGTTGCATGATTCTTCATGACATGATCTCAAGAATTGCCACAATTGGTTGAAGCAATTGGATGACTTCTATCAATGAATTGGACTTATGCCGACCATGCCACAAAAAGATCAAGTCTGCAGAGTTAAAGACGCTGATGGAGATGAAGAATGTCTTACCAGGTACCCCAAAATCATGTCAATATTATTTTTAGCGGTTCCTCTTCTTATGCTTCTAAGCGCCAATTCAAAACTTTTTACCGTGAGGTAAATAAAGTTGAGACTCCCCTTGATGAGCCTCAATATCCTCGTTGGTCAGAAACTCCTTTGACCTTTGATCGGGTTGATTGTCCCAAGGGGCTCACGCAACCATTGAGACTTCCTTTAGTTATTACCCCAATAATCAGTAATGCTCGAGTCGAAAGAGTTCTGATCGGCGGGGGCAGTTCCTTGAACCTGTTATCAGTCAAGGCACTAGACGAGATGCAAATTCCTCGCTCAAAGATTAAACACATAATTCACCCATTTTATGGGATAATCCCTGGCCCCTCAATTATGTCGATCGGACAGATTGTATTACCAGTACTTGAGTCCCCTTTGACCATCAAACATCGAACCTTTTCTACAACTCAAGCCACTCGTAGGCTAGAAAGGAGAGCTTCGTATTCTACAATATTATTGGTCGCAAGAAAGTCCAGCTTTGTGGTGCATCGAAGTTTGCGTCCCCTTGGGCTGACCAAGGGCAACCAGTGCTTGCACCCATGAGGCAATATAAGCCATCAAAGAACAGCGTCAAAAATTCCTCAATGGCAGCGAGGGCTCCTTACTTTGGCAGCTGTGTACAATGGATCTTTGCCACATGTACGGTAGCAATTGATCATCCTCAATAGTTAAGTGCCCTAGATCGATGTCATGAAACCTTAGCTATATAGCTCAATTCAAACCCTAACTTACTTAAGTAGGTTAAACCCTAACTATAAGTGAACTCATCATCAACATCATCAAACAATGTGGAGTAGTAACAGATCTAGGGGGTAGTTAAGCTCACAATACTTTACTTGTGTTGCCTTGAAGCTTAGCTAATTATAAAAACTTTAATTATGCTAAATTCAAGTGTGAGCTACTTCTCCTCAAGAAAAAGTGTGTGCTACATGTATTTGTAGAGAACTAAGAGAGGGACAAACTAACCTATTCATGCTAGTCATGGCATTCACCCTCACTTTTGTTTATTTGAGCTCAGAGAAACCGCAGCAGAGAGACAGGAGCAGGGATCGAATGATTGTGGGTTTTAATGTCAACTATTTACTAGTGGTTTCTAATTTTTAGCATTACAGTTTTGCCACGTAAAAGGTGTTGACTATTTCTATCAATTCATTATAACAACTGTGCGTACATATCCACATTTTCTATCGGTTAAAAACTTCAAAACCATTAGTAATTTGTCCAATTAGAAGTAGAATAGAGGAGCATATGTTCTATCGGTTTACAATTTTGAACCGATAGTAAACTTATACCTTTTCTATTAGTTTGTTAAACTATAATCATTAGAAAATTGTCCCATAACAAGTAGGACAGTAAGACACTTTTTCTATCGGTGCTTAAGAAATAACCAATTGTAAAAGGTCAACTACTCCTATCGTTTATGACAAAGGAACCATTAGTATAAGTTTTCAGTTAAATAAATGGTAGTGCAGCTATTGTTCTAATGGTTGTTTTAGTGTTAACCAATAGGAAAGGTTTTAGATCTTACAACGTGGACTAGCACTCACGGTTATTCTACTGTCACTATTATAACTGTTACAAAATGTTTGTTAGTAAAGTGCATTTCTGTAGTAATGATTTTTACCACGTGTACGGCAACAATGATCTTCCTCAACATATACATTAAAAAATCAAGGGATTTAGTCCTAATTTTAGCTGAGGGTAGCCTCATTTTTCTTGAGAGCAAGCCACTCATTAGAAATCGATAAACTGAAGAATCTTCTCGTCCTCCATGTATTTTTATATGAATTACCAATAATTTTTTTGCATCATATTGACTAGGAATGGTCTAACTGGTCATGCCAAATAGCAAAATCATCACAATTGGTAAATTGTAGTTTATGATCGAGCTTTAAAAATTGGTAAACATCTAGTTTACGATTAAATTTTCACGATTAATAAACTTTTGATTTACAATCATACATGATTCATCCAAAGAAAAGAAATGCATATATTCAATGAATTATAATATACAGCAAATATGAACAATGAACCATATAATATAAAAGTTTTATTGAAAAGAAACTGAAAGGAAACCTTACCATGAATACAAAACATTGATCAACAAAATTCTTAGCAAGCAAGCAATTGTAGTTGAGAGTAATCTTTAGAAATACTCATGTTGTATCTCTATAGGAAGAAATAGAGAAGGAATGATAGAATTCTTATCTTTTCTTTTCATTTCATCTCATTATATTTTCATATTCATGTGTCATACAATATACAAAAGTTTCTACTTATAGGCATACATCGGAGATAAAAAGGCTAAAAATTCTAATAGCCACAGAACTTACAAAGAATTTTATAGTTTGGGGTTACCAAATTAATGGCAACACACTTAATGGCATGATTGGATAGTGAATAGTCCTTTCATATCATTTGGGTTACAATATTGATGTATATTTTGACAAGAATTGGTAGCGGTTCCGATAATCGACATATTTCATAACACTCCCCTTTAGAAAAATATATATATATATATATATATATATATATATATATATATATAATGAAGTATGGTATACCCTTTTTTAAGTTGTAAAATATATTTTTCATAAATAATATAGTAGACAACGAAAAAAATATATATCTAACAAAAAAAATTTCATAGTAAATGAAAGAAGTATCTAAAGATATATAAAAGACACAAATTAAAATTTATGTTAGTTATTTAACCATGAAAGAGAACATGAAAGCAGAAGGCAGAGAAGAGAGAGAAATAATTGCGAAAAAGTGGTTTATGCTAAAAAGTAAGCATGTAACGGAGTATGCTGAATAGTAATAAATTGAACTGATATATATTGAATCAAATTGTGCTGAACGATCCTGGGTTGTAGGGTTTCCACTTACTAGGATATGGCAACAAAGTTTTGATTACCCAATGAACTTGCAAGTCTTGTTTACCGTCTTCACCACAACAAAAATCTCTTCTTGAGATTTTTTTTCTACTGTAATAGATACATCTTTTTTCTATCTCTAAATATTTGGAGAGACATTTTTTGAAACACCACAAAAACGTCTCCTCATACAGTGTCGCTACAATCAAAAAGATATTTTGCATATTATCCCTACAAACTTAGTGATATTATATAGATGCGTTAGATTTTGATTCTAGTACTAGGTACTGATTGATTTTGTTAGTACCAACCTTGTAACTCATGACTTTGTGCGCAAATACCTTCTAAACATGGCACACAAACCACTTCAAGCACACATGCTTATATATTTAGAATGAGAAGGAAATTTTAATATTAGAAATTTTTTTCTAAGAATTTAGTGTGTAAAACATCTCAAAAATGTCTCTATTATATCAAATTTAATTTAAAATGTCACAAGAACACCTCCACATGATTATATTTTGTGCATCATTTTCTAAAGTGTCTTAAAAAATCTCTCTGGAGGATTTAGTTTCAGAGTCATTTTTAAATTGTCTCAAAAAACGTCTCTAAACAATAAATTTTACTAAGATTTGTAAAGTGTCTCAAATAACGTCTCTTGAGGAAAAAAAATTTAATAGCGATTTCTAGATGTCTCAAAAAAACATCTCTAAAATGACGAATTCAAAAAACACCTGTATAAAAATGTCTCTAGAGGAGCTTTGTGTAGTAGTGCCTATTTTATCGGATTAAAGGAGGTAACTACGAAAGTTTTTGGACAAAGAACTTGCAAGCGTGTTTGCTATCTAATCTAACTAGTTCGATGCTTAGCAAACTCTTCTAACTAGCAAGTCCGGCAACACCGCCCATCACTCACATGCCAATCTAACCACGCGGCAACGTGCAGCTCCAAAACTAGTTCTTATAATTGCCGGATGAAATGTGTGATTTTCTTCCAATTATGTGATGTGGTAAGTATGTAATTGTGCCATTTTTCTAGGGTAAATATCTAGTAAAAACCTTTAATTAACTACTAACAAATTTTTTTTGTTTAGAACATCAAATTATCACGAAATTTATCTAAAAATTTGTGTAGATAGTTATGACGAGGATTGACACCCGGACCACTTCTATTGGACTTCTGGTTAAAGGTAGGTTCGAGTCAAGAGTGTATCTGGCGATACGAGCTCAAGTTGTTCTGAGGGACTTCACTATGTGATCGCCAGCTTTACGCGGTCAGACCGTAAGTCTTGCGCGGTCAGAAGTTCGTAGGCTATACGCGGACTAAACATTCGGGATATTGTGCGATCAGCCAATATCCCGCGGTCAGGACATCTGCCGATCAGGATATTTGGGATCTATCTATTCGGTTGCCCATACAACAGGATATTCTAAGTATCCCGAAGATTCCTACACGTGGAGAATCGACCGTCAGAAGGTTAACACGTACAGTTATCCATGAATAACACATGTTTAACCTGCGTGGAGGTTAAGAGCAGTTCCAAAAAACCGCATCCAACCGTCCGTGCAACCGATTGATGCAGTTTCCTCCACATGGCACCCTTTCAAGCAGTACAAAAGGATGGCATGGAGCATCAATCAGGAGGAGGATCCGAAACATCAACCGAAAGATCGGAAGATCAAGAAATCCAAAATCATTTAAGTTAGCCAAGTCTACGGCCCACCTCATATAGCATTTTAGTAAGCCTTCTTTGGCTTATCCTTGTACACTTTTACAGGGAAAAATCCTCGCATGTGAGGACTTTTCCCTCCATTTGTAAACCTTTTACCACACTTAGTGAAATCTCAACAGGATGTAGGGCTATTACTCCCACTATCGAGGGCCCGAACCTGTCTAAACTCTCTGTGCTCCTGTTCACCATTGTTCAGCATACCTTCCTGGAGGGTCATCTTGAAAGGTCTCACAATTACAAATTCTGCATAAGTTCGGCTGAGGACCCCGAGTCCGAATCGTCGACAAGTTATTAGATCAATTAAGCTCCTGATAAAATTTCATGTCAAACTCAATCAGCGTCAACAGAAAAAAAAAAAGACAAATGATAGAAATTTCTATCAATTGTCTTTTTTTTTTCTTTGCTTTAAATTCTATAATTTGTCAAAAATTTCTTTTTCTATTAGCAACAATGGAATTGAAACTTAAAATTTTTATGGTACCAAATTATTGTAAATCTATTTATATAAATTTATGAGTAAATTGAAATTTTGGTTTCACAAATTTATGCGATTGTATCATCTAGACTCCTAAACTTAAAATTAGGTTTGGAAGGTCGCAAAACTTATCTCTCTTAGTTAATTTAGTCCCTAAATTTGTACTACATTAGTCAAATTTGTCATTATGTTGTCTAAAATTGGAATTGAATGCAAAGTATGTGTTTTAGAACCATATATGTTTTATTCATGAACTTTTATCTTCTTTTTTATACTAAATTTTATGTATATAATCAAAATAATATCATATTTCTATTTCTATTTCAATATGCCATGCAATCAAGAAGCCGACGTGACATGTCATATCATATAATATTATGCTAGAAAGTGATATATCATGTCCCGTTAACTTAGAAGTGTTATAGCATAAAATAGCATCATTTTTATTTAATTTAACTGATGGATGAATCAAAATGAAATAATCGAGCAAGTTTAAACATATGTCAAATTAAATTTCAAATTTAAGAACATCAGTGACAAACCACACAAATTTAAAGACCCAAAACATAATGTACTCTAAATTTTTTCAAGATTTCTCACGATGATTTGATGTCCTAACTAACATAGTTAATACTACATATATCCTATTCTTAAAGAAGGATAACTTGCACCAAGGCCACCAATATGTGTGTGTGTGTGTGTGTGTGACAGCTTTTATTGTCTCCTCAGTTATAACTGATTGAAACATATGCATGCGAGTTAACTGAATTAAAAAAAAAACAACTAAGTACATAAGAAAAAAGAAAGCAACTGGAAGAACGTGATGCCAACATCCAGTGACTAGAGCAGGTCCTTCAGAACTGTGATAGCGGCCGCATGTTTCCCCTGCAGATATGAAAGAATCACATACTTAACGCACTGTTCTTGAATGTGGTTACATAGTTGATGCCATTTTTATGTTAAAGTCTCCGTAATTTGCAAGTGATAAACGAGAAGACAAAGTGAAGACCAGGTTTTGTTAAATATTTTGTGAAAATTTATTGGTGGTGCATATCAGAAGTCTATATTCATAATATGGACGTCTATTCCGTGAGCACTCCTTCCAAAATGAATATTACAAACTCTTAATCCGGGCCATCCAGCCTTCTATACGCTGATTGTATGAACTAGATCCCAGTTCGCTTGTTTCCATTTAAAAGAGTGCTCACCTCGTGACTATATTTATATAAAAATATTCCAGAGGTACACAGTACATACAATGCCACCACAAGATCATATTGTTGTTTAATAATGGAAAGGAAAAATATGCTAGCTTGCCTGCCAGCCAATGGCATAGACCAAACATGGTAATATGGGGCCAGTCCACCCAATAGATATTTTTGAATCCATTCAATTGTTGATATTTACATTTAAATCTCAGAAACATCCCACTAAAATACAAAAATATTGTAAGATAAATTTATTATGTTGTATTTGACCCACATATATGAACTTTTGGATCCAACATGCGGGTCCAATTGACACCACGGATTTTTTTTTTTTTTTAGAAAACATTCTTTGACTAGATGCTGAAACACTGAAATCTAAGAAACTTTAGACAAAAGACCCTACTATAATGTAAAAATACTATAGGTTAAATACCTTTAGTTGCATTTGATCGGCCCGACGGTAAAAACTTCTGGATCGGACACGGTAGCTAGCTAAGATAGATCTGCTCACCTGTTCACGAGCTCTATCCCTGGTGCTCCTGCAGAGCGGTCGTCCATACTCATCGTACAGTATGAGCCCACTGAACCTCGGCAGCTGGCATTTCTCGCCCATCATCACCTTCCTCTGCCAAATGGGCCGCACCGGAGTGCTGCCGCCGTTGCCGCCGGTCTCCTCCACCTCGCATGTCTCCTCCACCACCGCTTTCTTCCCGTCGCCACGCGCCCTGTCGGCGTAACCCTTGTCCTTCCACATGGCCACCGACAGGCATAGCCCCATGGAAGATATGGATTGATGTTTCTTTGCACAGGCCTGTCAATGGGAGGGGAGGGAGTGATTAGTGAGGGGGTGGGGGGTGGGGGGTGGTGTCTGAAGAGAGAGACAAGTGAAGGGGACAGCATGCTAAGGTATTCGCAAGTGAAGCCAAGAATAAATGTGGGGAGTTGCTGCATGCGCAGAGCCCCCGTGAACATTGCCGTTTGTACCGCTATGATGATGATTGTTCGGTAGGTATGTTTACGTTTCTCCGTTTTGGTCTCTGTCTGTGATTGACGTGCTTTAGAGGGCACGTGGCTAAACTTATCTAAACTTACGACCTTATAATTAAGCGGAAGTGGAGTACTGGAGTACGAATACTCAATTTATTTTAAAGTCTATAATCTATGTCTAAGTCTTTTAATTAGAAACCTTAAATAATTTGAAACACTAAAATATTGGAGAAATATAAGTATGACTAAATATGTTGTTATTTGTGTGAGCTAGTATATTCAAATTTTCGCTATATTGACTATTTATTATTATATGATTTAGAATGTGTTCGATTGAATTTATCTTAAATTTTAAGTTTATAAACTTTAATTCAGACCGAACACTCAACTTATTTTTAGACTAATTATATAAATATAAGACTTTTAACTAGAAACGTCTAATAAAATAAAGCTATTGAAAGAAGGCTTAAACCGGTTATACCAGTATATTACACAAGTTTAAACTTGAAAAAGATGTTCTTATTTGTGTCGGTAGGTATATTCTAATTTTCACCGTTTTGGCTATCTATTATTGTTGTGGTTTAGTAGCTCGCTCGCGCGCGCTCCTTCTCTCTCTCTCTCTCTCTCTCTCATGTGAGTGTGTTTGTGCATGTGAAGCATGCTATATATAGTTGGTTATTGACCTAGTGGGGGTTAGTACGTTGTTTGTAGTAGAGACGTGTGAGTTGGTGTGTTACTCTTGCATGGGTTGCATTGGCCGCACTACAACACGGTAGGCCAGCGTAAGCTGTAAAACTGCTGGAAATTTTTTTTTTACCAGCTGTTCTACAAGTGAAAATATAATTTTGATTTTTCACCAACGTGTCAGCTGGAAAAAATTATTATTTTTAGCAGATCTACTGTTAGGAATAAATAATATATAGCAAGCTATAGATCAGCTTGGAAAATGATATATAGGATCTGTGGGACAGCTGAAAATATTTTTTACGCTGGGAAAAACTTTCTTTACTAGCGGTTCTACAGGTGAAAATATAATTTTGATTTTTCACCGATGTGTCCGCTGAGAAAAATTATTAGTTTTAACAGATCTACCGCTAGAATAAATAATTTAAAACAAGTTGTAGATTAGTTAAGATCTGTGGGACAACCGAGAATATCTTTTTGCACAAAATCAAAAATTTTCAGCAGGAAAATAAATGAGATTTATTATTTTGAGAGAAAAAATAAATCGGTTAATATACTCCTCCCATGTCCCTCCCCCGAAACTGATATCCGATTAATCTCCCCCCCCCCCCAAAACCTAACTCCTCATTGCGCCTCTGTAACATCCCTGATTTTCTAAATTCTGACTTAGTTCAACTCTTTTATCTCAGAGCTAAGATCCAAGCTGCCTCAGTACCTTATCCTAAAAATTTGATGTTGAAACTCCTTTGTTTACCTCTTTTTCACAAATCAGTCCAGGAGAATCGCAAATTAGTCCTTTTCAGATCTCTCAGAGCCCCAAAAAGGCCAAAAGCCACATATCAACTCTAAAGCCTAATCCAATTCAGTCGATACCTTCCATTTACTATTCTAAGCAAGTCTCCCTTCAGAAAGAATTTCAAAATCTCATCCTAAACCCTAGTTTCAGCCTCGCCAAAATTCTAAATCCAGATTACCCTCATTACCCTGTTTTCGTTTTAATTCAAAACAAGTTTAAATCTCCAAGTTTCATGTTTTCTTTCTGCTAAACAATTTCTTGAGTTTAGTAGATCAAATTGTTGAAATTAGATTCCTTTTTACCTAAGCCAAATGCCAAATTTACAGATCAGCCCCTGGAACCAAGTTTCAAAATTGCAAATCAACCCAGATATTCTTTTTCAGTCCCTGTTCGATCAGCCCTTGGTTGTTGCCTTCGACCAGAGCCCCTGTGCCTTTCGACCAGTGCCCCGCGGTGCTGCTTCGCCGCGTTTCCTCGCCGCCGGTCGTTGTCTCGCTTCTCCTGTGCTCGTGAGTGATCGTGCCACCCGGTGCGCACGTGACCTTGACCAGATCCCCTCTGTTGCAGTGCAGTGACCGAAGTATTTTCGCCCGCGCTCCAGCATCAGGCTTCGCGCGCGCGCCGGTGTCATTTGTTGCTGCATGCAGGTACGTGTCATTGCCGGAGCTGCATCGCTGCCTCCGCATCCCCACCGTCCTGGACCAAGTTCCAACCACCCGACTAGTACTGGCAAAGTTGATGCGCCACCTGCGCGCCATCACCTCGCCGTTCGCCGCTGTCACGCCGACGCCCGGCCGGTCTCGTCCCCAGCACGATTTCCTTTGCTGTTCACTTTGCCATCTCACCCCTTAGCCTATTTAAACTCTCCAATGCTATGTTAACTCCACACCTTGAGGACTTAGCCATTTTCCAGCGTTCTCGCTGCTTCCTTCTTCTTCCCCGACGAGCTGGTTTTGAGGCCACCGTCGCCAGAGCAATCCACTCGCCCAATCTTCAATCCAAGTTCACCTATGAGTTCCCCACATCCATATTCCCGTGTCATGGCAACCAATTGCACCAGATCGATCCTCATCGCCGGTGATCGCCGGATTCCCCATTCTCCCTGTTCCTGCAATGCTGATCGATTTAACCCAAATTAGCTTCCCCTTTAGTAGAGTTTCTTGATCAATAGACCCAATCTAGCAAGCCTTTGCACTCAGATTTCATAATTGAGCTGGAATCGAAGTTTTTCCGTTCTGACTCGCCGCCGACGATCTGGCTCTCGTCGCCAGGCCATACCAGTTATCCCCTAGCCAAATTGACTAAGCCATTAGCTTCCTCACTTCCCCCTTTCACTCTCCTAGCAAGGAATCAAGTTCAAATTCCCTGTCAAAAACCCTCAATTTCAGAGTTGTCTTCTCCAGTGCCGGCCACCGGATTTCGTCTCCGGCCACTTCAGCCGACGCCACCTTTTTCCTTATTTTGGCCTCAACCTTCTGAGCATTTCTTTCCACTAGCCCGACACCCAGATCTACCCAGATTGGAAGTTATGCCCGTGCCAAATCTCTGTCCAGATCCATGTCTGTGCCATGTCGCCACCGCAGTTCATCGTCGCCGTTCATCGCCGTCCGGCCATCTCAACCCATGAAACCACCGCCATCGTATTCCTGGCACCCACGCCTACCTCCCAGACATAGTTTGCAAAACAATTGAAGCCCATAATCAAATCCACTACTTTGCCCTATTTTTGGCATTGTCAGCTCAGTGTTAGTGCATGTCAGCCACTGGCATTGGCCCTGTTAACCCCTTCTGATTGAGCAATTGAAATTCTACTTTGTCCACTAAACATTTGGAGCCATGTTCTACATTTTCTTCTACTATAACATTTCGAGAAAACCTACCTAAAGCCATGTCCAACCTTGATCCGAATGTCGACCCTTTTACATTCATCGCATCTAAGCCCCACCCTTGTCCCGGACCTTAATATCTTCTCCCCCGCTGTTCTACCTTCTACTAAATCATCTCTCTTGCGTACATGTCTATATTTTACGTATATTTTGCCTACTTTGAGTAATTTCTGAATGCGTGTGCTTTGTTTGTGTCGTGTGCTCTTTCATGCGAGTTCAGAACCAGGAGCGGAAGGTTTGGAAGGAACTTTTGAAGACCTAGCAGACTTTGTAGACCCAACTTTGCAAGGCAAGTCTCACCCCCTTGACCATGTCTCTCCCAATATTTTAAAACAAACTAGGTTAATTCCTGTTTTAAGTATATGCATGCTTTATTTTCAAACACTATGTTGGAAGAAAATGAGTAGATATAACCTAATCTCTTGAAAGCCTTCTTTGTTTGTATATCCTGTGCAACCCTTGTCACTCTAGGAGATTATGCTTAGATTGTGCTTATACTTAAATACATGCGTTGAGTGTTGAATGGTCAGTTATATGATAAACATGTTTGAAAACCCCTTTCTGTGAAAGAAAATGTGAATTAGAATTAATAGTGAGTATGGTTTGATTGGTTGGCTTCTGTGTGTGCATTGGGTATGTGAATGTCTCCTCACTATTAATTCATAAGAACAAGAACCTTGTGTTGTGTCTCTATGCTGCATGAAAATCGTATCAACTACTTGCCTGGTATGGGACAGGCACAATTTAGTAGCTTTTTGGTATTAACAGTTCCCTGCATGGTTTGTCGATCCGGTTTCTCGTGTGGAAACTGGTGGGCCGCAGTTCGGCTATAAGTGTTGTGAGATCACAAAAAAAATGAGAGGAAAAGGTGGATAGAAGGAAGTCGCCCTACTCCTAGATTTGAGTCGTGTGCGGCTGCATCCATAGGCTATGTGTCTTGCGGGAACATAGGCCAAGACTAGGAAGTAAGGCAGTGGGGAGGACCCACAACGGTACTTGAGACTTAACTGTCTATTTACCGGGCGGGGATACTATTAATATTAGACTGCAAAAGCGTTGTATGAGCTCGGCCTTGTCACATGCGTAAAAGTCGCATGGAGTTGGCCCGACTTGAAAGTCGAGTGAAGAAGTGGATTTAAAAAGAGGTACACCTTTGCAAAGTGTAAAAGAAGTATCAGATACTCTGTACTCCCAGGTCATGGAGTATGTTTGCGGTGGATTTATCGATGTGGTTCAGCACAAGTAATATTTGGAATGCTTTCATAATGTGGGTTGATAAAAGTGATCACTCATGGGAGACCATCACACATAACGATTTCTAAAGTATAACTTAAGATTTCAAAATATTGCTTTTGAAATTAAAAGCTTTTCTTTATAACGTTAGAGTGAAAATCTGTTCTATTGTTACATATAAAACAAAGAACCCATTCCTTGAGAACCCCTCATCTATATACCTGCATTCTCATAACAAGACTTGCTGAGCATTGTGTAAAAACATGTCACCCTTGCCTTTGCACACAAACTCAGATAAGGATTTGTCGACCCCGATTCCTACGGCTTTGAGCTTGAGGAACAAGATGAAGGTGCCCTCGACGATCCAGTTCCCTAGAAGGGTCATGCACCGAGCCGAGTCAGATGTGGTGGGAACCTTTCCAGTGCCGCCATCAGCTGAAGCGAAGATCTTCGTCGTCGCTCTTCGTGTTATGCTTTGTGTTCGATACCTCGATGCCGAATCTTGTATTGACAAGCCTTTTATTTTCGTAGCAACTCTAATCAGTGCCATTCTTGGCGTTATGCTAATGTAATATTGGTCCCTGCGACCATGTGTTTGTTAATACTTGTTCCTACTGTTATTGTACTATTGTTGTTGTGAACTTATGTTGTACCTTTCTGAGTGCAATCCACCTGGGCGGTTGCCATCGGATTCCTCAAATGAGGGTCCCACAGCCTCTCCCCTGCCGCCGGTTCCCTCCTCCTGGTCACCACCTTAACCTTCACCACCGCTACTTCCCAACCCTCTTTCTCACATCACGTCCAAGATCCTCCCCTGTGATGCGGGGTGCCCGATCTTCATGACGTAGGATCGTTGATAACTCGTTGATTCATATAACTTGACGAACCGATGGTGCCAACCACTGTCAATACAGCAACTTGCGACAAAAGAATTCGCCCACCACACGATTTGATCGTTGTCTACTTGACCACGCAAAAGTAGACGCACTGTTCCTACAATCAATGAAGAAATTACAAGAACAATGGTAAAGAGAATAACTCCCAATTCTAGACGGTGGCTTATGAGCAAAACCTTAGAATAAGAGGAAAAGCTTCTCTGAAAATATTTGTGTATTCAATTCGTGGTTGTCTCAAAACTATGACCATGTCTCTCTTTTATAGTGGGTGGTATTTACAAAACAAAGAAGGTTTAAAAATAGACTGTCAATCTGAATCTAATTCAAAACGGAATAAAAATTCTAACATACTATAAAGATAAAAGAAGTCTGGAATTAATCTTCACGGATTCGGATTCAGACTCGGAATGAACTTTTTCCTTCTGTGCTATCATTACGCTTTTGGGCCTCTTGGTTGCATACGATGTCGGAATTAATGATTCTTGATTTTTTTAGAAAGCTCTTTTCAATACCTTTCCAACAAGTACTCATGCAATCCAATTGGACATCTGTGCTGAGAATGGTGCTTGGTCGAAGTGGCTGGTCGAACGTTGGTCGGCAGACTGCAGGCTGAGCACAATTCTTTTGGTTGTAGCGGTTGCAATCGTTGACGGAATCGAGTGATCTTGGGCTTGTTGGAAAACTTAGGAAATTCTCTTTCCATCAGTAGGTGTACGACCAGATTTGATGAAGTTCTTTGTCCCATACGTGGCTATATCCTTCCTGTTATGCTATCCCTCTTTATATCTAATCAATATTAAACAAGAGCTATTAGGTAGCAGCATATTCTCATTATAATTTAATTCTTTAAAGAACAAAGTCACCTATTGATGTAGTTGTTTGGCTCTCACTCGAGTGATTGGTCCTGTATATTCCTTTAGTCGAGCACTAGTGCTACTAGTGCTAGGGATGTCCTCATCATCCTCCCCCTCTTGAAAAGGAGTCGACCTCGACTCTGTTTCTTCTGGTCCAAAGAAAGGCGACAAATCAACAACATTGAATGTAGTGCTTAGCGCATAGTCATCACCTGGAAGTGCTATCTTGTATGCATTATCATTAATCTTTTGAAGCACTTTGAATGGACCGTCACCACGAGGCATCAACTTAGACTTTCTTTTCTCCGGAAAGCGATCTTTTCGTAGATGCACCCAAGCCAAGTCACCCAGTTCAAAGAGCATATTCTTTCTTGTCTTGTTTGCCTTCTCAGTATAATAGTGAGCCTTCTTCTCAATCTCTTCTTTAATTTTGACATGGATTTTCTTCACATATTCAGCACGCTTGGATGCTTCCATATTGGCACGCTCTTGTAATGGAAGTGGCAGCAAATCAAGTGGTGTGATGGGTTTAAAACCATACACCACCTCGAACGGGCACATTTGAGTAGTAGAGTGTACCGCCCTATTATAAGCAAACTCCACATGCGGTAGACAATCTTCCCACGCATCGTCGCTTTTGTGACAAGGTATAAAATGTGCCATTTTAGAGAATCTATCCACAACTACAAAAACTGAATCCCTTCCTCTCTTAGTTGTCGGTAATCCTAACACAAAGTCCATGCTAATATCCTCCCAAGGTACATTAGGAACAGGAAGTGGAGTGTATAATCGATGAGGGTTCAATTTAGATTTAGCTTTATAACATGTCACACATCACTGAACAAACCTTTCTACGTCACGTCTCATCTTAGGCCAATAAAAGTGATCGTTCAACATCATGAAACTCTTTTCTCTCCCAAAATGTCCCATCAAACCACTTGCACGAGATTCCTGCAACAATAACAAACGCACGGACAATGCTGGAACACAGAGTTTGTTAGCACGAAATAAGAACCCATCATGCACATGGAACTTGTCCCATCCTTTGCCATCATAGCATTTAAAATATGGTGCTGAAAAGTCATGATCAGAAGTGTACAATTCTTTCAAACTCGCTAAACCAGGTACTATCACTTCTAACTTAGTCAACAAAATTCTTTTTCGAGATAAAGCATCAGCAACCACATTCTCCTTGCCCTTTTTGTACTTCAAAACATATGGAAAAGTTTCAATGAATTCAACCCACTTAGCATGTCTACGGTTCAATTTAGCTTGGCCTTTCAAGTACTTCAAAGCTTCATGATCAGAATGAATAACAAATTCTTTAGGCCAAAGGTAATACTGCCAAGTTTCAAGCACATGTACCAAAGCATACAATTCTTTGTCATAAACAGGATAGTTCAATTGAGCACCTCCGAATTTCTCACTAAAGTACGAAATGGGTTTGCCATCTTGCATCAAAACACCAGCAATACCCATTCCACTAGCATCACATTCAATCTCAAAAGTTTTAGTGAAATCAGGTAAAACAAGCAATGGTGCTTCAGTTAAGCGTTTCTTTAATTCTTGAAAAGCATTCTCTTGTGATTCACCCCATGCAAACACAACACCCTTTTTAGTTAATTCATTCAATGGGGGCAGCTATAGTACTGAAATCTTTCACAAATCTACGGTAGAAACCAGCTAAACCATAAAAACTTCGGATTTGACTAACATTCACAGGGTAGGCCAATTTTTTACTGCCTCAATTTTAGATTCATCGACCTCAATTTCTTGTCCAGAAACTACATAGCCAAGAAACACAACCTTATCGGTACAAAAAGTGCACTTTTCTATATTAGCATATAACTTCTGTTTTCTAAGCACTTCGAGCACTTGCCTAAGGTGTTTAATATGTTCTTCCATGGTTTTGCTATAGATCAGAATGTCATCAAAATATACCACCACAAATTTTCCAATGAATGCTCTTAAAACATGATTCATCAAACGCATGAAAGTACTAGGTGCATTTGTTAAACCAAAAGGCATTACTAACCACTCATACAATCCAAGTTTAGTTTTAAAAGCACTTTTCCATTCATCACCAAGTTTCATTCTAATCTGATGGTATCTACTTCTTAAATCAAATTTAGAGAATATAGCAGAACCACTTAATTCATCAAGCATGTCATCTAGCTTACGAATAGGATGACGATATCTAACAGTTATGTTGTTAATGGCTCTACAATCAACACACATTCTCCATGTATCATCTTTCTTAGGCACTAGAATAACAGGAACAGCACAAGGGCTAAGGCTTTCGCGTACATACCCTTTATCCAGTAGCTCGTGCACTTGACGCTGAATTTCTTTTGTCTCCTCCAGATTGGTGCGGTATGGAGGACGGTTGGGAAGTGAGGCTCCAGGGATGAGGTCAATTTGATGCTCAATGCCACGCATGGGAGGTAGACCAGCAGGTATATCCCTTGGAAACACATCCTCGAATGCCTGCAAAACACTAGAAACAGCACTAGGAAGAGAGGGTAAGTCGTTAGTCGAAAGTAATGCATCTTCGCACAAAAGTACAAAATGCATTAAATATGGGTTATTCCTCATTCCTCTCAGATCAGATTTGGTAGCTAACATTACTAGCTTCTCTCCCTCACTTTTTGTTTTAGCTCTCAAATTTGGCTTGTGGCTCTCACTCACCGATTTTTGGATCTCACTCAAATTTGTTTTCGCTCTATCCTTTCCATCATTTCACTCTCTGCATATTGTCAACTAAAATCTGATTTGGAGACATTGGTCGAAATGCAATGTCTTTGCCCTTCCACTTGAGGATATAATTATTCGCGCGACCATCATGATGCACTGATCGATCAAATTGCCACGGCCTTCCCAACAGTAAGTGACACACTGTCATTGGCACCACATCACATTCCACTGTATCTACATAATCACCAATTTGGAATTGCACCTTTACCATGTACTGAATTTTGACATCTCCACAATCACTTAACCATTGCACATGATATGGATGAGGGTGTTTGAGCAATTTAAGGCCAAGTTTAGTGCACAATTCTTGACTAGCTAAGTTATGACAATTACCACCATCAATAATGACTTTGCATACCTTGCCATCAACTTTAGCCCACGTTTGGAACAGATTGCATCTTTGTCCATTGTCTTCCTTGACTTGCACACTTAACACCTTTGTGACCACAAGTGCGGGTCCTTGCTCAAAACCAAAATAGGTCATCCCCTCATTCTTATCTTCTTCTTCCGGTGCTTCTTCATAGTTTTCTGGATGAGCTAGCTGTTCTGGGTCATCTTCACTTGTGGAATCATACTCTCCTTCGTTGGTGACAAGCATAGCACGATTATTTGGGCATTCCTTGGCGATGTGACCACGCCCCAAACATTTAAAGCACTGAATAGCACTACTCTTGGCTGTGGAGCCAATTGAAGAAGTAGTGGATGCCGAAGACTTTTTCCCACATGTAGTAGATGCTGATTTTGCAACCGAGGATGAAGGAGCAGTAGTATTGGAACTAGTACTAGTTGAATATGTACCTCATCCCAAATTGAAGCGTGCTTTGGTTGCATTGGATGATGGAACTCTCAAGTTGAAGGATGGAATCCCCGCGGTTGGTTTAGCATCTTCGAGCAATTGCTTTTCCGTCTTTTGAGCTTGGTGCACCAATTCCTCAACGGTGTTGTAGGGCTGATATACTACAACGCGTTTAATGTTTTGGTTTAGGCCAAACAGAAAATGCGCAATGGTTTGCTCTTCATCTTCATGCACTCGGGCCCTAATCATAGCTTGCTCCATCTCCTTGTAGTATTCCTCCACGAAGCGGCCTCCCTGTCTCAAATTCTGCAATCGATCAAAGAGATCACGTTTGTAATGTCCAGGGACAAAACGTGCTCTCATCTCTCGCTTCATCTCAGCCCACGAAGCAATTGGAGGCTCCCCATTCTCGTATCTTTGGTTCAGCACTTGTTCCCACCAAATCAGCGCGTAGCCATCAAACTCAAGTGAGGCCATGTGTAGCTTCTTTGCTTCCGAATAGTTATGCATTCGAAATATCTTCTCTACCTTGAGCTCCCAAGTGAGACAGGCATCAGGATCAGAGTTGCCTTCAAATTTTGGGATGTTGAACTTGAGTTTTCCAAACTTCTCTTCAGGATGATCATCATGGCGGTGACCACGGCGTTGATAGTCATTATCGCGGTGCAGCATGTAGTTGTTGTCGATGTCATCTTGTCCACGCCTCTCCCTAGACCATGGGCAGCACCACGGCCTCCTCCTCCATGCCCTGGAGGTGGTGGTCGAACCGCGTTCGTAGCGGCTCGATCTCTCCCCACTTGGACCTCACGTGTCAAACGAGCAAGGATCTCCTCGTCAGTCTCATCACGGTCTAATCCTCCTCCATGAACACTAGCATCACCTGGTGTTCGTTCTCGACGTAGCTCCTCCAGCTTCTTGTTCAATTCACTGGCCATCTCTGAAGTGATCTCCCTTCGCAAGATGCTCATGTTCTCATTCAATTGTACATTGAAAACATGGGTCATCTTGTCTAGATCAGCCTGGGTCATATAGGGTGTCAGTTCCTCTTCTTCTTGTCCTGTCATGGTGAGTACAAACAGAAACAACAAGAAATATGGATATTTTTTTTTGTGGTATCACTCAACCTCACACTCTCCTTACCAACCAAAGTTCTTATGTTTTTCTTCACTAGATTGAGGTGTTGTACGCACTCTGGTGGTAGTAGACGATCAAAGGTGATGGATCAAGAGAATTCACTGTCCAAGTACTGTAACAACAATGGCTTGTATGTGGAGCTTGGAAGGTTAAGTGTTATCCTAATCAATCCAAAATTCTTGATATTGTAAAGTTAGGTAACAATACAAACTAGATCCAATGCCCAGGTGCTGATCTCAAGATATAAGTGAAAGACAAAGCAACTCACACACAAAGATGACGTAACTTGATGCAACCAAAAGAACAAGCTAACAAAAAAAAATGAGTGATAGAACAAACAACTCGTGTTGCACAAGTTATAGAAAGACGCTAGCTAGATTGCACACTACGAAAATTGGCCTATGGATTTGCACACAACGAAGCAAGAACACAATTTTGATCGAACACAACTCTTTTTTTTTAAGCTTTCAAAATGATGCTGACCAAAACAAAAACTGGTAACTTTTTTTTATTTTTTTTAGGATCAGCACACAAGCATGGGCACAAGATACCCTTCTGTTCAATCACTTTCAAGATATTAATTCAAGTGTGCACAGCCCAAATACAATTCTCAACAGCTAGTCTTATGTAGGTTCAAAGTTTTCGCAAAGGATAGATTAGCTGTCAAAGGATATACGTGATTTGAATTTTTTTTTGAACTCAACGAAAACAAAAGATATGCAAAGAAGTCTGGATCAGCCAACTAAACAAAGACTCTAATGGACTTAAGACCTAACAAAACTCAAAGAAATTTCAGATTGAATCTAAGGCGAAAGAAAAACAATTTTTTTGGCTTTTTTGGTGTATAGGTTGAAAACAGATGTAAACTAAGGGTTAAATAATCCTACTGTGTAAACCGAAGCTCTGATACCAAGATGATGCGGGGTGCCCGATCTTCACGGTGTAGGATCGTTGATAAATCATTGATTCGTGTAACCTGACGAACCGATGGCGCCAACCACTGTCAATACAGCAACCTGCTACAAAAGAATTCGACCAACCGCACGATTTGATAGTTGTCTACTTGACCACGCAAAAGTAGGCGCACTGTTCCTGCAATCAACGAAGAAATTACAAGAACAATGGTAAAGAGAATAACTCCTAATTCTAGGCGGTGGCTTATGAGCACAAACCCTAGAACAAGAGGAAAAGCTTCTCTGAAAATATTTGTGTATTCAATTTGTGGTTGTCTCAAAACTATGACCATGCCTCTCTTTTATAGAGGGTGGTATTTACAAAACATAGAAGGTTTAAAAATAGACTTTCAATCTGAACCTAATTCAAAACGGAATAAAAATCCTTTCATACTATAAAGATAAAAGAAGTCCGGAATTAATCTTCACGGATTTGGATTCGGACTCAGAATGGACTTTTTTCTTCTATGCTGTCATTACTCTTTTGGGCCTCCTAGTTTCATACAATGTCGGAATTTAATGATTCTTGATTTTTTTGGAAAGCTCTTTTCAATACCTTTCCAACAAGTACTCATGCAATCCAATTGGATATCTGTGCTGAGAATGGTGCTTGGTCGAAGTGGCTGGTCGATCGTTGGTCAGCAGACTGCAGGCCGAGTAGAATTCTTTTGGTTGTAGCGGTTGCAATCGTTGACGGAATCGAGTGATCTTGGGCTTGTTGGAAAACTTAGGAAATTCTCTTTCCACTCAGTAGGTGTATGACCAGATTTGATAAAGTTCTTTGTCCCATACGTGGCTATGTCCTTCCTGTTATGCTCTCCCTCTTTATATCTAATCATTCTTAAATAAGAGCTATTAGGTAGCACCATATTCTCATCATAATTTAATTCTTTAAAGAACAAAGTCACCTGTTGATGTAGTTGTTTGACTCTCGCTCGAGTGATTGGTCCTGTATGTTCCTTTAGTCGAGCACTAGTGCTACTAGTGCTACTAGTGCTAGGGATGTCCTCATCACCTACCTCGCCTTCCTCGCACCCTACGACCCACCTGGAGGCCAAGGAGCCAGAATCCAACCTCGCCGCTCTAGCAAGGTGCACGTTGATTGGTCGCGAACACCCTCCACATGGCGGCATTGTTCCAAAGCCACCAGGAATGTAGCAGGTGAGATTTTTAGTGTTTTCTATAACTTATGATTTGGATCAGTTTGGATGTTCCTATTATCAGTTCTTGTAATTAGCTCAATTTCTTCGTAAGCTCTTCTTATCTTTGCTTTATCCCGGCTTGGTGTTTCTTGGACGAGAAGTTCTTGAATTGCCTCTCGGTTTTGTGTTCTTACGACAACAAAAATTGCAAGGAACATGCCAATTGTACTCTGTTTTGGCAATCCAAGAAACTAGATGGCAGTGGGTTGGCAACTAATCCAATGGTATAGCGGTGGTGTGCACTGCAGGTGTGGTCTCTGAAATATGTAAAAGCTAATTAGTACTTACACAAATTAGTCTAGATGATGATTTTTTTAACAGTGGTAGTTCATATGGTCATATCTTAATTTAAAGGTAGAGTGCGCTGTTGGAAATTTGAAATGGTCATGACTCATGTGTATTGGGGAGGGATCCTTAGAACAAACCAAATTTGTGCTTTTGAAGTCTTTGAAGCTTGGCAGGCCTTCAGTTCACTCATTATTTGATGTTTTGCTCACCGACTTTGCGTTATCTGTCCTAAATTAGTTTTTTTTTTTGTCAATGATGTGTGTTCTTTATGCAAAAGGCAAGTTTAGAGTGGTTGAACTTGTTTGTATAGTGGCTGTTTAATAGAAGAATGTATGTTAGTGTTTAGAGAGCTCATATTCAATGAGAACAATTCCATGCCTGTGTTTTTTCCTTAAGGTGACAAAATTACTTGGACTTTATTTATTGCCTTATATTAATAGGGGATAAAATATGCAGCTGATATTTTCTTAGCTTGACTCTATACTACAATCGAGGAGTTGATTGAGCAAGGCCAAGACAAAAAGCATGGAACTTCAATTAGCTGATGACCAATTCGAGGATATCACAATGTGAGTTTGGTCCAACATCATTTACATGATAGTTCAAGGTTTTTTGTGGAGTGTCAACTTAATATTCAAGTCTAAGGTAGTGGAACATAAGCTTAAGATCTCTTAAACATGGTGTTCCTGAAGTGGCTTCTCTGGTATGCGGAAGCCTCTTTATACTAAGTAGATGAAGCCTTTTTTGTATTTATAAGTTGAAGCTCCTCACTCGCAGTTTCTTTGAGAAGTGAGCTTCTAAGGTAAGCGCTCTCATACAGGCCCTAGATATTGAATTTTGGGAGGAAGTGAGATGAGATCCACTGATCTTGTCGTTCTGAGGCTGAGAAAGTGGGTCCTAAGGCGTTTTCTCTTTTGAGTGCTCAGAGTTAGAAGCTGTTTTGTTTTTCACCACTAAAAGCCTGTGGCATGAATTGAAACCACAGGCTACCACTACAGGTTTGAATTAGATTGTACTCAATTTGGATCGGATTCAAATATCTGAATAATTTATGCACTGACATAATCTTTACATCACTTAGATGAAAACAACATTATATTCGGACATTTGGGTGGCACTCTATGGAGGAGATATGGAAGTGAAGGGTGGCACTGTGGAGAAGAGGCTAAGAAGGATGGAGTGGATTTGGGGCAGCTAGGGTTAAACCCCAAATGCAAACACTCTAGTTGCTGACCTATTTTCCAAAGGGAAGAACACAAGAGAGCCCTAGGGTACTGGGTTAGAACTTATGAGCTCTTATGTGGATTCGGATATTCCAAATCCGAATCAAAATTAGTATACTGAATTTGAACTCTGAGTTCAGCTTATAATTCCGAATCAGAATTAGTATACTGGGTTAGAACTTTCACATATGTAAATCGGAATCTGAATTCAGCTTATAATTCCGGTGCCCAAAAAAAACCAACCAACTATACCAAAATGACAATTTTCAGATTCAGATCTCAGATTTTTTAGATTATATGCATTGAATTTACACCCATAGATCTATCATTGTGTGGCATCATATTCTTTGTTATGTTAGTGAACACCTTGCTACTAATCTTTACCATGTTATGAATCAGAGAGATTGGTCTGAATTCACAGACTATAGTTGGGTTCTCTTTTCTAGACATAGGAATGATGAATGCTGAACTTGTTACTTCCAAATTTAGCCTGTGTTCATAGAAGTCATTGAAGAGGTTCATCAGATCTTGCTTGAAAACTGGTAAAAAATGTTTATATAATTCATAGATGAATACATCTAGATCTAGATTCTTATTTTATGTTGCCTTGTTTACTACTGAATACTGATAATATTTCCTCATACATAAAAGACTTGGTTAATGAAGCTAGACTCTTATATGATATTAATGAAGCTCGGTTGATATGTGATTGTGTTTCGAACAACTCATGCATTCTTGTTGTTCGCAGATGGTTCCCTGTTCCTAACAATTGTTTAGTATTGATAAAAAGTAGCTTCCTTATCTTTACCCATGTGCGTAGTGTCGAACCCCATGGACTCTATCTGGATGCGGCTTTACCCAAACTTGTTTGGAAATATTTTTGAGGGGCGTTTGCAGTGAAAGTTGCTATACTATATTGCTGCTGCATAGCCTTGATATTATTTTCTTTACTGAGTGGTCATTTTCAATCTAGTAGCAACTGTAAAACTTCCAGCAGTTACCATTGAAGTTTCTTAAACATATTATCATATTTTGTTCTCACGCTTTGCTATTGCCATTTCGTCTTTGTGTGGCGAAATATTACTCCTGCATTTTGGTGAAGATCTTTTGTGTGTGTGTGTGTTTAAATTTTAGTGACACCACTCCCTCACATTACAGAGAAGTAGCTTATGTTCCAAGAAAATTTCAGCATTTTAGTTTATTTGGGGATGAGAAACATGATTATGGAAATTAATTGCTACAACTCTTGTGATTTGGATGCTGGAGCCAATTCTTGATTTAAAATTCTAGTTCATAATGGAGCTGCATTTGGTGAAACAATCTTCTGAATGTTGACTTGAAATACTCTTCATGTTGACTTAGTACATACATTGCAAAATTTTTTTTGGCTTGACCAAAGTTGAGTTCTTATCAGTTCTTATCGGTGAGTAAAAACAAAAGTTGCCTCCCTTGAGTTCTTGACACTTACTGTTGAGCTGCTATTGCCCCTTGTGTTTTTGCTGCCATGGTGTGTTGAGACTGAGATTAGGAGTTTTGTTCTGGGCTCTTTGCGATTGCTACTTCTGGAGCCATATTCTGGGTTGTTCTGTTGGTCTTTTGACTCTGGTGTGCTGAGAGGCTATTGCAGTGGTAAGTGTTATCTCTTTACGTGTTTATTCGTTGATATCGTTGATGGATGTATTTGTCTTAGTCGTTTTCTCCTTCTTGTGACACCCATAAATGGGGTTGGCACAGGGTTAATTATATGACCACGTGAAAAAGTAATCTATTCTATCTAGTATAACCACTCTTATTTACTTACTAATACATCCAAGTAAACAAATTGTGAACTTTTACTTGTAAATCTAAGATGATACTACAATAGGTGGTGGTTCATCTCGTGTGCTATGTATATATAATTCTAACCTTTTATTTACCTGGTTAGTTACTATTTTTTCATTTGTCTTGTTTTGTTATTAATAAAACAATGCTTATAAGTGAAAGGGATGAGAATTAGTCGAAACTAAGAAAAAATACTTATTAATTTTATACACGTGAAGTGTTATCAACACAATCCACATGTTATTCATTTTCTAAATATTAAGTGTATGTTAATTGTGCATTTAACTAGCAGCTCACTTTCATATGATTAATTTCTTTTATCAAGTGTATGCAAGTCATGTAATAACCAACACAATTTTCTCATTTGCATAACAACTTGTACTTGTTATACAACAATCGACCAACCATCTTTTATTATAATTTTCATATGTTCTATAAGTAACTTAAAGCAAAATTTATTGATTTGTATTTATCTCAAGGCTATTGTAATCGATATTTTTTCTTATGCATGTGGTTAGCAGTAAGGTATTAAAAGCACATGAAGTGATGAAGATATTATATGTTATAGGAGTTTGAAAGTGGAATATTTTACTTTTGATAGTTATAGTTAGAACAAAATTTATAGAGTTAGGAATATTATATATGGGCATATATTTGATGTAAAGAATTCTTAAGTAATATTTTTCTCGCAATTGTTTCAGAGGTACTATATCTATTTTGGTTCGTTTTCTCAATTGAATAATTTGTGATCATTATGAATCTTATCAATGGCTATATAAAGCAAATAATTTAATAAATATATAATTGTGCCATTTATCTATTTTTGATAATTTTGTTGCAATATGTGGTGTGATTTGTGTTAGGATAGTGCATATGATAGTTTTAGTTGTTATATTGTTGCCTAATTACTGAAAAAATATAGATTTAAAATAATTCCCAGTGGTAAATTTACTACAAATAATTCACATATTAAAATTTGAATGTCTAAATTCACAATGATAGATCAGTTGGTAATAATTTATTTCAAATAGTTGTACAGTTTGGAATAATATATTACAAGTAGACATACAGGTGGGAAAATTCAAACTTTCTAAGCGACCGACAACTGGGAATACTCTTTGCCATTGGACCTACAATTGGGAAAAAATATTTCAAATAGTTATACAGCTTGGAATAAAATATTACAAGTGGACATACACGTAAAAAAAGTTCAAACTTTCCAAGCGACCTACAGTTGGGAATACTCTTTGCCATTGGACTTACAGCTGGGAAAAAATATTTCAAATAGTTATACAGCTTGGAATAATATATTACAAGTGGACATACAGGTGGGAAAAGTTCAAACATTCTAAGCGGTCTACAATTGAGAATATTCTTTGCCATTGGACCTACAGCTGGGAAAAAAAATTACAACTAGGAAAAACTTTTTGCAGCACCTTTTCGCCCAGCTATAGAAAATCTTATTCCCAGCAGCTATAAGTGCTGCCAATACTAACTTTTACCAGCTGCTCTACTGCTAGCATTGAAGTGCTATCTTATAGTGCTGCCGGACACGGTGAATAACAGAATTGATGCCAGTGTTCCATTGCATGGAGTCCTATTTTGATGAAAAGGTTTGCTAGCCCGGCCATGCTATCTTTGTTGTTCACTTGCTTACTAAGCATAAGTTATGAACTATGTAATTAAATAAACATTTTTACTAAAAATTTTGAAAATAGGTCCTACTCAAAGAATTTTCTTTCCCTAGAATGGATCCAATTTTTGGGAACGTGAACTACTACAGAATACATTATCACACTCGGTTCAAAAGACAGTCATCACAGACGGTTCTGAACTGTCAGTGATATTCGAGTCAGTGATAGTCCGAGTACTATCAATGACGGTTCTGAACTGTCTGTGATATTGCCTATCACAGACGGTTTTGAGCTGAAAACCGTTTGTGATAAGGACACAATCACACACGGTTTTGAGCTCAAAACCGTCTGTAAAACTCATACTATCACAGACGGTTTTTAGCTTATAATCGTTTGTGATAGTATGAGTATGACAAACGGTTTTGAGTTAAAAACCATCTGTGATAGTTTCCTTATCATAGACGATTTTCAGCTTATAACCGTTTGTGACAGTATGAGTATCACAGATGACTTTGAACTCAAAACCGTCTGTGATAGTCTCCTTATCACACAAGGTTTTTAGCTCAAAACCATCTTTGTATATTAATTTTTTTTAAAGATTGATCTGTTTTTGTGGCTAGCCTCAGGAATCATGCTAGCCATGCCCTCTGTACAATAGCATTTCATATATACAACTCAGCATTTCATTTCATACTTACACAGAACTTAGCTTTTAAGACATACACAATCTCGGCATTTCGGACACATATATGGAAACAACAAATTGATCAAATTGTAAGTTTCACACAACATTTCAGATATATGTACAATTGAGATTGAACAAATAAAAGTAATGAACAATTAAAGTCAGCATGTTAGATTTGTATTGGTGTACTAGTGTCAGTTAGTAAGGACCACACTAATACAAACCAAGTGGGTCCCTAAACAGCCCCTTAGGTGATATGACATCTTCCATGAAAAACAAAGCGAGCATCCCTCAGACTAAACTAATCCACGCAAGGTCAAAGCTTTCCGAAGGGAAGTCGACCCCCTGCAGCAAGAGTTGCTACAGAAAAAATTAGCTTAGTGCATCTGTAAATTTTGCCAAATCGATACAAAGGGCGGCAGTTGTATATCTCGGGGAAATTTGGCCGGTAAGGGGTGATGAGGTCGTACATGTGGTGCATCACGTAGAACCCACATGTATTGTCGTCCAACTGCTGATGGCACTGCCAACATACAGATTGAGAGTTAGCTAGGGAGACGTTATAAAGTAAAACATATACTGGTTGAAATTTGTACCGAAAATTGTATCTCCTGAAACTTATCAGCTCATCGCTTGTGTTGTTCCCTCCCTTGGCAAACTAATTCGTGAAATCCCTACAGATAGTCAAAATTGACACTTTAAGGACTATAAATTTAAATGCAACACAGGTCCACATGAATATCATAAAACATGTTAACCTTTCGACTACATCTCGCGCATCACCATACTCGTACCCTTTCTTCTTCATTGAATCAAGGTAGAACACCTTGATACCTTTCGGAATCCAATGGTACCTCCATATTACGCGTAAAGAATTTATAATTTAATCTAAGTTTGGGTGTGCATATGGAGACACTAATCTACGGATAAAGTACTAATGAAAGCACTCACCTCTGGTTGTAGGGTACAACTATGTACTCCTTGTCGACCTGAGCAAGCAACCCTCTTTTGATGTAGTTTACAACAAAGTTCGCGTCGCTCTTAACCGTCACCTCGGTGACCAGCAAGGGGTCCAGGAAACCGACAGGTTCTCGTTTAGGTTTGGCATATTTGGTTATGCAGCTGCACGAAACTAACCAATTAATAAATGACACATATCTGTATATGCACGAACAAGCGTAGGATAGTAGATACTTACAGCACCCAAGATCATACGATTGACACGTCGAGCGCGTCTTTGTTGAATAAATTGTGTAGATCTTCGAAAGTCACCAGGTATGTCCCGACGTTCTGGTGGAACTCTGCCATGGTGTACTGGATCATGAAGTGTGTGCAACACTGCGTCTTAGTCTCGTTTGTCTTCTGCATGTACCATCCATGCAGGCTCTGGGATGCGAGACCCATGCTCTGAATTGTCGTATCGAGGGCCATGGGCATCTCCAGAACAAACGACATGGGAGACAGCGTGCTCTTCTCACTCTCCTTCATCGTGCTCTTCTTTGTTTTTCCCCTAGAAGCCAACTTCTTACTGCCTTGCCTCCAAGTCGGTGTTAGCTTCATCCTCGGACCCGTCGGCTGGCTTGTCGGAGGAGGGGTCGGCTGGCTAGTAGGCTGAGTGTCGGTGTGTGTAGGGTAAGCACCTACGTATATTAATGGTCACTAACTCCGATGGCTATTATTACAGTACGAAATTATCAAATCAGTGGGGGAATTGCCTCATCCAGGACGATGTCCTTCTTCGACCATTGCACGAACGTGTGCACTACAGCCCCGAGAGTGGTAATCTCGTCATTCGGCGGCTTGTCCAATGGAAATCCCTTGCAATGTTCGAAGACAATGTCCACCTGGACCCGTGCAAAACCCTCAGATAGAGGGACACCGTGGATCGTTGTCCCCGCCGTGCATGGTTGCACCATCCTACGGCCAGCGTCGATCGGGAAGAGGCTGACCCGCACCATAAGCTTGTAGGAGGCGCGTTCCTACAAACAGTGGACATTAAGATGACATTAGGGTACTGTAGAAATTCTACCGGATACTGTCGAGGGGACTCCGGATGTGAAGCCCTAGTCATGGACACGCAGCTGCTACGACGACCCAAGACCGGGGCTCTATAAGTCCGCTGTTGCAGGGGGATGCCCCATGACTGTCTTATCTCCTCATACATTGCCTGCATCTCCACTAACTCCTACCTGAGTTCTGCGTCCCGCTGGTAAAACTCCAATCAGATCTCCTCCTTGATCTGTTCGTCGTGGCTTTGTAGGATCTCTTTCTCCTCTTAGCCGCCTCCTCATCATCAGCAAAACATGCCCTCCAAGGCACAGTGGCACCTAGACCGCGCACGCGGCCCGGATGCTCCTTATTTCCCAGCATCATTGTTAGGATATCCCTCTCCCTGCTAGGGTTGAAAGATCCAAATAACGCCTGTGCACTCAACGCCTCCTGCAATAGGATAACTTAGCAATACAACCCATTGCATGTGTGTTACGAGGATAGTAAGTTAGAGATCTTACCAGTAGGTCGATCACTTCCTTGTCCGCAGGGTTATTAACTGAGATGCTTCTGGAGGAGGTCATCTTCGATTCTACTCAACACCAATTGCGGGCGCGCACGTCCGTTATCCCCGCATAAGGAGCGGAGGCCTAAGACTGGGAAGCCTCCTCGTCCTTCTTCCTCCACAGCGCCTTCTTCCCCACATACCCACAGGTGCCTAGTCTGTATGGGTGGGTATTCTCTGCCTGGATAGCCTTGCCCTTCTCACTAAGCGCTTGGAACTCGGGCGTGCCCTTCATCTCCACGAACTGCTGCCCTGCCTTGGCAGTCACGAAAGGGTAGTCATTAAAGAGGGTTTTCAACTCCTTCAAATACTAGTTGACAAGATGGCTCTTGAAGGTCTTCCAAGCCTTATTTATTGCCATCAGTGTCGTCCGGCCGATGGTGAGCTGACGATCCTCGGGAATGTGAAACGTCACCTGCACTTCTTCCCACAGCTCTTCCTTGCACTCTCAAAAAACTTCACGCCAGTCAGAGCTGGTGACAGGCACCCGCTCCCTTGGCACTTTACCGCATAGTGAGCGGAACTGGCCGACTAGTTTCTCCAGAGCTTTCGGCAACCTGCTGTCGTCGAACTCTATGTGCTTCTTTTCCCGCCTGCCGAGACGCGCGCATGTAGTCCGGCCTCGCCCCTTTCTCTTTTGCGGTTGGGCCACGGTGGACGGGCCAATGTTCGGCCTAGGCATCTCCTCGTCAGAGAGGTCGGTCTGACTGCCAGACCGATTCATTTTGTCACCGGACATATTATTTGCGAACATAAGTGAAAGAGTTTAAAAACTTAAGTGAAACGGTAGTACAAGTTTAAAAATCTAGAGTATAATTTACTCCTAATTAAATAATTTATTTGAGAGAGGATTGAATTCTATACTTAATTTCTTCCCAGCTAATCCACATCAATACATGCAATTTCTTGTATATTTTCTTGTGATCCTGTCCTATGATGTGATCAGATCCTAGTCACCATGAATTGTTTGGTTCCTAACTACCTACAACTCTCTCTCTCTCACACACACACACGAGAGAGAGAGAGACAAAGTATCGTTAATAGCAGGAAAAAGTAGTGTTTTCATCTTTCAACTTCAAACCAAGGAGTGTTTTAATTGCTACTCTTCCAAACTCACAATATCTTATTACACAGATTTGAACATCTTCAGACTCATGTCAAGTGGTTAAAAAACTCAATTATCTTATAACATAATTTGCGGGACATATTAAACTTCACATTTTGTTTTTCTTATTGTGCGTTCGATTCAAAACCAATAGTTGGTACAAATGAAGTGAAAAATTTATAATTTTGGGAGAGAGAAATTGAGCTCAACTTTCATCACCACGACAATGCTGCTGGTGCTATTTGAACAAAGGGTTTGCACTTAGGTATAGCACGATGAAAAAGAGGGAGAGGGAGGAGGGGCACCTAAGACGTCAGAGGAGGAAACTAGGTTAGAGGTGGCCGGGAGGAGGCGCTAGAGATCGGTAGGAGTAGCCAGAGGTGGTCACGTCGGATGGTGGGAGGCTAGGGAGAGGCAGTGCGCACAGCCGCTGGAGAGCTAGGGCAAGTGAAGTGAAAAGTTGCAAAGTGTGGAAATGAGCGGGACAAGCCCGCCTTAAATTTGGTAGAGAGATTATCATCGACGGTTTTGACTACAGAACCATCTCAAATGAGCGTGATTCAGATTGTAAAGCACTATCCATTGAAAAGTTCATAACCGTCTGGGATGTGTCGTCCTGGATGCATGTTTGTTTCTGTGGTAGTGGTGACTTACTCCGGAGCCAGATGTTAGAGTCCAAAATCATAGGCCACACAATATGCCATTGGCTTATTTCCTCACTCTAGCCGCCTTTTTTAAGACTATCTCACTGCTACACAAATGTAGTCTACTAACTCCTGTCTTCCAACGGTTTTACACAATCTGGAAGAAAATCGTTAGTATAAATGGTGCGCAGTGGAAAAGAGCATTTGTACTAACGGTTGGGTTCTTAGAAACCGTTAGTAAAAACCACATGATTTTTTCTAACGGTCTTGAATATATTAACCGTTAGAATCATTAGAATACATTTTATTTTATTCTAACGGATTTTAATAAATAACCGTTAGAAGAAACGTACTTATAGTAACGGTTCTTATTGGGGAGCCGTTAAAATAGATTTTGTTTTATTCTAATTGATATAGATACATAACTGTTAGAAAAATTGTTCTATCTTCTAACTATTTTAGTGTTGCAAACCGTTAGTAAATGTTCCACTATAAGTCAAACCCACTCAACCCTTAATTGTTGCTGATACACGCCTAAGGCGAGTTCCGCAAGAGAACGGAGACACGACAGTGGGCAAGTATGTCGTTCTTCCACATGAACTAGATTGGAAGCAAAACATATAGAACTAAAACTAAATCGACAATTAACAAACAACAAAATGTCTAAGTCGAAAGAAAGAGAAACGTCTGAAGGAAAAAGAGGGTAAGGATTGTTGTGCTTTGATAAGTTGCACCAACTAGAACGCAACTAACAGAAATCAGTTTTTGCAATAGTATCCTAGGCCAGCAGTGACACACTCACTACTACAAAAATGCAACCCACTAACCCCTATGTTCTAATAGTTATATGCAATCTGGGAAAAAACTGTTAGTGTACGAGGATGTAGCTTCTAGGCCCCTATAGAGTGTTTTAATAATTAATGACAACTACAAATACTATACTAACGTTACCTGCCTAGTTGTGTCAAGAAGATACTTAAAAGACAGGTTAATGAAAGGCAAAGAAAGAGCCTCAGGATGAAGAAAGGGCGCATTGATAAAAAAGGCAAAGGTACGGAATAGAGTCTTTTCCTCTTTAACGGTCTAAGGTGATTAGAGAAGAATTTTGACCGGATTTTAGGATAGTTGCCGTACTATTAAGAGGAGCAGGTGGTGTATCACAAAATACTTCATCTATGTACCACAAATCATAAAATCAACTTGCATTGCATACTAGAAGGTCACATCCTTTGAAAATGCTTGTTTCAGCTCTTTTCTGCTCAGCAATGTCTCAGTCGGTCTGACCGTATGTTGGAGCGATCTGACCGAATTCACGGACTGACCGATTAGAATTCTCAGACTGACCGACGTTATGTCTTAGTATAGTATATACCTTTATAAGGTCGGTCTATCCGTAGTTTAAACCTAAGTCAGTCTCCTGGCACTTCATGAACCTTCTTTCTGTTGTTTTGAGCTATTACGGTCTGACCGTTTGATTAGACCGGTCTGACCGTGAAATCGGTCTGACCGTGTTTTTGTACTACGGTCTGACCGTATGGCCGGTCTGTCCGTATTTTTCGACCTGACCGTATAAGGTGTCCAGAAACTAGGTCGTCTCTGGACAGCTTCACGGTCCGACTGAAATAGGCTCCGGTCTGACCGTGTGTGTGCCTGACAAGGGCAGTTGAGCATTTATTGCGCCTGTTTTATGCCGTTGCAATTGCGGCGGTCTGACCGAGCTTGTGCCTGCGGTCTGACCGCCAGGTGATCTTTTTCACCCAACGGCCTGTAACGGCTATATTTATTGTGAGGGGTATATATACTCCCATGCACGGCCCTGTTCACAACTTTTGGCATAATCTTGAGTATTGTCATCATCCTTGAGAGCCTAAGCTAGTTTCATACACTCTAGGGTTCAAATTCTCGAATTTGTGAGAGTGTGCATTTGGGATCTTCTAGTGCATTGCATTTAGATCATTAAATCAATCTCGTGGCACTAGAAGAAGGCTAAGTGATCATCACCGGCTTGTTACTCTTGGAGTTTGCCGGCTCCTAGATGGCTAGGAGAAAGGTTTTGAAGAGCTCTTCAAGGAAGATTGTGAAGAAGCCTCAAAGCGTCTTGTGAAAGGTTGAGCACGCCTTGCCGGAGCGGTAAAGTGCATCCTTAGTGAAAACGAGGTTTGGATAACTCATCACACTAATCCGGCTCAAGATCTAGGTCATTTCTCGAGAGAAGGTTGACTAGATAGAGGAGCGGTTAGAGATTTGAGTTTGCCTCAATGTGGATTAGGGGTGATCGGCAAATCACCGAGACCACGGGATATATCCTTGTGTTGAAATTGCTCTTTGTTCATCTTGTGTTATTTAAATTGCTCTCATTTACTACTAATTGTTTGATTTATTGTAATTTGCTAAAATTGCCTATTCACCCCCCTCTAGTCGATATCCTAGATCCTTTTCAGAGGACCACAGTGGGGAAGAGGTTGTGTACTAACGATTATGTTCAGGGACACCGTTAGTGAATAGCACGTCATTTGTACTATCATTTAGTACCGTACGAACTGTTATAAGAGAGGAAATTGTACTAACGGTTTGTCTTTTGTAACAGATAGTGAAATTACGTCATTTTTACTATCGGTTAGTACTGTACGAACTGATAGAAGAGAGAAAATTATACTAACGGTTTGTTTTATTCAACTTATAGTAAAATTATGTCATATATACTAACGGTTATGACAGTGGGAACCGTTAGAAGAGAGAAAAGTTCACTAACGGTTGAGTTTTTGAACCGATAGTAAAATTGCACAACTTATATATCTTGACCCTTGCTATGCATCCTCGATCTGTTCTACCACACGTGCATCCACGCTCTAAGCTAGAGTGATCTGGAAAAGCTAGCTGGAAGGTTGATAATTCGATCCCCTCGGTAATGTCATCTCCTCATCACCTCTCCCTCTCTCGATCACTCTCTCACACTCTCCCTCTCTCTCTACTTCCAATTCATTAAACTAGATGTAGCTCCAAGCTAGGAGGTTAGCTAGCTATCTATAGCTTGCTGAAGTTAAGCTAGGAATGATTTATGGCTGAAGTTAATAAGCTAGCTAGCTGGCTCTTCTAATTAATGCATCAAGTTAGGGTTTCATACATCAATTGTAAGTAGCTGTACACATATAGCCCATATATTGACCATGTTTCATACTTCCAATTATTTATTTCAATTTTTTAATTTTGTGAAATAATTGTAGATGGACCGAGGATATTGGATGTATGGAATAAAACGTACTACTCTTGAGTATTTGGAGGGTGTGAATGGGTTTATTAAATTTGCTGAGCAAGAAAAGGTGAAGAAGGGAGAGAAAGAAATGCATTGTCCATGTATAGATTGTATGAACTTAAAGAGGTTCAGCAACTCTGATCAGATTAAGAGTCATTTGATTCGTCGTGGTTTTAACGCACGCTATACCTATTGGATATGGCATGGCGAAGATCTTGAGGAAACGAGCACCGCTACCACTTAGTAGGACCCGGAAGTGGATTGCAGTAATGATGATTATCAGAACATTGATAATATTCATTCGGATGTGCATGTAGATGACGACAATTTAGATGAAATGTTATGTGATTTAGAAGAAGATTACAGTGAAAACGATTTTGGTAAATTTGATAAATTGATTGTTGATTCTGAGAAGCCTTTGTTCCTTGGATGTGCAAAATTTACAAAGTTGTCTTTTGTGTTGAGATTATATAACTTGAAGGCAAGCAACGGTTGGAGCGATAAGAGTTTCACGGCGCTATTAGATCTTTTAGTGGACATGCTTCCAGAGGGAAATGAGTTGCCAAGAATGGTTTACCAGGCCAAAAAACTATTGTGTCCATTGGGAATGGAAATCAAAAGGATACATGCATGCCCAAATGATTGTGTTCTGTACCGTAACGAGCATGAGGATTTGCATGATTGTCCTAGATGCGGTGCATTGCGGTATAAGCGTGGGGACCGAATTTATCACAGTGGATGTGATGAGGCAAAGAAAGGGCCTCCGGCCAAAACTGTGTGGTATTTGCCTGTGATTTCTATATTGAAACGGCTGTTTGCAAATCCGAAAGATGCGAAGTACTTGCGTTGGCATGTTGAAGGTCGGAAACAAGACGGAAAACTAAGACATCCAGCTGATTCTATTCAATAGAGAAACATTAACAAAACATTTGGTGAGTTTGGCGGCGAAGTGAGGAATATAAGGGTTGGCCTGAGTACGGATGGTATGAATCCACACGAAAATATGAGCAGTCGGCATAGCACTTGGCCAGTTCTTTTAGGCATCTACAATCTTCCTCCTTGGTTATGTATGAAGTGCAACCCGGGAATGATATTGACATGTTTCTATTACCGTTAATCGAGGACTTACATAAATTGTGGAGCGAAGAGGTGCGGGTGTGGGATGCATATAAGCGAGAGAATTTCATATTGCGGGCCATGATACTTTGCACCATAAATGATTTCCTAGCCTACGAAAATTTGTTGGGGTATAGTATGAAAGGAGGCAAGGCTTGTCCTATTTGTCTGGATGAAACTGAAAGCATGTGGTTACTGAACTGCATAAAAACAGTGTACATGGGTCACCGCAGATTCCTTTCGATGCATCACGCCTACCGTAAGAAGAGGAAGTCAATTAATGGGAAGCCTGAGAAAGGATCAGCCCCAGTGTTTGTGACTGGTAAGGAGCTTTATTTGCGCGTGAAGGACATCAAAGTTGAGTTTGGTAAATGTTCTAAGCCTCCAAGAAAAAATGTTTGGAAGAAGAGATCGATTCTTTGGGATCTGCCATACTGGGAGCACTTACAAGTTCGATATTGCATTGATATCATGCACGTAGAGAAAAATATTTGTGACAGTTTGATTGGTTTGTTGTTGACCATTCCGGGAAAGACAAAATTTGGCATCAAATTTTGCCGTGACATGCTCGAAATGGGCATAAGAACTGAGCTTGCACCGTTGGAGAAGGGAAAGTGTACATACCTCCCCCGGCCTACTATACTTTGTCAAAAAGGGAAAAAACAGAGCTCTGTCAGTGCTTGTATGGTGTCAAAGTTTCATGCGGGTATTCTGCCAACTTGAAAAAACTTGTGTCCATGAAGGACTTGAAACTGGTTGGTATGAAGTGCCATGATTGTCATGTACTGATGTCACAAGTGCTTCCCATTGCTATCAGAGGCATTCTCCCAATCAAAGTCAGAGAGACAATTAAAAAACTATGTTATTTGTTCAACGCAATATCTGGCAAGGTAAGTGTGTATTTCTAGTAAGTTAATTAGCTCCATTCATGGAACTTGCCGGATTTTTTTGATCTGAATATTTGTTGCAATTGCGTCCTTGTAGGTAATTGATCTGGATGGACTGGATGATTTGCAACGCGATGTGACTACAACTCTTTGTCAGCTTGAGATGTATTTTGCTCCATCTTTTTTTAATGTTATGGTCCATCTAAGTGTTCACCTTGTCAGAGAAATTAAGTTTTGTGGACCCGTGTTCCTGCGCTACATGTACCCATTTGAGAGATTTATGGGTATCTTGAAGGGATATGTAAGGAATCGACATCGACCTGAGGGCAGTATCATTGAAGGTTATGTCGCTGAGGAGGTGATTGAATTTTGCACCAACTATATGGCCGGGGTTGACCCAATTGGTGTTCCTACGTCCCGGCACGAGGGCAGGCTTCAGGGCATTGGAATGATTCAAAGCAGTCGTCCCCTCCAGAGATATGTATGCAAAAGCACATTTTTGGGTCTTACAACACATGACGGGGATGGAGCCATACATACACGAGCACAAGGAAATGATACCGAAACAGAATCCTTCGAAGCCAGAGATTTGGATGACCAGAGAACATAACAGGAAGTTTGCTGGGTGGATCAAAAATAGAGTCTTGCGAGCTTCTGAGGGCTCCGTAAGTGAAGTTGTTACATGGTTGGCCAGAGGGCCAAGATTTACTATAGGGACTTAGTAGGGGTATGACATCAACGGCTATTCATATTACACAAGAACTTAGGATGAGAAGAGTATTATGCAATGTAGTGGAGTGACACTACTTGCTATTTCAGAGGATGCTAGGGCAGTAAGGGCACTCAACTCATATTATGGTGTTATCGAAGAAATATGGGAGCTCGATTACGTATTACTTAAGATTCCTTTGTTTTGATGCCAATGGGTCAAAATCCCTCGAGGTGTTAAAGTTGACAATTATGGGTTTACTCTCGTCGATCTCAGTAGAGTCGAACACCAAGATGATCCATTTATACTTGCTGAGCAAGCCACACAGGTATTCTACATCGTTGACCCGGCCAATCCAAAGTTGCACGTTGTCCTTCACAGTAAGAGATGTATTTTTTGGGTCAAATACGTTGTGGACGAAGAAGAGTATAATCAGTTTGACGAACTACCTCCATTTTTAGATGGAATTCTTCAATCTATCCCTACCGAACATATTGATGAAACAAGTTACCTGCGAGACGACCACGAAGAAGGATTATGCGTTGACAGCCATTCTTGACTATTTTGCAATATGTAAGTGACGTATATTACTGTTAATTTATTTCAAAATTATTGAAAGTCATTTGCATGGATTTTCATATGTCTTTACAAGTGCAAAATGATTTACTCAAACCCATCTGTAACTGGTCTCAGGAAAAACCCTTAGTATTAATGACATGAAAGAATAATCCAACACTACTTCGGCCTGGATCTCACAAAGTCTATTCTAACGGGTGGATCGTATGAACCGTTAGTGCATCGCATGCTATCATAATATACAGCGAAGTAGGTTAAGGAAAATTGTGTTGTACTAATGGTTCGAATTGTCAAACCGATAGGAAAATAAATCTCTTCTATCGGTTTATACTAAATAACCGTTAGTAGATATGTTACTTATTCTTATGGTTCTTAATGTTAACCGATAGAAAAAATTACATTGTACTAACGGCTGGTCGTGTTGAACCGTTAGTAAAAGATCGTTAGTAGATAGGTTACTTAATCTTACAGTTTCTTAATGTGAACTGATAGGAAAAAGTACAGTGCACTAACGGTTGGTTGTGTTGAACTGTTAGTACAAGACCACTCTAATTGTTAAACCCGCGGGAGTTTTCCCTCCAGTCGAACCAAACACATTTCCAATTAACTCTCTACTCGCACGAGGAAAACCCTAGCCTCGCCGACGTCCCCTTTTTCGCTCCCGGACCACCATCGCCACCAGCATTTTGGTTCTCCACCGCCGCCGGCCACTCCATCGCGCCATCGTAGGCCACTCCATGAACTGTAAGTGTTTTTGGTGAACTCGTGCTGTAGAGTTTTTTCAACTCGCGTCATAGAGGGAAAAAATTGTCCTTCATATTCAGTTTCTTAGATTGAAATTGGACTCGATTAGAACCAGCCAGTCTTTAGGAAAGAATAATTGAAATGAAATCAATTTAAAGCCATGTCATGCTAGGAGCAAGGGAACACTCTTTGGCATAAATTTTATTTACTTTCATTTTTGAAGTTCTTACAAAATAGTATTTGGATCAAACGATTTGGAGCCAAAATTGGAACTAGATTGCCTTTTACAATGAAGCAAGATTGGAGCCAACAGTAAGATATGAAAAAGACAAATGTTGACTAGATTGAAAGTTTTAGATTTCAGTTTTGAGTAAAATATTTTACACTTGTAAAGGCACCTGAAAATCCACGCAAATTGCTTCCAACGATTTTAAAATAAATTAATAATACAAACCAAGCATAGAAGATAAGATATCATGTAGAAACTTTTTTCAAATAGCCAACCAATTTAAAGATATAAAAATAACAAGTCAGCCAAAAAACTACGAGAAGTCTGAATTTTACAGATTTCATATTTCATTTGTGAAAAGAATCAATTATTGCTCAAATCAAATCCAATTGAAATGAAAATTTACAGAAATGATTTTCATTGCATGAAATATATTTTTGAAAAAGAGTTTGCAAATAGGATTTTACAATCAAGAGTTGTGGTGAAATGATCTTTATGTTAAGGAAGAAGGTTGAAGTTCGACAACATTTTGCAAATTGGGTTCAAATTTGATTTTCATAAGATTTTTGACATGAAAGAGCTTGCTTGAGTTATTCATATCATTTTGAGTCGAA
Source organism: Pharus latifolius (assembly GCA_019359835.1). Taxonomy (NCBI): domain Eukaryota; kingdom Viridiplantae; phylum Streptophyta; class Magnoliopsida; order Poales; family Poaceae; genus Pharus; species Pharus latifolius. Next base: position 31,714,690 of record CM033320.1, read on the forward strand.
GCTCACGAATAAAGCCCATAGAAATAGCTAAACTCATGTTTTGCATGTATAAGATATTTCGGGTCAAAGCAAGTTTTCCGGTGAGATTCAAACACCCATAAGTTTCAAATTGAAACTCTTTTGAGAAAGTTTTCAATTTCAAACTTCTTCGGGGTAATAATATCTAGGACTTTTGTAAAACAAGTTTTGGCAAAATTCAAATAGATTTTGATTAGCACTCGAAATCGATTTAGTTAAAAAACAAGATAGTCGAAAGCCTCTAAAAACGCTTTAAATACATTTTGAAGACCATTTTGATAGGAATTGATGATTTTTGGCCTTTTGAATGAAAATTTGACATTTTAACAAAAAGAGGTGGTTCTTATTAAAATTTGTATGTAATTTGAAATGAATTCAGGTAATAGGTGGTAGTTCATCATTGCCATTCAATTTTAGTTATAAACTTTTTCATGTACCTTTCTTCATATCAATTGATGGTTTGTTCATGAAATTTTAGGTAAAGCCATGTTGGCATCTTCCTCGTCTGATAGTAGTGATTCGACGAGGGGCAACATATATGATGCTGCTTCGTCCCAGCACAAGAGGAAGGCGTGAGGCGTGATGATGTTGTGCCGTTTGGTGACACACATGGATCTTTCATGTGAGTTCAACCAGTTCGGGAGACCAATTGGAAAGAACACTGGGCAGTATGCTGCCTATGTTGGTTTGTTGGCCAAGGAAAAGGTGAAGATCACCGTACAGAGCTGGAATGACGTTAAGGCCGATGAGAGGGATAGGTTGTGGGCAGAGGTGAAGGTAAAATCAATCAAAATCCCTGAACTCTTGAGTAATCACATTCTCTTGGCTTATCCTGAAAATTAAGTAAGTTCTGCTTATATGCACCATATGAAACAGGCCAAGTGGAACATCCTCGACGATGGTCCCAAGACAACTTGCTTGAAGGACATGAATAACACATGGAAAACCTTCAAGAGCATCCTCGTCAGTTCCTTCCTCGCTAAAGGCAAATCTCCATGCGAGAAGTACCCCTTCATAACGGAGGAGGTATGAGAGCAATTCACCCAGCAGAAGGGGACCCCTGAATTCAAGGTATGTATATGCTTCCTTTGCTTGGTCACACCTGTAAGATCGAGGATGCCGACTAGAGGGGTGATTAGGAGGCTTTTAAATTTTCTTCCCCACTAAGCTATTTCAACAAGATAATTGTTTGAGTTAGATTATACAACAAGACTTAAAACAATTCAACGAACTAATTGCATTCAACCATATGAAATATTTAACAATACATGCAACAATAGTGATATAAGCAATTGTGTCAAGATGAATATAAAGCAAATAAGAATTATGCAATTGACACAATATTTTTACCGAGGTCTCGCAGACTCGCCCGGTCTCCCCTACTCCTCGTTGAAGCGCTCGCTCGGAGCCTCGCTTCTATATCCACGAAGGATATCTCACTAGGGTTGCTCCTTCTCCACACCGGATAGGCGAGCACCACACCTTTCACAATCTTTTGCCGGCCTCTCCGAAAAACTTCAATTGGAGAGATCTTGGCTCTCCTCCGGCACAGTCTAGGCGAAGGCGATCTAATGGAGATGAAGTGCACTAAACACTCACACAATCTCAGTCAAGCTCTCTCTCAAATCTACTCAAGATTTGGGCTCAATTCTAGCCTCTAAATGCAATAACTCAAATGCAAATCAATTGGCTAGGTTTTCAGCTGAAGAATGAACTCTTTGAGCATCCAAAAATGAAGCCAAACACGAAGTATTTATAGCCTCAAAGAAAAAACTAGCCGTTTGCAACCAGATGCGTCATTTTTGTACAGGCCGGATAATGTCCGGCCACTTCGGACACTGTCCGGCCAGTATATAAAAAAAAATACGCCCGTTGCACAACGTGTCAGAGACCGTTGGGGGCATTTTTTGTGAAGGCCGGACATTGTCCGGCCATATCGGACAATGTCTGGCCACTTCAGACAGATAGCCTCGAACGGATGCATTTGTCTCTGTTTCATTTCTCGGCTCAAAAAAATTTGTACAGGCCGGACAATGTCCGGCCATTTCGGACAAAGTCCGGCCCACTGCACACTGATAGTAAAATAAGCATAACTTTTGATCCAGAGATCCGATTGAAGTGATTTTTTACTTGTTGGAAAGATAACTTAGAGCTCTACAATTTTATCAACAGAAGAAAGACCTAGAAAGGTCTAGAAACTTCTAGAAAACTAAGAAACTTTCTTGCTATCAAAATGTTCAATCCAAAAATCATCTCAAATGCAATTTGGGGTATTTGCACATACGGATTTTGCCGTTTTCTCACGGACGTGATTGCTGTCACTCAGCAATGACCACGACCACACAGGTCTGACATCTGATCGAAAACAGGTGGTCGATAGGGTTTGGTCGAGCGTACGCAAGCGAGCCGTAGACTGGTATGACCAGTCCGTACTCCTACGACCATGCCCAAACCCTAAACAGAAGGCCGCCAAACAAGTGACACGACCACGACCACGTATCAACACTGATACGATCAGAATATGCAAATACGACCATGATCAGCTCTAGATAAATAAACCAATTTAAACAGCTGGCGATCACGACTAAGTGCAAGATGATATGAATGCATCTGAGCTTCCGCACTAGATAGATTCAAGCTACTAGTTTCCGACCCCTCTTAATAGTACGGTCAAATTAATAAAAGGAAACCTATCAACCCGGTCTATCTCCAAACACCGAGACCGGTAAAACCCTAAGAAAACAATCCTTAATCTTGGATTTTACCTTAGGTGGAGTTTGACCTCGTGAAGCTCGATCGCTCGACGCTCGTCATTGCAAAGCTCGTCCTTGCTAAGCTTGACCTTCCTCGGGATGTCTCATATCGTCTTCATCCTTCTCACGTACTTGCTCACTTTTATCCTGCAATCAAACTGAGACTACAATATGTACACTCAATGCACAACATTAGTCTCATATATAAGTCGTCATTAATCACCTCCAGAGAAACTACTCCACACAGGAGTTAGCTCAACGGTTTCTCTTTCAAATGACATGACAAACTATATTCAATGAGTAGCAAATGAGTATAAGATAAAATACAATCATATAGATCATAGATGCTAAACACATACGCACACGATCTATACTACTCATATCATGATATCAATCAACCTAGATGACCAAAGTGACGAGCTCCCCCTCAACATGTGCATCGATATAAAATCCACAACTGGAGTCATCAGTCTCAAGATTTAACATATTACATTTTGATCAATCAATCAGCACAAGCTTGATGCAACCACCGAGCTCCTTCTCTACATATGCATCAATATCAAACCCACAACTGAGGAAACATCCAATTCAAGGTTTACCGATAATCAATTCAATTCACCTGTGCTAAATCAGGATTTATCTAATTTATCATTTGATCATCAAAACTGACATCTTCAGATTAACTTTAATCACAATGGATTTATCCAAATCGTCATTAATCATCAAAAGCTAGATACTAAGATCTACCTAGATCCAACAACACCGTTGTATGGAGTAACACGGTGCATTAATTTTCTTGTTTTTGGTACGAAGGCCCTTAGCGAGAAAAAGAAGGCAATCCAGAGGAGGAACGACCACCCGCACCGGCTCGGATCTCGTGGCTATGCAGGGAAGGAGGAGCAGTGGAAGAAGGCCGAAGACGAGGCGTTGAGTTTCGTCGACTCCCCTGACCTGCCGATCTCCGAGACTGCAATCCGCGATGCAAGTGCTGGTGGCTGGCTAGAGGGACTGTGTCATCCACGGGGTCTGTGGAGTTCCCTAACCCCAAGGACGCAGAGGTCATGTAGCGAATCGTAAGTTGGCTAACTTCCTGGTTGGAATCATAGAGTGTGGTAGAAAAAACTATGATCAATCATGTGTGCACAAGTTTGTATATATTTTTTCCTCACAATGTAGAGCTTTGAATAATAGATCTCTTGCTCGAAGGAGGCGACCCAGGGATTGTTCACGCCTCATAGGGAGAACGAGATCCTAACCCGGGCTCTAGGGAACAAGGAGCATCCATGGCGGAAGTGAATCGTGGGAGCTGTGGTGCCGTGGAAGGATGGCTTCTAAGGGCCCGGGCAAAAGGCAAAGAAGCCTCGCAGCTGGAAGGAAAAGTAATCGGAGCTCGCCCAGAAGATACGGTCAGATGTGACTGCACAATTCCCAGACATGTTCACTCAAATGAACGAGAAGTATGAACGCCTTAGCCGAATTGTGCAGTCCAAGGGTTTAGATCCAGCTGCCGAGGTCGACGCTGGTAGGCCGAGTAGTTCCGGCTCGAAGGTTCACGTGGATCCGGTGGACCTGCTTGAGGTATTGCAAGTCTTGAGCTATATATGCACTTCAGTTGATGCCACTCCCATTACGTTAGAATTGTTTTACTAACCTGTTATAATTGTTGCAAATTGCAGAAGCCGGAGAGTTATAGCCTATTGATCTACATAGGCAACGACCCTGTAGTGATTGCAAACGGGGTCGTATATCCGTCTTGGGAGGATGTCTGGATCAACTGCATACCTCTGAAGCCTGGGTTTGCAAAGGTACAGGTGGACATGGCCCTCTCGGGCTACAGCGCTTTTACGTTGCCCGTCCCAACGGACGAAATGCGGACAATTGATGAGGCATTGGGCTTGTACATACAGTGGCCCAAGAAGGGTGTTAGACTACAGGAGGTAAACCCTACCCATTGTAGCTTACAACTAAGTTAATATACTCAACTTGCAAAATCTAACTTACGCTTTCACAACTTAAACTGGTCGACGGATGCCAGCGCACTTCCTGAGGTTCCCACCCCCAGCACAGCGCATGACCGAGCTCCTTAGGCCCCGATGCCTCCTCCGATGGCCTCGACCCCACCCAAAGGACGCACGCCTCCTCGGAAAGCCCCTTCGCCATCAAATGGGGCCGGCGGCACCTCGCCCCAACCTTCGAAAGTATACACTCGCTCCCCGGCCAAAGGCAAGGGCAAGGGCAAGGGCAAGGGTAAGACCAAAGGCAAGGCCAAATGCAAGGCGAAACAAAGCCAGTTGGGTACGTTCAAGAATGGGTTCCCACTCGTGTCATTGTACCTTCTGCGCAATATGGATCAGACAACCAAAAGTCTCCACGAGTGGTACCTGACCCGGTCTAGGCGCCACATCAACTTCGTAGTTCACTTCAAGCCAGGACATTTTCAGCGTGAGGCCGGGAGCATATCTGTGGCCCACGAGGATTTGTTCGACCTCTTCAACTGGTAGGACCTTGATATGTCCATCATACGGACTGGAGTCTTGTGAGTTGCTAATCCTATATGTTGTCATAGTTCATTTCATAAATCTAATCACTTTGTATGCAATACTTACTAATGTCTACTTTACATGCAGGTGCATGTATAGGCTGGCGTCGATGAGGGCATGTGACAGGGGGGTTTCCTCGACCCAAACAAAATAAGCCTCATGATGCTACAGCACGACCAAGTACATGCAGAGGAATACATATCAAGGGCACTACTGGCGCAGCAGAACCGGGAGTTCATTCTTGCGCCGTACCACCAAAGATTAGTGCATTTCCTACTAATTTAACTCATCCTTGTATGTTACGCCTAACATATACATGAAACGGTTCGCTTTTATGTACAATGTAGGGGCCACTGCGTCCTTGTCATTGTTTGCCCATGGAGGAATGAGGTGTACTACCTTGATTCGATGAGTGACAGGATAGCGCATGTTTTTAGCCTCACGTGGCACATAGACGCGTAAGTAACAGTTGATTTAAATTTTGATCTAACTAGCTAATTTATGATAACATATTAACCACCAATGCTAAATTAAATACAGGGCTTTCAAAAATTATGTTACCACTAGAGGGAGGCATGACGCATTGAAGGGCACAACAATTTCTTGGAAAGAATGTGAGGTAATTAATATGGATGGAACTACTCATGATGAGTCTTTTAATTTATGCTTAATTAGTTCTTTCGAGTTAATGTAGGTTTATGTCATTGCATATGCAATTATCCCAGTGCCATCACCAGCCATAATCGTGGGAATGTGGGTTCTATATCAAGAGGTTTATGTATGACCTGATAAGGACAGACTTTGCCCAATTCCCTAAGGTAAGCATTTTTCCTGACTCAAAGTCGAACATTCAATGTGACGTACGTTCCTAAATTCATAAACGCATGCAGAGTGCCATGTCGAAAGACCAATATGAGGCACCTCAAGTAAAGGAGCTGCGACAAATTTGGGCTCAATATGTGATGGATGAAGTGGCTATCAATGATTGATCGTAAATGACTTGTGTAATATACATTGAATGTGTTAATTGGTGTATGTGTGTATTTGTATGGGTGTATTTGTGAATAAATTTAATATGTGAATAATTAGATTCAATCTGTCCAATGCATGTGTGTATCGCTGTATTGGTGTATTTGTGAATAAATTCAATCTGTGAATCATTAGATTCAATCTGTCCAATGTGTGTATCTCTGTATTGCTGTATCTGTGAATGCACCTTTTTCATTTGTATCTGTGGTTGCTTGTAACATATTCTAACGGTTACTAAATCAGAACTGTTAGAAGAAGTTATGCTAGTACTAACGGTTCCAGGTTAACCGTTAGAATAAGGCTCCCTCTGTTTAAAGAAATTTTCTATTACTAACGGTTGTGAGTAGTGAACCGTTAGACAAAATTCTGTAATACTATCGGTTAATAACGTACAACCGATAGAAGAAAGTTTATAATACTAATGTTTGTGAGTATTGAACTGATAGATGAAAGTTTATAATACTAACGGTTTCGAGTAGCGAACTGTTAGAAGAAATTTACCAGTACTAACGTTTGAGAGTAGTGAACCGTGGGAGTATAGATATTGTACTAACGGTTCTCTAATATAGAACTGTTAGAATATAGTTATTGTACTGACGGTTTGTAACCGTTAGAGTTGTGCTATGTTTCTTCTATTGTGCCGATCACTAGAAGTAAGAGAACCATTAGTATAGATGATTTTGAATCGATAGTGCAAAGCAATTCTGAGTAGTGACTCAAGATTGGAAAGAACGATGTTTCTCAAATCAGAATTTGAGTGCAGGAAAAACACAACTCAACTCAATTTCAAATAGATAAAACAATAAAGAATTTCTCTATGGCTCATTGCTGATCAACTTGACGAACATACACAAAGCAATGAATATGATCATCTGTGCGCTAACTAAACAATTCAAGCTCAGGTTAACAACTTCAGCAATTGGGAAAACAACCAATAGTGAATCAGTAGTTCACACAACAACCAACAATCAGGGAAAATCCATACACAGAATTCATTTACTAAATAGTCCCCAATTCAAATTTACTTCACAGAGCAGCAATTGAACAAAAGTAAACTTGGAAGAATAATCTCTGGTTCAATTGATTCAAAGCAGTTCCACATTCATTAGAGCTCAACAATCCATTTGATTTATACAAACATCATAGGAATTACAATTCAGGGAAGGAAGGGAGGAGATTGGGAGAAGAAATTGTTGCCCAGTTGGATGTAGACTCGATGCAAATTGCTGGCAATGAAGACAATGCTGAGCAGAAAGCCAGCAGCAGCAGCTTGCTCATGCTCACAATCGCGGGAGTGGTCGCTGCTCATGGGGTGGTCTAGAACGGCACTGTAGTGGTCGCCGCTGTAGTTCGTCCAAGGCGTTGAAGTAGAGCTTCACGCGACTTGGGACGGGAGAGTGGCGGCTCAGTGGTGCGGAGATGAGATCGACGGGGGGCGGAGGTGGCGCTGCGTAGTGCGGATCGGTGGCGAGGGTGGTGCACACGCCGCAAGCTCGGGGACCACTCCAGGGCTGGGGAGGCGGCGGATCGGTGGTGTGGGCGGCGGATCGGCGGAGAGGCGGCGACGCACTGCGGGGCGATGGTGGCGCAGCGGCTGCGGGTGATGGAGGCGCGGCGACACGTGTGGCATGGAGAGGCGCGGGGTCAGCAACGGGCGGTGGATCGGCAGCGTCTCGGCGGCGTTGGATGGCAAATCAACGACGGGAAGTGGAGAAGTGCAGAGAGGGAGGAAGCAACGGAGAGGAAGAAGAAGAAGTGAGGAAGAAGGAGGGAGAAGGATAAGGAGGAGAGAAGAAGAAGAGGACTCGAGGAAGGAAAGAGAAAGGGAGGAGAGGAACCAGAGATGAAGAAAGTAGAGAAGAAAAAGATAGAGGAAGGAAGAAGGAGGAGGAACAGAGAAGGGGGTTTGACGGGCTTGCAGGAGAAGAAAAAAGGATGAGACCGCCGTCCAAGGCCAGTCGCCGATGGTGGGAAGGACGAACGGGGATGAGGAAGATGAACTGTGGTGAGAAGGGGAAGAAGAGTGGGGGTTGGACCGGCTGAGGAAAAATCAAGGGCCAGATCTGGTTTTGTGAACTGTTTGGCAATTTTGTAGAAAAGTCATTGAGCTTTTGGGTAACTGCAATGACCTCCTGGCGGCTAGGGTTTCAGTTTTATGAGTCTTGGTCCTTATGTATTTTGATACTTAGATTTCTTGGAATTTGCAGATAGGTCCAAGCCTGTTCAACTTACAATAGAGATAAACAGAACGAGTAGTCGAGTCGAATGACAACAAATGTAGTTGTATTTGAATATACAATGACATTTATGACTGAATCTAGCATAAACAGGGGGCAAAATAATCAGGAAATATGCATATTTATGAGAATTATCACCCCCCATGTTTGAACTTTTGCTTGTCCTCAAGCAAATGAAATTGGTAAATGAATATGGATAGCAATTGATGTATGAATGCGGCAATCTAATGTATTATAACTATTTATTCTGCAAACACGAGAAGGCTCAAAGAAAAGGTCGCAAATGATTATGAATCATGTATAAATTACGCACAACCAATCATATCTCAAATTTAGCAAGAATGAGTGAAAAAAAACAAATGAGTTACCAATATATAAACTAGCATTCGAATATCAGATGAAGAGTTTAGAAATCAGATAATTGCAATGATCACATGATTTAGCCTCCCTAGACATCATGCTAATCACTTTCTAACCTTATTAAAACTTTTTTCGAAATCTGGTGCTTTAGCTAGCTCCTTCCTATTTGACTTATTAATTGCAGGTCTCTTCATACTCTACACTGGGCCTATTGCACTAGGTGATGTATTACATAGTGATCCCAAAACGCTCATGAGCCCAATTTGATGATTAATGAATGATCCAACATTTGAAAAATGCATAGAGAAGTCCAATATCGACTTGGCTCAGAGGAGCGGAGAGTAGAGGAGTTTTTATTAAATGGTGAAAAATGGATGTTGCCTACTAGATAGAGAGCAGCATTTGCAACCTTATTTTGCAAAGTTTTGTAAAAGCATGGTTTAAGTAACTAGAAGTGATATCTAGGAGGCCAAGTACACAAACCAAGAAATTAAATGATCTAAACTAGTCTCTTGAATATTACATAGACAGGATATTCATGGTAACAAGGATGCAAAAATTAGCACTCAAATTTACCAAGACATTCGAAACATGGTTAGTGTGGGAAATTTAAACATAATTCATGGAAAATTTTGACATGACCTCTCTTGTAATTAATTAGTTGGTCAAAAAAACAGTTCAATACAGAAGATACATCACATGCACACAATATATAAGCCCACATGGCTGGATAGTCAACAATCACATTCATGAACAAGCATACAGTCATACAACTCACAACTACATGGATATAAGGAACTTAAGCTCAATCAACATCAGATTTCAGATTTTTTTTAAAAAAAATTCAGATTTTTAAGTGCACTCCCCCATGCTTAAATGATGCATAGTCTGCAATGCATAGAAACATGAAGTATGGTTTTCATGCATGAAGGGGAATGGGAGGTCCGCAATAGCTCACCGGGTAGGGGATGAAGATGGTCTCATCGCAGTGAGCATTCTTGAGGTCCCATGAACACACCAGGACAATCAATAAGCACCGGCCGACCCTTGAAATGAGAGAAAGAAGAGAAACTAGAAAATCCTAGGAAAAAGTGGTAAATACAAAACGAAGGGAAGAAAAGAGGAAAGGTAAAAGTCAGGTTGCCTCCCGAGAAGTGCTTGTTTGAGGACTTTAGCTCGATCCTCCCAAAGGTGTGTCAATGAAGCTCAAAACCGCGAGGAGGGACTAGAGTCGAACTTGAATGTGCTTCAAGTCCACCCTCCTGAACATCTAGAGATGGTAAGGGCGCTCCTGCGATGTAGTGCTTTAAGCGCTACCCATTGATCGTAAAAGCTCATCCTCCCAGGCTCTCTACCTGAATGGCACCACTCAGATGTACCTGCTTGACAACACATGGGCTATACCAACGTGACTTGAATTTGCCCGGGAATACATGAAAGCACGAATCAAAGACTAGAATGAGCTCACCAGGATGAAAATCGCGACAAGGATATGCTGATCGTGCCAACGCTTTGTCCACTCCTTGTAGATGTGCAAGCTCTCATATGCGTCGAGTTGTAGCTCATCCAGCTCACATAATTGAAGCTTACGGTGCTCTCCCGCGACTCCCAAATCCATGTTGAGCTTCCGAATCGCCCGATGCGCCCTGTGCTCAAGCACAACAGGCAAGTGACAAGCTTTGCCACAAATTAAGAGAAAGGGAGTCGTACCAAGTGGTGTCTTGTACGCTGTCCGATAGGCCCACAAAGCGTCTGGAAGCTTGTGTGACCAGTTGGCTCGTGTACTCAGCACGATCTTCTGTAGAATGCTCTTGATCTCCCTGTTTGAGACCTCAGCCTATCCATTCACCTGTGGATGATATGGGGTGGTCACATGATGGCGATAGACTCCATACTTGGCGAGGAGAGCCTCGAACTGGCAGTTCATGAAGGGTGTACCACCATTGCTAATCACAATGCGAGGGACTCCAAACCTACGAAAGATAATTTTTCGAAAAAGCTTACAAACAGATTTGCAGTCAGCACAAATGGTGGGGATTGCCTCCACCCACTTAGAAACATAATCGACTGCAAGAAGTATAAACTTAAATTCCTGGGATGGAGGCAATGGTCCCATATAGTCAATACCCCAAACATCAAAAAACTCCACCTCAAGGATGCCGCACTGGGGCATCTCATGATGTCGGGAAATGTTTCCTGAGAGTTGGCATGCATCACAAGACCGCACGTACCTGTGAATGTCCCTGAACATGGTGGGCCAATAGAAACCTGCTTGGAGCACCTTCTCTTGTGTCTAGGTAGTACTCACATGTCCACCATAAGCTGAATAGTGCCAATGGAAGATGACATCCTCAACCTCCTCCTAAGGCAGACAGCAACGAATGATCCTATCGGAACAATGATGGTACATATATGGATCATCCCAAGAGTACTGGCGTGCGTCGTGATGGAACTTCTTTCGCTGCTGTGGGAAAAGACCAGGAGGGGTAGCATGGCAAACCATGGTGATTTGGAGACGTGCAAGATCATCATCAACTGATCACCCGAAAGCGAATCATCAATGGGGAGAGGGGTGATCGCGGAGTCCTGTAGAGGTAATCCAGATAGATGGTCAGCAACTAAATTTTTTGTACCTTTCTTGTCACGAATCTCCACATCAAACTCTTGAAGCAATAAGATCCATCGGATAAGTCTCGGCTTTGCATCTTTCTTGCTAAGCAGGTACCTGATGGTTGCATGGTCAGTGTAAACAATAGAACAAGAGCCAACTAGGTAGGAGCGAAACTTATCGAATGTGAAGACAATAGCTAACAGCTCCTTCTCGGTGGTGGTGTAGTTGATTTGTGCATCGTCAAGAGTCCTGCTACCATAGTAGATGACATGGAGCTTGCCATCCTTCCTCTATCACAAAGTAGCTCTGACAGAATGGTCACTCGCGACACACATGAGCTCAAAGGGTAGGGACCAGTCGGGTGGTCGTACGATAGGAGCGGATGTCAGAGCGCCCTTCAACCTGTGAAATGTGTCAGTACATGACTCATCGAATATGAAAGGTACCTCAGAGCCACGAAGCTTGGTCAGTGGCTTCGCGATCTTTGAGAAGTCCTTGATGAATCGATGGTAGAATCCTGCATGCCCAAGGAAGCTCTGAATATCCTTCACATTCGATGGCAGAGGAAGGCGTTCGATGACCTCGACCTTCGCTCGATCAACCTCGATTCCTCTCGAGGAGACAAAGTGTCTAAGTACAATGCCCTCATGAACTAGGAAGTGACATTTCTCCCAGTTAAGCACGAGATTCACGGATGAACAGCGCTGTAAAAACTACTCAAGATTTGCTGGACAATACTCAAACATCAGTCCATAAACCGTATATTTATCCATAAATACCTGGGGCATTGCACAATCCGAATGGCATCTGTCGGTAGGCAAAGGTACCGTATGGAAAAGTGAATGTCGTCTTCTCCTGATCCTCCGGATGTATCAGAATCTGCAGAAATCCTGAATAGCCATTGAGATAGCAATAATAGGAATGTCTTGCTAACCTCTCGAGCATTTGGTCGATGAAGGGCAGAGGAAAATGATCCTTGCGGGTGGCCTTGTTCAATTTTTGGAAGTCGATATAGGTGCGCCATCCCGTCACTGTCCTCTTCGGGATCATCTTGCCCTCCTCGTTCGGCACAACCGTCATGCTCCCTTTCTTGGGCTCAACCTGAACAGGACTAACCCACTTGCTGTCAGAGATGGGGTAGATGACTCCAACATCAAGTTGGTTCAGCACCTCCTTCTTGACGACTTCTTGCATGTGTGGGTTGAGTCTCTGCTGATGCTCAAGTGTAGGCCTGCAACCATCATCAATAAATATACGATGCATGCATATAGATGGGTCGATACCGACAATATCATAAAGAGAGTAACCAATAACAGAACGATATCAACAAATGATCTCTAGTAACCGACTCACCTCATCAGTATTTAAATGACAACTAACAATCACAGGATAAGTATCATCAGGGCCAAGGAACGCATACCAGAGGTGGTCGGGAAGTGGCTTTAGCTCAACCTTCATAGCTGTGGAGGGTGTAGGATCAAGAGTGGAAGAAACCTCCGACTGAGGGTTACGATCAACCATGATTTCAGCATCGGTCACGATGGCATCTGTCTGTGAAAGCTCCTGCAATGTGCTCAATGTAGCCTCATCAATAACATCGATTGTGAAACAATGATCTGAGCAAGGTGGGAGATGAGTAGCATGTCGCATGTCAAAGGTAACTGTCTCCTCACCAAACTCGAGTGTCAGACTGGCATTCTTCACATCGATGACTGCTCCTGCTGTGGCTAGGAATGGTTTGCCAAGTATGACGAAAGGGTGCTCATCCTCCGTCTGTAATACCACGAAGTCGACCAGATAGGCAAATGTAGCAACTCCAACCAGGACATCATCAACAATGCCGATTGGATATCGAATGGTACGATTGGCAAGCTAAAGAGTCATCCCTATAGGTTTTAATGGTCCTGGGGAAAGGGCCTTGTAGACAGAGTGTGGTATGATGCTGACGCTCGACCCCAAGTCACGTAGTGCTCTAAACTTGTAAGAACCGATTGAACATGGAACACAAAATCTTCCAGGATCAGCTAGCTTCACGGGAAATTTGTTTTGAAACAGCGCACTGCACCCTTTCGTGAGGGGGATAGTCTCAGGCTACTCAATGCGCCTCTTCTTCGTCAGCAACTCCTTGAAGAACTTGGAGTAGGATGGTACATCCAAGACTGCATCGAGTAGAGGCATGGTGATCTGAACAGACTTCATCATGTCAAGGAACTTGGTGAACTGTTTGTCCTCATCAGTCTTTGCAAACCGATCTGGAAATGGCAACTGAGGTGGCTGAACTGACGTCGAGGTAGACGAACTGGGGTCTCCAGGTAGACGGGTAGGCTGCTCCTTTGGTCTGCTAGCTGGACAGGACTGGGCAACCGGAAGGGAGTGGGAAGTAGCGGATCTATGGTAGACTTCCCACTCCAAGTGGCAATAGCTCGACAGTGTCCTCGAGGGTTTTCGGGTTGAGCAGGAAGCTTCCCTGAAGAGCTGCTCGACGACGGTATAAATGCACTAAGGGTAATCTACTTTGTCTCGGAGCTCAGAAGAATCCTTCTTTAGTGACTGCAGCTCTTGCATGTCACTCCTTAATGATTTGTAGTTTGTTCGAAGTGCAAGCATGCCGTTTGAATACGTTGCTATGAAGGTCTCTTGGTTGGCCATGAGGGAGTCAAACATGGCCTCAATCTTGGATGAAGATTGAGTATGGTCCAGGGGCTACTGATATCCTGGGTTCGGGGACTGTTGACACTGTCCATACTTGGAAGCCTGAAAAGGGACACTAGCAGGGGCTGATGAGATATTATGGTTGTTCTTATATGACAAATTTGGGTGATTGCGCCATCTAGAGTTGTAAGTGTTGGGAGGTGACCCGCTCATCTGAGCGAAGCTCACCTCACCACACTCAGGAGTGAATGTCTTCCCCAGCTAACAATTAGCGGGTGAATGGCCCTCAATCCCACAAATTTCACATACAAGTGCAACCGGAGGAGTAATGTGTAGTGAACTAGCTAGCTGTGCAATGGATTGGCTGACGTCTTGAGGAATTTGATTAACAGAATGAGGGAGAGCATCTAACTTAGCATTCATGAAATCAAAGGACTTAACCTCGTGCATACCCGACCGGGATAAATCTCTACCGCCTGACCACTGAAAATGGTGGGATGCCATGCTCTCAATAAGTGCAAAAGCCTCATCCAAAGTCTTGTTCGTGATCCCACCACCTGCAGCGGCATCGATAGATGCCCGGGTAGCAAAAGAAAGCCCTTTGTAAAAGATTTGTAGTACTAACTAGCGCTCCAAGCCGTGGTGCGGGCACGATCGGAGAAGCTTTTGGTACCTCTCCCATGCAGGATAGAGGCTCCCACCATCCTGCTGAGAAAATCCAGTGATCTGTGCTTGTATCTCCATCGATTTCGACGATGGAAGAATCGCTCCAGAAAAGCCTTCAACAGCTGCTCCCATACCATCTCTACACCTGAAGGTAAAGAATGATACCACGCACGCGCATCATCACGTGGGCCCATATATTGCGAATAAGTTGAGGAGGGGGATCTTGCCGGGCCATAGCTGCTTCTCTGAGTCATTGTCTCTCCCCCAGTAGGCGTCTGAATGTGGGCTCGATCTCAGGATCAAATGGGGCTACGGATGAGTCACTTCTAGACCGGCGCATACATCAAAAGACTTCTGGAAGAAATAGAGATTAATAAAGTAGTGTACGGAAATGCACGCAAAAACGGTTAGTAGCTACATGCTAGTCAATCAGAAGAAAATAGCAAAGGGAAGAGAAAAGTGAATCAGAAGAAGTCAAAAAGAAAAAATAATTTAGTCATAGTTAAATACCTCGCTAATTCTAGTCCTCGGCATTGGCACCAAAAATTGATACACACCCAAGGTGAGTTCCGCAAGAGAACAGAGACGCGGTAGTGGGCGAGTATGTTGTTCTTCCACAGGGACTAGATCGGAAGCAAAACGTATAGAACTAAAACTAAATTGACAAACAACAAACAACAAAATGTCTAAGTCGAAAGAAAGAGAAATGTCTGAAGGAAAAAGAGGGTAAGGATTGTTGTGCTTTGACAGGTTGCACCAACTAGAACGCAACTAACAGAAATCAGTTTCTGTAATAGTGTCCTAGGCCAGCAATGACACACTCGAGATTAGAAAGAATGATGTTTCTCAAATCAGAATTTGATTGTAGGAGAAACACAGCTCAACTCAATTTCAAACAGATAAAACAATAAAAAATTTCTCTATGGCTCCTTGCTGCTCAACTTGTCGAACATACACAGAGCAATGAATATGATCATCTATGCGCTAACTAAAACATTCAAACTCAGGTTAACAACTTCAGCAATTGGGAAAACAACCAATAGTGAATCAGCAGTTCACACAACAACCAACAATCAGGGAAAATCCATACAGAGAATTCATTAACTAAATAGTCCCCAATTCGAATTTCCTTCACAGAGTAGCAATTGAACAAAACTAAACTTGGAAGAACAATCTTTGGTTCAATTGATTCAAAGTAGTTCCACATTCATCAGAGCTCAGCAATCCATTTGATATATACAAACATCACAGGAATTACAATTCAGGGAAGGAAGGGAGGAGATTGGGAGAAGAAATTGTTGCCCAGTTGGATGTAGCCTCGATGTAGATTTGCTGGCGATGAAGACAATGCCGAGCAGAAAGCCAGCAACAGCAGCTTGCTCGTGGTCACAATCACGGTCGAAGTGGCCGTAAGTAGTGGAGTCGTCGCCGGGGCTGAGGAAGAATTCGGGGATGTAGTAGCTCGTGGGATGGTCTTGAACGGCACTGGAGTGGTCGTCGTTGTAGGTCATTCAAGGCGTCGAAGTGGAGCTTCACGTGATGCGGCACGGGATAGTGGCAACTCGGTGGCGTGGAGACGAGATCGACGCGAGGCAGAGATGGCGCGGTGTAGTGCGGCTCGGTGGCGAGGGCGGCTCCTGCGCTAGGGAGGCAGCGCATGACGAGGATTGTTACCCGAGCTAGTTCGGAGTAAATGTACATTTGGTTCAAGACAGATTCGAACCAGACAAGTGTCCGGAGGTCCGTATTTATAATCTCAGACGACTTGAGAAGCATGGACACATGGTCGCAGGCTTTGCGCGATCATGAGATCGCAGACGTTACGCGGTCAGGAGGCTGCAGACAGTGTGCGGTCAGAAGGTCGTTGACTACTCTCGACCAGGATGACTCGGGATTCCTTAAGCTCTACAACAAGCATATCCCGAGAATCACGAAGATCCTTTCATGTGTGAAGACAACTGCCAGGAGGTTAACATGTGCGGTTATCCCTCAATTGCATGTGTTAAGCCTGTGTGGTATTTAAGTGCGGTTATCAGAACTTCACCCAAGCAACCGTTCAAAGCCGTTGTGCTTTGGCGCCCTTTCGACCAGTATAAAAGGGTGAGAAAATGTACGAGATGGGGACAGATCCAATAGATCAGAGACACGCAAGAAGATGACGACAGATCAAGGACAAGTTTTCATAAGTTAGTTTAGTCATTTTTTAGACAATGAGACAGAAAAGATCTTCAGCTGTGATGATCTTTTCTACCACCTTGTAAACCTTTTTTCCATACATAATGAAATCACAACAGGACGTAGGGCTATTACTCCCACCATCGAGGGCCCGAACCTATATAAATCTCTCTGTGCCCCAACTGACATTGCTCATCATCCCTTTTCGGAGGGACACCCTGAAAGGCCTCACAACTCACAAATTCTGCATAAGATCGACTAAGGACCCCGAGTTCGAATCGTGGACAGCTGGCGCCCACCGTGGGGCCTTTCTCAAGGCGTTCTTTTTTCTATCCGGAGGTTCGGTGAGCCATGTCTGGGGCATATGATTCTGAGAACGACTTTGATCTCGAGGATTATGCCCACATACAGATGCCTTCACCTAGTGATCCTGTTCAAATGGAGGAAACTGGGGGCGAAGACGTCCCAGAGGTCGATTTGCCCACTCAGGTCATGTCTATCGACCAGGAGACAACAGACGCAGAACTAGAAGCCAATGTTGTTTCTATTGCGTTAGAGGTTGAATCCGGTCCATCGCAGGACCCCGCCGAGGGCAAGGGCGATGTTGATCAGGAATTTAGCCCGGGGAGGTTTGATCCTGATAACCTCCATCGTCTCTTTGATTTCGAGTCCGACTCGGAATAAACAGAGATGTTCTCCTCATCGGCGACCTCGTTCCCTAGGTAATTCGCTGCCTTATCGGAAGAAACTCCCGATCAGCGGGCTGCTAGGGAAGAACAGGAGCGCATGCAAAAATAAGAGCAAGAGCACAGACAAAAGGAGGATCAAGATCGTGAGCAGCAAGATAACGAACTTCGCAAAACAGCCCTAGAGACTCTTCAAAATGCGCAAGCTCGTTATGATGCTGCTCCTAGTTCCTCCCATCGTCCGTATGGTTGCAGACGCAACTAGACACCTTCTTTACCCCCGGGACATTTACCGTCAAACGAGGACAGTGACACCTGGCGCACCCAGGAGGAGCACGCATGGCCGGCTTCAATCCATCACAGAGGTCCTGCATAATTTTCCTCTTACTATCACAGATGCGCAGAAACCAGTTTTTGCCAGAATCCTGACGGAGAGGTTAGACGAGGTCGCATCCGAGGTGACCCCTATAGCCTCTTCTCGATCGGCGATACGTTCCCATGAAAGAGAATACTCTAACTCTAGTTCTGGTAGACGGAATCGTCCACCACTAGTGCCGTCTCGGCATGACAAAGCCAGACGGGCGGGAAATTCTCGTGATCGGGAACGAATTCCTGTCCACTCTCGCCTGGGACCACGCGTGGCCTCTCCTTTGCGTGAGGTCACCCGAGATCAGGTCGAGAGTCGTAGATCCATCCATGGTCCTTATGTTGGCTGTAAAGCTTTCTCGCCCGACCTTCGTGCGGTCGTTAAGAAGATTTGACAGAAGTTAGAATCCATCAGAGTTCCTTCAAAGTTACATCACTGCCATTCAGGCAGCAGGTGGCAATGACCATGTGATGGCCAATTATTTACCTACAGTCATCGAGGGACCGGCAAGAACCTGGTTGTTCAATCAGCCCGAGGGTTCCATATATAACTGGGAAATGTTGTGCGATGCAATCCTCAACAATTTCCAGAATTGTTATCAGAAGCCGGAAAAAGAGGACGACCTCCATCGACTACGACAAACATCAAGCGAAACACTTCGTCAGTTTGTCAAAAGATTCATCGGGGTGAGAAATACCATCCCGAACATATCTGATAATTCCGTTATCAGGGCGTTTAAACACGCCGTTCGATATCGGAGGTTTACGGAGGATTTGCTCATCCACCCCCCTCGATCAGTAGCCGATCTTTTTGATATGGCTGATCGATATTCCAACACGGTCGAGGCCATTGAGTGGAATCGGATGGTGGACAAAGGAAACTTACCGCCTCAACCGGGTCTCAAGGACGTAAAGGGAGAGGATTCAAACAAGAAGCCAAAATCTTCATCAGGAGGGAAGTCAAAGAAATAAAAAAGGAGCTGAACCAGACAATACCGAGAGGTCGCGGTCACAGAGAAACCTCTGTCGACCAAAGGTAACAAATCTTCGTTTAAAAATAAAACTGCTTCTGGTGGTCGCAGTGCCGACTTGCCAAAGAAGACAACTAACCTGCAGGAACGCAAGAGGTGGTGCCCACTCCACAACTTTGCAGGCCATGACCTCAAGTATTGCTGGAGTTGGTTGAAGCAGTTGGATGACTTCTACTAGGGGATCGGACCTATGCCGACCTTGCCACCAAAAGAACAGACTTGCGGGCTAAGAGACGCCAGCGGGGACAAAGAGATGTCCTACCAGGTACCTCGTAACCATGTCAATGTTATTTTTGGAGGTTCCTCCTTTTTTGTTTCTAAATGGCAATTTAAAGCTTTTTGTTGGGAGGTGAACCAAACGGAGACTCCCCTTGGTGAACCTCAGTACCCCCGTTGGTCAGATACTCCTTTGACGTTTGATCGCTCTGATTGCCCTGTGGGGCTTATTCGATCATTGAGGCTACCTTTGGTCATAACTCCAATTATCAGTAATGCGAGAGTCGAAAGGGTCCTGATCGACGGAGGTAGTTCCTTGGACATTCTATTGGTCAAGGCACTAGACGAGATGCAAATTCCTCATTCGAAAATCAAACCCAGAATTCATCCGTTTTATGGGAAAATTCCTGGTCCCTCTATGATGCCATTGGGACAGGTGGTGCTCCTGGTCACGTTGGGTGAACTAGATAACTTCTGGATAGAATTGGTTACCTTTGATGTAATTGATTGTGATTCGACTTATAATGCAATCTTTGGCAGGCCAACTCTTGCTAAATTCATGATGGCTATGCACTACGCTTACCAGTGCGGCAAGTTGCCTGGCCCCAAGGGTGTTATTTCGGTCCGAGGTAGTCGCAATGTGGCATTGACGTGTGATCGGTTATCCCTGGAGATGGTAGATCAGTTTCCCCTCCGAGAAGCCCAGATTGCCACAATGTCCACTGATACGATCAAAGTTTCTCCTCGACTAGATGAAACATTAAAATTGGTTCCGTTGTACCCAGATGATCCATCCAGGACAATTCGGGTCGGATCAGGCCTGGATGACAAATATGAACTCGAGCTCATTATTTTTCTCCGAGCAAAGACAGATGTGTTTGCGTGGAAACCATCCGACATGCCCAGTGTTCCAAGGGAGGTAATTGAGCATAGGTTAGCAATTCAACTTGGATAGCAACCAATAAAGCAGAAGCTCAGGAGTTTTGTTGTTGATTGGCAGCAAGCCATCCGAGAGGAGTTTGATAAGCTCCAAAAGGCCGGATTTATTCACCAAGTCGATCATCCGGAATGGCTTGCAAATCCGGTCATGGTCCGCAAGTCAAATGGCAAGTGGTGCATGTGCGTCGACTACACCAGCTTAAATAGTGCCTGTCCGAAGGATGATTTTCCCCTTCCCCGCATCGACCAGCTGGTCGATTCTACTGCGGGTTGCGAACTGATGAGTTTCCTAGATGCTTATTCAGGATATCATCAAATAAGCATGGAAGAAGAAGATGAAGAGAAGACTGCCTTCATCACACCATTCGGCACCTACTGCTACGTCATAATGACGTTTGGTCTCAAGAACGCTGGTTTCACGTATCAACGCTTGCTGCAAAAGACCTTTCTTTCTCAGATGGGGCGTAATCTTGAAGCTTATGTAGACGACTTGGTTGTAAAAAGCTTAAAAAGTTTATCTCATTTAGACGATCTTGCTGAAACCTTCTGTAATATGAATCGATATGGAATAAAATTAAACCCGGAGAAATGTTCTTTCGGGGTTTCGTCTGGAAAACTTCTTGGTTTTCTTGTTTGTTCCAGAGGAATCGAGGTTAATCCTGAAAAAATCAGGGCTATCGAACAAATGAGGTCTCCCTCGACCATCAAAGATGTTCAGCGCCTAGCAGGTCGCATGGCGGCATTGAGCTGGTTCATATCACGACTAGGCCAAAAGGGACTACCTTTCTTCAAAGCTCTGCGCAAACACCATAATTTTGCTTGGTCCGATGAGGCTGAGAAAGCATTTCAGGAGGTCAAAGCATATTTGTGCAGTCCGCCGGTCTCGGTTTCTCCTAATGAAGAGGAACCATTACTCCTTTACTTGGCAGCCACACCTTGCGTGGTCAGCGCTATCTTGATCGCAGGAAGAGAACGTGTGCATAAACCTGTCTACTACGTAAGCGAAGTACTTCATGGTCCTAAGGAGCGGTACCTTGAGGTCTAGAAAATACTTACGCACTGCTGATGGCTTCCGGTAAGCTACGACATTACTTCCAAGCACATAAGATCACAGTGCCCTCATCTTTTCCTTTGGGGGACATCGTCCGGAATCCGGAGAAATCTGGTCAGATCATGAAATGGGCTGTCGAACTCAGAGCGTTCGACCTCCATTTCACGCCTCGCACCACGGTCAAATATCAGATCCTGGCTGACTTTGTGGTCGAATGGACTAATCCTGAACCGCCCGTGCAGGAGTTTGAAGACTTGGAATGCCCTGATCACTGGACGATGTATTTTGATGGCTCTCGCAGTTTTCAACACTCGGGGGCTGGAGAGGCCCTAGTCACTCCTGAGGGCGAACAGCTAAAGGATGTCATTCCACTACACTTTGTTGCGACCAACAACGCAGCAAAGTATGAAGGTCTTATTGTAGGGCTCCGGGTAGCAAAATTCCTCGGAGTCCGTCGATTAGTGGTGAGGGGAGACTCACAGCTGGTCGTAAACCAGCTAAACAAGGAGTACAACACCTTCGATGAGACAATGGCTCATTACCTGGGGCAAGTGAGGAGATTGGAAAAATACTTCAGTCATTTCAAAGTCCAATACATCCCGCGAAAGGACAACATTCTCGCAGACCAATTATCCAAAATTGGGTCCTCACGCACATCCGCCCCGGTAGGAGTGTTCGTCGAACACTTGGAACATCCTTCGATCATGACTACGACCGAAGATGATCCGGTAACAATCTGCGTTACCAACCTCAAACATGAACGAGATTGGACTCATCCATTGAGGGTCTATCTCGAACACGGGACCTTGCCCATGGACGAAACCGAGATCGATCGGTTAGTTCGAAAAGCGCATCTATACAAACTTATAGAAGGAGTTTTGTATAGAAAAGATACTCAAGGAGTATTCATGCGCTATGTGTCCCAAGAGGAAGGTACATCCCTCATGAAAGACATTCATGACAGTATATGCGGTGCACACGCGTCATTTCATACACTAGTCGGAAAGGCTTTCTGACAAGGATTTTATTGGCCTTCGGCACTTGATGATGCCAAAAATATGGTCAAGACATGTCCTTAGTGTCAATTTCATGCGAGACAGGTCCATCAGCCTGCCTATGCTCTACAAACTATCCCTCTATCATGGCCTTTTGCGGTTTGGGGGATGGATATTGTTGGTCCTATGCCACAAGCGGTCAATGTGTACAAGTTCTTGTTTGTAGCTATTGACACATTTATAAAATGGATTGAGGCCGAGCCAGTACGCAATGTCACTGCTGCTGCTGCACAAAAGTTCTTTCACAAGAACATTGTGACTCGATTCGGTGTTCCAAATCATCTCATCACTGATAATGGTTCCTAATTCGCTAGCGGTCTCTTTCTGGACTATTGCGACAATATTGGAACCAAGGTGTGCTTTGCCTCTGTAGCTCATCTGCAGAGCAATGGTGCCGTTGAACATGCCAACGGGCAAATATTACGGGCATCAAAAGCGCGTTTTTGATCGCCTTAAGACACGCTCGGGGGGCTTGGGTAGATGAGCTCTATACCGTTCTGTGGGCACTACATACTACTTCTAGTCGAGCCACCGGTGAGACACCTTTCCATCTGGTATACGGGGCTGAGGCTGTGTTACCCATGGAAATTAGTATTGGTTCTGTCCGAACAGATCAATTCGAACAAGTTGATCAGAACGAACAACGATCACAAGATCTAATCCTCCTAGAAGAAAAACGTGATCGAGCTCTGGTTAAGTCCGCAGTGCATTTGCAAGCTTTGCGTAAATAAGCCTTCACGTGGGTGATATGGTTTTACATAAAATACAAAACCAATCTAATCGCAATAAATTCTCCCCTCAATGGGAAGGCCCCTACACTGTTGTCTCGGTGCCGTGACCAGGATCGACTCGGTTAGCGATGGAGGATGGTAGAATCTTATCTAGTACATGGAACATCGATCAACCGCGCAAGTTTTACGTGTAAGTTTCCCAACCCTTTTCCTTTTCAATTAGCATGATTTAACAAAATCAGTACTTTTAGTTGTTTCATGTGATAATTATTCCTTTTGCCCATATGTTACGAGTCTGGCTCAGGGGCTGGTCGCCGATAATTGTATCACTATAATACCTCGACCAGATTTGCTGGCCAATCTCATGATCACTTCCAGACAAGACACCCCTCAATAAGCCGTTTCTTAACGCACACGGGGCTTGCTGGCATGTAACACCCTGAGTTAGGGGTGAAAATTTCCTTTTTCATCAATAGCATGCATACATGTATCTGTAGTAATAGCCAGATCAGTATCTATCTCAAGCCCTAAAATCTCCAAAATCTATCCTGTGACCTCAAATCAAGATCAGATTGTTCAGATGTGATCTATCAGTTACTTTGAACTTAAAAGTCTTCAGAACCTAGATCCAATTCTATCTCTAACTCCCAGAATTATCAACTCCTTCTGTTTTCGAAAACAGAAATACCTTATATTACCCAAATACCCTAAGTTTCAGAAATACAGATTTAATCAAAATCTTGACCAAGTTCAGACCAGATTATTTTTGGAATATGATCATGGGTATGTCAATACCTTAATATAAAAAGTTGACAGCCATATTTCATCATCTAAACTATTTTCACAAATCAGTCCAAAAGTTATCGCAAAATAGTCCTTATCTGATATCTGAAAACCCAGAAAGGCTAAAATCTCCAGAACTCCAAATTCAGAATTTCTTCAGCAAATCTTCTCGAAATGCTATTTGCCACAAGTTTCTCTTCTGTGCAGATATCAAAATCGAACCCTAAATGCCAGAATTCAAAATCGACAAAACTCAAATTCTAATTTACCCTAAATTACCCTATTTTTAGTTTGTAACAAAAACTATTCAAATGTACCAGATTTTATCAATTATCATTGCAAATTAACCTGTTGAATATAATCTGCCAGATTAATGAAAGCAAATTCAGTTTAAACCTTCCAGAATTCCAGATTTACAATTCAGTCCAAAACTCAAAGAATTGAAACTGCAGTTCAGTCCAAATTTCGACCAGGCCAATTACTGTGCGCACGACCAGGAACCGCCGTGCTTGTGCGCCGTGGTTGCTCATCGCCGGTGAGGCTTCGCCCGCGCTCGTGACCGTGCATGCCGGTGCGCACGTGTCCTCGCTCCAGCTAGTGCCGTGGCAAGGCCGCTGCTACGTCGACGACCAGCGCTGCTCCCGCGCGCGATCAACGGCTTTTTGTCAGCAACTCCTCGCCACGTCGCGTTGCCGCGCCAGTGTTGTCGCCACCGCTTGCTACAACCTTGCCAGGTCCCGATGAGGCGACACTGTGATCAACTGCAAGCTTGTCGCCGTCGCATCATCGTTCTTCGCTGTGTCTTCGCCACTGTTGCTCCAGCACGCAACCAATCGCATCACCAACTGCCAAATCAATTCACTGCTCCCTCCTTGCAAGCTTCGCCTGGTCTATTTAAACACCACTGTGCTCAGCAACTCCCTCACACCTCACTGGAAATCAGCCAAGTCCCAGAAATTCCTGTTCCAGTCATCTTCTCCGGCGAGCCGTCGAGGAGGCTCACGGTGCCAGCGCTCCACACTTAAATTCCTACCAAATTAACAACATCAGTGAGTTCCCCTACTCATCCTCTCTGTGTGATATCATTTAATTGTTCTCCGGTGGACTCTAACGCCGATGATCGCCGGAAATGGCTGAAAGCCGAAGATGCCCTGTTCCGGCAATGCTGGCCAATCTACCCCGAATTAGCCCTCGATCCTGTAAACAAAATTGATCTGTAGGTTATTTCAAGCAAGCCTGTAAGCTTAGAATCCCTAATTAAACATCATTCGAAGCTTTTCTCTAAACCGAGCTTCACCAGAAACCGGCGATCGTCGCCAGGCTTCTCCGGTGATCCTCCGGTCAATTTGATGTTACCAGAAGCTTCCCTATACCTCCTAGATGCTCTCCAAGCAAGGAATTTAGTTCTCTCGGCCTGTAGCAGAAACCCCCAACTGGCAGTGTCTCTTCTCCGGCGCCGATGATCGGAAAAGTGATCCCGGCCATTTCAGCCCTCGAAACCTTGTCATTTAGAGGTACCTTAGCCTCCTGAGCATTTTTGTCTTCTAGCCCGACACCTAGATCGGCCTAGATTGGAAGTTATAGCCATGCCAAGTTTGTGTCCAGAACTGCTCCAGTGCAGCCAGTTCATCTTTGTTCATCATCAAATTTCTTGCTTTCCAGCCATTTTCAGCCCTAGATCCTATTGAATGATTTGTTCCTGTTACTCAAGCCTACCTCCCAGACAAAGTGGTGCATCATTTGGAGCTCCAGATCAAAAGTTATGCTAAGCCCTAGTTTTTGGCATTGTCAGCTCTATGCCAGAGCTTGTCAGCCAGTGGCATTGGCCTTGTTTAACCACTTCTGGTTGTGTAAATTGAAATCCACTTTGTCCACTAAATTTGTAGAGTTGTGATCTACATTTTATTCTACTACCACAAGTTGAGATAACCCCTCTATCATTCATCGACTCTATGTCGATGCTTTGAACCGAATGTCGACCTAAAGACGTTCGCTGTTTTTGAGCGAACTAGTCGCAACCTTGATATCATTCTGATATTTTGAGACATTTGGAACCTTGTAAACCTTTGACAGCTAATCTTAACATTGGTTTCCTTAACTTAACTCTAATCAGCCTCTAAAACCAATCATTTCAGAATCATCAAGACTTCATCTTTGCATCATTGCATATAGTATAATAATGTATGGAAAAGATTATGATTATTGGTTGTTTGTTTGATTGGAGAGCAGATCAAGAGCCCGAGTTCGAGGACTTCATTGCGGATCCGACGTCAACTGCTGTATTTTACGACGTGGAAGGCAAGTCATATCCTTGTTCATCTTGAACCTATATTTTAAATGTTGCTAAAACATAACCTTGAATATAGGCAATATTGCATGTGAAAGATTGAGAATGGTTGATTTATCAATTGGCAGTACTAGACTGATTATCTGTGAAATGTGAAATAAACAAGTTTTGAGCCATGAACTATTATATGAATTTATATACTTATATTCATGAAATAAAACCCCTAGCCGTGACCAGAAAAATGGTATGGATGGCTGTAGCACTGGAGGTGCTAGACTGCAAAGGAATGCAGGCACTAAAGGTGCAGGGTTGTGGATGGTCTGGTCATTGGCATATAAGGACTAGAACCTTGTGTTGTGCGTCTAGTGGCATGAACAAACGTGCTAACCGCAAGCCTGGTATGGGACAGGCCTGAACAAGTAATTATGTGGATCGCACATGAAACCCCTGCATGAGATGTGTTGTGATGCACGATAAACACGGAGCGCGGCTCCCACACATATCACTGAAGGTGATCAAGCACGCTGACCCAGTAATGGGAATAAGCAAAGGGGTGGAGGTTTGGATACAACCTGCCACAACTGTGCCTCGCTGAGAGCCACAGGGTCGGGGGTGAATTGTGAGTAAAACATAACAAAAGTTCTTGTTATTTCCACCTTGCCGCTCACAGTATGAAGTGAGTCAGGGGTCCAATCATTTTGTTATGATAGGAAAGGTTTGAAAGTGGAATATCTTGCGGGTAAATTGGTACCTCTCTGTAGAGTTAAAAATGTATTCGAATACTCCGAGCTCCCGGGTTTATAGGAGTCTGCTGCGGTGGATTAAATCCACGGGGTGTGACACAAGTACTATTTTCTAAATAAAATATGTTTAAATCAAGATTACCCAAATGACATGTGTTGTCATGATAAGGAGTGCTGCCGTGGGCTGTCGTGTGTCGACGTGTCGCGGTAGTGCTATAATCTAGTGAACATGAATGATGATGTTACTTTATGAAAAGTGCTGCCATAAGATGAGATGAGAAAGGAAAAGATTATTTTACAAATATCCATAATTCTTGACTAGTCTAGGTTCATATCATCACTACTATATGTATCTACTCTTACCTATGACTTGCTGAGTACGTAAGTGCTCACCCTTGCAACATTCAACTCAATAGATGGAGCCTACTTTGATCAAGATGTTGGTACGGAGTACTACGTGGATCCAGAAGGAGGAGAATCAGTTCCGCCAGAACCCTGAAGTGTGTTGTTCTGCCGTCAACTTCTTTTGTGGGAGGGTCACCTATCTTCTGCTGTGTAGTTAAATATTTTGCTAAACCCTGAATGCCTTGTAGGCATTGTAATCCTCTTTATGTAATATTAAGGCCAGCAGGCCACACTGCTTAATATTTTGTGAGTACTCTGTTGCAATGTAATATACTCCTGTGCTTGACTCATCCTGGGAAGTCAAAGGTTTGTGAGAATGGGACTAGCTGCAGCGAGCTAGGTCTCTACAGGAGTAGTCGTTGTCCCAGTCTCGGGGCGCGACATGGCATGTCCTTGGTCATTAGAGTGGCTACCGGTTTTCAATAAGGTCGGGTGTTGTATCAAACATGATTATCGGTCTGGTAGGATATTAATACCTAAAGTCACAGTACTCTCTAGGTATTCCTGGTCGTCGTTACACCCATATTTTTCCTACTCTTATAATCCTAAGTCTTCAGTATACATACTCTCAGGAGGGGGCTAGGGGAATATGGTCGCAACATGAAACAAAAAGAAGTGATTTTCTTTCAAAAATTAAGGCATACATATGCATTGTATAGTTATATCTGTACAGGTACAAAATTTATAGTAAGCCCAATTCTGTCAAGAGATTTTCGACCAGAGGCTTGACTTCCTCCATTATAACCTCAAGTTGATCTTCACTCTCGATCTCTGCTTCTCCCACCACTGGATATAGATCAAGATCCGGACCATGGTGAAGACGAAGTCTGCAAAGAATGGCAGAGGCTGTGGATTGTACTTTTGTCTTTATCACCTCTGTTTGACACCTTGTATCTTCAGGAAGATACTCGAGGAGTGACTCAGCTTGGGTCGCGACCAGTGTGGTCCAATCGCTAAGGCTAAGGTCGTCCTTCTCGGTTTTGACCACATCAGCTTTTAGCAAACTGGCCACCATCTTCAGTTTTTCGAAGATGTCTTGTTGAACACTGTTGCAGGCTGAGAGTGACACGTTCAAGTCCTCATTTTCCTTGCAGACAGAGTCAACTTTCGAGTTTTGCAACTCGATGGTCGCCTGGAGATCCTTCTTCTCTTGGCAGAGCTGGCTTATTTGGTTCTCTCATGCTATAATAAGAGCCCATCAAAAACAGTTCACATAACAAATTAATTCATCCTGGTCGGAAGTGCACTTACAGGAAAGCTGCAACCGCAGTTGTTGGAGTTCTTTCTCCAAGCAAGAGATCTTGGTGATTGCCCTGATCTCCTGGTCTTCCCAGTCAACAAGGCTCTTGGTCAGAAAGGCATTTTCTCTGTGACAAGGGAGACAATTGTTAAAATAGGATTAAAACTCAGGCAGATAAGGAAACATCTTCCTTACCACTGCAGGCGACTCATTTCCTGTTGTGCGACCTCGATACGCTTCGCAACAGCCATCGACTTGGTCGCCACACGAGTTAGTTCCTAAGACATGGATGGAGATCAGTTTCAGAGCCTGGATATTCCTATGCAAATGCGAACTTAAAAATCACAAGAGGTGTTCTGCATACCTCAATATACTCGCTAAACGAGTTGTTGTCTGATTCAGTCAAAGGCTGAGTCTCAAGACTCGCCTTATCCCCAGCTGGAGCGGCGGATGAATTTGCCTGCTGAGCCTCCTCCATGGCTGGGTTTATAGATTCCAATCTCTGCGATTGGACTTCTTTAGCCATCCCTTCTACAATGGCATGAAGAACTTCCTCGGCCCTGGGGATGGGACTTTGCTCGCCCGTGACCTCCGTAGCAGGAGGAACATCAACACTTGTAGAGGTCACTGGGGGGTTTGGCGTTGCATCTCTGTGCCTAGCATAATCAAACAAGAGAATCATCGGTTAGAATGTCTTCAGTCGATCTCTTCGATATGACCCTGTCCAAACTGGAGAGATTCTTACCTTACTCGAAACCCTTTCCATTTCTGGGATTTCGAGGATGGTTCCCCGAGAAAAAGATGACTGTCCTGGTCTTCCTTTTCCTGAATAGGACATTGTCCTTTTCTCCCTATGTGCATGCAAGTCTATAAGAACACACCTGAGGAATGATGGAAACCAAGACTGTAAGTGTCCTTACCGGAGTAACCTCTTCTGTCGGTAATGATGTGACTCTGGGTGCCCAATCTTCCGAAAGGTACGTGATAGATTGATTGGTGGAGCTTCGATGTAGAACGATCCGGCTTCAAATCAGGCACGATCTGAACCCCGCAATCGCAACACCACTACTCCGTTGGTTATCAATCTCGCGTGAGCATGATTGACCTCGCCAAGAAGGCTTATCCCTGCTGCGAATCGAGAACACAAGCAAGAACACGGAAGAAAGCAAACTGAATTGCAAATATGAATGATTAATCTCACAAGTTGGTGTCTCACAAACCGATCAAGCGGCGAAACTGTTCGAAGACAGAATAATCTAAGCAAAACCCAAGTCTAAACGATGACGGCTACTGAATATATAGCGACGGCTAGGGTTTGGGGCATTAAACCCTAGGGTTACACGGGCCATGGGCCCAAAGTGGAGCGTCGCAGCGCCCGGCAGATTCTGGTCGCCATATTGTTTTGACAATTCCCATTGATTCGAAAGGAATTTTGACATGGGACTGGATCCATTGGAAAGATCTCGTCGAGGGCTTCTCCGCGCATACCAAGAACGTCCAAAACAGAGTCCGTATGTGCCCTGGGCATCCATTTTAAGTTGACTGCGCGGAGATGGCCGAACCCGACTCGTGGACAAATTGGGCTCTCTCTTGGGCCGGCCTTGCAACGACGTGGCTTGTGGGACCAGAGGGCGTCGAAGTGGTGGAGATGCGCCTTTCTTTAATACGTCTTGAGCTTGGGGAGGTGGCCACGGTGGAGGCCGAACTGCTGGCGACGATAGCGCAATATCAGCATGATGAGCTTGCCGGCTGTGCACGCGACCTGGCCATGGTGCAGGTTGATGATGCCATATAGTTGATGATGACACCATAGTTGATGTAGATGATGTCGAGGATGCCGTGAAGTGTTGCCAACTTGTAGTAGATGTCATGGAAGAAGTTACACTAATCCATGTTGGCGAAATGATCGAGGTAGCACTCGGCGACGACCATGCTGACGAAGAATTGAATGAAACTCTTGATGACCACCATGTTGATGTAGTGTTGGTCCTATCTATGATGTGCATGGTCACATCAGGTAAAGATGAAGCCATTAGTTCAGGAGCTTCCTAGACCGCAAGCATTGGAACTTCGTCCGTGACCACGAGATCAGTAGTGGTCGCGGGATCCTGTTCAGCCATCCCTACTCCTGTCGTCAGGAGTGGAGTACTCACCGCCCCAGGACTGGCAGGAGTCCTTCTGCGGCAAATAAGAGGAATGTCGTCTTCCTCTTCCTGTATAAACATAACTCAATAGATGTGCACAGATGAATGAAAACATGTAGGATTGTGAGAAATCTTACCACAATCGCTCCTTCTATCAAGAGGGGAGCTGTTGTAAGTCCTGAGGCTTCATAAGCTTCAAGCACCTGGGTTTCACCCGTAACCACTGGATTATCGGTGGTCACGGGGCCCATTGTAGTCATCTCTATCCCTGCCGTCAGGGATAGGACTTCGCCGATTTGAGGGGAAGTCGACCTCTCTAGGATGCTTGGTCCCAACAGGTCGATTGCCTTCCTCTTGCGATGAACTAGTGGAATGTCATCCTCCTCGTCCTCACTCCCTTCACCCTATACGACGAAGAAGTAATTTCTACTCGTACTTGGTGTTACAGGGGGTACTAAATATCTTACCGGAGTCTTTTTTGTGGTTGTGATTTTCTTCTGCGAAGAAGCCTCTCCCAGAATCTTCTTAGATTTCTTGGGAGCAGATTCCTTCGCTACGCGCTTCGAAGGGGTCCTCCTCACCCTCTTCGTGGCCGGTCCTCCCGAAGGACCAACGTCCTCAGTCGAACGCATCGCCTCAGCAAACTTCCCTAGAAGCTGTATTATTCCAAATGCTTTTGGTAATATAGGACAAGTGCATGATTTACAACAGAGCTTGTTAGGAAAGGTCATACCTTTCGGCGCTCTTGTTTTAGATCGTCGCCGGCGTTAATTAGGCTCTGGGGGTGAGGCGATCCCTTAGCTCCCTCCACAGTGGCATTGTACGCCCAAAGGAGGTAGTTTGTCTATTTTTTGATCTCGGACAAAGAAAGAGCTGTGTCGCAAAAAAGCATGTCAACAAATACAACATTTTTTAGTGAGTAAAAATGTGTGTTTTGTTGGAAAAAGGACATACCATTATTGTAGTCCAGGGTACTGTCTGCATGGACTTGATTTCCCAAGCCGGATGAGCCCTTTCACGCAGGGGGCTTATCCGATTCTTCACGAAGTCGTGTATGATGTCGCGCGCAATCAAGCCTTGCTGGACTAGGTGAAGAATTGCTAGGGCTTGTTACTTCTGCTCTGCGCTCAGAGGGAGAAGGGAGTCCAACTCACTAGCTTTATCTGGTCGGGAGTTTGCGAACCATCGTTCGCTCTCCGACGGAGGGGTGCAGTAGAACCATTTCTGGTACCACCCGTGTACAGAGTCCTGAAGGGGTGGGAAGGGATACTCCTTCTTCTCCCTTATACGGAAGTAGATGCATTGGCACTCTTCGACCATGCCGAGAAGTAGAAGCGTCGGAAAAGCTCCAGGCTCAGAAGCACTCCGACGAAGGCTTCACAAAGGTGCTGGAAAATCGCCAAGATAAGAACTGCTTTGGAGTGGAGATTCACTAACTCCAATCCATAGTGTTCCAAGATTCCCCGCAGGAACTGGCTCTCTAGGAATCGGAACCCGCAACCCAGGTATTCTTCGAAGATCACCAATTCGCCCTCTTGGACGATTGGGGTTTCTTGGTCTTTCTCTGCTGGCCGCCAGTTGATCAGTAGCCTTGGAGGGAGAATCTCTTCCTTCTCTAGTGCCACCAGACTCTCTTCTGTATGGTGGACGGATCGGCTCCAGGATGCCATTTCTTGTGAAGGATTGGGAAGAAAGGTGGCGACTTTGGAGGCGACAGAGATGACAAATGCAAAAGAGGGTTTTGTGCGGCGAGAAACTCTATGGCAAATGAAGGGTTTTGGCTTGTGAAGCTTCCTCCGGAAGCTACCTTCTCCTTTTATATGCCCGAAACAACCCTTCGCTAAATATTATATTAATTTCCCATAATGGGTGCCTTCTTTTAGGAAACCCATTATGCACTCCCTACAGTGAATCCGGAACAAAATATATTTTTTATTTTTGTTTCGAATTCGGGGGCTATGGTGCACACAAAAACATGAAAATTTTGCTAAGATTATGACGGAAATGATCCTTCATGACTTTTGTAAACTAATTTTTATGTGTTGATCACAGTGCGTTTCTGTGATCGTCTCAAGATTTGCATGTTGATCGCAATGCAATTCTGTGATCGCTGCAAGTAGGTAATCGCAACATATACGATTATCACTCGATTAAGGCATTATGTTCTGATCGCGGCTCAGTTCTGGTCATGGCTTCTGCTCTGATTGCAATACCAGTACTGGTCGCGGTATAACACATCAATGCGTTTCTGATCAAAAAAGTTGTTACTTCGGATTTACCTGTGTATATGTGATCGCAAAGGCATTCTTGTGATCATGTTTTCGCACAGAGATTGTGAAGAGTTTCAATTCAGATTATAACTCTTGCATAATCCTTCTTGAGGAATCAAGGTGTGTAAGGAAAAAGAAATTTTTATTTCTAACAATCTTTACATACAAAAGGGATACAGGCGACGAGAGCATCGACCTGATCTGAGAGAAGTTTACAAAATTCTCCTAAGGACATATTGGCGTCAGTAGGATCTACACTGACCGCCCCAAGAGAACTAGTAACTACTCGAAGCCTATCTACATCATCCCGGAGCAAAGAAGCACTACCACTCCTGATCGTATCGGAGAGTTCTCGCTGTTGCCGAGCATGATCTCTCTCCAGGCGAAGTTGGTACGCCTCTTCGTGGGAGTTGTCATAACATTCTGCCAGGTGTAGAATGGCTGAAGACATTTCTTCGGTCTTCTTCTCCAGAGCCTCTTTGTCCTTCTGGAGAGTTTGTTCGAAGGAAAGAGGTTGAATCTCAGCAGGCTGGTCGCTGGGGCTTCCAGAAATTTTCATCTCCTGCACATGTATGTGTTAGTTTTACAAGGTAAAATGATCACCAAAGGAAATGAAAATAATTACCAATCCTCACGGTAAGATTGGACGGGAGGATGAAGTGTTTCCCCCAGAAAGTAGATCACCCGACAAAAGTCGGGGACCATCAGGTCGTGGAAGTGCAACTTTCCCACGAGAAAATTGATCACCCAACAAAAGCTGAGGATCATCTGGTCGCGGGAATGCAACCTTCCCACCAGAAAATTGATAACCCATCAAAAGATGGGGATCGTTTGATCGCAACCGAGAAAGCTGATAAGAAGAAGGAGAAATCCTTGAAGTAGCAATTTGGATCTCCAAAGGTGGAGATGAGGGTTCGACATGCCGAGTTGCATGGACGGGAAGAACTACATGGGACAAGGAAGGAGAGCGCAATGATGCATCCTCAACCTTTGTACCACTGGAGGATCCCTCGTCAACCTTGGGTTTCTTCCGTGGAGGAACCAGCTCTTCGGTTATCTGTGAATTCCCAAAAAGCATTTTGGAAATGATCAGAATATAAGATGGCAACTTGAACCAAAAGTTCCAGAAAAGACTTACCTTCTGCAAGTCCTGGTCAAGTTTGGGTATCACTTCCTCTTCATCGCTCTCAATCTCAATGATGTTCTTGGAGTCCTGATCTGCCATTGAGGTGAAGATAGAAGAGAAGGAAAGATAGCTTTGGAAAAGACTTAGCCGAGAAAAAACTTGTGAAATTTTAGGGCTGAGAGGCTTCGGTATTTATAGCACCCAAGGGTGACGGTTCATTTTTCGAATGCCTCGAGTTCTTATAACATGTTTACAGTTTTGTCGGGGGAAATCTCCGCGGGACTAAGTCCAGGTAAGATGTGTCACGATTGCCCGGGGATGTGGCCTCCGGCCCCTCCTCGGGCGCCGCCTTTTGGCTCCTGGGACGCAGCCTCTGGGGCCACCCCGGGCGCCGCCTTTTGGCTCCCGGGACGCGGCCTCCGGGGCCACCCCGGGCGCCGCCTTTTGGCTCCCGGGACGCGGCCTCCGGGGCCACCCCGGGCGGCGCCTTTTGGCTCCCGGGACGCGGCCTCCGGTGCCCTCCCGGGCGCCGCCATTTGCCCGGGGACGTGGCCTCCAGGGCCTCCCCGGGCGCCGCCTTTTGGCTCCTGTGACGCGGCCTCCGGTGCCCTCCCGGGCGCCGCCATTTGCCCGGGGACGTGGCCTCCGGGGCCGCCCCGGGCGCCGCCTTTTGGCTCCCGGGACGCGGCCTCCGGTGCCCTCCCGAGCGCCGCCTTTTGGCTCCCGGGACACGGCCTCCGGTGCCCTCCCGGGCGCCGCCATTTGCCCGGGGACGTGGCCTCCGGGGCCGCCCCGGGCGCCGCCTTTTGGCTCCCGGGACGCGGCCTCCGGTGCCCTCCCGGGCGCCGCCATTTGCCCGGGGACATGGCCTCCGGGGCCTCCCAGGGTGCCGCCTTTTGGCTCCCGGGACGCGGCCTCCGGTGCCCTCCCGGGCGCCGCCATTTGCCCGGGGACGTGGCCTCCGGGGCCTCCCCGGGCGCCGCTTTTTGGCTCCCGGGACGCGGCCTCCGGTGCCCTCCCGGGCCTCATCGCCCTCCTAAAGGTAAAGTCTTGCACTGTTTATCACGTGCAGGTCACGCGAGGAGCGCCTCGGGAACTAGCGACCACCTGTCAAGCATCCAAGGCGTTTGACCGAGAGAAGGACGGTCCTACCCTTCAATCCGACGGTGGCTCCCGGGGTAGTTTAGGTTTTTTGCTTCTTTTTGGGGCTATAAATAGCCCTTGTACCCCTCTGTTGTAAGGGATCGGTTCATTTATTGGAATAGCTAAATTCACAGGCGTGCTCCGGAAGCCTCTCCCCCGGAGAGAGCCCCCCCAGCCGACTCCGGTCGGGAGCGCGTCGACAGGACTAGGGCCCCCACCGGGACCCGAACCTGTATAAACCCGTGTGTTATTCTTTGTGCTTGTCCGGCGGGGGAGGACCGGTCATCCGGTCAATCCGCGCCGCGTAATCTTCGCTAGGATCACTTTCAAAACCTGCCGGGGTATTCGCAATACCACGACAGTTGGCGCCGTCCGTGGGGACCCGTGACAAGACGCCATGGCTCCCCCAAGAACAAGGGCTCGCACCCTTCCCGGTGATCCGGGTCTCGGAGACCCGGCGCCGTCCGCCCGGGACACTGCTGTCCCGGCGGTCCCTTCCGGAGGCGACCTGGCCCAGGTACCGCCTCCCTCCTTTCCTCTTAACTTAGGTGCGTCCACCTCCAGGTCGTTCCCAGTGACCGCGGGGACCTCGGCCGGGACAAGCGTCCCCCCGACGGCTCCCCCGGCTCCCCGGGACGCCCTGCTCGGAGCTCTCGTGGAAGGCCAGCTCCGCGCTCAGCGCTCTATGGACGAGCTCCATAGCGTGTTGGCGCGGCCTCCGGCCTCCACATTTGCGTCGCACCCATATCCGGGGAACATGCCCCCGTTTATGGGTTACCCGGCGGCCCCTCCGGCCTCGGGGGGGTTGTCCGCCCCGTATGATCCTGCCGGGGGGTTCCCTCCCCCTGCGGGATACACGCCCGGACCTTTCCCGGCACCTGGGCCTGTCCCGGTACCTGGAGGTTACTTCATGCCGGGGCCCTTCGTGGCACCAGGGGGGTACCCCGTCCCCGGCCTATTCCCGGGGCCGGGAGCCCATCTCTTGCCGGGGGTTTACCCTGCGCCAGGAGCCAGTCCCACCCCCCGCGCCGCGTTTACCGCGCCGGCGGTGGTTGACAGAGCAGCCCCCGTGCTGCAGCGGACTTCCCCCCGCATGGGCTCCCCGGTTCCGGACGCCGCCACGGGGGCTCCCCCCTCACCGGTTCTGGGTGTTACAGGGTCTGCCCCCTTCCCGGTTCCGGTCGTGGCCACTGGGGCCCCCACCACTTCGATTCCAGGCGCCGCCGCGGGCGCCCCCTCCCTGGTTCCAGATGATACAGGGGTTTCCCCTTTCTGGTCCCTGGGGTCGTCGCAGGGGGCTCGCCCCAACCGGCTCCGGAAGCTACAGCGCACGAGCTCCCTCCCTCGGCGGGACATGTCTGTTCCCCCCCGGGGGAGGTCGAGCGAATGCGTTCATCAGAGCACGGGGAAGAACTTCCCCCCGGCCGCGGGCGCGGGGAGCCTCGCTCTCGCACCGGCCGGGGGAAGAGACCCGCTGAAGAGCCAACCTCTCCGGCGGAGAGCCCGGACGTCCGGGAATTCAGCCCCGGTCCGGAGGAAAAGCGTCGCCACCACCATTCTGGCGGACCTCTCGGACCGCTTCCAGACTCAGACAACGAAGGTCCCGTGATAGAAGATAGCGACCGGGGCTCTCCCCGGGAAGTGCAGGGGGCTAACCAGCCCCTGTGCCAAAGGCTTCGCAGCATCCGGTGGCCGCGGCCCTACCGCCCGCCACACATCGAACACTATAACGGCGAGACAGACCCTTACGAGTTTGTGCAGGTCTACTCCACTGCTATCTCCGCGGCAGGGGGGACGAGGCAGTACAGTGCAACGTCTTCCCCCTTTACCTCTCCGGCATCGCCCGCTCCTGGTTCTACAACATGAAGGCCGGCTCCGTCAAGTCTTTCTTGCAGCACAAGCGGGAGTTCTGTGCCAACTTCCAGGGGAACTGCGTGCGTCCCCTGGACTCCTCGCAACTATATACTGTCCGGCAGAGGACTTGGGAGACCATCAGAAGCTTCTTCAAGCGCTTTGCCCAGGTGAAGAGCAAAGTGGCCCACGTCCCCGACTCTACGGTCATCGAAGCCTGCAAAAGCGGCATCCTCCCGTTGGAGCTCCACCGAAGGCTCTCCCGGAGCTGCCCCTCTTCCACTGACGAGCTCTTCAACGTGCTCGAAATGTACGCTCGGGCGGAGGAAGACGATATCTGGAAGAAGACCCAGGGGGCTCCCGCCCCTGTCGACCGGGGGGCCAAGGATCCCCCCAAACGATCCAGGCAAGGGCGGCGTAGCGAGCCACGGCCTCGGGACACCTTTGTCCTCGAGGGCGGAGGCGGCTCGCGCGACCCCCCGAGGACCAACCGCCCCTTCCCCAAGCCGAAGGGCCATGGGGGAGGACAGTCTTCGCGCGGCCGGGAAGGCCCTGCGGGGAGAAGGCGGGAAGGACCGTGGTGCAGCCTCCACAGGTCCAATACACACGCTACCCGAGATTGTAGCTAGCTGCTGCAGCACTTTGCGGACTTCCTCGACCAGCGTGAGCAGGGGGGGGACTCCGGCCTCCTTGCCCCCTCGGCCAGCTGTTCCGGCCCTCCCCGCTCCCACGGGGGGTCAGCAGACGCAGGAGGGGGAGCCTTCAGAAGCCCTCCCCTTTCAAACTTCGCAGCGGCACATCAACGTCATCGTGGGAGGATCTGCCTCCAGGCGGGACTCTAAGCGCCAGCGTAAGGAGTACGCGCGCGAGGTCAAGGTTGTGGGGGTGCTACACGCGTCCCAGCCACCGAAGTGGTCGGACGTGCCCCTCACCTTCACGGCAGAAGACGCGCGGGGGGCTCGCTTCCCCCACGACGACGCGCTCATTGTCTCCGCGACCATCTATAACTGCCATCTGGCCCGGATCCTGGTGGACGGCGGGAGCTCCGCTGATGTCTTATTCCTGAAGGCCTTCAAAGAAATGCAGGTGGATTAGAAGCTCCTGCAGCCCGCTGCCGGGCCCCTGCAAGGCTTTGTCCCGGGGAAGGTGATCCACCCCGTGGGCAAGGTAGATCTTCCAATGACCTTCGGCACCCCGGAGAACTACCGGACCGAGCTAGTCCGCTTCGACGTGGTAGACCTCCCCTCCTCCTACAACGCGATTATGGGGAGAACGACAATCAACCGGCTGGGGGCTACCACCCATCAAAATTATCTCTGCATGAAGATCCCCGGGCCGCATGGTGTGATCAACATCCGGGGAGACCAAGACATGGCCCGTGCTCTATACGAGCGCGCTGCGGCCACGATCGGAAGCGTCAACCTCATAAAGACGCCCGGGGGGGAGGCTCCTCCCCCGGAACTAGATGCTGCTGCGCCACCGCCCGGCAGGCCCCTCCTCAAGCTGCGTCCGGAAGGGGGCCTCCGGAAGGTCCTGCTGTCCCCGGGCAACGAAGACAAAACCGTCCGGATCAGGGCGGAGCTCCCCGAGGAGCGCGCAGCGCAACTTGCGGCTTTTCTGCGCGAAAACTCCGATGTTTTTGCATGGAAGCCGTCAGACATGCGGGGCGTCGCCCGGGGGGTCATTGAGCACAAGCTTGCAGTAGCCCTCGGTCACCCCCCGGTCAAACAGAAGCTGCGGAAACTCTCCCTCGAGCGCCAAGAGGCAATCAAGGCGGAGATCACCCGGCTCCGAGAGGCGGGGTTCATTCGGGAGGTCCTGCACCCCGAGTGGCTCGCTAACCCCGTCCTCGTCAAGAAATCAACCGGCAGGTGGCGGATGTGCGTGGACTTCACCGACCTTAACCGCGCTTGCCCCAAAGACAACTTCCCGCTCCCGCGGATTGATCAGCTCGTCGACTCCACTGCGGAGTGCTAGCTCATGAGCTTCCTAGACGCCTACTCGGGCTACCATCAAGTCCGGATGGCGGAAGGGGACGAGGAAAAGACGAGTTTTATTACTCCCCTCGGAACCTTCTGCTACGTCCATATGCCCTTCGGGCTCAAGAACGCGGGGGCGACCTTCCAGCGCCTCATGACGCTGGTTTTCAAAGAGCAAGTCGGCCGCAACGTTGAAGTCTACGTAGACGACGCGGTTGTCAAGAGTCCCCGCGCAGCGTCCCACATCGATGACCTGGCTGAAACATTCCGGAACCTCCGCGCATTCGGGCTCAAGCTAAACCCGGAGAAGTGCGCCTTCAGGGTGCGTGGGGGGAAGCTCCTAGGTTTCCTCGTGTCCCAACGGGGCATTGAGGCAAACCCCGAGAAGATCCCGGCATTCCTAGACATGCCCCCACCGCGCTCCGTCAAGGATGTCCAGCGGCTCTCAGGCCGTCTAGCCACACTCAGCCGCTTTGTCTCCCGGTCGGGGGAGCGGGGCCTCCAGTTCTTCAAGATCCTCCGAGGGCTCGAGGGGTTCCGCTGGACCCCCGAGGCCCAGGAGGCGTTCGACGACCTCAAGAAGTACCTCACGAGCCCTCCAATGCTCGTGAGTCCATCCCCGGAAGAGCCCTTGCTCCTCTACCTCGCCGCGACCCCTGTCGCCGTCAGCGCGGTCTTGGTGAAGGAGCAAGGGGGGCAGCAGCGCCCGGTGTACTACGTGAGTGAGGCCCTCCAAGGGGCCAAAACTCGGTACACAGAAATGGAGAAAATCTGCTACGCCCTCCTCATGGCGTCCCGGAAGCTTCGGCATTACTTCCTGGGGCACCCCATCACCGTCCCGTCGTCCCTCCCCCTTGGGGAGGTACTGCGGAACAAAGAAGCCACCGGCCGGATCGGGAAGTGGGGGGCTGAGCTCGCCCCCTTCTCCCTGTCCCTTACTGGCCGCTCCGCCATCAAGTCGCAGGTTCTCGCCGACTTCGTCGCAGAGTGGACTCCCACCTCTGGGTCCGGGGACGAAGATCTCCCTGTGCCGCCCCGACGCAGTGATCATTGGACCCTTATGTTCGATGGGTCGCTGTGTCTCGCCAGGGCTGGCGCGGGACTAGTCCTCCGGAGCCCCGAGGGGAAGGAACTCGAGTACGCCGCGCGTCTCGAGTTCCCCGCAACCAACAACGTCGTCGAATACGAGGCTTTGCTCCTCGGGATGCGCCTCGCGCGCTCCCTGGGGATCCGGCGCCTCCTAGTCAAGGGAGATTCTCAGCTCGTAGTTGGCCAAATGGACAAGTCTTACCTGTGCCATGACGCAAACTTAAGTCTTTATTTGCAGGAAGTGCGAAAGATGGAGAGGCATTTCGACGGCCTTGAGGCCCGGCATATCCCACGTAGGGACAATGATCGGGCCGACGCCTTGGCCCGGGCGGCCAGCGCCCGGGAATCACTCCCCAAGGGGGCTTTCCTGGAGATTATCACGAAGCCCTCAGTGGCCTCCCCGGACACGGGTGACGAGCCTCATGTCCCGGAGGTCGCCGAGATCACCCGGACTCTGTCTTGGATGGACCCCCTCATCTCCTTCATCAGGGGGGAGGGGGACCCTCCTAGTAAGACCGAGGCTAAACGTCTCCGGGCTAAAGCCCGGGCATATCTCCTCCTGGAGGGGAGGCTCTACAAGCGGGGGGCTTCCGCCCTCCTGCGCTGCCTCCCCCGGCCGGAGGGACTTCAACTTCTCGAAGACATCCACACGGGGAGCTGCGGTTCTCACCTAGCCCCGCGTGCCATCGCAGCCAAGGCCCTCCGGCAGGGCTTCTACTGGCCCACGGTCATGCGCGACGCGCGAGACCTCGTCTCCGCGTGCGAGGCATGCCAGAAGATGGCCAAGGGCTCGAACCTCCCCCCTATAGCGTTGCAGACGATCCCCATCACTTGGCCCTTTGTGCGCTGGGGGATGGACCTCTTAGGGCCCTTCCCCCCAGCGCCCGGGGGATACAAGTATGCGGTAGTCGCAGTCGACTATTTTACAAAGTGGGTTGAGGCGGAGCCTTTGGCCAGCATCACGTCCCGGGCCGTTCAGCGGTTTTTCTAGAAAAACGTCGTATGTCGTTTTGGTGTCCCCCGGGAAATCACCGTGGACAACGGGACCCAATTCGACTCGGCTTATTTTCGGGAATTCTGTGAAGGCCTGGGGCTCGTCATCCACTTCGCCTCTGTAGCCCATCCCCGGAGCAATGGGGCTATCGAGAGGGTCAACGGCGTGATCCTACAGGGATTGCGCCGGAGACTCGAGCAAACCGCTTCTAAGCGGGGTGCATGGGCGGAGGAGCTCCCTAGCATCCTCTGCTCCATGCGCACGACCCCGTCCCGGGCGACGGGGCGTACTCCCTTCTCCTTGGTCTACGGGGCAGAGGCAGTCCTCCCCCCGGAGATTGGCTTCCGGTCATTGCGTGTGGAGCTCCTGGAGGGAGCCACTCCCTCGGCATACCAGGCCAACGAGGCCAACCAGCGTCTGGAGATTGACCTCGTGGAGGAGGAACGCGACCGAGCGCTCCTCCGCCACGCCATCTACGAGCAAGAAATGGCGCGCGCGTGCAATCAGCGCGTGCGCGAGAGAGCTTTCCGCCTTGGGGACCTTGTCCTCAAGCGCGTGACGGACCCCCAGGCCTAGGGTAAGCTCTCCCCCAAGTGGGAGGGCCCCTACAGGATCTCAGCGATCCTGGGCTCGGGGGCCTACAAGCTCTCCAACCTCCAAAAGCAGGAGCTGAAGCACACGTGGAACTTGCGTTTACTTCGCAACTTCTATGTTTAGCCTTACGGGCCTGTCCCCTCCCCCGGAGCGTTCACGCCGCAGGGGGAGGAGGGACGCTGTATTTTCCTCCCCTTTCGCGGCTTCGCATGGGGAGGTCCTGTACTTCATTTTATTACCAATACATAGGTCTTGCTTTGCAAACTGTCTCATTGCAGGTCTTTCTCATTACCGCCCCTAGCGGCGATGCCCTCCCCGCGAGGAAGCCCTCCCCGCGAGGATGCCCTCCTTGTGAGGATGCCCTCTCCGCGAGGAAGTGGGCCAGCCCCAACAAGTCCCTACAACGGAGCCTGCACTCCCGTAGGGCGGCTTACAATCAGCCCTCGTGGACTGAGGGTGTAAGCGGCATCCCGGTCACAGTGGCCGTGGTAACGAGTCACTTTGGGAGACTAGTCCCCTGCCCAAACACTCAAGCCCCGTCTTCGGGCACTTCCTCCTCCGGGAGTCGACGTTATTCCCGGCTCCCCGTTTTCACGGCGACCGGAAGATCGGCCCCTTGTGGCTTGATTGGATCTGTCTTCCTCCTCCGGGAGTCGACGTTATTCCCGGCTCCCCGTTCTCACGGCGATCGGACGATTGGTCCCCAGCGACCCTATTCCCGGCTCCCCGTTCTCATGGCGACCGGACGACTGTCTCTTGGAGAAGTTACGGATTTCTCGGGCATTTTCTTCCCCAAAGACCCTATTCCCGGTTCCCCGTCCTCACGACAACCGGACGAATGTCTCCTAGGAAGATCGCCTCCGGAAATTTCATCGGGTTCTCTTGGACATTCCTTCCGCTTGAGGCCTTATTCCCGGCTCCCCGTTCTCACGGCGACCGGACGATTGTCTCCCGGATGGTCTTCTCCTTGAAAACCTCGTTTTAAAGTTTTCTAACTTAGAAAATTTCCTATCCTACAGGTGACCTCTACCCCGGGGGCCTTGTTACCCCCACAGCGCGCGGAGCTATTCTCCAGCCCGGAAGGAACCCCCGGGTGTCGACCGCACCGCCCACGAGGAAACTTAGCTCATCCTTGTTAAGATGAGTCGTCCAGACCATCCAAGAAGAAGAAAATAAAGAGGCAATGAAAGGAAACAACACAGCGCTTTATTGATTAGCAAACCCGGAGGACATCTTCCCCCTCCGGTGGGCTTCGGAAACGATACAACCCGGGTTCTAACCCGGGGGATTCTCTACGCCCTAAGGCTCCTACGCCTAATACTCCCGGAGGCTCTCCGCTAGCTCCCGGGTCAAGTCCCGGTACAGCGCCCGTACGCGGCGCCGAGCGTCCCGGGAGCACATCTTCAGGCCAAAACTCGTATCCCGCTGGTGGAAGTATACGGAGGGGAGGGATCATCCGGAGCCCGGGTCGCGGAGGAGACAATTCGGCACGATGATTATCGAAGTTGTCCAAGTGCCACTCCGGACGCCACCTCAACCGGATCGGCTCCCGGGCGCTATCCTCGCCGCGATTCCCGGAGAAAAGGCTTAGCAAAATCAAAGCCGCTTGGGCGTCCCCCGGGGAGCCCCTCCCGGACCTTCGCCCGGGAGTAACTTCCCGGGAACCCTGGTAACAATTTCAATTCAAAGACTTAGAAAAAATTCTAACTTCATTGCATTCAAAAAATTTTTGTACAAGTGCCCGGGGCTTCTTCTAAGAAGCTACCGGAATCAAAAAGTCCTAAAACAAAAAAGGGCCCTAGCTAAGACCCGGGGGGGAGGCTCATACATGTTCATTGGCGTCCTCCCCCCGGGGGGCTTCCTCCAAGGCCGGGGCTGGGGTGTCTCCCGCCGGAGGCGCCGGAGCCGGGAACCACGCCCGGATGATCCGGTCGTAGAACCCTCCGGCGAGCTGCTCGACCTCCCGGCGTGAAGGCTCGAAGGAGTCCGGGAAGCTTCGGGGGATGCGGCCCCCGATCGCCCGGGCGCCGACCCCCCGGAACTCGACGAGCCCCGCAGCAGCCGCGACGACGGGGATCACCCGACCCCGCGCCCGAACATCGGCAGCCTCCGGGATGGCGGAGACCTGTGCGTTAAGGAAACGCACAGCCTCCGCGAGGGTCGCCGGCGGCACCTCCCTGCTCCCGGAGCCGAGGCTTACGCCAAGGCCCTCGAGGGCCGTCCGGACGGAGCGGCCCGCGTCCGCCACCGCCCGGACGCTTGAGCTCTTGAGCTCACGAAGCGCCTCCTCCCTCTCCTTGGCCTCCTCCCGGAGGCGGGCGTTGATGGCCTCAGAAATATGAACCTGGGCCCGGACCCGGGTCAATTCCGTGAGCGCCTCGTCGCGTTCCCGGAGGGCCTCCTCGCGCTGCCCTACGGAGGCTGCGGCCCGGCCCTCCGCCTGCTTAAGCAGCCGGGCGACCCGCTGCTCAAGGCCCCAGGTAACAGCTGCCACCTACAAAATATATAAGAGTTAGAAAAATTTCAAAGTGCAGGGGATGAGCGAAGGCGTTATCGGGTCGGGTTACCTGGGCCCCGAGGGACTAAAGCCCCTCGAAATGCTCATGGAGCGTCCCTCCAGCAACGAAGGCCTGCACCTTCCGGGTATGCAGGCCCTCCGAGTAGCGGGCGACCTCCCCTGCGGGGAGCAAAGGGGTCTCCCGCCCGGAGCCGCCGGCGCGGCCGGCGTGGGGCCCCTGGACCTCAAGGTCCAGTAACGTGGCCGGCGTCTTCGTCGACGAGGTAGTGTCCCCCAAAGACGTGGCCGAGGAGCTCTCGGCAGGAGCCTCCGCCCGGGGGGGGACCATCAGTCCTTTCCCTGCCCCGGGCCGGAAGGTCCTCGGGGCCCCCTCCTCCGGAGGAACCTCGTAGACCGAGGGGCTCCCCCCCTCGTCCACCAGCCAGACCCGCGTGGGCGAGGCCCCCACGAATCTCACCTCCAGCCTCTCCAGCTCCAAAGAGGCCGGAAGGGGCGGGAGGAGCTCCACCGTGAGCGGCGACGGGGCGTAGTTCACCGAGTCGGACGCCGCCCCGCCCGCGGTCGCCTCCTTCCCCCGCGCCTCGATGGGGCCCTTCGGGGGAGGAGGCGTTGCTTCCTTCCGGGACGGTGCCCGGGCACGCTCGCTCCCGG
Source organism: Pharus latifolius (assembly GCA_019359835.1). Classification (NCBI taxonomy): domain Eukaryota; kingdom Viridiplantae; phylum Streptophyta; class Magnoliopsida; order Poales; family Poaceae; genus Pharus; species Pharus latifolius. Next base: position 31,759,623 of record CM033320.1, read on the forward strand.
GGGTCTCATCCCTGGGCTTCGCCGGTGTCGCTGCCGGTGTCGTCGATGGGCCGGGGGTCTTCTGAACCCAGGCCTTTTTGGGCTCCGAGCCCCCGGCCGCCTCCTTCCCTCGTTTGTGTGAACCGGGGGTGGGGACAGGCTTCCTCTCCGGCAGCTTTAGCCCGAAGGCCGCCGCTACCAAGTTCTTGGGGGGCCCTCGCCCACGGCGCGCATGACGCGCTCGTGCTCATCGGCGAAGTACCTCCCCAAGAGGTTCTCCGCCTTCTCCCGCGCCGCCGGGTACGGCCGGACTGCAAGAGGTAGAGTTAGTCAATTTCTGAAAAATTTGTAAGTACAATGCAGCGGGTTCCCGGAGCTTACGTCGCGTCACCGGCTTCACCGGGGGCCGCTGCTCGGGGCCCATGCCGATCCCCCTCTTCCCGCCGGTGAAGGGGGAGATCCGGAGGAGAGCCATCTCCTCAGCCGCCTCCCGCATCGAGCGGGTCTTCTTGGAGAGGATCACCTTGCCGAGGAGCTCGTACTCCTCGTCCGTCCACACCGGCGGCTTTGGTGCGGACGACCGGCTGTAGGTGGGGGCCTCCGGGGCGTACACCACCGCGTCGTCTCGGACCCGGAGGTAGAACCACCTCCGGACCCAATCCCCCTAGTGGTCTCGGGAGGCCGCCGCCGGGTAGTCGATTACCCGGCCCGGCAGCATCTGGACCATCACCGAACCAAAGGGGGACTTGGGGCCCCCTTCACCAGGTGGGAGGTCCGCGCCGCCGGTTCGTAGAAGTACCAGAAGGCGCGAAGGTCGGGCTCCCGCCCGGTCGCTGTCTCGAAGAGCCAAATGAAGAGGCCCATCCGGACGAGCGCGTTCGGGGTGAGGTGGTTGAGAGCCACCCCATACTCCTTGAGAAACTCCCGGAGCATGGGATGCACCGGCAGCCGGAGCCCAGCCTCGAGGAAGGCCTCGAAGACCACGATCTCTGCAGGCCTGGGGCGGGGGGCTCCGTCCTTCTTCACGGGGACTCGGATGTCCCCGGCCGCAACGATGCCCCTTTCGGCCAAGGACTTGGCGTCCTCGGCCGTGAACTCAGACGCCCAGAGGAAATCCGAGGGGATTTCCTCCGGGGGCACCTCCGTGGTCTTCGCTCGACCCTTGGGTGCCATGAGGTTAGTTTTCTTTTTGGTGGCTAACTTTGCAGGAGGCTACTACTAGAAGCTCCCGGACGCCTGCTACCAGAAAAAGCTACCGGAGAAAAGCTACCGGGAAAAGCTACCGGGAGAGGGCTACCGGGAGAGCAAAAATCGTGGGGCTGAGAATTTGGAATGAGCTTCCGGGCCCCCCAAGGTCCTATTTATAGGGGCGGGCCGTGGTCTAGATGCACGCCACGTGGCACCAGCGGATCAATCTGGACCGTAGAAGATTCAAACCGTGCACGGGAAACGAAGGGACGGGCGCGTGAATCGAGGCGCCGGTTCGAACCACTCGCGCATTTAAGCGTGGGGCACGGAAACCGAAGCGTCGTGGCTCCGGTGGCTTGGCCCGGAGATCTTCCCTGTGACCTGAACCATACCCACCGGGGACTCGAGCATCGTCCCCGGCGGGCATGGGGGGCTGCTGTCGGGGGAAATCTCCGCGGGACTAAGTCCAAGTAAGATGTGTCACGATTGCCCGGGGACGTGGCCTTCGGCCCCTCCCCGGGCACCGCCTTTTGGCTCCCGGAATGCGGCCTCCGGTGCCCTCCCGGGCGCCGCCATTTGCCCGGGGACGTGGCCTCCGGGGCCGCCCCGGGCGCCGCCTTTTTGCTCCCGGGACGCGGCCTCCGGTGCCCTCCCGAGCGCCGCCTTTTGGCTCCCGGGACACGGCCTCCGGTGCCCTCCCGGGCGCCGCCATTTGCCTGGGGATGTGGCCTCCGGGGCCGCCCCGGGTGCCGCCTTTTGGCTCCCGGGACGCGGCCTCCGGTGCCCTCCCGAGCGCCCCCTTTTGGCTCCCGGGACGCGGCCTCCGGTGCCCTCCCGAGCGCCCCCTTTTGGCTCTCGGGCGCCGCCATTTGCCCGGGGACGTGGCCTCCGGGGCCTCCCCGGGCGCCGCCTTTTGGCTCCCGGGACGCGGCCTCCGGTGCCCTCCTGGGCCTCATCGCCCTCCTAAAGGTAAAGTCTTGAACTGTTTATCACGTGCAGGTCACGCGAGGAGCGCCTCGGGAACTAGCGACCACCTGTCAAGCATCCAAGGCGTTTGACCGAGAGAAGGACGGTCCTACCCTTCAATCCGACGGTGGCTCCCGGGGTAGTTTAGGTTTTTTGCTTCTTTTTGGGGCTATAAATAGCCCTTGTACCCCTCTGTTGTAAGGGATCGGTTCATTTATTGGAATAGCTAAATTCACAGGCGTGCTCCGGAAGCCTCTCCCCCGGAGAGAGCCCCCCCAGCCGACTCCGGTCGGGAGCGCGTCGACAGGACTAGGGCCCCCACCGGGACCCGAACCTGTATAAACCCGTGTGTTATTCTTTGTGCTTGTCCGGCGGGGGAGGACCGGTCATCCGGTCAATCCGCACCGCGTAATCTTCGCTAGGATCACTTTCAAAACCTGCCGGGGTATTCGCAATACCACGACAAGTTTTATCTCTGGTTAAAAAATAAGTCAGCAGCGCTATCATTACCTGTCAAAAACAACCGAGAACCCGTCTTGGGAAATAAACCGCCGCACGTAGTGCGCCACTAAGTGTGGAAGTTGAAGCGTCGGATCACTTATCCGATGCAGGAAAATTTGAAGTAAATATGTCTCTTCATTTTTCTTCAAATATGGGGCCTAGCTCGCGAGGATTGTTACCCGAGCTAGTTCGGAGTAATGCACATCTGGTTCAAGACAGATTCGATCCAGACAAGTGTCCGGAGGTCTGTTGCTATGATCTCAGATGACCTGAGAAGGGCGGACACATGGTCATAGGCTTTGCGCGATCATGAGATCGCAGACGTTACACGGTCAGGAGGCCGCAAACAGTGCACGATCAGAAGGTCGTTGACTACTCTCGACCAGAATGACTCGGGATTGCTTAAGCTCTACAACAAGCATATCCCGAGAATCACGAAGATCCTTCCACGTATGAAGACAACTGCTAGGAGGTTAACATGTGTGGTTATCCCTCAATTGCACGTGCTAAGCCTACGTGGAAGTTAAGTGCGGTTATCAAAACTGCACCCAAGCAACTGTTCAAAGCTGTTGTGCATTGGTGCCCTTTCGACCGGTATAAAAGGGTGAGCAAATGTACGAGACGGGGACAGATCCAATAGATCAGAGACACGCAAGAAGACGACGACAGATCAAGGACAAGCTTTCATAAGTTAGTTTAGTCATTTTTTAGACAATCACACAGAAAAGATCTTCACCTGTGATGATCTTTTCTACCACCTTGTAAACCTTTTTTCCATACATAGTGAAATCACAACAGGACGTAGGGCTATTACTCCCATCATCGAGGGCCCGAACCTGTATAAATCTCTCTGTGCCCCAACTGACATTGCTCATCATCCCTTTCCGGAGGGACACCCTGAAAGGCCTCACAACTCACAAATTCTGCATAAGATCGACTAAGGACCTCGAGTCCGAATCGTCGACAGCGGAGTCACAAATCTGGTAGTGGTGGCAAGTGTGGCGTGTACACGGGATCGGGGGTGGCTCCGACGCGGGGGAGGTGGCGGATCAGCGGCGTGGGGGCGAATCGGCGGTGTCTTGGCTGCAGATCGGTGGAGAGGCGGCGGCACAGTGTGGGCCGATGGTGGCACGGCGGCTGTTGGTGATGGAGGCGCGATGGCGCGCATGGCATGGAGAGGTGCGGATCAGGCGCAGGAGGCGCGAGATCAGCGGCGTCTCAGCGGCGCGAGATGGCAGACCGGCGGCGGGAAGTGGAGAAGTGGAGAGAGGGAGGAAACAACAAAGAGGAAGAAGAAGAAGAAGGGAGGAAGAAGAAGAAGGATGGAGAAGGAGGAGGAGAGAAGAAGAAGTAGACTGGAGGAAGGAAAGAGAAAGGGAGGAGATGAAGAAGAGAAGAGAAGAAAAAGAAAGAGGAAGGATGAAGGAGGAGGAAAAGAGAAGGGGGTTTGAGGGGCTTGCAGGAGTAGAAAAAAGGGGGAGACCACCGGCCAAGGCCGGTCGCCGATGGTCGGAAGGACGAACGGGATGAGGAAGATGAACTGTGGTGAGAAGGGTAAGAAGTGTGGGGGTTGGACCGGCTGAGAAAAAATGAAGGGCCAGATCTAGTTTTGTGAACTGTTTGGCAATTTTGCGGAAATGTCTTTGAGCTTTTGGGTAACAATACCTCATCTTATCCTCATAGTTCTAAATTCCAGATTCGAATCAATTAAAAATCAGAAGATTTATATGAGAAAACATAAGTAAACGTGCTTCCGCCTGAGCTTCTCAATTCTCTACGGTGTTTAGGACATCCTCGCAAAGTGGGTCGCAGTGACCAGGCCCAGGTGACTGTTTACCAAAAACACAGGTCTCCGCCAAGACAATTTCAGGGCAGGAAACATTATCTAGAATTTTTCTTAGATTCGAAAATGATTTTCTCCGTTTTTCAAATTAATAATTTCTACTAGAAATGACGAATGGTTAAAGAAGTAGCTTGCATTGTGTGCTTTGGTTAGTGTTTCATCAAGTTAGGTTGTCATATATATCAGCTGTAAGTAGCTGTACATATATATATATAGCTTAATTGGCCAGGTTTCATGCATGCCTGACTAATTTTTTTTTCAATTCAGTTTTGTGATTTTAGATGGACCGGGAATATTGGATGTATGGAATAAAACTTACTACTCTTTTGTATTTGGAGGGTGTGAACGAGTTTATTAAATTTGTTGAGCAAGAAAAGGCGAAGAAGGGAAAAAACGGTATGCATTGTCCTAGTACAGATTGTATGAACTTAAAGAGGTTTAGTAACTCTGATTAGATTAAGAGCCATTTGATTCGTCATGATTTTAATGCACGATATACCCGTTGGACATAACATGGCGAAGATCTAAAGGAAATAGTAAGCACTGCTACCAATCAGCAAGACCCAGAAGTGCATTGCAATAATGATGACCATCAAAATTGTGATAATGTTCATTCGATGTGTATGTAGATGATGACAATCTAGATGAGATGTTACGTGACATAAAAGAAGATTACAGCGAAAATGACTTTGGTAAATTTGAGAAATGGATTGATGATTCTGAGAAGCCTTTGTTCCCTGGATGTGCAAAATTTACAAAGTTGTCCTACGTGCTGAGATTATATAACTTGAAGGCAAGCAACGATTGGAGCGATAACAGTTTCACGGCACTATTAGATCTTTTAGCAGACATGCTTCCAGAGGGAAATGAGTTGCCAAGATTAATTTACCAAGCCAATAAACTGTTGTGTCCATTGGGAATGGAAATCGAAATAATACATACATGCCTAAATGATTGTGTGCTGTACCGTAGCAAGTGTAAGGATTTGCATGTTTGTCCAAGATGTGGTGCATCGCGGTGTAAGCGTAGGGATAGAATTGACAGTGAATGTGACGAGGTAAAGAAAGGACCTCCAGCCAAAACTATGTGGTATTTGCCTGTGATTTCTAGATTGAAATGGCTATTTGCAAATCCGAAAGCTGCAAAGTACTTGCGTTTGCATGTTGAAGGCTGGAAACAAGACAAAAAACTGAGACATCTAGTTAATTCTATTCAATGGAGAAACATTAGTAGAACATTTGATGAGTTTGCCAGTGAAGTGAGGAATATAAGGTTTGGGCTGAGTACAGATGGTATGAATCCACACGGAAATATGAGCAGTCGGCGTAGCACTTGACCGGTGCTTTTATGCATCTACAATTTTCCTCCTTGGTCATGTATGAAGCGCAAGTACATCATGATGTCGTTACTAACATCAGGACCTAACCAACCTGGAAATGGTATTGATGTGTTTCCAGCGCCTTTAATTAAGGAATTACAGAAATTGTGGAGCGAAGGGGTACAGGTGTGGATGCATAGAAGCAAGAGAATTTCTTCTTGCAGGCCATGATATTTTTCACCATAAATGATTTCTTGACCTACGGAAATTTGATAGGCTATAGTGCGAAAGGAGGCAAGGCTTGCCCTATTTTCCTAGATGAATTGAGAGCATGAACGGTTGAACGTTGGGCACTGGAGGGTCGAATGCCACGATGAACAAGTGTATTCATCTTTCTAGCTTAATGGATCACAAATTAAGTCTAAAATGAGTTAGGGGTTTGTTTTTCTACAACTAAATCTACTACTCAAGCTATCAATCTAGGGTTTTAAAGTAATAAAGAGCAAGTATGAAATCTAGGGTTTGTAAAGCAGGAATGAAAATCTAGGGTTTCAAACGGCACGAGAATGTATAAATTTGAGTCAAAATTGACCAGATTCGACTAGTCCTGATTAAACCCAGCTAGAACCGACCAAATTTGGTTAAAACCGACCAAATCCGACCAGTTCTGGTCAAACCCGACCAAAACTGACCAAATCTTACCAGGCTTGGTCAAAATTGATTAAAACTAACCAAATTCGACTAGTAAAAGCCACCAAAACTGAGTCGAACACGACCAGGACACGTGGCGTTCTTCTGGCCAAACACGTGTCGTGACCGAATTCGATCAGGACATGTTTTCGACCAGATATTCGTATTCGATCAGGAATCTTTTCGACCACGTGCTCGTGTTCAATCAGGTCTGTTTTTCTCGTCTAGCCATGTTCGATTAGGTTTCGTTCTTGTGTAGTTATGTTCGACTAGGTGTTTTGTCCGAAGAATATTTGACCAGGGCTCTTTTGCTGTCCATTTTTGATTTCTTGGTCGAATTGAGCCGAAATGAGGTCAAAATCTTCTCAAATTTGGTAGGTTTGGTCCCTGAAACATGGCAAACACAGTCGTGAAAGCAATTTGTAAGCATGATTTTGCACGTTTTCAGTGCAAACTTAGGGTAAAAATGTTACCAATTTAACACTTATCAAATTCCCCCAAGCTAACATTTTTCTTGTCCTCAAACAAAGAAGGTGAATGATTTTTTCAAAATTTGGGATGCCTTGGTTAATCTGATTTTCAGTTAACAGCTTCCAACAATTCATGTCACATCTATGCATATGAGGCAATTGATCTAAGCAATTTAAACTCTCCAAATGCAAATATTCAGATTATCAAATTGCAACCTTAGAAAAGAGAGAGCTTAATCAATTAAGTCATCAAGACAACTTCCTTCATATAAGATGTAGAACAAACCATAGCTAAAGAAAACACTCATTATGATATAATTTATACAAAGTTTGCTAGATTGCCCTTCTTAGAGAGAAATTAAAACTCTTTCATATAGGAATGCCATTCGGGAGGATGTGGCCTGCGTGTACAAGATGGTCGTAGGGGTGATCAACGCGGCCGGTGAGGTCATCCATCCTGGAATCCATCGTACTCCTATAATCTGCAAATTCCGACCTAAAGTTAGAGAGACTAGTGGACAATGACTCTATGGAAGCATGTACAATGGCAACACCGTTCGCTGCGAATGGTTAGACTCGGCGGCGTGTGAGGAATTAGGATCAAATGAGCTAGATGCACTAGCACACAAATACAGTCTACTAACCCCTATCTTCTAATGGTTATTCACGATTTAGAAGAAAATCGTTAGTGCACATGTTGCGCAGTGTCTATAGGCATGTTGTAGATATTTTTCTAACGGTTTCTATGCAACAAGATACCATTATAAAAATGGATGGGCTTTTCTAACGGTATAAAAGATGTTAACCATTAGAGGAAATAAACAAGTACTAACGGTAGTATTTTGTGTACCGTTAGAAAAAAAGACATGATTTATTCTGACGGTGCTTCATATTTTTACCGTTAGAAGAAATAAACAAGTACTAACGATAGTATTTTGTGTACCGTTAGAACCGTTTGACTTCTACAAATACATGTTCCCTAGAGTTTTGCTTCCAGTCGAACCGTTCCACTTCTTTTTCTCCTCGGGCGCGACAAGCCCTAACCTGAAACCTCCATTCACGAGCGCCGCTCCTCCATTAACGACCACTAGTTTCTTAGGTGAATCAAGTCCAAGATCGATCGTAGCTTCAACTCCCTCGACTAGATTTCGACTTTGCGAGCAAGGCAAATAAAATTTTGGCATTGTTAGATTATTCTAATCCTATGATGGCAATTATCCTACGATTTTTGTATCTTTCATTTTTATGTGTCTTCCTTTCAATATGATTATGTAGGGTGTCTTGGTCCTGTTTTTACTAAAACAAAAAAATAATATCATTGTGGGACAGACATTGTTCAATTTTTTGAAATTCAATTGAAAAAACATCAATTCTTTTCAAAGTTATGGTGAAATCTTATGATTAGATATTTGGCCTGGCTTCGCTAAGATATATCATGGATCTAGCTTTTGGTTGATTTGAGGAGGACTTGGACCAATTTATATATAGTCAAATGCAAATAAGACAAACACTAGCTTGCTCAATGATCAAGATATTTGTAAAAAGTTCAATAAATGATGTATATTGGGATTGTAATTTATTCTTATGAAATAGAGTAGAAATGTAATATCTTGATCTCTCAGTTGCAAGTTGATGTTACTATGACATAACACAACCTAACCTTCACTTGGTACTTCTTTTCAGATAGGGAGCCATTTACGTAGCAGTAAACAATCTTAATTTTCTCTGGAATGCTTATTGATTCTGTGCAGATCCTTGGACGATGTTCATGAGGGGCAACGTAGTTCATGGTTCTTCATCGTAGTACGCTACCTACATTGGCTTGTTGGTGAAAGAAATGGTGAAGATCACCGTCGAGAGCTGGAACGACGTGAAGGGCGAGATCTTAGTTGGCTCGGTCAAGAAGATCCTCAAGCCTGGCATGTTTCTCAAATCAAGACCTATAGAAAGCATCTTACATTTGTATTGGTGATTTCGTTGGGCTCAAACTCAACTCTGTTGATCGAAGGATGCCGACTAGAGGGGGGGTGAATAGGCGGTTTTTCAATTTTTACTTTTGATTTAGTGATTAACAACCTAAATTGCAATGACAATGCTCAAAAGATATGAATGACAATTCAAGACAAGTTTTGCAATTTCTAAGAATTGAGAACAACAATTCAATCTCTAGGAATATAAAGCAAGTAATAGAAATAACCGAAGAGATCGAATTTTTCCTGAGGTCTCGGAAATTTGCCGATTTTCACTAATCCTCATTGAAGCGCTCTTCGCTAGAGCTTATGCTTCGATTTCACTAGGGGTAGCCCTTCTCCTCTCCAGATAGGCGAGCTCCGAGCCTTTACAATCAATCGTCGGGCCTCTCCGACACACACCGTCGATGGAGAGATCGCCGGACCTCCCGGGTCGTCTAGGTAACGGCAATCGCCAAGAGTAACAAGCCTAGCATCTTGCTTAATCAACCTCAAAGCTAGAAGAACAAATATGCAAATGCAATTGGCTTGAATTCAACTCCTCTCAACTAGAACTCAATAGTTTTCTAGGGTTTTGACTTGAAATGCAAGAGTATGAGTGTGAGAGGCTTTACAAGTTGCTACACAAGTGTTGAGAGCTGAAATTCGTGTGTATATAACATCTACAAACAGTGGGGTATATATACTCTCAGCAAAACGGTCGTTTTCAAGAAAATTGGGCGAAAATTGTACTGGCCGGACATTGTCCGGTCACTTCGGACATTGTCCGGTCAGTACAAAAAACTTGATCGTTACTCACGTGTATTTCAAGTGTCAGTAGCCGTTTGAGCAAATTTGTGAAGGCCGGACAAATGGATTTGTCCGGACAAAATGTCCGGACAGATGCATTTGTCTCTGTTAACACCCCTGTTCAATAGTACATGTACACACTAGACAAATCGATTTGTCCGGACAAATGTATATGTCTCTGTTGACACTTGAATTAAAACAATCCATGAAATTTATAGGCCGGACATATGGGATTTGTCCGGACAAAATGTCCAGACAAATACATATGTCTCTGTTAACACATGTATTTTCAATTTCTCAGAAAATGTATTGGCCGGACATTGTCCGGTCACTTCGGACAATGTCCGGTGCATTTCAGACAAAAGCCTCCGGACAAATACATTTGTCTCAACTTAACTTGCCGTGAAAATTGTATTGGCCGGACATTGTCCGGCCTATATCGGACAGATGCACCGGACAAGTTCATATTTCTTTGATTCACGTTTTGCAATTTTCAGAGGATATTTGTATTGGCCAGACATTGTCCGGTCACTTCAGACACTATCCGGCCAGTTCAAAATGAAAACAGGTTTGTTGAATTTTAGACAAATTCAACTAGGGGCTAGATGCATATGCAAATGAGTTTCTAAAGACCTCAAGGTTGATCAAGATACTTGTGCTAAGACCCCTCTTAATAGTACGACCATCTAACCTAGAAAATTTCAAAACATAAAAGTGCTAGGTTTCGATATTTGTACTCTTGTCGAGGTTTTCGTCGTTGTTGCTTCATGGAGTCTTGATAACCTTGCTTTGCTCTTTCTTGATGCTTTCTCCTCTGATTAACTTGAGTCTCACACAAAAAGGTTAGTCGCAAATCTTACGGATGTCATTAATCACCAAAACCCTAATTAGGGCTCAAAATTCAACAAACTCAACTCAACTCAAAACTGAGTTGAGTTGAGTTGAGTTTGCCCGAGAAATCACCAATACAAATGTAACTCAACGCCAGTTCCAGCTCCTCGGGCGTCTCTGAACTGAACTCCTATGGTCAAGTCAAACGTGGTTCATACATTTGCTATTTCGGATAAATGGATTTGTGATGTATCAGGTCTAACTTGTAGTCGGTAGTTACATTGTAGCAACTTGCAATGGTTCTCTTTGATGTACAATGTATAGGTCATTGGGTCCTCATCATGATCTACTATTTCAGACGTGACTTTTGTAATATATATCGAATGTGTGAATTGGTGTATTTGTGTATTGTATTTGGTGTATATTTGTGTATTTGTATTGCTGTTTCAGATATGTACTTGAATGTGTGAATTGGTGTATTTGTGTATTTGTATTGCTGTTTCAGAGACTAACCAACTTTGCTTATTGTTTGCAGACATGTACTTTGACTTTTTCTAATGGTAAATATATGTATTTACCATTAGTAGCACTTTCTCTAACGGTAAATATACATATTTACCGTTAGAATAAACATGGTTCGTTGAATTGCTATTTGAAACATGTACTTGGATGTGTTAATTGCTGTATATGTGTGTATTTGTATTGCTGTTTCTGACATGAACCAACTCGGCTTTTGTTTCAGACATGTACTTGCACTTTTTCTAACGATAAATATATAGATTTACTGTTAGAAGAAACCTACTTATAATAACGGTAGTATTGCAGTGAACCATTAGAAATTTTTCGACTATAAGTAAAATCCCACTCGACCCTTGCTAAGTTGCTATTTTGTTCTATTCCACGCTCTGTTTCCGATGAGAGTTTGACACTCCATGCTACATTGCTAGAGTGATCAAGGTAGGCTGGAAGGAAGTTAATTGGACCCCTCTCTTTAATGTAAGTTTGTCATCACCTATCTCTCTCTCTCTCTACTTAATAGCAAGCTAGTTGTAGCTCCAATCTAGGAAGCTACCTGTAGCTCCAAGCTATGGAGCTACCTGTAGCTCCAAGCTATGGAGCTAGCTAGCTAGCTGGAAATGCATCATGATTTACGAGCTCAATAGCTTGTAATGTGTAGTTAGGTTAATTAGTGTTTCATCAAGCTAGGGTTTCACATGTCAACTGTAAGAGGCTGTAAATATATATATATCTTAATTGGCCAGGTTTCATGCATGCCTGACTCATTATGTTTTGTAATTTGTCAATTTTGTTAATTGTAGATGGACCAAAATTATTTGATGTATGGAATAAAACGTACTACTCTTGAATATTTGGATGGTGTGAATGGATTTATTAAATTTTCTGAGAAACAAAAGGCGAGGAAGGAGGAGAAAGATATGCTTTGTCCTTGTACAGATTGTACGAACTTAAAGAGGTTTAGTAACTCTGATCAGATTAAGAGTCATTTGATTCATTGTGGTTTTAACACACGATATACCCGTTGGATATGGCATGGCAAAGATCTTGAGGAAACAAGCACCGCTACCAATCAGCAGGACCCGGATGTAGATTGCAGTAATATCGATGGTCATCCGAATTTTGATAATGCTCATTCTGATGTGCATGTAGATGATGACAATCTAGATGAGATGTTACGTGATGTAGAAGAAGATTACAGCGAAAACGACTTTGGTGAATTTGAGAAACTGATTGCTAACTCTGAGAAGCCTCTGTGCCCTGGATGTGCAAAATTTACAAAGCTGTCTTCTGTGCTGAGATTATATAACTTGAAGGCAGGCAACGGTTAGAGCGATAAGAGTTTAACGGCACTATTAGATCTTTTAGCGGACATACTTCCAAGGGAAATGAGTTGCTAAGATCTACTTACAATGTCAAAAAACTGTTGTGTCCGTTGAGAATGGAAATCGAAAGAATACACGGATGCCTAAATAATTGTGTTGCACCGTAACGAGTACTCGGATTTGCATGTTTTTCCAAGATGCGGCACATCGAGGTATATGCGTAGGGATCGGATTGACAGTGAACGTCACGAGGTAAAGAAAGGACCTTCAGCCCTGTGTGGTACTTGCCTGTGATCTCTAGATTGAAACGGCTGTTTGTAAATCCGAAAGTCACGAAGTACTTGTGTTGGCATGCTGAAGGTCGGAAACAAGATGAAAAACTAAGATACCCAGCTGATTCCATTCAATGGAGAAACATCAGCAGAATATTTGATGAGTTCGGTGGCGAAGTTAGGAATATAAGGTTCGGGCTGAGTACAGATGGTATGAACCCACATGGAAATATGAGCAGTCGGCATAGCACTTGGTCGGTTCTTTTATGCATCTACAATCTTCCTCCTTGGTTATGCATGAAGCACAAGTACATCATGATGTCATTACTAATCTCAGGATCCAGACAACCCAAAAATGATATCGATGTGTCTCTAGCGCCTTTAATCAAAGACTTACAGAAATTGTGAAGCGAAGTGGTGCAGGTGTGGGATGCATACAAGCAAGAGAATTTCATCTTGCGGGCCATGATATTTTGCACCATAAATGATTTCCCAGTCTACGAAAATTTGTCAGGGTATAGTACGAAAGGAGCCAAGGATTACCCTATTTGCCTAGATGAAACTGAGAGCATGTGGTTGTGAAACTACCAGAAGACAGTGTACATGGGTCACTGCTGGTTTCTTCCAATGCATCACACCTACCGTAAGAAGAGGAAATCATTTAACAGGAATCTTGATAAAGGATCAGCCCTAGTGTTTCTGACCGGTAAAGAGATTTACTCGCACGTGAAGGACATCAAAGCTGAGTTTGGTAAGTGGCGTAAACCTCGAGAAAAAATGTTTAGAAGAAGAGATTGATTATTTGAGATCTACCATACTGGGAGCACTTACAAGTTCGACATTGCATTGACGTCATGCATGTAGAGAAAAATGTCTGCGATAGTTTGATATGTTTGTTATTGAACATTCCGGGAAAGACAAAGGATGGTGGAAAAGTTCACTGTGACATGCTGGAAATGGGGATAAGGACTGAGCTTGCACTGTTGGAGAAGGGAAATAGTACATACCTCCCCCCGGCCTGCTATACTTTGTCCAAAAGCGAGAAAATAGAACTCTGTCGGTGCCTACACGGTGTTAAAGTTCCATGTGGGTATTCCGCGAACTTGAAAAAATTTGTGATCATGAAGGACTTGAAACTGGTTGGTATGAAGTCCCATGACTGTCATGTGCTGATGTCACAAATGCTTCTCATTACTATCCGAGGTATTCTCCCAGTTAAAGTCAGAGAGACAATCACAAAGGTATGTTATTTCTTCAACGCAATAGCTTGCAAGGTAAGTGCACTCCTACTATAAGATAATTAGCAACATTTGTGGAACTTAATCAGAAGATTTTTCTGAAATGAATATTTGGCCTAACTGTGTCCTCGCAGGTAATTGATCCGGATGGACTGGATGCTTTGCAATACGACATGGTTACAACTCTTTGTCAGCTCGATATGTATTCCCCTCCGTCTTTTTTTGATGTTATGGTCCATCTGATTGTTCACCTTATTAGAGAAATTAAGTTTTGTGGACCCGTGTTCCTGCGCTATATGTATCCATTTGAAGGATTTATGGGTGTCTTGAAGGGATATGTAAGGACTCATCATCGGCCCGAGGGGAGTATCATCGAAGGTTATGCCACCGAAGAGGTGATTGAATTTTGCACAAATTATATGGCCAGGGTTGGCACAGTATGTGTTCCTAAGTCCTGACACGAGGGCAGGCTTCTGTGCATCGGAACGATTGGATTCAAAGTTGTCGTCCCCGCCGGTGATATGCACGCAAAAGCACATTTTTGGGTCTTACAACACATGACAGAGGTCGAGCCATACATACACGAGCACAAGACAATGTTACAGTCACAGAATCCTTTGAAGCCAGGGTCACCAGAGAACATAACAGGAAATTTGTTGGGTGGATCCAAAAAACAGTCAAGCGAGCTGCCGAGGCCTCCATAAGTGAAACTGTGACATGGTTGGCTAGAGGCCCAAGATTTACTATAGGGACTTGATAGGGGTACAAAATCAATTGGTATTCATTTTACACAAGAAGTCAGTACGAGAAGAGTAGTACGTAATATAGTGGAGTGACACTGTTTGCTTTTTCGGAGGATGCCAGGGTAGTAAGGATGCTGAACTCATATTACGGTGTTATTGACGAAATATGGGAGCTCGATTATGGATTATTTAAGATTCCTTTGTTTCAATGCCAATGGGTCAAAATCCCTCGAGGCGTTAAAGTTGACATTACGGGTTTACTCTCGTCAATCTCGATAGAGTCGCACACCAAGACGATCCATTCATACTTGCTGAGCAAGCCACATAGGTATTCTACATCGTTGACCCGGCCACACGGTATTCTACAGCAAGAGACATATTGTTGAGGTCGAAGACGTTGTTGACGAAGAAGAGTATAACCAGTTCGACGAAATACCTCCATTTTTAGAGGACATTCAATCTATCCCTATCGAAGATATCGACGAAACAACTTACCTGCGAGATTATCATGAAGAAGGATTATGGGTTGACAACCATTCTTGACTATTTTGTAATTGAAGAAAAAATGCCAAGCAAACGGCCCACAAGTTGTGCATCAAGGTATGGAACTTATCATTAATACATCAGGCTATCCATTTTTTCTTTACAACTTAATGATAAGTTCACAGCATTAATATCTCAATTTTAGTTCATAGCAAGAGTTCTAACATTACAGTACACTTATAATCCTAAGAACTTCTTCTAAAGAAATTTCCTTGTTAAAATCCCATATGCAGTCTTTTGCTTCTTCAACAGGCCTGAAAAATCATTTTTTAGTTCCCTGCCCAACCACAGAAATGAAGGCCCGAAAAAATTGTACTTCTCTGACATTTAATTCCATTCTACTGTTAGAACAAAACACATGGTCTGACCGTAGTTTTTAGTCTTACCGTTAGAAAAAGTGCACACATGGTCTTACGGCATTTGTTGGTCTTACCGTTAGGCAAAGTGCACATGGACTGTCGCGCCCCGAGACTGGGACTACGACTACTCCTGTAGAGACCTAGCTCGCTGCAGCTATTCCATATATGCATAGCATACACATACCCTTGACGTCCCAGGATAAGTCAAGCACAGGAGTATATAACATTGCAACAGAGTAACTTACAAAATAGTTAAGCAGTGTGGCCTGCTGGCCTTGATATTACATAAGGAGATTACAATGCCTTCACGGCATACATGGTTTAGCAAAATAACATCTACACAGCAGAAGATAGGTGACCCACCCACAAAAGAGAAGTGGACAGCAGAACAACACACATCAGGGAAATGACGGGACTGACGCTCCTCCTTCTGGGTCCACGAAATACTCCATGCCTTCATCTTGGTCGTAGAGCGCTCCATCTACTGATTTGAATGTTGCAAGGGTGAGCACTTACGTACTCAGCAAGTCATAGGTAAGAGTAGATACATATAGTAGTGATGACATGAACCTAGACTAGTCAAGAATTATGGATGTTTGTAAAATAACCTTTTCCTTTCTCATCTCATTTTATGGCAGCACCTTTCATAATATAACATCATCATTCATGTTCACTAGATTATAGCACTACCGCGACACGTCGACACACGACAGCCCACGGCAGCACTCCTTATCATGACAACACATGTCATTTGGGTAATCTTGATTAAAACATATTTTATTTAGAAAATAATACTTGTGTCACACCCTGTAGATTTAATCCATCGCAGCAGACTCCTATAAACCCGGGAGCTCGGAGTATTCGAATACGTTTTTAACTCTGCAGAGAGGTACCAATTTACCCGCAAGATATTCCACTTTCAAGCCCATCCTATCATAACAAAATGATTAGACCCCTCCTCACAACCATGTGTGAGTGGCAAGGTGGAGATAACAAGAACTTTTGTTATGCATCACTTACAATTCACCCCCGACCCTGTGGATCTCTCGCGAAACACAGTTGTGGCAGGCTATACCCCCACCCTACCTCATTTTCCCATTACTGGGTCAAATATCAGATCACCTTCAGTGATAGTGGGAGTCAGCCTCCAAGTCAATCATCACAACACATCTCATGCAGGGGTTTCATGTACGATCCACATAAGTACTTGTTCAGGCCTGTCCCATACTAGGCTTGCGGTTAGCACGTTGTTCATGCCACTAGACGCACAACACAAGGTTCCAGTCCTTATATGCCAGTGACCAGACCATCCACAACCCTGCACCTTCAGTGCCTGCATATCCTTTGCAGTCTTAGCACCTCCAGTGCTACAGCCATCCACACCATTTTTTCTGGTCACGGCTAGGGGTTTTATTTCATGAATATAAGTATATAGATACATATAATAGTTCATGGCTCAAAACTTGTTTATTTCACATTTCACAGATAACCAGTCTAGTACTGCCAATTCATAAATCAACCATTCTTAATCTTTCACATGCAATATTGCCTATATTCAAGGTTATGTTTTAGCAACATTTAAAATATAGGTTCAAGATGACCAAGAATATGACTTGCCTTCCGCGTCGTAAGAAACAGTAGTTGATGACGGGTCAACAGCGAAGTCCTCGATCTCAGCTTCTGGATCTGCTCGACGACAAACCAAACAATACACACAAATATTACTTATATATTAAGATATTTTAGGATCTATATGCAGATATGCTTAACAAGGATAACTGAACGATACTGGAGATAATTGAGATTACAAGCTGAACTGAGTTGAGATCTAGAGTTTCAAGGATTTGGCTAAGGATGGGTGTTAGATGCTCTTAGGATCTCAAGGTTACAATAAGAACATCAGTTTTGTGGCTGGTTTGATCAAAAACAGCGAATGTCAGCAGATTGACATTCAGATCAAGATTCTGACATAACTTCAAGGAAAACTAGAGAGCTTATCTCAAGTTATGACAGTAGAAGAAAATGTAGATCATAACTCTACAAATTCAGTGGACAAAGTGGCTTTCAAAATGCACAATCAGAAGTGGGTACACAAGGCCAATGCCATTGGCTGGCATGCACTGAGACAGTGTCAAAAATTAGGGTTTAGCGGCAAATATAATTCAAGGGCTCAAATCAAGTTGTGATAGAAGAAGAAAATGTTGATCACAACCTCAGGAATCTAAGGGACAAAGTTATGCCCAAAATGCACATCTGGAAGGAAGTGAAAAGGGCTAATGCCACTGACTGACATAGTCTGGCATTGATCTTGACATGGCCAGAAACTAGGGCTTGGCATAACTTTTGATCTAGAGCTCCAAATGATGCACCACTTTGTCTGGGAGGTAGGCAATGATAACAGGAACAAATCATTCAACAGGATCTAGGGCAGAAGATGGCCAGAAGGTGATGAAATTCGAAGGAGAAGTGTGGTGGCGACACGGCACAGTGAAGCCACTGGACAGAAATCTTGGCATGGCTATAACTTGAATTCTAGGCAGTTTCAAAGATCGAGCTAGAAGACAAATATGCTCAGGAAGTTGAAGCACACCTGAATGACAAAGTGGATGAAACTGAAACGGCCAGGAATAGGTTTTCCGGTGTTCGACGCCGGAGAAGAAACACTGCCATTTGGGGGTTTTCGATTTAGGCCGAATGAACTCAATTCCAAGCTTGGAGAGTGAAAGAGAGATAAGAGGAAGCTACCTGCACGATCAATTTGGCCGGAGGATGGCCGGAGAAGCCTGGCGACGATCGCCGGTTTCTGGAGAAGTTCAAAATTGGGGAAAACTTCGATTGAAGCTCAATCGGGAGATCTTGATGCATAGGCTTGCTGGAAATGAGTCACTGATCATTTTCTTCCACAGGATCGAGAGCTAAATCGAGTTAATTTGGCCTGCATTGCCGGAACGGGGCAATCTTCGAGTTTCAGTAAATTCCGGTGATCGCCGGCGATAGGAGGCAAGGAAATCCAATTAAGTGGTACAGCACGATGAGAGAGATAAGGGGAACTCACTGGTGCTGTTAATTTGGCAGGAGATGCTACGGTTGAGGCTGCCACCGTGAAGCTTCTTGCTGGACTCGCCGGAGAAGACGACGACAGCGAAGAGATTTGGAAATTTGGTTAAGCTCTGGTGAAGAGGAGATTGCACAAGGTGTTGATTGCTTAAATAGACTAGAGGGCGAAGCTTGCAAGGATTAAACAGCAATGAATTTGTGCCAGATGACAAGATTTGCCGGGCGCAGCTGCAACAACGGCGAGCGGCGTCGCGACTGTGCACTGGCAAAGCGAAGCTGTGCTACATCAGGTCTCATCAATGTCGGGCGGTGCAAGGCAGTGGCGACAAGAGCTGGCAAAGCAAGCAACGTGGCAAGAGGATGCTGACAAAAGCCTGCTGCTGGTCGTGCACAGGAGCAATTGTTGTCGTCGGTGCTGCCACGGTGAAGGCTAGGACACGGACGCGTGCGCAACAGCAACAGCAAGCATGCACGAGCACAAATGCAAGCGGGGCTTGGCCGGCGGCGAGCATGCACGGCGCAAAGATCACGGCGAGCTCTGGTCGTGCGCACAGTAGCTGCTGCTCTGGTCGAAATAGGGGCTGATTTGCAATATTTGATTTTTGATTTCGGGCTGAATTGTAAATCTGATGATTTGGATGATTTGATCTGGAATTGATTCTGCTGTTTTGGTATACTTAATTCAATAGATAATTTGGCACAGCTAGGAGATAAAATTTGAGACATTTGGATGACTTTTGATATGAACTGAAAACAGAGTAGATTAGGGTAAAATAAGTCTGAAACTTATTGATCTCGAATTCTGGGATTTAGGGTTTGATTTGAGATACTCATAAAAGAAGAATTTGTATTGAAAAGCATTTGGGAGGTGTTCCCTGAATCAGATTTGAATTTGGAGATGATTTGCAACATTTTGCCTTTTCTGGCTTTTAGAAAATCTGGAAAAAAGGACTGAGCTGCGATACTCTTGGACTGATTTGCGAAAAAGGTTTAGATGGTGAAATCTGGCTGCCAACTTTTTGGATTAAGGTATTGGCATACCCTTGATCATAATCAGGAATAATCTGGTCTGAACTTGGCTAAGATTTTGATTAAATCTGAATTTCTGAAACTTAGAGTAAAAGGTAATAACAGATATTCTGTTTTCGAAAACAGAAGGGAGTTGATAATTCTGGAAGTTAGAGATAGAATTGGGTCCAGGTTCTGAAGGCTTTTAGGTTTAGGATAACTGATATATCAAATCTGGCAAGTCAGATCTTGACTTGGGGTCACAGGATAGATTTGGAGATTTTAGGGCTTGGACAGAATAAAGCTGAAGCTGATTTGGCTGATCTAGAAGAAACTTATGCATGCATGATTTTTAAGAAAGAAACTTTTCACCCCAAAACTCAGGATGTTACATGGACTAACCATAGTTTTTGGTCTTACCGTTAGAAAAGGTACTCACTAATTTAATAATCTCCACCCAGGAGTTTCCCTCCAGTCGAACCGTTCAACTCTCTCTCTGTGTCTCCTTGAGCGCGAAAAGCCCTACCCTCGCCGGTGACCACTTCCTCACTGTCAGGCCATCATTGCCGCTTGGATTACGGTTAACCACCACCGTCGGGCGCTCTTTTGCTCCATCGCCGGCCACTACCCCTTTCTACACCACTGCCGGCCACAACTGTTCGCCGTAAAGTACCCCTGCCTTATCCCTAGTGTGTAGTTCTTTTTCCAGCATCTTCCTAATTTGATCTTTGCGTTTTTTACACTAGAGTTTGCTATTTTTCTCTGCTCTTGTTTTATACTTAAACTAGGTTTTGCTATTGTGTAGGAGTTAATAAACTCCGCGGGCACTGTTGAGAATAGGATTTAAACTAGGGTTTACATAATATGTTTCAGTGATGCCATGAACCCATTTTGAGATTTCAAATTATCTATACAAAAGTATGTGTGATCATTTGTATCGAATTGCGATATACTATAGTTTACATGTTGTCATAGCTATCTTCTAATGGTAGTTCATGTATTAACCGTTAAAAGAATGCATATCTTCTATCGGTAGTGCATATGTTTACCGTTAGAAGAAATCATATCTTCTATCGGTAGTTCATGTGTTTACCGTTGGAAAAAATTGTTGATTCCAGAACTCTTTTCGTCAACAATTGTTGATCCTTCTATGTTTTTTTGCTTTCTCATTCCATTCAGCATGTCATTTTGTACTATTATTCCTTAGATGGCATGTTTTCTTGCTTTCTCTTTCCATTGAATTTTTGATGGTTTGTTGATGGAATTTTAGGGAAAGCCATGTTGGTGTCTTCCTCGACTAATAGCAGTGGTTTACGCGCGGCAACATAGCTGATGCTGCTTCGTGCCAGCGTAAGATGACGGCGCGAGGCACGACGATGTTGGGTCGTTTGGCGAAACAAACCGACCTTTCTTCTAAGTTCAACTAGTTTGGCAGGCCGATTGGAAAGAACGCTGGGAAGTACACTACCTATGTTGGGCTGTTGGCGAAAGAAAGGGTGAAGATCACCGTCCAGAGCTGGAAGGAGGTGACGGCGGACGAGAGAGATAGGTTGTGGGCGGAAGTGAAGGTAAAATTAATCAAAATCCCTGAACTCTTTCATAATCACCTTCCCTTGGTTTATCCTAAAGTTTGACTAACTCTTGCTTATATGCATTGTTTGAAAACAGGCTAAGTGGAACGTCCTCGACGATGGACCTAAGACGGCCTGCTTGAAGGACATGAACGGAACAAGGAAAACTTCAAGAGCTGGCTCGTCAGTACCTTCCTCGCTGCGGGGAAATCTCCTTGCGAGAAGTACCCCTTCATATCAGAGGAGGTATGGGAGGAATTCACCCAGCAGAAGGGGACCGACGAGCTCAAGATCCTTAGCGAGAAGAACAAGGCGATCCAGAAAAGGAACGACCACCCACACTGGCTCGGATCTCAGGGCTATGCGGGGAAGAAGGAGCAGTGGAGGAGGGAAGATGAGGAAAATGCTCTCGTCGACTCTGAGTTGCCGCTCTCTGAGATCCGCAATGCGAGGTGCAAGCGGTGGTGGCAGGGGAGAACGTTCGTGTTGTCCACGGGGTCTGTGGAGTTCCCAAACCCTAAGGATATTGAGGTCGTGTGGTGAATGGTAAGTTGGCTAACCACATAAACTTTGTGTACACAAGTGCATATATGTATTTGTCTCACAATGTAGCTTTAAATGTAACATATCTCTACCGAGAAGGAGGAAATGCAGGGATTGTTTACCCCATAGAGAGAGAAGGACATCCTCACCTAGGCTCTAGGAAATAAGGAGCATCCTGGGTGGACGCGAACCGTGGGAGTCATCTTGCCGTGGAAGGCTGGCTTCGAAGATCTGGCTCCACCGGGGAAGAAGGTCCGCTCCTGGAAGGTGAAGGAATCGGAGCTGTCCGAGAAGATACGGGCAGAGGTACAGGTGCAGGTCGAGGCCACGTTCGTAGAGATGAGGGAAGAGTTTATACAGCTGAAACAAATGATGTTGTCCAAGAGTGTAGATCCAGCTCCCGAGGGTGACGATACCCCACGGGGTCGGCCGAGTAGTTGCTCTTCGAAGGTCCTCGCAGATCCAGTGGATCTGCTTGAGGTATTGCAAGCCTTGAGCTGTGCACTTAAGTTGATGCCACTCCCGTTCTGTTAGAGTTGTTTCGCTAACCTGTTTTAATTGTTACAAATTTGCAGAAGCTGGAGAGCTGCAGCCTAGTGACTCACCTTGGCGACCAACACGTAGTAGTTGCCCATGGATTCGTATATCCATCTGGGGAGGATGTTCGGATCTACTGCGTACCTCTGGAGTTGGGGTTCGCAAAGGTACAGATGGACATGGCCCTCCCGGTCTACAATGCTTTTCCGTTGCCAGTCCCAATGGATGAAATGAGGCAGTGGGCTCCTACGTACAGTGGCCCAAGAAGTGTGTTATAATACAGTAGGTAAATCCTACACATTTTAGTTTACAACCTAGTTAATACACTCAACTTGCAAAATCGAACATATGTGTTCATAAATTGAAGTGGCCTGCAGGTGTACTACCTGGAGACCCCACCCCTAGCGCAGGGCATGAGAGATCTCCTCCGGACTTCAACACTCCAAAGACGACCTCGACCCCAATAAAGCCCCTTCACTTGCAAAGAAAGCCGCCAACACCCCGCCCTTGCCTTCGAAGGTACGCACTCACTCCCCGGCAAAAGGCAAGGGCAAAGGCAAAGGGGCAAAGGGACAGTCGACTAGGTTCAAGAACGGGTTCCCACTCGTGGCGGAGGCAATTTTGCATAAATTGGATCGCACAACCAGAGACCGCCACGAGTGGTCCATACACCGGGCCCAGCGCAACTTGAACTTCCTATTTCCCTTCAGACCTTGGCAATTCCACCGTGAGCCCGAGAGCATATCCGTGCCGCACGAGGATTTTTTCGACCTCTTTTACTGGCGGGAGCTTGATATGTCCATCATACGGACTGGAGTCCTGTGAGTTTGCTGATCCTATATATTGCTATAGTTCATTTAAAATGTAGTAACTTTTTGTGCAATACTAATGTCATCCTTTGCATGCAGGTGCATGTACAGGCTAGCGTCGATGAGGGCATGTGACAAGGTGGGTTTCCTCGACCCAGAGAAAATAAGCCTCACGATACTAGAGCATGATGCAGCAAATGCGGAGCAGTACATATCAAGGGCACTGATGGCGCAGCAGGACGGGAGTTCATTCTAGCGCCGTACCACCAAAGGTTAGTGCATTTTCTACTAATTTAACTCATTCTTGTATGTTACACCTGAGATATATCTTAAGCTAGTGGTTCTCTTTTATGTACAATGTAGGGTTCACTGGGTCGTCCTCGTGATCTGTCTGTGGAGGAATGAGATGTACTACCCAGATTCGATGCGCGACAGGTTACCGAACGAATACGTGATCAAGCGGAATATGGACGCGTAAGTAACATGTTTGATTTAAATTTTGACCTCACTAACTAATGATAACATATTAACCGGCAATGCTAATTTAAATGTAGGGCTTTCGAAAATTATGTGTCCACTATAGGGAGGCATGATGCACCGGAGGGTTCCCGAATTTCTTGGAAAGAATGTGAGGTAATTAGTAAGAATCGAACTAATGACGAGTCTTTTAGTTTATGCTTAATTAGTTTATGGAAAGAATAGCTAACATGTCTATCTGGTTATCTACTTTTGCATAGATCAGATCGAATAACATCGAGACTTAGACACATAGTTCATCGACGTAGGTGAGTGTGTCCTAACGTTCGGTGTGTACAAGATCCCTCTTTTCAATAAAGAGTTGTGCTATTTTTGAACTGTATTTTTTATCAACTTGGGTTTTGGTAATTCCGAGTAAGATCTTGTATTCCGCATTTTGATTGAGTATAGTCGAAGCCCATGTATACTTCAATCAGAGCAAACAGTATCCAGTCAAGGCTAGATCAAAACCTGCTCTAGGCTTGAACCAGATCAAAGGAAGCTAGAATCTCCCAAATGACTTCGCGAAAAGTCGGAACCAGAACCCCTACAAGTGTGTCCCGACCCACATTATGCAATAGGCGTAAAACATCATCTTCTATTCCTAATGACCTAATGGCTTGAACATCCAAAAATCAAGTAGGCCATAAGGGTCTCTTCTTTAAATTCATGAAACAAGCAAGATGATTAGGATTTGTGAAATATATGCTCGAAAAATTGGAATCAGAAAAGGTTTGTGGCAACATACCTCTTTTGCGCTACGTGACCTTCTTGATGTTGCATCGGGGTGTCAGCATTGCCTTGAAACTTCAGATCTAGAGGTGTCAAGGCGTGAGAAGCCAGAGTCCACTGTTAGATCGAAGTTTGGATGATTGGATTTGGAGATCTAGGGCTTGTTGAATGTTGAGACCTAATTAGGGTTTTGGTGATAAATGACACCCGAAATACACGCCACTCACTTGTCTAATTGAGATTTAGGCAAAGGTGTGGGTGAAATAGCACAAAAGCGAAAAATGAAGACCGTCAAGACCTCTCGAAGTGTAGACGATGACGAAACTCTGCATGAGTGAAAAATACTGAGTAGTTCGCTCATTTATTTTTGATAATTTCTAATTTTGGATGGTCGTATTATTAAGAGGGGTCTTAGTGTGAGGAATTTGATCAAACACATTGCTTGGAAATGAAAATTGCATTTGCATATAGATCGAAATCGATTTTGAGTAAAATTTCTAAGTCCTGTTTTTGTTTTGCACACACCAGACATTGTGTGTGATGAGCGGACATTGTCCGGCCAGTACAAAATTATTTTAGTTTTGTGCAAAATCAAACCAGAAACAAATGGATACGTCCAGTTGCATCTGTCCGAGCTGACCGGACATTGTCCATGAGGAGTGGACAATGTTCGGCCAGTACACAATTTTTAAGTGTTGAGCAAAAGTGAACCAGAGACAAATGAATTTGTCCAGGCAGATTTGTCTGGGATTGAACGAACTTTGTCTTGTGTGAGCAGACAATGTCTGCCTAGTACAAATCCTGTTTTGAGGAAAAATTATAAAATTGAAATAGAGACGTTTACATCTATTTGGGACTTTTGTCTGGACAAGAGACGATTTGTCCAACCTTCACAAAATTAGTCGAAAGGTAACTGACAAGTTTGCCGTTGTGAGTAATGGTTACTATTGAAATGTGGAGCACCGACATTGTCCGGTATGGCCGGACAAAGTCCGGCCTGTACAAAATTTACTCAGTTTCTTCCAAACGGCTAGTTTTGT
Organism: Pharus latifolius; assembly: GCA_019359835.1. Taxonomy (NCBI): domain Eukaryota; kingdom Viridiplantae; phylum Streptophyta; class Magnoliopsida; order Poales; family Poaceae; genus Pharus; species Pharus latifolius. The sequence goes on from CM033320.1 coordinate 31,784,977, forward strand.
TGTGAGGGCTATATATACCTCGAATTGGCCAGCATTTTGAGGACTTAAGAACTCAGAAACTCTTTGTAAAAGCTAGCCAAGTCTCTCACATTCATTCTCTTGCACCTAGGGCTAATCTTTGAGCCAAATTCTTGAGAGGATTTGAAAAGAGAAGCATTTGAGCCAATTTCACTTGCACCCATGTGTTTTCAAGCTTTGTGTTTCACCAACTGAAGTGCTAGGCTTGGTACTCATGGTGATTGCCGTCACCTAGATGACCCGAAAGGTCTGACGATCTCTCCAACGACGGTGTGTGTTAGAGAGGCCTGACGGTTGGGTGTAAAGGCTCAGAGCTCGCCTATCCAGAGAGGAGAAACGCCACAAATTTTTGCTATTCTTTTAATATGTTAGTCAATGCATTTCTTATTGAATCCCTCAGACTTCTCGACCACACCTCAGATCAAATATAGAAAAATCCTCCAAATATCTGATTAAAATTCTCTAAATTTCTCTAGATTAAATTCCAACTCAAAATCCCACTCTTTTCCAGCCCAGTATTCGACCTGTTAGATTGCTCCTATTCAAATTGTCTTAAACCAGTAATTTTGTTCGAAATAACTAACTTTTGGTCGATGGTCGAGCTATACGATTAATTGTCGAACCGAGTACTGATCAAATCAGAGACAAAACAAATGGATCCCATTGTCTCAATTCAAGTGCTCGTATGAAATCCTTGTCTCTTTTTAGCTTCAAGTGTTTGATCTAGTTTTTCTACTGTTCAGTAAAATAGGCAGTACACCAATCCACAAATCAGCCATGTTATGGTGTTTTGATCCAAATGAAGCCCAATCAGGAAGCACCCAAAATAGCAAACACCATTTCTAACCAATGCATGTCCGCTGTGAGAGGGAGCAACGACCAACACTGGGAAGAGTGTTGAAATCTCTCCAGTCACACCACCGTGAGAGCGCCCAACCAGCGACGAGATCAATCCCCTCAAGAGCAAGCAGGATCTCTGCATCTGACATTGGTTGATTCTTTTTGTCTCACTCCCTTGTCCAGCATCTACTAGCAGCCTATAAGAATCCCTCAATCAGCCTTTCTTCTTCCTCGTTCTGTAATGCCCTGAGTTAGGGGTGAAAATTTCCTTTTTCATAAATAGCATGCATGCATGTATCTGTAGTAATAGCCAGATCAGTTTCTATCTCAAGCCCTGAAATCTCTAAAATCTATCCTGTGACCTCAAATGAAGATCAGATTGTTCAGATATGATCTATCAGTTTCTTTGAACTTAAAAGCCTTCAGAACCTAGATCCAATTCTATCCCTAACTCTCAGATTTATCAGCTCCTTCTGTTTTCGAAAACAGAAATACCTTCTATTACTTAAATACCCTAAGTTTCAGAAATACAGATTTAATCCAAATCTTGACCAAGTTCAGACCAGATTATTTCTGGAATATGATCATGGGTATGTCAATACCTTAATATAAAAAGTTGACAGCCATATTTCACCATTTAGACTCTTTTCACAAATCAGTCCAAGAATTATCGCAAAATAGTCCTTATCTGTTATTTGAAAATCCAAAAAGGCTAAAATCTCCAGATTAACTCCAAATTCAGAATTTCTTCGGCAAATCTTCTCAAAATGCTATTTGTCACAAGTTTCTCTTCTGTTCAAATTCCAAAATCTCATCCTAAGTACCAGAATTCAAAACCAAATGAAATTCAGATTTCAATTACCCTATTTTTAGTTTGTATCAAAAACTATTCAAACGTATCATATTTTATCAATTATCATTGCCAATTAACCTGTTGAATATAATCTACCAGATTAGTGAAATCAAATTCAACTCTAACCTTCCAAATCTCCAGAATTACAGATTGGTCCAATTGTGAAAATCAAATATTGCAAATCAGCCCAATTTCGACCAGGCTAGCTACTGTGCGCACGACCAGGAACTGCCGTGCTTGTGCGCCGTGATTGCTCATCGCCGGTGAGGCTTCGCCCGCGCTCGTGACCATGCATGCCGGTGCGCACGTGTCCCCACTCCAGCTAGTGCTGTGGCAAGGCCGCTGCTACGTCGACGACCAGTGCTGCTCCCGCGCGCGATCAACGGCTTTTTGTCAGCAACTCCTCGCCACGTCGCTTTGCCGCGCCAGTGTTGTCGCCACCGCTTGCTACAACTTTGCCAGGTCCCGATGAGGCGACACTGTGATCAACTGCAAGCCTGTCGCCGTCGCATCACCGTTCTTCGCTGTGTCTTCGCCGCTGTTGCTCCAGCACGCAACCAGTCAAGTCACCGGCTGCCAATTACTTCGTTGTCTCCTTCTTGCTTGCTTCGCCTGGCCTATTTATACACCACTGTCCCCCAGCAACTTCTTGTTTCACTGGAAATCAGCTAAGTCTCAAAATTCTCCTGTCCTGGTCTTCTTCTCCGGCGAGACCAGTTCGAGGCCTCACGGTGACAGCCTCAACCGCAGCCTCAACCACCAAATTGACCGCACTAGTAAGTTCCCCTCGTCTCCCTCATCGTGCTGTACCATTTAATTGAGCTATATTGCATCCAGTCGCCGGTGATCGCCGGAATTGGCTGAAAATCGAAGATTGCCCTGTTCCGGCAATGCAGGCCAAATCAATTCGAATTAGCCCTCGAACCTGTGAAGCAAATTGATCAGTGGGTTATTTCAAGCAAGCCTGTAAGCTTAGAATCCCTAATTAAACATCATTCGAAGCTTTTCCCAAATTCAAGCTCTACCAGAAAACCGGCGATCGTCGCCAGGCTTCTCCGGTGATCCTCCAGTCAATTTGATGCTACCAGAAGCTTCCCTATACCTCCTAGATGCTCTCCAAGCAAAGAATTAAGTTCTCTCGACTTGTAGCAAAAACCCCCAAATAGCAGTGTTCTTCTCCGGCACAGTTCACCGAAAAAGTGTTCCCGGCCATTTCAGCCCTCGAAACTTTGTCATTTAGATGTGCCTTAGCCTCCTGAGTATTTTTGTCTTCTAGCTCGACACCTAGATCGGCCTAGATTGGAAGTTATAGCCATGCCAAGTTTGTGTCCAGAACTGCTCCAGTGCAGCCAGTTCATCTCTGTTCATCATCAAATTTCTTGCTTTCCAGCCATTTCTTGCCCTAGATCCTGTTGACTTAATTGTTCCTGTTATCAATGCCTACCTCCCAGACAAAGTGGTGCATCATTTGGAGCTCCAGATCAAAAGTTATGCTAAGCCCTAGTTTTTGACATTGTCAGCTCTATGCCAGAGCTTGTCAGCCAGTGGCATTGACCTTGTTTACCTACTTCTGGTTGTGTAATTTGAAAATCACTTTGTCCACTAAATTTGTAGAGTTGTGATCTACATTTTATTCTACTACCACAAGTTAAAATAACCCCTCTATCATTCATCGACCCTATGTCGATGCTTTGAACCGAATGTCGATCTAAAGACGTTCGCTGTTTTTGAGCGAACCAGTCGCAACCTTGACATCATTCTGATATTTTGAGACATTTGGAACCTTGTAAACCTTTGACAACTAATCTTAACATTGGTTTCCTTAACTTAACCCTAATCAGCCTCTTAACCCAATCATTTCAGAATCATCAAGACTTCATCTTTGCATCATTGCATATAGTATAATAATGTATTGAAAAGATTATGATTATTGGTTGTTTGTTTGATTTGAGAGCAGATCAAGAGCCCGAGTTCGAGGACTTCACTGCGGACCCGTCGTCAACTGCTGTATTTTACGACGCGGAAGGCAAGTCATATCCTTGGTCATCTTGAACCTATATTTTAAATGTTGCTAAACATAACCTTGAATATAGGCAATATTGTATGTGAAAGATTGAGAATGATTGATTTATGAAATTGGCAGTACTAGACTGGTTATCGGTGAAATGTGAAATAAACAAGTTTTGAGCCATGAACTATTATATGTATTTATATACTTATATTCATGAAATAAAACCCCTAGCCGTGACCAGAAAAATGGTATGGATGGCTGTAGCACTGGAGGTGCTAGACTGCAAAGGAATGCAGGCACTGAAGGTGCAGGGTTGTGGATGGTCTGGTCACTGGCATATAAGGACTAGAACCTTGTGTTGTGCATCTAGTGGCATGAACAACGTGCTAACCGCAAGCCTGGTATGGGACAGGCCTGAACAAGTAATTATGTGGATCGCACATGAAACCCCTGCATGAGATGTGTAGTGATGCACGATAAACACGGAGCGCGGCTCCCACACATATCACTGAAGGTGATCAAGTACGCTGACCCAGTAATGGGAATAAGCAATGGGGTGGAGGTTTGGATACAACCTGCCACAACTGTGCCTCGCTGAGAGCCACAGGGTCGGGGGTGAATTGTAAGTGATACATAACAAAAGTTCTTGTTATTTTCACCTTGCCGCTCACAGTATGAAGTGAGTCAGGGGTCCAATCATTTTGTTATGATAGGAAAGGTTTGAAAGTGGAATATCTTGCGGGTAAATTTGTACCTCTCTGCAGAGTTAAAAATGTATTCGAATACTCCGAGCTCCCGGGTTTTATAGGAGTCTGCTGCGGTGGATTAAATCCACGGGGTGTGACACAAGTACTATTTTCTAAATAAAATATGTTTAAATCAAGATTACCCAAATGACATGTGTTGTCATGATAAGGAGTGCTACCGTGGGCTGTCGTGTGTCGACGTGTCGCAGTAGTGCTATAATCTAGTGAACATGAATGATGATGTTATATTATAAAAAGTGCTGCCATGAGATGAGGTATGAAAAAAAAAGGATTATTTTACAAATATCCATAATTCTTGACTAGTCTAGGTTCATATCATCACTACTATATATATCTACTCTTACCTATGACTTGCTGAGTACGTAAGTGCTCACCCTTGCAACATTCAACTCAATAGATGGAGCCTACCTTGATCAAGATGATGGCACGGAGTACTACGTGGATCCAGAAGGAGGAGAATCAGTTCCGCCAGAACCCTGAAGTGTGTTGTTCTGCCGTCAACTTCTTTTGTGGGAGGGTCACCTATCTTCTGCTGTGTAGTTAAATATTTTGTTAAACCCTGAATGCCTTGCAGGCATTGTAATCCTCTTTATGTAATATTAAGGCCAGCAGGCCACACTGCTTAATATTTTGTAAGTACTCTGTTGCAATGTAATATACTCCTGTGTTTGACTCATCCTGGAAAGTCAAAGGGTTATGGTTGAGACTAGCTGCGGCGAGCTAGGTCTCTACAGGAGTAGTCGTTGTCCCAGTCTCGGGGCGCGACACGTTCTTTCCTGTTAATCTTTCATTTCTTGCCTAAGTCCTGAGAAGGCATGAAACATGATTGATTTTGCTTATGCGTTCATTTTTCTTGATCGACCTTAAGAGAAATCGTTCATATATCCATCCTTCATCTGTTCTTGTACAGAAATCTCACCAAAAACATCCAAGGATAACAGTTTTCCCAAGTCTTCTTCTTCGGCCACAGTGAGTATTACTCTGTTTTCAGATCTTGAGCAGCTTCCCTTTAAACTTCAAATTCGTGCTCTTTACTGAACCATTTTTTCGGATTCTTGTTGCTGTGTGTTCACCACTCCCTTAGCTTCATTTTGGCCATCTTTAATCGGTATTTTTTGATCTGTATGACAATGACAATTGATGAAACAGTTCAGCCCCGCTGCTTTTCTATTTTTGCATAATCAGCCCCTTAGATGGCCTCACAACTGCTCGAGTCTGTTGAATGCATTATAGATTAGCTCATTTCCTACAACTTTTCTGTTGTTCACTTTCAGAGATAAGTAATGTATCAAGGTGTTTTTTTTGTGTTTTTCGAGTTTTAGTCTTTTCGTTCAAGAGTCTGACGAACGGAAGTTAAGCCAATCCTCGACCAATCCTCTGTTTGTGATCCGTTTGAGACCTAGCCTTGGTTTTTGCACTAGGCTTTCCCAGATACTAATATGCGGAATTACGGGATCTTACTCGGAATTACCGAAACCCAAAGGTTGATCGAAAACACAGTTCAAAGTAATTGCACAACTCTTTATTTCAAAGAGGGCTTTACATGTCGAGCGTTAGACATACTTGCCTACGTCGAAGGAACTATAAGGATATATGATCTAAGGCTGTAATAATATTCGATGATCTAAACTAGACCTATTACAAGGTATTTATAGTCCAATTGTGTGAGTATGTATCAGACTCAGTAACCTAAATGTATTAGACTCATATAACTAACTAACCCAAAACAGATAAGCTTAGTTATACATATTCGGATCGGATTGCAATTCTGAATAGGGAATGAATTCCTTTTCATGGTCACGGACCCATCCATGGTCGCGAAACCTTTCCGAACATGGTTAAGGTCACGAAGCCGTATGCGATCAGGACTTGGTCGCGAAGCCGTATGCGATTAGGACTTGAAGATCCTCCCGGATCATGACTCCCTTGTTGAGAAGGAGCCAACCCCTGTTGCGACCTCTCCATCAAACTGGAGATGTGGAAATTGGGTTCCATGTTCTCTAGTGTACTACTTTGCCGCACGTGCTCGTTGATCTTTCCAACCGATTCGAAAAGTTTCCTTTATGCCACTACGGGTGGTAGTCACCTTCTCCTCCAGAATCATATCTTCACGTAGAGGTTCGTCTCGTTAATAGACCAAGTCTTCAACAGATGGTACTATAGTATCTGGATCATCATCCAGCATTGAAGGCTCAAAGAGTTTGAGGTGCTCAACATTGACAACCGAGTAAATATCCATGTATGGAGGTAACTCGAGCTAACAAGCATTATTACCCACTTTCCGCAAAATCCAAAAAAGACCATAACGAATGGGTTTGAGTTTCTTACCTTCACCTTTAAGTCTCTCCTTACTCAGATGTAACCATACCATATCACCTTCTTGAAATTGCGCATCAACTCGGTGCCGATCATGTCGGACCTTGTACTTGAGTTGAGCTTTCAGCAAGTTCTGTTCAACTTCTCGATGGAGTCGTTGAATACCTTCTAGGAACTTTTGTGCTCGATCCTGATCAGATGCTTCCTTACTGTTCTGTGCTGAGGTAGGAATCACAAATTCCATGTCGAATGGACTCTGTGGTATAAATCCTAAACAGACCTCAAACGGCGACTTTCCAGTCGAACCATGCACTGCTCAATTAAAAGCAAACTGCAGGTACGGTATGCTTTCATCCCAGGTCTTCAGGTGCTTCGAGTTATATCCTCTCAAAAGATGAACGACTGTGCGATTTACCACCTCGGTTTGACCATCAGTTTGTGGATGAAAAGCAGTACTCCTCTTTAGCTTGGTGTCCATCATCGTCCAGAGCGATCGCCAAAAGTGACTAAGAAATCGAGTATCACGATCAAACACAATAGAAGTCGGCAGTTCGAAGTGTGTCCAAACGTGTTGAAAGAATACCCAAGCTCCTTCTTCTCCCGTGATAGTCTTTTGACAAGGTATAAGAATAATCATTTTGGAGAACCGATCAACGACCACGAATAGATAGTCGTTGCCACGTCGGGTCTTAGGCAATCCTCCCAAGAAATCCATGGATATGCTCTCCCATGGTCGCGATGGAATTGGCAAAGGAGTGTACAAACATAATTTTCGGTTTGCCAGTTTCGAGATGTTGCAGAGACCACAGCCTCGAACAAAACTAGCCACACCTTGCTGCATACGTGGCCAAAACACATGTCGGTGAAGATTTTGCAACGTCTTTGTAACCCCAAAGTGACCAGCTACCTTCGATGTGTGCGCTTCTCGCAACCATTGAATTCGAGGTGCTCCACGAGGTATGCAAAGTAAGTTGCCCTTGTACAAGAGTCATTCTCGATGAACGAACTCCGTAGGTTTCCCTGTTTCGATCTCAATCAGTGCTGTTTGAAAATCAGGGTCTTCACTGTACATAGTGGCATAGCCATCATGACATGAGGGCTTGATCTGCATGAACGCTGATAAGCAGAGGGTCGTAACTGGTGGTCGCGACAACATGTCCGCCAATTTGTTGTGTACGTCCTTCTTGTACTTAATCACCAGATTAAACTGCTGCAGATATGACATCCACTTCATGTGCCGAGCTTGTTGTAGCTTGGACTGAGTTTGCAAATATTGCAACGGTTGATGGTCGGTGTGGACAACAGTCTCTTTACCCAAGAGATAACACCGCCAATGTTTCACGGCCTGATGCAGTGCACATAACTCTTTGTCATAAGTCGGGTAGTTCTTTTGAGCTCCCTGGAATAACTCGGAGTGATATGCCACTAGTCAACCTTCTTGCATTAGCATTGCACCCATCGCATAACCTGAGGCATCGATTTCTAGCTCGAATGGTTTCTGGAGATTCGGCAAAGCTAACACAGGCGCCTCGCTGATCTTCCTCTTCAGCAAGAGAAACGTGTCCTCATGTTTCCCTGTCCACTCAAACTTCTGATCGATACTGGTTAATGCATGCAATGGAGAAGCCATAATCGAGAAGTGTCGGATGAACTTCTGAAGATATTGGCATGCTCCCACAAAACTGCGCATGTTTGTAACTGTTCGCGGTCACGGCCACTCGCGAATCACTTGTACCTTATCTGGGTCGATTTGCAACGTACCATTGCCGACCAGGAATCCTAGGTAAAGTAGAGTTTGCTAGCCAAACTCGTACTTCTTACGGTTGAGGCGAGGTCGATGTTGCCGAAGCTGTTCGAACATCTTTTCGACATGAATGAGGTGCTCATCCCATGAACGACTATAGACTAGTATGTCGTCGAGGTAAACAATCACAAAGTCATCGATCAATTGTCTCAATACGTCATTCATAAAACGCATGAAGGTTGCCGGGGCGTTGCAGAGACCAAATGGCATGACCAGTCATTTGAACAGACCTTGTCGTGTTTTGAACGTAGTTTTCCACGTATCCTCCTCTCGAATGTTGACCTGATGTTATCCTGACTTAAGATCCAACTTGGAGAAGACAACAACATGCTTCAATTGGTCTAGCAGGTCATCAATATGAGGAAGGGGGTACCGGTTCTTGATGGTGATCTTGTTCAGTGCTCGGTAGTCGATGCACATACGCCAAGTCGCATCTTTCTTTGGCACTAACACCACAAGAGATCCACAAGGTGAACTACTCGATTGAATGACACCATCGTTCAACAACTCACCAAGTTATCTCTTGATCTCTTCATTCTCCAATACTGAGTTGCGATACATACTCAGATTGGGCAGTGTTGCATCGGACACAAGTTGAATTTTGTGCTCGACTGGACGTTTCGGCGGACGACCCTGGGTAGTATCAACAGATCACTGTATTTCTCCAGCAGTCCCGACAAATGACCAGAATCCTCTCGGCATGCCAACGATAATGCTGGTCGAGTACCATCACCTTGACCAATGGGTCGAATCATGACAAGCACATACTTGTGACATGCATTAACAATTCGTTTGGCTTGATTTACGGTAATCAAGTTCAAAGTGTTGACATGGATGTCTTTACTAATCACGAACTTAACTCCGTCTTTGGTGAGGTCGTACTCTTGCGCTCGCCGATGGAAGTGAGCGTCTCGATCATACGGATACAGACTCCCAAAGATCACCTGACAGATATCGATAGGGACAACATCGCATTGCACCTCATCGATGTATCGTGCAGATGTAAACCAACCCAGTGGATATGGTCGCGGTTGTGTGGTTGTCTTCAAACCAAGTCGCCGAACCAGTCCAGCGGAGACCAGATTCTTCTGACTTCCGGGATCGAATATTGCTGCGACCACTTCGTGCTTCTCCCGGATGTTGATAGTGAACAAGTCCTCCATTGGGTGATGGTCGTTCGGTGGATCCGAACCCTTCTCCTTCGGCATTGCCATCAGAGACAAAGTCGTATTCGCCTCATTAACCGAATTCACTCGGACAACTTCTTCGTCGGGTGATGTCGCAGTAGCCATGGTTGTTCTTTCCCCTGGTTCATTTTTCTTTGGTCGAAGTTCAGGATGAAGCTTGTAGCATTTGTCCTTGGTATGTCCCGCGACTTGACAATGTTCACAAAAGGCACCCGTGCCCGATTTTGAAGCGTTCTTCTTCAGACTCGGCTTTTTCTTTGTTAAGGTCGCACTTTCCTTTGTGCTTTTGTCGCTGCGGGATTTGTTCTTTTTCTCAATCGCCATAGCAGTTGTGCTTGCGGTCGCGATGTCTTGGACGCCAAACAGACTTAGCTCAGTATTGATCATTTTCTGAAGTCCAGATGTGTCGTGGTATTGCGAATACCCCGACAGGTTTTGTGGAAGACCCTAGCGAAGAAAAGACGATGCAAGCTGACCGTGCGACTGGTCCTCTCCCGCCGAGCAAACTCAGCAAGTGACACGAAGGCTTATACATGTTCGGGCCTCAGTGGAGGCCCTAGTCTTGTCGGCGTGCTCCCAACCGGAGTTGGCTAGGGGAGCTCTCTCGGGGGAGAGAAGGCTCCGGAGCACACCTATTTGATTGTCTATGTGTAAAAATGAACTATCTCCTTTTACATGAGGTGTTACAAGGGCTTATATACCCCTAAAGAATGCAAAAAGACTAAACTACTCTGCCTGGCACCGTTGGATCGAGGGGCAGCGACGTCCTTGCTCCGGTCAGGAACCTTGGATGCTTGACAGGTGTCCGCTGATTCCCGAGGTGCTTCTCGCATGATCCTCACGTGACACGGGACCGGAGACCCTTGTCTTCGGAAGGCGGCGCCCGGGACAAGCCACCGTGGTGCCTTGGCGGTGCCCGGGGCAAGCCATCGGGGGGCCTTGTCCCCGGGCAAAAGGCGACGCCTGGAACAAGCCACCAGGGGGCCTTGTCCCCGGGCAAAAGGCGGTGCTCGGAACAGCCCACCGGGGGGCCTTGTCCCCAGGCAAAAGGTGGCGCCCGGGACAAGCCACCGGGGGCTTTGGCGGCGCCCGGGGCAAGCCACCGGGGGGCCTTGACCCCGGGCAAAAGGCGGCGCCCGGGACAAGCCACCAGGGGGGCCTTGTCCCCGGGCAAAAGGCGGCGCTCGGGGCAAGCCACCGGGGGGCCTTGTCCCCGGGGAAAAGGGCGTGCCTCTTACCTGGACTTGATCCCGTGGAGATTTCCCCCGACAGTAGCCCCCCATGCCCTCCAGGGACGAAGTTTGAGTCCCCGGGGGGGATGGTCCGTGTTACCGGGAACATGTCCTCCGGGACATATCTCTGGGACAGTGATGCTTTGATTCCTGCGCCCCGCGTTTATGGCCGCGCCGTCGTTCATTAAGGCTTCGTCTCGAAGGGAGCGCGCCGTTCGGCCATAATGGCCGCTCGCGGTTTGAACTAGCGATGCCTCATTTTGCGCGCCCGTCCTTTCGTTTCCCGCGTGCTATTTGAATTGAAAGGCGCGGATGCAGCACGAAGGGCCACGTGGCACCCATCGGGGCCGCGTTTGGCCCCTATAAGTAGGGCCTTGAGGGGCCCAGAGAAGCCACTCCAACCTTCAACCCTCAAACTCCATTAGCGAGCTTAGTTCTTATGGTAGCCCCCTTCCCGAAGCTCAGTCCTGGAAGCTCAGCCACCAGAAGCCCCAAGCCCTTTTCTTTAGTCTAAGCCACCGGAAGAATTAAATGGGACCAAGGGCCGTGCCAAGGCCGCTGAGGTGCCTCCAGAGGAAGTCACCGCGGACTTCCTCTGGGCCTCGGAGTTCACGTCTGGGGACCTGGAGTCCCTTGTGGACCGGGGGGTGGTCGTGGACGGGGACGTCCGGATCCCCTCAAAGAAAGATGGAGCCCCCCGCCCTGGGCCCGGGGAAGTGGTGGTCTTCGAGGCCTTCCTCGAGGCCGGGCTCTGGCTCCCGGTGCGCCCGTTGCTCCGGGAGTTTCTCAAGGAGTACGGGGTGGCACTGAACCACCTGACGCCGAACGCCTTCGTTCGGATGGGCCTCTTCATATGGCTATTAGAGACAGCCACCGGACAAGAGCCAACGCTTCGGCTGTTCCGGTACTTCTACGAGCCGGCGGCGAGGAGCTCCCACCTGGTGAAGGGAGGGCTGAAGTCCCCGTTAGGCTCGGTGATGATCCAGCTGCTGCCGTCCCGGGTAGCGGAGTACCCAGTAGCGGCCTCCCGGGACCAGGGGGACTGGATTCGGAGGTGGTTCTACCTCCAGGTCCTGGACGACGAGGTGATGTACTCACCGGATCCCCCCTCCTACAGCTGGTCATCCGCTCCCAAGCCCCCGGTGTGGACCGAGGAGGAGCTCAAGCTCCTCAGCAAGGTGGTGGGCTCCCGGGGCGTCCGCTCTGTGAGGGACACCGCAGAGGAGCTGACGCTGCTGAAGATCTCCCCCTTCTCGCACGGGAGGAGGGGGATCGGGATGTGTCCGGCCCAGCGGCCCCCTCAAAAGCCGGTGACCCAACATAAGTCCCCAGCTACTTCGCTTGTTTCTCATTAATTTTTCTAACTCTTTATCTCTTGTAGTCCGGCCGTATCCGGCCGGCCGGGAGAAGGCGGAGAACCTCCTCGGGAGGTATTATGCCGATGAGCACAAGCGAATCGTGCGCATCATCGAGGAGGGTCCTCCCCGGAACTTGGTGGCCGAGGCCTTCGGGCTGAGGCTACCGGCAAGGACGCCTCTCCCCACCCCCGGTTCCCACAAGAGGGGGAAGGAGGTCACCGGGGGCTCTGAGCCGAAGCGAGCCAAGGCTCAGAAAGCCCCTGGTCCATCGACGACACTGGGCTGTACGCCCGTGAAGACCTGGGACGCGGCCCCCGGGTCGGGGCGCGCGCGGGCACCCCCCCGTGGCGAAGTGACGCTGCCCCCCCCGAGAACTCCAGGGGGCGGTTGTGAGGGACCACGCACTGCAGTGGGCCCCAGGTGTGCACTTACCCCGACTGCCCAGGATGCAGTCGTGCATAGAGTAATAAACAGACAACAGCTCAACTTGGTTTATAGACCAAAAGCAATATATGGCCGTCGGGCCTTAATACAAATCGATATACAAAGGCCAACAAGGCCAACTACTAGATTTTATGAAAGTAGTTTTCTTTGGTCTCCAAGACCATCCCATAGGAAAAAACTTGAGTACAGCACGTAACCCTTCTAAACTCCGGGTGATCCTGCTTCTCTCATCTCCAGCTTCTCTTCAACTGTATTTTCGTTATTAAGCAAGGGTGAGTACAAAGTACTCAGCAAGTCTCTATATAAGAATTTATCCAATGCATGACAGGCTATGTCTAATTTAACAGTCTATGTGGTACAGAATAGTAAATTTCACAAACACATTTCCAAAGCGAATTTAAATACAATTGATTAGCAAAATGATGGTAGAAAACATTTATATGATCCAAGAGTTAAATCTGGGCAAAACCTCTCAGTTTGCCCCTTTTTGTCTAATAATTTATTACTATTGTACTATCCAGTTACTACCCATGGCATACCCCCGTCCGGGGGTATGGAGTACTTGAATACTTTTTAACACTCTGCAGAGGGGCACCACTTACCCACATGAGTCCATCAATCTTCCCAGTCAGGCCAATTACACGCACATTATTGCATGCAACTAGATTGAGGAGACAAGGCTCTCAAATACATTGTATTAATAATATCCCTGCCTGATAATTTAACCGCACTGGTCATTCTTGTCGTTGTGAGGTACCTCAGCGAGAAGTACCCATAGACCCAAAATTCACAAGTTACTCAAGGTCAGAGTAACCACACGAACTCTCCCCTCACATCTCACCCTCACCCATTTAGGCCTTAAGTTTAGACAACTAAACTTAGAAAGATCCACCCCAAACATCTTAGTTTGGAGCTTGAATGAGAGCGACCACCTTGCAAGGATAAAATCGATACGCAGCAGTCTACTGGCCGAGTTCAATTACTTGATCATGTGGTTGGCACGTTAATATGCCCATGGTCGTTTAGCAAAATTGGTTATATCCTTATTTATTAGGGTGAGGTACTCAACCACTGTCCCACTTAAGCAAAAGTTTCCCACCAATTATACCATCCTCACCACCACTATTTATTGGTTTTCAAATAAGCATCATTATTCAAAATACTTTTAAGGCCCAGTAAGGATGTTCCACCCAAGGTGGCGTCGGATCCTTAAGGCCTCAATCAATTAGCAAGGATATTCCACTCACGGCGGCCCGGATCCTTACTATCTCAACCGATCAGTAAGGATGTCCCACTCACGGTGGCTCAGATCCTTACTATCCTAACAGATCAAATTCATTTGTAAAACTCTTACCATCAACTGCTTGTGATTAATCATTTTCATGCAGGTACTTATACTTTATCAAAACAACATACATAAGCCTTTGCAATATATGGGTTTAATATGATCAAGAAATAGGGACTTGCCTTGCTTTTCACGGGATCCAGCAGAATGAACAACCAGGGCACTGATGTCTTTGAGCTCACTTCACTTGGTATCTATTTCGATGTCAATCAATAAGCAAGCAAAAATAATAGTTAGTATATTTGTTTATAAATATATATGTGTTTATGATTGATAGGGTTTAAGTGGTCGAATGTTGAGATAAGATTAAAAAGAATGGTCGAAAGGTGGTTGATAAGCTTGGTCTAGGTTGGATTAACTTAGAAAATAGGGATAACTTTATCTAGTGTTTGGATGGATGATCAGATTATATATGTGCAAGTTTGGAGATAAGGTGGACAAGGTGACACGAATGGATTTTCGATCTCAGGTTCCTAGGGTTGCAAACGACATAAGCATGTCGACGAGAGCGATATCGGACATAGGCTGACAAAGCTTAGGTCGGCCTTTTAGGGTTTTTGTTGAGGCTCGAATACTAAAATATAACTAGCGCTCTAGTTGAATGGTCGAAATATGGTTCTTTCGTTGAGAGTCATGATTACTACGGTGAAGACAAATTCTAGGTTGAACACGAACGCGGTGACATTCGGACGACGACGAATGACATTCGTCTGGGATGACAAAACTGGAAATAGGTCAAGATAGAGTTTTCTTGTCTTGCGACAGTTGAAGAAAATGTAGAACATGGCTCTATAAGCTTAGTAGACAAAGTGGTCTTCAATTTGCTCAACCAGAAGTGGACAATGTGGCCCAATGTCACTGGCTGGCATAGACTGACAAGGTCTAAGAATGGCATTGGCCTGGTTTATGAGATTTCCAGTGGACAAAAAGTGTTTTGATTCAAGCATTTGGTGCATCATATAGTAAGGTATCTATTTGACAAAGTTGTTTTTACAGAAAAGTCCAGAGAGTCTAGGATTTTGCAAAGACATCCCTGGACACAGTGAACTGAATGTCTGGCTGCTATCCAATTCTAGGGTTTAGAGCATTTGATCGAATTGTTGAAGTTTTTCTTCACCAACTAAGTCTGGGAGGTAGGCGAAGGTAACAGGAACCTGTTGGTAGTGGTTTTGCGAACTTGGATGACCAGACGATGATAAACGGCGACGAGGAAATGCGGTGACGACACGGCAAAACAGGAGTACTAGACATAATTTTGGCATAGCCATATTGGTAATTCTATGTGGCACTAGCAATCGAGGTAGTGGAACTTTATGCTCAGGAGGTCATGGCCGTGGCATTGGACAAGGTCTTGATGACGGCAATGGCCGGCGGCGACTGGGCGGCACGCCGGCGGCACGGTGCAGCGGGTAAAAATATCCAAATCGAGGTTTGGCGATGTGCTCTAGAATCCTGCTGTTTCTGGAGTTGGTTAGGGCTAAAATACACTATCTGGTGCAGTGGAGTTGGCTGAGGGTTGAGCGGTGATGAACGGCGACGAACTATAGTTCAGAGGCGGTGGGGTCACCGAGGACAGTCTAGCAGGGACCTCTAAGCAGCAATTAAACTCTACAGTTAGGTTTAGGCAAGCCTAAAGATGGTGATACCGGAAGGAATTGGTCGGCGGCGAGCTCAACACAGCGAATTTTGGATTTGGCATCACCGGCGACTCGTGCAGCACTCGAACGGAGAACTCAGCCTACACAAAACTTTAGCCTCTGAGACTTAGCAGCTTCACGATTAGGGTTGAGGCGATCCTTCTGACGTGGCTGGATCCTCTGGCGCACGTCTCCGGCGGCCGGACGGCGAAGCCCTAATTTAATTTAAATACTGTCTGAAGGCGGGAGCGGTGGCCGGCGGCGATACAACTACGGCGACGGCTCAGGGTGTAACTATGGTACACAAAGAGGCTACTGGGCAAGGAGGAACTCACTGGCGTTCACTGGAGCACGGCGTTGTCGACGGTGATGCACCCGGAACACGGCTGGAGTCTCGTTGGCAATGTCTGGGCACGCTCTGGTGTGTCTGGACAATGTCAATCACTGGCAAGGGGTGTCTACAGGGTACAAGAGATAGAATTTTGGAATTTTGCTCGCTTCAAAGTGTTTAAAATATGTCTTTTACTTCAGCATGAAGGTTACCAGAATTTTTTCTACAGTCTTCTGCTGATTCCTGAATTTTCCTTGTTTGAAAAGTCTAGCATAAGGTGGCATTTTAGGTGTAGGTATGTATGTGTATATTTTTTGTTGTTTGTTGGCTTCATGGGTAAGTAAAGGTGGTATAAATACATGTGTACATTTAGGCATAGATAGATACATGAGTATTTGTGTGTATATGTGGTCTGAATGTGTCTGTAGAATTTAAAAGATTTGTGTATGTGTTTACTCCTGTAGTTGTATATGTGTATACTGAACTGTGAAAAGTGATCAAATAAACTTATTTGGTTGAGAAGTTTTAGGACTGGTATGCAAGCACACTGAGGCTTAAGATTTCAGAAAAATCTAGGAGGAAGCTCTTCTGGAATTAGTTGAACTGAAGTCTGAAAATATTAAGTAGGGTAGTTTGGGTAATTAGGAATTCTGGTTTTCGAAAATAGAACTAGGGTTTATGTTCTGGGGTTAAAACAAAAAGGAAATCATTTAGGGTAGATCTTTTTTTAAAAAAAAACATTTATGCTCTATTTTTGGGATATTACAGCTGTGGAGCCGCGGGAGCTTGCGCACCTCCCCAGGGCCTCCGGAGAGGCTTGGGGAAAGGAACCAGCCAACGATGGGGGGGCGTCCGATTCGGCTGTTGCACTACCCGCGGCCCTGGCGCCGCAGGAGCCGGAGAGGCCGGAGGTTCGATTTGCGGAGGCTTCCCCTCTGCGCGTCAAATGGCTGGTAGACGAGGGGGGGTGCCCCTCGGTCTACGAGGTCTCCCCGGCGACGGAGGTCCCGGGGACCTCGCGGCCTGGAAAGGGGAAGGGGCTCCTGATCCCCCCTAGGGAGGGACCCCCTCCGAAAGTTCGTCGGCCTCCTCCTCGAACACCTCCTCGGCGGCAAGGACGCCGGCCACCGCCACTCCGGTTCTCATCACCCCCGCATCTTTTGCAAGGGGGCCCGGCGTCGGTCCCGATGGGTTCGGCGTCGTCGGGAGGGAGACCCCCTTGCTGTCCGCGGGGGAGGTCGACCAGTTCGCGGAGAGTCTGCAGACCCGGAAGGTCCAAGAATACGTCTCGCAAGGGATGCTTTGCGAACGCTGCGGGGAGCTTCAATCTCTCCGGATCCAGGTTCGTTCTCGAGTCGGTGGCTTGTTTTCTTCGGGACAAACTCTTGCGCTTGTAGGGGGCAGCCATCGCCTGGGGCATCGTGGCGCGCTTCAATAGCGCGCTGAAGGAGGCAGAGGGGAAGGCCGCCACCCACTTGGAGCAGTGGGACGACGCCCTCCGAGAGTTGGCCCGGGTCCGGGCCCAGATCCACACCTCCGAGAACGCCCACGACCGGCTCTGGAGGGAAGCGAAGGCCAAGGAGGATGCCCTCCGGGAGTTCGAGGGCTCCATCGTCTGGGCAGTGGCAGACACGAGCCGTTCCGTCCGCTTAGCCCTCGAGGTGCTCGGAGTGAGCCTCAGCCCGGGAGGCGCCTTGGACGTGGCGCCGGCGTCGCTCGCGGAGGCTATGCGTTTTCTCAACGCACAAGTCTCCGTGATCCCGGAGGCCGCCGATGCCCTGGCACGGTGAAAGGGATCTAGGATATCGACTAGAGGGGGGTGAATAGGCGATTTTAACAAATTATCAGTAAAACAAACAATTTAGTAAATGAGAGCAAATAAATAACACAAGATGAACAATGAACAATTTCAACATAAGGATATATCCCGTGGTGTCAGTGATTTGCCAATCACCCCTAATCCACGTTGAGGCAAACTCAAATCTCTAACCGCTCCTCTATCCAGTCAACCTTCTCTCGAAAAGTGACTTAGATCTTGAGCCGGATTAGTGTGATGAGTTATCCAAAGCCCGATTTCACTAAGGATGCACTTTACCGCTCCGGCAAGGCGTGCTCAACCCTTTCACAAGACGTTTTGAGGCTTCTTCACAATCTTCCTTGAAGAGCTCTCCAAAACCTTTCTCCTAGCCGTCTAGGAGCCGGAAAACTCCAAGAGTAACAAGCCGGTGATGATCACTTAGCCTTCTTCTAGTGCCACAAGATTGATTTAATGATCTAAATGCAATGCACTAGAAGATCTCAAATGTACACTCTCACAAATTCGAGAATTTGAACCCTAGAGTGTATAAAACTAGCTTAAGCTCTCAAGGATGGTGACAATGCTCAAAGTTATGCCAAAAGATATGAACAGGGCCGTGCATGGGATTATATATACCCCCCACAATAAATATAGCCGTTATAGGCCGTTGGGACAAAAAGATCACTTGGCGGTCAGACCGCAGTTATATGCCTGGTCAGACCACCGCAATTATAACGGCATTAAACAGGTGCAATAAATGCTCAACTGCCCTTGTCAGGCACACACACGGTCAGACCGGAGACAATTTCGGTCAGACCGTGAAACTGTCCAGAGACGACACAGTTTCTGGACACGTTATACGGTCAGACCGATAAATACGGACAGACCGGCCATACGGTCAGACCGTAGTTCAAAAGCACGGTCAAACCGATTTCTCGGTCAGACCGGTCTAATCAAACAGTCAGACCGTCATAGCTCAAAAACACCAGAAGGATAAATCAAGAAGTTCCAGGAGACTAACCTAGGACTTAACTACGGACAGACCGACCTTTTTAAGGAATAAATAATACTTAGACATAACGTCGGTCAGTCCGAGATCCTATTCGGTCAGTCTGTGTGTTCGGTCAGACTGGTCTAACAAACAGTCAGACCGATTGAGACAGTGCTGAGTAGAGATGAGCTGAAACAAGCATTTTCAAAGTATATGACCTTCTAGTATGAAATGCAAGTTGATTTTATGATTTGTGGCACATAGATGAAGTATTACGTGATACACCACATGCTCCTCTTAATAGTACGGCAACTATCCTAAAATCCGGTCAAAATTCTTCTCTAATCACCTTAGACCGGTAAAAATGGAAAAGACCCTATTTCGTACCTTTGCCTTTTGATCAATGCCCTTTCTTCATCATGAGGCTCTTTCTTTGCCTTTCATTAACCTGTCTTTTAAGTTTCTTCTTGACATAACTAGGCATGTAACGTTAGTATAGCATTTGTAGTTGTCATTAATTACTAAAACACTCTTTAGGGGCCTAGAAGCTACAATCTCCCCCTTTTTGGAAATTGATGACAACATAAAGAGTAGATGAATGAGTTTTAAGAATAAAGGGAATTTTACAATAAGCATCGAAGAATAAGACACTCCCCCTAAATGTATGAATAGGAGAATTTTGGCATATTAGTGGAGTTCAAGCATATGTATAAGATGCTATCTCAATTCATTCATTATATGAGCATGAGGTATCACAAATAAGACATGGTATCACAAATAAGACATTCAATTCTACACATGATATCATCATCACAAGGTCATATGAGAATAACATAAGCATATCTCATATATCATGAAGTAACAATCTCATATAAGAGTCATCCAACATAAATGTCATCCACATAGATCATAAAAGAGATATTCAACTAAACAAGTTAATTCAAACTTTACACCAAAAGTTTTCATCAAAAGTTTTCAGTTAAGGTTCATCTCTCCCCTACTCTTCTACTTCTACTCTCTTCTCTCCCCCTTTGGCATCAATTGCCATAAAAGCTAAGAATCGGCGGGAGCATCATCATCGGAAGGATGGTGAGGAGTCTGAGGGAAACGGGTGTAGAAGTGAGCGGAGAAGGCGTCAAAGCGCTGCTCGAACTAATCCTGGCGTGACGAGAAGGTCTGGAACTGATCATTCAATGCCGCCAAATCTGAGCGAGCGAGCTCAAGCCCCTGGAGAAGAGTAGCGAACTGATCCATCATCGGCTGATGGAACTGCTGCTGGAACTGTGTAAACCAGGCGGGGGCTTGGCTAGACTGAGCTGTCTGCTGTGCCTGAGGTGGAGGAGGAGGAGGCATAGGCTGAGCCTGCTGCTGCTGCTACTGCTGCTGCTGATGCTGTGCACCATGGCCTCGAGCCAAGACGCGCGGGTTGACACTAAACGGCTTATAGCCGATATGTCTGATGTCGCATGAACCGCGAGGGAACTTCGTCTTCTGGAGCAGCAAGGACATGATAAATGGAGCATAGTAGAGATTCGGCAGAGTGGTCGCCGAGACATCCTCAATTTTCTTCAAGATAAATGAGACAATGTTGATCCGATGAGTCTTGAGGATGTGGTCGATGAAGTTCCAGTAGTAATCCCGGACCGCTTCTCGATTTCCACTCTTTGGATGGATCGTGGCTCGTACGATTTTGTTGACTACAGCAGGGAGGACTTTGAGACCTGTAACGGTGCCAGGTACAATCCCCTGTCCACCTCCCAGCTGCTCATAAAACTGGAGCCAGTCATCCTCATGGAGGTAATCCTCATCCTCCATATCGATCCCCTCCTTCATTTCCTCATAGTTTAACTTGTTTGCCGCAGCAAACTCCTCAAATGTGGCCTCGTAACGCCTAGAACCTGTCATCCATATGATCTGCTGGTCCGCCCATCTGATCTCGACCGTAGCATAAAACTGTCTGATGGCAGTGGCGTTCTACGGGCATTTGTGCTCCACAAAGTCATACAGCCCTATATCCTTGAAAATCTGCACCAAAGGAGCCATGATGGGCTGATTCACAACATAAGCCCATTCGATCCATTTGTGTTCGAAGATATTCTTGTGGATCAAATGACCGTAGAAGGCATCCTGCTGTGTCATCGTGTGGAAGTGAGGAGTAGAGGCGTCATTCTCATGATTGTAGGCATAGATGGTCCTAGCCTTTGTATAGTCGCTTGAAGTCCAATTCCTCTTCGGGACTTGATAAGCGTGGACGTTTATTTCATCGTCCTCACTCTTGATGTCCATGCCCCTGTGAGACGATCCACCACGATGTGACGACTGTTCTGTCTCTGAATCTCCGGCCGAGGGCACCCAATCATCATCCCGAGAGTCGCTACGGCTCGAGGTTTGAGCCCTTTTTGGCCGCTTTGCCAATTTCTTCTTATTTGTCTGGACGGAGATATTTCCTTGAGGACCACGGCCACTAGAAGATTTGCAAGAGATAAAGCAGATTAGATACTCAGAGGAAGAGAAAGTGAATTGATAAGATAACAGATTAGCAAACTCTGGCTCTGCTGTTGTAGTCGGTCAGGCCGAAAAAGGGGCGGTCAGACCGGCGCAACCGTAGAGTTAGGGTTTGGCATGATTTCTGGGATTTAGGAGAAATTAAGATGCAATGTGGACAGATATATGTGCGAGAATACTTATTGCATCAAGGGGATGAATCAATTTCAGGATATTGAAAGGATTTAAACTAGATTCACCAAAATTGCCCTAGACCCCGTGAAGAACAGGAAACACAAAGATAAATAAGGGAGATCTGAGCAATATACCTAGAAGACATGATTTGGAGATGATCTTGAACCACGGTATGTCCGAGCTTGACGAGGGTTTGACCGGAGAGGAAGAATCCAAAAAAAAATATGAGGCGCACGTGAAAGAGACAAGTGGGAAGAGGGTGAAAAGGACAGAGATTCGGGATAAAAAGGTCTTTGGTCATGAAATTTCGGTCAGACCGTAGACAAGATACCGGTCAGACAGCTGGAAGCAGGAAAATTAAGATGCTCTCTGGAGATGCATTCGGTCAGACCGCAATTGGATTGGTCCGACCGCTGGAAGAGTAAAAATTTTGGAGGAAATTTGATTGATTTGATGCTCAAGAGATTTGGATAGGGTGAAATATAAATATAAGATAATTATAAGAGAGATATAGACAATATCACCAAAGGGGAAGTATTTATCTTATAACTCAACACAATTTTGGATCACTTTACTCAATTGCCGATAAAAGAGTCTAAAAAGCTCTAAGAGAGGAAGTTCAAGCAATCAAGTGATACTTTAAGCACAAGCAATATGAGTTCAACATTTCAAGCCACATTTGATACGTCAATGACGTTAAGCTCATTTCAGAGTTTGCAAAAATGACTTTCATCTAAGGGCTTAGTGAATATATCCGCTAATTGATCTTCGGTTCTTACATTATCCACCACCACATCACCTTTGCTAACATGATCTCTAAGGAAGTGGTGTCGGATATCTATATGCTTGGTCCGAGAGTGTTGAACTGGATTTGTGGCTATTTTCACTGCACTCTCATTATCACACAAAAGAGGCACTTTTTCAAATTTTATTCCATAATCCAACAATGTTTGCCTCATCTAAAGCAATTGTGCACAACAACTACCCGCGGAAACATATTCCGCTTCGGCGGTTGATAAAGCTACAGAGTTTTGTTTCTTGGAGGACCAAGATACTAAAGATCTTCCTAACAGTTGACAACTGCCAGAGGTGCTTTTTCTATCCACTTTACATCCCGCATAATCGGAATCAGAATATCCAACTAATTCGAATTTAGCACCTTTAGGATACCACAACCCTATGCTAGATGAATATTTTAGATACCTCAAAATGCGCTTAACAACCATTAAATGACTTTCTTTAGGAAAGACTTGAAATCTTGCACACATACAAACACTAAACATAATATCGGGCCTAGAAGCAGTAAGATATAATAAACTACCAATCATAGATTTATAAAGCTTTGAGTCTACCGGTTTACCTCCTTCGTCAGAGACAAGGTGACCGTTTGTGGCCATTGGTGTCTTGATTGGCTTTGCTTCTTCAAGTCCGAACTTCTTGAGTAAGTCCTTCACATATTTGCTTTGACTGATGAAAGTTCCTTCCTTGAGTTGTTTAACTTGTAGTCCGAGGAAGAAACTTAGTTCACCTATCAAAGACATCTCAAATTCCCTAGACATCATATTACCAAATTCCTCACAAAAATCTTGGTTACTAGATCCAAATATGATGTCATCAACATAAATTTGACATACAAAGAAATCATTTCCAATTTTCTTAGTAAATAAGGTAGTATCAACTTTCCCAATTTTAAAGCCTTTTGAAATTAAGAAGTCTCTAAGTCTTTCATACCAAGCACGAGGTGCTTGTTTAAGACCATAAAGAACCTTGGAGAGTTTATACACATGATTCGGCTTTGTAGGATCTTCAAATCCGGGAGGTTGTTTAACAAATACTAATTCATTAATTTTTCCATTTAAAAATGCACTTTTGACATCCATTTGATAATGTCTAATATTATGAGATGAAGCAAAAGCAAGCAAGATTCTAATAGCCTCAAGTCTAGCTACGGGAGCAAAGGTTTCACCGAAGTCCAAACCTTCAACTTGAGTGTATCCTTGAGCCACCAATCTTGCCTTGTTTCTTACTACCACTCCGTTTGCATTTTGTTTATTCTTGAAAATCCATTTGGTTCCAATGACATTGTGCTCATCCGGATTTGGTTCTTCTACTAATTCCCAAACATTGTTGCGGGTGAAGTTGTTTAATTCTTCGTGCATAGCATTCACCCAATCCGGATCTTTTAATGCTTCATCTACAAGTGTGGGCTCAAAAGAGGAAACAAAAGAGTAATTTTCACAAAATGAAGCAAGACGAGAACGAGTTTGGACACCCTTACGCAAGTCACCAACAATTTGATCGACGGGGTGATCTTTGGAAATTGAGTGATGAATTCTTGGATGATCAACCGGGATTTGTGAAGTAGAGGTAGAAGGTAATTTCGGTTGTTGTTGAGAGGAGTCTTCCACATTGACCACTTCAACTATTTGATCTTCATTTTGAGGAGTTGATGAAGAGGGGATAGCTTAAGTGGATGGATCTTCATCTTGATCACTATCTTCTTTTGGCTTGATATCCCCAATGGTCATGTTCTTCATTGCCACTCTCAACCCTTCATTACCTACATCATCCAAATTGTCTTGCTCCTCTTGAGAGCCGTTAGTCTCATCAAATTCAACATCATGTGTCTCCTCAACCAAACCGGAGTTTGGTTGTAGACACGATATGCTTTGCTATTTGATGAGTATCCTAATAAAAATCCTACATCACATTTACTTTGAAATTTAGATAAGCGTGTACCTTTCCGCAAGATATAGCACTTACATCCAAACACTCAGAAGTAGGAAATGTTTGGCTTCCTTCCAATGAGAAGCTCATAAGGAGTTTTCTTTAGTAGTCGATGACAATAAAGATGATTTGATGCATGGCACGCGGTGTTGATTGCTTCGGCCCAAAAGGTGTCCGACACATTGTACTCCGAAAGCATAGACCTTGCCATGTCTATCAATGTCCGGTTCTTTCGTTCGACTACTCCATTTTGCTCCGGTGTATACTTGGCCGAAAACTCATGTTTGATACCTTTATCATCACACTAATTTTCAACCTTGGTATTCTTGAATTCGGAGCCATTGTCACTTCTCACTTTCTTGATCTTGAAGCTAAATTCATTTTCGGCCCTTTGAGCAAAGCTTTTGAAAGTGTTAAACACTATTGACTTATCATGTAAAAAGAATATCCATGTATATCTAGAAAAATCATCTACAACGACAAGACAATAACTATTGCCACCAATACTCACAAAAGTAGTTGGTCCACATAAATCCATATGCAATAATTCAAGTGGACTAGAAGTTGACATTGTGCTTTTAGTTGGATGTGAGTTTGCAACTTGTTTTCCGACTTGGCAAGCACTACATAATTTATCTTTTTCAAGCTTTACATCTTTTAATCCAACGACTAAATCATGTTTAACTAGTCTATTTAGTTGTTTCATTCCAACATGCCCAAGCCTTCTATGCCATAGCCAACCTTTAGATGATTTAGTGAACAAGCATGTACCAAGATTAGCATCATTTGAATTGAAATCAACTAAATAGAGGTTGCCATGTCTAAAACCTTTGAAAATCAACCTATTATCATCAATACTAGTGATAATCACTTCTTTTGGATAAAATGCACATATAAATCCAAGATCACAAAGTTGAGCTACGGATAAGAGGTTGAAATTTAGAGATTCAACAAGCAATACATTAGATATGGAGAGGTCGTTTGAGATGGTAATTTTACCTAAACTTTTTACCTTTCCTTTGCTATTGTCTCCAAACGTGATCTTGTCATATTCAGCACCTTTGTTATTTAGAGAGGAGAACATGTTGTGATTACCGGTCATATGTTGAGTGCATCCACTATCGAGCACCCAATGTTGTCCTCCGGCCTTGTAATTTACCTACAAAACAAAGTTAGGTCCTTTTAGGTACCCAAACTTTTTGGGTCCTTGGAGGTTAGTTACCAAGGATTTTGGGACCCAAATGGCTTTCTTTTTGGCACCAATGATCAGGGTTCCAACAAATTTGGCTTTAATATCGCCATTGTTCATTTTCTTTAAAACATAGCAAGAATTGAATATAAGAGATGAATTACTTTTGCTTGCATGGCAATTCTTTTCAATGTGACCTAAACTTTTACATTTGTTGCAATACCCCTTTTCTTTTACAAATACGATTTTAGATGGAACAAATGCATGTTTTCCCTTTATAGGAATGTAGCCTAGTCCTTCTTTTCTTAAGGAGAACCTTTGACTATCTAGAAGATGTCTTAATTTTGATTCTCCTACATAGCATTTAGCTAGATCATTGGTTAGTTTTTCAATTTTGTCCTTAAGTTCATTGTTTTCAAGACTAAGCACATTATCATCAATTTTAGGTCTAGATGGGAATTCAATTAAATCTTCACAAGATGTAGATATGCTAGATGTAGACATCATGGACAAGTCATTCAAAATATTGCAAGTGATGCCTATTTCATTACCCGTTTTGTTGGCTTTATGAGTAATTAGTGAGTCATGAGCTTCCTTAAGCATCTCATGAGTTTCTTTAAGACTCTCATGAGATGTGTTTAGCTCCTCATAGGAATTTTGAAGAGTTTGGTATCTCTTCTTCAATTCCTTGAATTTTTCTTTTTCTTTATTCATATAGTCATCAAAACCGGTGATCATCTCAACTAGGTCATCATAAGTATATTCATCTTCGTCACAAGATACCTTCGATTCTCCTCTAGCCATGAGGCAATGAGGGGTGGAGAATAGAGATGGAGCTTCCTTGATAGCCACCCCGGCGAGTCCTTTGGGTGATGCTTCATCTTCATCTTCGGAATCGGAACTTGAAGCATCCGAGTCCCATTCAATGATGCAATCTTGTCCATCCTTCTTCTTCTTATAATATTTCTTGAAAACCTTCTTCTTGATTTCTCCTTCCTTTTCGTACTTCTTCTTCATCGATTTTTCTTCTTCCATGTTTTTGCATTGTGTGGAGATGTGACCCTTTTCACCGTAATCAAAGCATCTTCTTTCTTCAAATGGGTTCCTCTTGGATGATTGTCCTTTCTTGAAGGACTTTCCTTGATATCTCTTCTTCATGAACCGCTTGAACCTTCTCACAAAGAGAGCCATTTCCTCATCGGTGTCTCTCTCATCACTTTCTTCTTCATTGTCTTCCCTTTTGGAGGCTTGAGCTTTGAGTGCTATGTTCTTCTTCTTGGAGTCAGAAGCCTCATCTTTCACTTCTTCTTGAGATTTCTTGAAGATGTCATGAGTGAGGATCTCACTCAAGACTTCCAACGGAGTCACACTCTTCAAGTTCGAACGCACAAGTAAGGTTACAATTGTGTCATATTTTGAAGGTAAAGCTCTAAGAAACTTATGACAAAATTCCACATTTGTGACATCCATACCAAGCCCTTTTAACTCATTTACTATGTTATTTAATCGGTTAAACATCTCCGATACATCTTCATTGGGCAACATAGCAAACTTTTCAAATTGGCCCTTATGGATAAATAATTTAGCATCCTTGACCATCAAGGTTCCTTCATGAATATCCATAAGATTTCTCCAAATATCATGGGCCGTTTCAAGTTTACAAATTCTATTAAATTCACCTAGATTTAGAGCACTATAAAGAACATTCATGGCTTGAGCATTCGCTAAGGCATTATCTCTATCTAGGTTAGTCATGTCATCATCATCAAGAATTGCAAAGCCCCCACTTTCCAAATCTTTCCACCCATGGCTTTAAGATAAACCATCATTCTAGTTTTCCAATAAGTATAGTTAGATCCATCAAAGAGTGGTGGTTTGCCAATATTGATCCGACCCACACTAGCCATCTTTATCCACGTTGAGGCAAACTCAAATCTCTAACCGCTCCTCTATCTAGTCAACCTTCTCTCGAGAAGTGACTTAGATCTTGAGCCGGATTAGTGTGATGAGTTATCCAAACCTCGATTTCACTAAGGATGCACTTTACCGCTCCGGCAAGGCGTGCTCAACCCTTTCACAAGACGTTTTGAGGCTTCTTCACAATCTTCCTTGAAGAGCTCTCCAAAACCTTTCTCCTAGCCGTCTAGGAGCCGGCAAACTCCAAGAGTAACAAGCCGGTGATGATCACTTAGCCTTCTTCTAGTGCCACAAGATTGATTTAATGATCTAAATGCAATGCACTAGAAGATCTCAAATGCACACTCTCACAAATTCGAGAATTTGAACCCTAGAGTGTATAAAACTAGCTTAAGCTCTCAAGGATGATGACAATGCTCAAAGTTATGCCAAAAGATATGAACAGGGCCGTGCATGGGAGTATATATACCCCCCACAATAAATATAGCCGTTACAGGCCGTTGGGAGAAAAAGATCACTTGGCGGTCAGACCGCCGTTATATGCCCGGTCAGACCGCCGCAATTGTAACGGCATTAAACAGGTGCAATCAATGCTCAACTGCCCTTGTCAGCCACACACACGGTCAGACCGGAGACAATTTCGGTCAGACCGTGAAACTGTCCAGAGACGACACAGTTTCTGGACACGTTATACGGTCAGACCGATAAATACGGACAGACCGCCCATACGGTCAGGCCGTAGTTCAAAAGCAAGGTCAGACCGATTTCTCGGTCAGATCGTCATAGCTCAAAAACACCAGAAGGATAAATCAAGAAGTTCCAGGAGACTGACCTAGGACTTAACTACGGACAGACCGACCTTTTTAAGGAATAAATTATACTTAGACATAACTTCGGTCAGTCCGAGATCCTATTCGGTCAGTCCATGTGTTCGGTCAGACCGGTCTAACAAACAGTCAGACCTATTGAGACAGTACTGAGCAGAGATGAGCTGAAACTAGCATTTTCAAAGTATATGACCTTCTAGTATGAAATGCAAGTTGATTTTATGATTTGTGGCACATAGATGAAGTATTACGTGATACACCACATGCTCCTCTTAATAGTACGGCAACTATCCTAAAATCCGGTCAAAATTCTTCTCTAATCACCTTAGACCGGTAAAAATGGAAAAGACCCTATTTCGTACCTTTGCCTTTTGATCAATGCCCTTTCGTCATCATGAGGCTCTTTCTTTGCCTTTCATTAACCTGTCTTTTAAGTTTCTTCTTGACATAACTAGGCAGGTAACGTTAGTATAGCATTTGTAGTTGTCATTAATTACTAAAACACTCTTTAGGGGCCTAGAAGCTACACACAGGGCCGGGCAATCCCGGTGGTGGCTGCCGCGGCCGGGCTCGTGGAGCACCGGGGGGTTGGCGCCCGGGTGATTGGGGGCCGGATCCCCCGGAGCTTTCCGGAGTTCTTTGAGCCATCTAGGCGAGAAGTGGAGCAGCTCGCTGGCGGCTTTTACGACCGGATAGTCCGGGTGCGATTCCCAGTGCCGGCGCCTCTGGGGGTGGACGCCATGGCTCCGGCGGGAGACTCCCGGGGGGGGGGACACCATTGAACAAGTATGAGCCTCCCCCCGGGGCCTTAAGATAGGGCCCTTTTTTTGTTTTAAGGCTTTTGTTCCCGGTAGCTTCTTACAGGAAGCCCCGACACATGTACAAAAACATTTTGATGCAATAGAACTGAATTTTTTGCTAAGTCCAGATTAAATTTTACCAGGTTTCCCGGGAGGTTACTCCCGGGCGAAGGTCCCCGAGGTTGCGGGGAACTTCTCCGGAGGTGGGGCCTTCGAGCCCCAGCAGGTGTCATCCAGGGGATGCCCAGGTCGCCTTTATCTTGTTAAGTCTCCTCTCCGGGGGACGCGGCAAGGGTGTCTCCTGGGAGCCAATTCGGTTGCGGTGGCATCCGGAGTGGCACCTGGACAACTTCGACAATCACCGCGCGGAACTATCCACCCCACGACCAGGGTCCCAGAGGATTCCCCCGCTTCGAATACCCCCACCGGCGGGCTATGAATATTGGCCCGAAGATGTGCTCCAGGAGGCCCAGCATCGC
Organism: Pharus latifolius; assembly: GCA_019359835.1. NCBI lineage: Eukaryota > Viridiplantae > Streptophyta > Magnoliopsida > Poales > Poaceae > Pharus > Pharus latifolius. Next base: position 31,814,527 of record CM033320.1, read on the forward strand.
ATACGATGCTTGTATCGAGATCTGGCCCGGGAGCTATTAGAGGGCCTCCGGGATTATTAGGTGTAGGGGCCTTCCGGGTTGCACTCCGGGTTGTAACGTGTTTGATGTAACGATGTCCACTGGAGGGGGAAGATGTCTTCCGGTTAAATGTTTTCAATAAAGCTAAGTTTTCTTGTATACTTTATGAATTTTCGGTAGTCCGGAACAGGGTGATTCCCGGGTGCTCCTTATCCCCCCACCACAGCGGGCCGGAGGGTAGCTCCATGCGCTGTGGAGGTGACAAAGCCCCCGGGGTTAGAACCCCTTAATTAAGAATTCCTCAGGTTTCCTAAGATTGGGAAACTTCCGGGAACAATTTTTCGAAAGCCCGGCGGGATCCTCCGGTTGCCATGAGAATGGGGAGCCGAGGATGAGGTTCCCGCGGAAGAACGTCCAAGAAAGTCCGAAATTCCAAGAAATTCTCTCCGGGATAAAAGCCCTCCGGTCGCCGTGTAAACGGGAAACCGAGAATGATAATTTTCCGGGAGACCTAATATTTCTGGGAATTTTCCCGAGAGAAAACCCTCCGGTCACCGTGAAAACGGAGAGCCGAGAATGAGATCTCCCGGAAAGAACATCCAAGAAAATCCGAGAAGGTGAAATTCCCGAGGATAATTTTTCTGGGAGACAACCCTCTGGTCACCGTGAAAACGGGGAGCCAGGAACGAGATCTCCAAGAAAGAATATCCGAGAATTCCGTCTCGCTGAGGAGACAATCGGCTCCTGGAGGAGGATGTGCCCGATGGCGGGGCTGAGCGTTTGAGGAGGGGACTAGTCTCTCAAATTGCCTCCTTACCACCGTCCCTGAGGACTAGGTTGCCGCTTACACCCTCAGTCCACGAGGGGTGATCGTAAGCCGCCCTACGGAAGTGGGACTCCCATTGTAGGGACTTGTTGGGTCGTGGTAGCCCACTTCCTCACGGGGAGGGCATCCTCGTTAAGAGGGCATTCTCACGGGGAGGGCATCACCGTGAGAGATGGTAATGTAAAAACCTACACTGAGCCAGAGCTGAGGAAAAAACTAGTTGTATTGATAATGAATTAAGGTACAACGCCTCCCCCTGCAAGATCGCGACAGGGGAGGGAACGGTGAGTACAATGTCTCCCTCCCCTCCGGCGTAATCGCTCCAGGGGAGGGGACGAGCCCATAGGCTAGACGTAGAACTTGCGAAGCAAGCGTACATTCCACGTGTGCTTCAACTCATGCTCTTGAAGGTTGGAGAGCTTGTAAGCCCCCGAGCCTAGGACTGCCGAGATCCTGTAGGGGCCCTCCCACTTGGGGGAGAGTTTGCCCTGGGCCTGGGGTCTGTGACGCGCTTGAGGAAGAGGTCCCCAAGGTGGAAAGCCCTCTCACGAACGTGCTGGTTGTATACGCGTGCCATTTCGCGTTCGTAGATGGCGTGGCAGAGGAGCGCTCGGTCGTTGATTTGCCTCGTTGGCTTGGTATGTCGTGGTCGTGGCCCCGTCTAGGAGCTCGACCCATAGTGACCGGAAGCCAATCTCCGGGGGGAGGACTGCCTCAGCTCTGTATACAAGGGAGAAGGGGGTGCATCCCGTCGCCCGGCTCGGGGTCGTGCGCATGGAACAGAGGATGATAGGGAGCTCGTTTGCCCATGCACCCCGCTTGGAGGCGGCTTGTTCGAGCCGTCAGCATGACCCTTGTAGGATTACGCCGTTGACCCTTTCAATGGCCCCGTTGCTCTGAGGATGAGCTACCGAGGCGAAGTGGATGGTGAGCCCCAAGCCTTCGCAGAATTCCCGAAAATATACCGAGTCGAATTGGGTCCCATTATCAATAGTGATATCTTGGGGGACGCCGAAACGACATATGATATTTTTCCAAAAAAACCACTGTACCGCCCGGGACGTGATGATGGCCAGAGGTTCAGCCTTTACCCACTTTGTAAAGTCGCCGACCGCGACCACCGCATACTTGTAGCCCCCGGGCGCTGGGGGGAAGGGCTATGGGGGGGAGGTTCGAACCCATGGCCATCTTCTGGCAGGCCTCACGCGCGGAGACAAGGCCTCGTGCGTCACGAATCACCGTGGGGCAATAGAAACCCTGGCGAAGGGCCTTAGCCGCGACGACACGTGAGGCCAGAGGAGTCCCGCAGCTTCCCGCGTGAATATCCTCTAGAAGCCGGAGCCCTTCCGGCCGTGGAAGGCAACGGAGCAAGGCGGAAACCCCCTGCTTGTAGAGCTTCCCCTCCAACAGGAGGTATGCCCGAGCTATGGCCCGCAGGCGCTTGGCCTTGGTCTCGTTGGGAGGGTCCCCCTCCCCCTTGATGAAGGAGACAAGGGGATCCATCCAAGACGAAGTCCGAGTGATTTCGGCTACTTCCGGGACACAGGGCTCGTCACCCGCGTCCGGGGTGGTCACCGAGGGCATCGCAATGTTCTCCAAGAAGGCCCCTTTGGGGAGTAGTTCCCAGGCACTGGCTGCCCGAGCTAGGGCATCGGCCTGGTCGTTGTCCCTTCGCGGGATGTGTCGGGCCTCTAGGCCATCGAAGTACTTCTCCATCTTGCACACTTCTTGCAAGTAAAGGCTCAAGTTCGCGTCATGGCACAAGTAGGAATTGTCCATTTGTCAAACTACGAGCTGGGAATCTCCCTTCACTAGGAGGCGTCGAATCCCCAGGGAGCGTGCAAGGCGTAACCCAAGGACTAAGGCCTCGTATTCGGCGACGTTGTTTGTGGCAGGGAACTCGAGCCGTGCCGCGTACTCCAGCTCCCTCACCTCGGGGCTCCGGAGGACTACTCCCGCACCGGCCCCGGTGAGACACAGGGAGCCATTGAACATGAGTGTCCAATGGTCGCTACGTCGGGGCAGTGCGGGGAGGTCTTCGTCCCCGAGCCTGGAGGCAGGAGTCCATTCCACCACGAAGTTGGCGAGGACCTGTGACTTGATGGCGGAGCACCCCATGAGGGAAAGGGAAAAGGGGGCGAGCTCGGCCCCCCACTTCCCTATCCGGCCAGTAGCTTCTTTGTTTCGGAGCACCTCCCCCAAGGGGAGGGACGACGGGACAATGATGGGGTGCCCCAGGAAGTAATGACGAAGCTTCCGGGAGGCCATCAGAATGGCGTGGAAGATCTTCTCCATCTCCGTGTACTGAGTTTTGGCCCCTTGGAGGGCCTCGCTCATGTAGTACACGGGATGCTGTTGCCCATCTTGCTCCTTTACCAATGCCGCACTTATGGAGTCCAGGGTCACGGCGAGGTAAAGGAGCAAGGGCTCTTTCGGAGACGGGCTCACGAGCATTGGGGGGCTCGTGAGAGATTTCTTCAAATCGTCAAAGGCCTCCTGGGCCTCGGAGGTCCACCGGAACCCCTCGAGCCCCCGGAGGATTTTGAAGAATTGGATGCCGCGTTCCCCCGACCACGAGACAAAATGACTCAGCACGGCTAAGCGGCCGGTGAGTCGTTGAACGTCTTTGACCGAGCACGGCGGGGGCATGTCCATGAATGCCTGGATCTTTTCGAGGTAGGCCTCTATGCCTCGCTGGGACACGAGGAAGCCCAAGAGCTTCCCCCTGCACACGCCAAAGGCGCATTTCTCCGGGTTGAGCTTCAACACATATGCACGGAGGTTGCGGAAGGTCTCCGCTAAATCACCGATGTGAGCAGTCGCGCGGGGACTTTTGATGATCGCATCGTCGACGTAGATTTCGATGTTGCGACCGACCTGGTCCTTGAAGACCAACGTCATGAGTTACTGGAAGGTCGCTCCCACATTCTTCAACCCGAAGGGCATGTGGACGTAGCAAAAGGTTCCGAGGGGAGTTATGAAACTGGTCCTTTCCTCGTCCCCTTCTGCCATCCGGACTTGGTGATAGCCCGAATATGCGTCTAGGAAGCTCATCAACTCGCACCCCGCGGTGGAGTCGACCAACTGGTCAATTCGTGGGAGCGGGAAGTTGTCTTTGGGGAAAGCGCGGTTAAGGTCGGTGAAGTCCACACACATTCGCCACTTACCGTTCGACTTCTTCACTAGGATGGGGTTCGCAAGCCACTCGGGGGGCAGGACCTCCAGAATGAACCCCGCCTCTCGGAGCCTGGCAATCTCGACCTTGATCGCCTCTTAGCATTCAAGGGAGAGTTTCCTCAGCTTCTGCTTGACCGGGGGGTGGCCGGGGGTCACCGCGAGCTTATGCTAGATGACGCCCCGGGCAACGCCTCGCATGTCGAAGAGCTTCCAGGCAAAAACATCGGCGTTTTCGCGCAGGAAAGCCGCGAGTTGCTCCGCGTGATCCTCGTGGAGATCCGCCCCGATCCTAACGATTTTGTCCCCATCGTCTGGGGACAGTGGGATCTTCCGGAGGTCCCCTTCCGGGCATGGCTTGGGAAGGGACCTCCCGGAAGGTATCATGGCGGCGTCTGACTCCGGGGGAGAGGCCTCCCCCTCTAGAGTTTTGATGATGTTGACGCTCCCGATCATTGCGGCGGCACGCTCGTATAAAGCGCGGGCCATGTCTTGGTCTCCCCGGGCGATGATCATGCCGTGAGGCCCGGGGATTTTCTCACAGAGGTAGTTCTGGTGGATCGCGGCCCCCAAGCGGTTGATCGTGGTCCTCCCATGATTGCGTTGTAAGAAGAGGGGAGGTCTACCACATCAAACCGGACCATCTCTGTCCGGTAGTTGTCCGGGGTGCCGAAGGTCATGGGGAGATCCACCTTCCCCACGGGGTAGATCGTCTTCCCCAGGACGAATCCTTGCAAAGGCCCTGCTGCGGGCTGCAAGAGCTTCTCGTCCACCTGCATCTCCCTAAACGCTTTTAGGTAGAGGACGTCAGCAGAGCTCCCGCCATCCACGAGGATGCGGGCCAGATGGCATTTGTAGATGGTAGCTGAGACGATGAGCATGTCATCATGGGGGAACGAACCCCACGCGCGTCTTCTACCGTGAAGGTGAGGGGGACATCCGATCACTTTGGTGGTCGAGACGTATGCAGCACCCCCACCACCTTTACCTTGTGTGCGTACTCCTTGCGCTGATGCTTAGACTCCCGCCAGGAGGCGGACCCTCCCGTGATGACGTTGACATGCTTTTGGGAGGTTTGAAAGCGGAGAGTCTCTGACGGCTCCCCCTCCCGCGTCTGTCTCGGCTGTCCCCTGGCGGGAGCAGGAAGGGCTGGTAAGGCCAACTGAGGGGGCAAGGAGGCCGGAGTCCCCCTCCCCCCTGCCCATGTTGGTTGAGGAATGTGGCGAATTGTTGGAGCAGTTGATGGCATTCCCGGGTGGCATGGGTATTGGACCTGTGGAAGGTACACCACAGACCCTCCCTGCCCCCCGCCGCGAGGCTTTCCCGACCGCGGGACGACTGTCCTCACCCACGGCCTTTCAGCTTGGGGAAGGGGCGTGAGCTACTTTGCTCTTGACTTGAGAAAAGCTCTTGAAGAAGCTGCGGATGGTCTCCCCTGCCCTCTGCCGGACGGTGTATAGCTGCGAGGAATCCAGGGGACGCACATAGTTCCCCTAGAAGCTCACGCAGAACTCATCTTTGAGCTGCACGAAGGATTTGATGGAGCCGGCCTTCAAGTTGTAGAACCACGAGCGGGCAATCCGGGTCAGGTAGAGGGGGAAGGCGTTGCACTGCACCATCTCATCCCCCCAGTCGCCGAGATGGCTGTGGAATACACCTGCACAAATTCATAAGGATCGGCCTCACCATTGTAGTGTTCAATGTGCGGCGGGCATAAGGCCGCGGCCATCGAATGCACCCGAGTCTGCGGCACAGCGGTTGGTTGGCCCCTTCCACCTCTCGGGGGGAGCCTCGGTCATTGTCCCCTTTGACAGGGGACGCGCGCTCGTTGTCAGAGTCTGGGAGGGGCCAAAGAGGTCCGCCGGCATGGTGGTAGCGCCGCTTTTCTTCGGGGTTGGTGGAGCCGACCTCCAGGAGATCCGGGCGCTCCCTAGGAGAGGTTGGCTCTTCAGCAGGTCTCTTCCCCCAGCCAGAGCGGGAGCAGGGCTCTATGCGTCTGTGACCCGGGGGAAGCTCCTCCCCAGACTTGGTGGTACGCATTTGCTCAACCTCCTTCCGTGTGAAGCGGACTTGGTCCGCCGGGGGTGCCCTCCGGGGTGGCCCCGGGGGAGGAGGGAGCTCATGCGCTGCAGCTATCGGCTCGGGTGTTACTGGGGCCGGTGAGGGGGAAACCCCTATGGCGACGTCTGGAACCGGAAAGGGGGAAACCCCTGTGGCGTCCGGAACCGAAAAGGGGGGAACCCCCGCGGCGACGTCCGAAATCGGGGCGCCGATGCGGGGGGTGGCCCGCTGCGACGCGGGAGCTATTGTGTCGACCGCCCCCAGCATGAAGTGGGCCCCCGGCCCCCGGAAGCAAGGTGACCCCTGGTATAGCGAACACCCCAGGCATGAGATAACCCCCCGACATCGGGAAGAGTCCCGTCTTCGGGACGGCTCCGGACGAGGGACCCGCCGGGTGAGGATATCCTCCGAGGGGTCGTACGGAGCGACCGGCCCTCTGGGGACCAGAGGGCCGCCGGGAGAGCGATAAACGGGGGCACGGCCCCCATGAACGGGAACTGCGAGTAGGTGGGGGCCGGTGGCCGCGCCTAGACGCAGAGCAGCTCATGCATAGAGCGCTGGGCGCGGAGCTGGCCCTCCACTAAGGCCTCAAGCAAGGTGTCCCGGGGAGCCGGGGAAACCGTCGTGGGGAGGCTGGTCCCAGCCGAGGCGGCCGCGGTCCCCGGGATTGACCCAGAGGTCGAACCACCGAAATTAACAGGGAAGGTGGGAGGCGGCACCTGGGTTAGGCCATGTCCGGACGTCGGTGCTGGGACGGCCATGCTTCGAACAGGTGGCGCCGGGTCACTTGGACCGGCATCAGCGGGGAGGGTGCGAGCCCTCGTTCTTGGGGGAGCCATGGCGATTCGTCACTAATCCCCACGGACGGCGCCAACTGTCGTGGTATTGCAAATACTCCAGCAGGTTTTGTGGAAGATCCTAGCGAAGAAAAGACGACGCGTGCTGACCGTGCGACTGGTCCTCTCCTGCCGGGCAAACTCAGCAAGTGACACGAAGGCTTATACAGGTTCGGGCCTCAGTGGAGTCCCTAGTCCTGTCGGCGTGCTCCCAACCGGAGTTGGCTAGGGGAGCTCTCTCGGGGGAGAGAAGGCTCCGTAGCACACCTATTTGATTGTCTATGTGTAAAAATGAACTATCTCCTTTTACATGAGGTGTTACAAGGGCTTATATACCCCCAAAGAATGCAAAAAGTCTAAACTACCCCGCCTGCCAAGGTTGGATCAAGGGGCAGCGACGTCCTTCCTCTAGTCAGGAACCTTTGATGATTGACAGGTGTCCGCCGATTCCCGAGGTACTTCTCGCATGATCCTCACGTGACCCGGGACCAGAGACCCTTGTCTTCGGAAGGCGGTGCCCAGAAAGAGCCACCAGGGGGCCTTGGCGGCGCCAGGGGCAAGCCACCGGGGGGCCTTGTCCCCGGGCAAATGGCGGCGCCCGGAACAAGCCACCGGGGGGCCTTGTCCCCGAAGAAAAGGCGGTGCCCGGGGCAAGCCACCGGGGGGCCTTGTCCTCATGCAAATGGCGACGCCCGGAACAAGACACTAGGGGGCCTTGTCCCCGGGCAAAATGCGGCGCCCGGAACAAGCTACCGGGGGACCTTCTCCCCGGGCAAAAGGCGGTTACTGGGACAAGCCACCGGGGCCTTGTCCCCGGGCAAAAGGGCGCGCCCGGGACAGGCCACCGGGGGGCCTTGTCCCCAGGCAAAAGGCGGGGCCCGTGGCAAGCCACCAGGGGGCCTCGTCCCCAGGCAAAAGGATGCGCCCCGGGCAATCCACCGGGGGGCCTTGTCCCCGGGCAAAAGGCGGCGCCCGGGGCAAGCCACCGGGGGCCTGATCCCCGGGAAAAAGGCGGCGCCTGGGACAAGCTACTGGGGGGCCTTCTCCCCAGGTAAAAGGCGGCGCCCGGGACAAGCCACCGGGTGGCCTTGTCCCCGGGCAAAAGGCGGCCCCCGGAATAACCCACTGGGGGGCCTTGTCCCCGGGCAAAAGGTGGTGCCCGGGACAAGCCACCGGGGGTCCTTGGCGGCGCCTGGGCCAAGCCACCTTGGGGCCTTGTCCCTGGACAAATGGCGGCGCCCGGAACAAGCCACCGGGGGGCCTTGTCCCCAGGCAAAAGGCGAAGCCCGGAACAAGCCACCGGGGGGCCTTGTCCCCAGGCAAAAGGTGGAGCCCAGAACGAGCCACCGGCGGGGCTTGTCCCCGGGCAAAAGGCGGCGCCCAGAACAGCCCAACGGGGGGCCTTGTCCCTAGGCAAAAGACGGCGCCCGGGACAAGCCACCGGGGGGCCTTGTCCCCGGGAAAATGGCAGCGGCCGAAAGAAGCCACCGGGGGACCTTGTGCTCGGGCAAAATGCGGCGCCCAGAACCAGCCACCGAGGGGCCTTGTCCCAGGGCAAAAGGGCGCGCCCGGGCCAAGCCACCGGGGGGCCTTGTCCCCGAGCAAAAGGCGGCGCTCGGGACAAGCCACCAGGGGGCCTTGTCCCCGGGCAAAAGGCGACGCTCGGGACAAGCCACCAGGGGGCCTTGTCCCCGTGCAAAAGGCGGTGCCCGGGGCATGCCACTGGGGGGCCTTATCCACGGGCAAAAGGCGGCGCCCGGGAAAAGCCACCGGGGGGCCTTGCCCCAGGCAAAACGCGGCGCCCGGGACAAGCCACCGGGGGGCCTTGTCCCCGGGAAAATGGCAGCGGCCGAAAGAAGCCACCGGGGGACCTTGTGCTCGGGCAAAATGCGGCGCCCAGAACCAGCCACCGAGGGGCCTTGTCCCAGGGCAAAAGGGCGCGCCCGGGCCAAGCCACCGGGGGGCCTTGTCCCCGAGCAAAAGGCGGCGCTCGGGACAAGCCACCAGGGGGCCTTGTCCCCGGGCAAAAGGCGACGCTCGGGACAAGCCACCAGGGGGCCTTGTCCCCGGGCAAAAGGCGGTGCCCGGGGCATGCCACTGGGGGGCCTTATCCACGGGCAAAAGGCGGCGCCCGGGAAAAGCCACCGGGGGGCCTTGCCCCAGGCAAAACGCGGCGCCCGGGACAAGCCACCGGGGGGCCTTGTCCCCGGGCAAAAGGGCGTGCCTCTTACCAGGACTTGATCCCATGGAGATTTCCCCCAACAAGATGTGTATTTCCGAAATACCTGAGGATCGGGTAGTGAGATGCCGATGATCATTGCTTCTCACTGAAACTTTGTCGTATAGTCTTGGACGGTCTGGTCGCGCCGTTGGTACAATCTGTGCCAAGTTTCCCATCTCTCCTCATGGTAACCCATTGGATAGAATTCTTGTCATAGAAGTCATTTGAATTGACCCCACGCAAGGTCGTCAGCTTCATCACTGGCGATAAGGGCCTTCCACCAAGTCTTGGTGTGGTCCTTCACCTTCAAAGGTGCGAACTTCACCTTTTGAGCGCTACTGATCCCTTTCAGGTCAAAGTAGATCTCAAGCTGGTCGATCCAAGAATCCAGTTTCTCAGCATCGATCACCCCATCATATATGGGTATATCAATCTTAGCGTCGACCTTAAAACATCCCACAGCTAAAGAGGTGTTGGAGAGGTCGTCGGTCTTATGGTCGCATTCGTCTTCATTGTCGTCTGTCCTGTGCAAGTCTTCACCAGTCTTCACACCCATAACCTTCCGTAGTTCAGGAGGTACAATCATGGCCTGCTGCTTAATCCAAGCAAACACGGTTTCCATGTTGGTGGAGAGCTTAGCCACTTGTTCGGCTAGGTTAGCTTGAACAGAGGTATCGTCAGACATTGTCAAAGATGCGGCTATAGGAACCGTCGATCGATCGCCTGGATTTTTACCGGAGGTTTTGTAACCCTGGCGAGTCTTCACCATCCACAGGATAGGAAAGTTGCTCTGATACCAGCTTGATCCGTTTGAGACCTAGCCTTGGTTTTCGCGCTACGCTCGCCCAGATACTAATATGCGGAATTACGGGATCTTACTCGAAATTACTGAAACCCAAAGGTTGATCAAAAACACAGTTCAAAGTAATTGTACAACTCTTTATTTCAAAGAGGGCTTTACATGTCGAACGTTAGACACACTTGCCTACATCGAAGGAACTATAAGCTGGATATATGATCCAAGGTTGTAATAATATTCGATGATCTAAACTAGACCTATTACAAGGTATTTATAGTCCAATCGTATGATTACGTATCAGACTTAGTAACCTAAACATATAACTAACTAACCCAAAACAGATAAGCTTAGTTATAACTATTCGGATCGGATTACAATTCTGAACAGGGAACGAATTCCTTTTCATGGTCGCGGACCCATCCATGGTCGTGAAACCTTTCCGAACACGGTTAAGGTCGCGAAGCCATATGCGACCAGGACTTGGTCATGAAGCCGTATGCGATCAGGACTTGAAGATCCTCCCGGATCAGTTTGTGCTCGATCTCACTGGTTTCAATCCTTCAGAGCCAATTTCAACCAAACCAGGCACTTGTAGTCAAGCCTAGAGTGTTTTCTCCCTCCCTGAAATATCTCCAACCAGATTATCTCGCATGCATGCATATTTGTACTTTACATATGATTTTCCATGGTAAGTAATTTTTGTATGCGTATGTGTTTTATTATTATTTGTGTGCAAGAGTAGCACTAAGAGTGGAAGGAGCAGAAGAACTGTTCGAAGACTCCTTAGTGCAGTTAGACCCCGCTTTGCAAGCACTATAAGATAGCACTTCAATGCTAGCAGTAGAGCAGATGGTAAAAGATAGTATTAGCATCACTTTAGCTACTGGGAATAAGGTTTGCTACAGCTGGGCGAAAAGGTGCTGTGAAAAGTTTTTCCCAGCTGTAATTTTTGTCTCAGCTGTAGGTCCAATGGCAAAGAGTTTTCCCAGCTCTAGGCTGCTTGGAAAGTTTGAACTTTTCTCACTTGTATGTCCACTTGTAATATATTATTCCCAGCTATATAATTATTTGAAATATTTTTTCTCAGCTGTAGGTAAAATGGCAAAGAGTATTCCCAGCTGTAGGCCGCTTGGAAAGTTTGAACTTTTCCTGTATGTCCACTTGTAAGATATTATTTCTAGCTGTATAACTATTTGAAATACTTTTTCCCAACTGTAGGTCCAATGGCAAAGAGTATTCCCAGCTATAGGCCGCTTGGAAAGTTTGAACTTTTCCTACTTGTATGCCCACTTGTATTGTATTATTCTCAATTGTATAACTATTTGAAATAGTTTTTCCCAGCAGATCTGTCATTGAGAATTTAGACATTCAAATTTGAATATGTGAATCTTTTGTAGTAAATTTATCGCTGGGAATTGTGTCAATAATTTATTTTAAATATATATTTTTTTAGTAATTAGGCAACAATATAACAACTAAAACAATAATATGCACACTATCCTAACACAAATCACACCACATTTTGCAACAAAATTATCAAAAATGGATAAATGGCACAATTATATATTATATTGAATTCTTTGCTTTATATAGCCATGACAAGATTTGTAATGATCACAAATTATTCAATAGACAAAACCAACCAAAATAGATATAGTACCTTTGAAACAATTGCGAGAAAAATATCACTTAAGAGTTCTTTACACCAAATATATTCTCATATATAATATTCCTAACTCTATATATTTTGTTCCAACTATAACTATCAATAGTAAAATATTCCACTTTCAAACTCCTATGATGTAAAATATCTTCATCACTTCATATGCTTTTAACACCTTACTATTAACCACCTATATAAGAAAAGATATCGATTACAATATCATTGAGATAAATACAAATCAATAACTTTTGCTTTAAGTAACTTATAGAACATATGACAATTATAATAAAAGATGGTTGGTCGATTGTTGTATAACAAGTACAAGTTGTTGCTTATGCGAATGAGAAAGTTGTGTTGGTTGTGACATGACTTGCATACACTTGATAAAAGAAATTAATCATATGAAAGTGAGCTACTAGTTAAGGCACAATTAACATACATTTAATATTTAGAAAATGAATAACATGTGAATTGTGTTGATAACACCTCACCTGTACAAAAGTATTAAGTATTTCTACTTAGTTTCAACTAATTCTCTTGTCCCTTTCACTTGTAAGCATTGTTTTATTAATAACAAAACAAGACAAATAAAAAAATAGTAACTAACCAAGTAAATAAAAGGTTAGAATTATATATACCTAGAATACGAGATGAACCACCACCTATTGTAGTATCATCTTGGATCTACAAGTAAAAGTTCACAATTTGTTTACTTGGATGGTATTAGTAAGTAAATAAGAGTGATTATACTAGATAGAATAGATTACTTTTTCATGTGGCCATGCAATTGATCGTCCAAGCGCATCAGACATTTTTCTAACATTCCCATATAGACGTAACATTGGAGCATCTCTTTTCAACACATAGTTTACAACCACCTCACAACACTCAGTCCCAAGAGGTGTGTCACCAACTATTACACTTCGAGATGCCCTTTGAATCGTACCCTTAGCAACGGTAACATATGGCCTCATGAAAGAAGTCAAAATAACTTCTTTTCCTCCCTAAAGATCAAATAGAATTGCATGTGAGCTCAATGGTTACCTCAATAATGAGCATCCAAATTCAGTAGAGTATAATTAACTTGCAACTATTACCTCCTCATGCCCATAGTGTGGTACATCATGTGTCTTACCAACTCTCCTTTGCATTATCTATATAAAAATTAAGGATAAGTTGATAGTCTAAATATTGTTAGGTTAGGTGCAACTTTGCGATAAAATAATAAAAATAAAAACTTACGTTTCGTGGAACCCTATTTTTAGCTGCAGATGACTCTATAGAACAATCATCACTTTCGTATCCCGTGTCCTATAGCAATTAGTACACAACATTTGAGCAATTTAGTAAATAACCATATGTATATTATTGTTTAAATATTATAAAGAACACATATAAAAAAATCACCTGCACACGACCCTTAGATATATGATTGTAATCATTATCTATATTTTGCCTAGCCTGTGAAGCAAGAATTTGCTTCAATTCTTCAACTTCTTTTTCCATTCGTGTCAATTGCTCTTTGTTGCCCACACTCTCACTCTCCATTTTATCTAGCCTCTCTACCAAAAGATTATTCTGATTTTGAAGTCTTATCCTTGCTGCATTAACTAGTTAAGCTTAGTGGATGAATACTTTTGTACCCCCGGCATCTTTAAGTCTTGAGGAGTAGGAACCAAACCAATAGCACGTACACGTAAATGTTTTTATTTTCCAAAGACATGGTAAAACAGATCTCCTTTTGTTATGTTTTTTTAGCTAGTTCTGACTTGTTGGCACATGTCTCCGCAATTTTTTTCTGAAAATTAGATAAAGCCCGTATTTATATATGTGTTTACATTTGATTGTTGATTATAAATACATGTAACCCTTCAATGACACTTACAATTATGTCTTCAGCTCCTTTTTCTGAAATTCCATTTGTATGGGTATGTGCTTTAATAAAGGCTTCATATCTAGTAGGCATATAACCCAGTTCTTTGGACTGCACTTCCATTAATATTGACAATTAGTTAATTAAAAAAAGTATAACTAAATATTAAGACATTTAATACCATATCATGTGTAATCCAAGCAAGACTCTTGCTTCCAACAGTATGTGTCATTGTCATTTTTGCACTATTTGTTTTTCCATTTTCACTTAGAGCCTATAAAATGAGAATATAATTAATTGCACAAAATATATTTAATTTGTAATTAAGAATCAATCGTAAAGAAGTTTTACCTGACTTTTTGGAGCTCTCCAATTCTCTACAAGCCACATCCAATCTGTTTTTGTTTCATCATAGAAAAAAGCTCCTCATCAGTTTTTGTTTCATCAAAATAATTCCTCTCTATTTCACATTTGAAATCCTTCCATTTCGCTGCTACTTTTTGTAAAACCCAATCTTCAAGGTCATCATGAACATCGAAAAATTCCTACAAAATTATCAAGTTGTCAATGATTATATATTATTATACTATACATGTCTGTGGAATACATAGATCGTGAGCCTACAAAACTTGTCACTAGTTGCTGTTTTTGATGATTTTTTATAACTATAAAGGAATGCTATCCAATATATGAAGTAAAATTCAATATGCAAGTAAAATCAAATATAGAATCAAACTCTCTCCTCATATTAGAATGACACATCTAATAATAAATTACAAAGCTCCACATATATATTTTCACCCTTAATTAGAAGGGAAATTAGTCAGTGCTATGTATAGTAAGAGGAGTTATTAAAGCATATCTTAGTTCTATTAAAATATACATGTAAGGCTTCAATGAGAGTAAATTAATTTAGAGTTCTTATTTTTAGTAGTATACAAATTTACCTTTACAGTAGTCCAAACAGATTCCTTTTTTATCTGCATCAATTTCATTCCAGTCTTTATAGGAAAGTGGTATTCTTAATCTCACTATTGTGGAAATAAAATTGGTTAATGGTGAAACTTGATCACCAATGGATTGATTATTCATATTATGGTCAGCATGAATTTTTGGTTCATTCCTTCGCTTCCATATGTGATGCTTGGTAGTGGGTCCTCGTCCCTTCCTTTTCTTTTTTTTTGACCTAGATGAGTTTTCTCTACACAAATATTCAATTGAAAATAATAATCAATGATATAAAAAGAGAGGGAAAAATAATGCAAAAATATACTTAAATATACCTATATTCAATGTTTCATCTTCATTGTCACCAAATTATTGTTCTTCCATAGAAATGTCATAGTCAGGGTCTTCATTTCATTTTCAGTACGTTCATTGTTATTGCTAGTGATATGCCTTCGACATTGTGATGGTTCTTGATGGGGAACTGTAGATCTGCCAGGAAAATTGGCAAATATGGGATTAAGGGTGAAAATTACTTTTCCAAAAAACATAAAAAAATTCAAATTAAGGCAAACAATTGATAAGATTTTCTTCCTACTTGTCCAATTTTCCTCACCAAAGTGAAAGTAAAAACCCATTTGACATTTAATTTGTCCAATTAATAGCTAAAGACTTATATGATTGACATGATCTGCTAAAAAAAATATACTAATTGTTCCCTCTGAATCATTGATTTCAAAGTTAAATGATAGTTCCAAAAAAATAATTAAATGATAGTTTTAAAGAATTGATGTTTAAGACTTAGTTTGGTCAAGCTTTGGATTCGACTTCTAGCACAGAGAAACTAGTCATATATGATATAACTCTAGTTCAAAATATACTAAAAACTACAGTTCTAAAAGTGTTTGACAAAAGACTATTATTTTGTTGTTTTAAATAAAAATTTACATCTTATAATAGAATATAATTGTAGTTGTAATCAATGACATAGCCATATAAATAATTCTAACCTTATGAGTATTTGTAAACTTGAAGTTAGAGCTGTTAACGCACCTCAAACTCTTTAGTGTAAAAGTGATTTCAGCTTCATGCGGAAGCACCAACACCACAATGGATCTAACCTGCGGATTCTGTTGGAGCATATATATATATATATATGCACAAACACAATCACATAACTAAGTGTTCCATACATTTCACATCTATGCACCAAAATTATACAAAATTTACTAATGTCTATCTAAAGAGATAGATAAAAAAAATTGTTAAATAGTTATGACTATATTACAGAGGACTACTATTTTTGTGTTTAGTAGATACATTGTGTAACACATATCAATCAAAGGGCATGCATGACTTTTAGAGTACAATGATTGGCTCTGTCCAGAGCCATCCTAACATATAGAACTTTTTAAGAGTGATCAGTGATGGAAACTACTCAAAATACAGACATTATTAGTTTGTACATTATCCATACTCAAATCCCTTGTTCTTTAAGACGATGTGCACCA
Source organism: Pharus latifolius (assembly GCA_019359835.1). NCBI lineage: Eukaryota > Viridiplantae > Streptophyta > Magnoliopsida > Poales > Poaceae > Pharus > Pharus latifolius. The sequence continues at coordinate 31,830,454 of CM033320.1, forward strand.
ACTAATATAGAACCCACTTTGTTGCTTATCACTGATCACTTGAGTCCTTGCACTTTATTATTTTGGTCAGAATACTCCTAAACATTCATCCACCTATGCAAAATAGGAATAGAAGAGCCTATTAACAAGAATTTGATCAATATAAGACTAGAAAGTACAGAAATTTGGTGTTACAATTTGACTTCATAAATATCATATCTAATTCACTAGCTCTTGTTGATACTATATTACTCCAAATAAACTAAAATCTTTGTACAATACCTAGTTACAAAAATTTGGAGTTACAATTTGAATCCCTAAATATCATATCTACATCACTAGCTCATGCCAATGCTATATTACTCCAAATGAACTAAAATCTTTGCACAATAGCCACTAGTTAGCTCCTCTCTTTGACATACTTTTCAAAGAATATACAACAACTAGTAGACAAACTCCTTATTCATATACAAATAGCACAAAAAAGAATCATACAGCAACAAGCAGCAATAATAATAATAATAATAATAATATTACCTGATTGCAACTTATTTTTCCAAAGATGAAACCTGACAGGAACAATCTCCAAGTTGGAAGTCCAATCTATGAAATCTGAAATTATGCAAACAGAAAATAGATTGAAGAAACAACTTTCAAGACAAAAAAATACAAATGCAATTTAAGAACAAAGAACATAAGGTAGGGGAGGTGTGGTTAGAGGCATCATGGTGGGTAATCGTAGTGCGGAGGCTAGAGATGACTCGCTTGGCTGATGTGGTGGTGTGGTTTCATTGAGGAGGCCAAGGTATGTGTTGTAGGATAGGAGGTTAGATGTGTTGAAGCAAAGGGGACATAGAAGATAAGCCCAAGGGTGGCTTTGGGAGTGCTGGAAAGGCAAGGGGAAGGCCACAACATGCACGCTTGGGAGGGTAGAGTGGCTGCTAGCACTCTGTTGTGTAGGGAAGAGGTGGAGGCCAACATGCACACGGTTTTTGAGGATTTGGGGGTGATGACATTGAGGACACTGGAGGGGGAGGCAAATTGAGAATGGATTTTGTTTAAAAGAATAAAATGTTCTCTAACAAGAAATCCATAGCATAATGGAGGACATTTGGACATGGTTCAATAATTTATTAGAATCTTAACATCACATTAAACAGAAGGGAAAGAATTGCAATATATATTTATTATTCACAAAAAGAACATGATGTTACAAATCATTTTATAAATGATAGGGAAAACCTTGAAAAGGATGTACAGATAATGTGACACATAAAACAAATAGGTTTTAACCAAAGAATGAGATACAGAGGTTAGTGCATCATAGCACACTCCCAAAACTAGAGCTACTGGTGCTTCAATTATGCAGTCAATCTTATGTGTAAACACAAGCCCACCCTAAGTTGGTTGTGCTCTGCTCAACTACCCTTATCACCAATGGCACAGCTCAGCAAAATAAAAATAATGAGTACGCATCAAGGAATCGAATTGAATGGACGGCTATCTAATGTCAAACATCATCCAACAACACAAACCCTCTAATCCAACAACACAAACTCAAGGAAACGGCACCTATCTTTTTGTTCTGAAAGGCAAAATATACAGATCTTAGAATAGAACTATTTGAAATACAGATATGCAAGAACTATATTCTAAGTGTATTGTACATACAATTTCACCTATATTGATCTAGATCTTTAGTTTCTAATCTAACAGTCCGAGTCTAAAAAAGATACATGCCTTTTATTCTGAAAAACAAAAGATGCATATCACAGAATAGATTTATTTGAAACAGGGATATGCAAGAACCATACTCAAAATGTACTACACATATAATTTGATCACGAAAATAGGAACACGGAGCACAAATTTAAGCATAATATGCAAGTGAGAGCAAGATGTTGAAGCTACATATTTCACAGCAGAAGATACATATTTTTCAGGATCCCCTTTCACAAAAAGAGGAACACGGAGAAAAAAGGCTTGCTGAAGGGACTAGGGCAAAGAACTATAGATGGTGGTGTGTTAAATTTGCAATATGCGGATGACACCTTGCTCCTGTTGAGTACAATTTGGAGATGATTATAACTTTGAAGTGGACTCTTTTCTGTGTTGAAATCACCACTAGTTTATGAATTAATTTTAATAAAGCGAAGTAATAAACAAAAAATCCATGTGAAATGGCTAAATATTTTGGCAAAAAAAACATACTCCATGTGAAAACTTGCTGTATAATGGATATACACTTTTCTGTTCTTGGCTAGACCTCCAATATCTAGACGTGGGAGACAATATGGCAAAGTTGATGAAGCAGCCTACAACAGAATGGAAAGGCTAAAAGTGTTGAAACATCCTCCTGGAGGATGTTTCTATTTTCCTTAATAAAAGTTTTTCTTTTGGTCTATAATATGTGAAGTTTTAGGTCTGGAGATACTTCCTGGTACCTAGTTAAAACAAGATGTATCTTTGTTTGTGTGAATCTAGCCAATCACTACTACTATTGTACCCAGACTCTTTGTTTATGGTACTATTTTTAATTTGTCCTATACCTACCTCAATTAAAGAAATCCTGACTCAACCTAGGATGCTCCACCCCATCCCAAGACAAGGTTGAGTGGATGCAAGTTTGAGGTCAACTTGAGCCGCATTGCTGTGATTATATATGATGAAATGGGTTTGTTACAATGCGTAGAAGCTACTATATGTAACAAGTTAATGGTTTTCCAAGATCTCAAATTTATTTTTTTCAAAAAAAGAAGACATAAAGGAAACTATATTATGAAATCTCATAAAATTTTATGTGCAAACAAGATCATGTGTTGGAGAAACAAAAAAAAATTCAGTCTAATATATATGTTTGTATGTTCGTTTTTCTCTTATAAGTAGTCATCTTTTCGCAATAAATTTTGTAGGATTTTAGAATATGACACCTTCTATATTAACTAATTTTTAAGAATTTTTGACTACTTTAAAACCCATAAACTTATTATGTATGTAGTAGCTACTATGCATAGGAACAAATAATTTCCCCATATACTTGCATTTGCTCATTCTCACTATCATTGTTGCAAAAGTACTAATTACTGAAATCATAGTTAGCAGCATTGAACAAGAAACCACTACATGTATCAAGAGAAATTAAATGGAGTACAAATTTATTTTTAAAATATAGAATAACATGTATCTTGAAACAAAACAAAAAAAATATAATAATAGATATTTGCGAACATATGTAGAAAGACTTAGCTAGACTTGCATGTCCTTATTTTTTTAATACATTCTCTCTTTTGTCAAACCCACATCCTACGTAGTATGCCCTCATAGTGGTAGAGAACTGAAGAGAAAAAGATATTTTTTTTTTCAAATTCTATAAACTTCTAATAACCAAGTTTGTGGAACAATTTTTAAGCTGTTTAAAAAAACTACTACTCAAAAATACTAATTAGCTGAAGCTACTTTCATTAGAACTTAACCTCCCAAAACACGCCCTCAACCAACTTGGTGTAGAGTCATGCAGACCTATTTTCCCCCTTAAAGACATCAATACATATAACAATCTTGTAATCATCGGCTAGTACTTTTCAATACTAGGGAAATTTGTAGAGCTTATTTTTGTTAGATAGATGAGATTGATAGATATGTCACTTCAGATGGCATATCCAATGCAAACACCCTATGTTGGCACACCATGCACATGAATTGTTTGAGCACAAATCAATACAAAAATTCTCAAAAAACAAAAGAAATCTAGGATGCTAGTCTCCTGGGTGATATGATAACTCATGCAATTTTCAATATTCCTATCTTACAAGGACAAACAAAAATGTGAAATTTGGTGTGATTTCCCTTTCCTTTACTATCTACTTTTTAGCAGAATTTGTCTTTTTTTTCTTTGAAGATTGAAAGCTTATAGAATATAATTTAATTATCCTCCTATTTTCTCTAGTTTATTTGACTCTTTTTTTGTGTTGATTTGATATCTAAACCGGAGGGTATGTGCTCGGTTAAGAAAACAGTAAGAAAAGATCTCTAAAAATTTGGGAAGATAGCTCTATATATTTTGTGTTGCCACACTATTAAATTCGAGTACTGAAATTATACAAATTGTACTGCACAACATGAATCAAATTCACAACACAATTCACAACATGCATCAAATTCACAACAAATTGCAACAGGACCAAGCCACAAGAGGACAAGGCAGAATGGATCACACACCTTTTCTTGCGCTGATGAGGAAGTAGCCGTTGGGCGTGACGCGGCTATAGAACAAGTCCACCACCGCCCGCGAGTGGCCGTGGCACCAGCCCTCACCCCTCGGCCCCAATGCCACATTGGACCTCGCTGGCCCCTCTGCCGTGCAGGGCCGTAGGCCTTGACCCCTCAGCAAGCCAGACAATCTGTCGTCCCACACCGGGCCTGCAGATCTACCGCACCGCGCCAACCTTGTGCCTGGCCACTCCGCCTCCACCCTCCGGCGCTGTCACTCCCCCTCCTCTTTTCGCCGCACGTCACTGCCGCTAGGGCTTTGAGGTGGGGGTGTGGTCGGGAATTGGTGGGGGGTCGATGGTGAATTGTTGGGGAATCGGTGGGAGAAAGGTGGGGGTGTCGGCCGATGGCGGGGGAGAGGTGTTGTGAGCTTAGGAGGAGATTTGGTGGGGAGGGATTGAAGACTCCGATTTTAGGGAGAGGCGGAGTGAGCGATGAGAGGAGGGTTTTATATTTGGCTAAGCAAAATATCACCCGAAAATTTTTCTGTTATTTTTCTTTCAAAGTTTTCCCTCTCAAAATAATAAATCTGTAATTTTTCTGCTGAAAAGATTCAATTTTGCACCAAAAAAATATTATTTATTCCTAGCAATAACTTTTCCCAACTCACGTCCGGAGAGTATCGACAGGACTAGGGCCCCCACCGCGACCCGAACCTATATAAAAATCACCGTTTTAATCTCTGTGTTGCTCGGCAGAAGGTGACTGGACACTCGGTCAACTCGCGCCGCTGTACACGTGTTATGCACGTCCAAAGAAACCTGCCGGGGTATTCGTAATACCACGATAGTTGGCGCCGTCCATGGGGACTCGTGACGAATCGCCATGGCTCCCCCAAGAACGAGAGCTCAAACTCTCTCCCTTTCTGGTGGTGCCGGTCCCTGTGACCTGGCGCCGCCCCAGCAAGACATCGTCGTCGCAACCCTACCGTCTGGGGACACCCGGAGAGAGGTGCCAGTTTCCTCTCACGAGATCTCCAGTGGAAGTGTTCCCATCTCCAACCCAGCGACCGCGACCATGCTTGCGGGGCCTAGCGCCCCCAACTCACAGTCCTGGTCTCTGGAGACCCCTTGCTTTGGGCTTTGGTCGAGGGCCAACTCCATGAATAGCGCATCATGGAGGAGTTGTTATGCGCCTTAGCGCGGCTTCCAACTCCCGTCTATCTGCCCCCATTCCCGTTTAAAGGGGCGCCGCCTCCGTTTTTTATGGGATACCCGGTGGCTTTCTTGGCGCCGGGCATGTTTTCCGTGCTGGGTCTAGACCCCGCATTGGGAGCTTTCCCCGAGCCGGGGGTTGACCTTGCACAGTGAGCTCTCCCCGCGCCAACACCAGGAGCTCTCCCCTCACCGGGGGCTTACCCTGCACCGGGAGCTGTCCCAACGCCGGGTGTTTACTGTGGGACCCTCATTTGAAGAATCCGATGGCAACCGCCCAGGTGGGTTGCACTCAGAAATGGCACATTGCAGCTCACAACAACAAGATGCATTATATAAAAATGCGAGTAATTAAAAACAAGTGCTGATCACAAGGACCAGCATTACAATAACTTAGCGCCAAAATGACGCATTTAAATGTTGATACAAATTAAGGAGTTTTCGACACAAAGGTCGGCACAAATGAAACAGCAATAATAAGCAAAAGGACTTCATCAGTCTTCTTCTTCAGCAGCAGCGGTGTTGTACGGGCCTTCTTCCACATCGAACTCCACCTTGGTACATAACCCTCTAACAAGCTGGGTCTTCAGTTTCTTCTTCTTGTTCCACATTGGGTTCAAGACCGTAAGATTCAGGGTCGATGAATCCTTCTTCTAAATTTGTTTGTAAAAGCAAGGGTGAGCACATTGTCCACATGGTGCTCAACAAGTCCCAAATAAGAATGCAAGTATACTTAGATGAGGGGGATTTCTCAAGGAATGGCTTTCTGGCTTCATATTAGCACATAGAATAGATTCTCACACTCAATCTTTAATCAAAAGATCTTTTATTTTAAAAAGCATTGCTTTTAAAACCCTAAGCTAGATTTTTAGGAAACGTTGTGTGTGGCGGTCCTCCATGAGTCACCACTTTACTCAGATTTTGCGAAAAACTTTCCAAAAGCTACTTGTGCTACATCGACGTGAATAGAATCCACAGCGTGCAGACTCCATGACCTGGGAGCTCAGAGTATCCGATACTTTTTAAACTTTGCAAAGGTGTACCACCGTAATCCACCGATCATTCGGCTTTCAAGTCGGTACCCCTCCATGCGACTCTTACGCATGTGACAAGGCCGAGATGACACAACAGTTTACAGTCCTAGCATTAACTATTCCCTGCCCGGTAAATAGACAGTCAAGTCTCAAGTACCGTTGTGGGTCCTCCCCACTGCCTTACTTCCTAGCCTGGGTCTATGTTCTCGCAAGACACATAGCCTCTCTGGACTACAGTCGCGCACGACTTAATCTGGCATAGGGCGTCTTCCTTCTTTCCACCTTTTTCCTCTCATGATTTTTTGAACTCACATCACTCATGGCCTTCTGCGGCCCACCAGCTCTCGCAAGAAACTGGATCGACAACCATTGCAGGGAAAAGCTAATAATAAAGAAAGCTACTAAGTTGCGCCCGTTCCATAACCGGGCAAGTGGTTGGTACGTTTTTCATGCCGCATAGAAGCACAACACAAGGTTCTAGTCCTTATGAGTCTCTAGTGAGGAGTCTTTCACATTCCCAGTGCGCACACAGCACCATCCAATCAAACCATCCTCACTATCGATTCTAATCACATTTTCTTTCACGAAAGGGGTTTTGAATATGCTTTTCTCATATGTGACCATTCAACATATAATCTCGAACATAGCATAGCCTAAGCATGATATTCTAGGGTGATAAGCGTGCATGGGTATTCAATGTCAAAAGGGGCTTTATAGTTATTTAGGTCATATCTAATCATTTCATTGAAACATAGCTCTTATTTGAATCTAAGGCATGCACATACTTGAAAACAGTTAACATACTTCATTTCAAAATATTAGGTTAGACATGATCAAGGGTTTAAGACTTGCCTTGCAGTGATGGGTCTAGCTGCTCAGATGAATCCTCGAAGATCTCTTCTGTTCCTTCAACGTCTGGTTCCACGGCGGATACAAACAACACATACACACTATATAAGCATACAAGTACTAGAAAATAATACGTAAATATATCATACATGCAGGGAAAGGGTTTGGAGAAGGTTACTTGATATTGATCGAAGAGATGGGCTCAAAAGGACTTGAATGTCGAAGGGCTGACATTCGGCTCATGGCTTGACATAGCCCTAAATTGGTTCTAGGTTTGTTCTCTGGAGATGTGACAGTAGGGAATGTTGTAGAACATGGCTCAAAAGGCTTAGTGGACAAAGTGGCATTTCAATTGCTCAAATGTAACAGGTCTAAATCATCCAATGCCACTGGTGGACATGCACTGACATAGTGCCACACATGGCCAGAAACTAGGGCATTGCATAACTTTTGACTTAGGCCACCAATTGATGCACAACTTTGTCTGGGGTTTAGGCCTTGATAACAGCTACAAAACTCTCAACAGGCTCAAGGGCAGAAAGTGGCCAGAGGGTGGCCAAATCCGGTGAGCAAACACGGTGGCCTGAACTACTGGACAGTAATCTTGGCATGATCATAACTTTTGATCTAGGCCGATTCAAGGTTCGAGCCAGTGGAGTAAATTACTTAGGGGGTTGAGGTCTAGCTAGATGACAAGGTTTGATCGGCTGGTTTGGCCGGAAAATGAACTCCGGTGATCGGGGCTGAAGACGAAGGCACCGATTTGGGCGTTTTCGTTCCAGGGCGTTTGAACTCAATTCCACGCTCGGGAAGCATCTAGGGGTCATCACGAAGCTACTAGTGTACTCAATTTTGCCAGAGAATGGCTGGAGAAGCACGGCGGCGTTCTCCGACAAACTGCCGAGGCTCGAACTTGGGGATTCGACGCTCGGGGCAAAATTGACGATTCCAAACTTGCAATCTTACTCCTCCTAGCTTACTGATTACTATTCTCTACGGGCACGAGGATCAATTTGGCCTGAATCGCTCGGCATTAGGGGAACAGGGGATTTGGGCCTTTCCGGTGATTGCCGGCGTTGAGGTTCGCCGGGGGCCAATTAAGCACTATGACACACACAGGGGGATGAAGGGAGCTTACTGGTGGTGTCGGTTTGGAGAGAGAAGCTGTGGGAGAAGCTGGCGCCGTGAGCTTCAGAAGTGGCTCGCCGGGGAAGAAGACGAAGGCACGGCGATGGCAAGCTCTAGAGCTAATGCTATGTTTGCTGGCGAGTTGAGGTGTGAAGTGAAGCACTGGCGAGAGGGGGCTTTATATAGCCGCGGGGTTGAGTCCTCGGGAGCGGCAGCAATCGACAGGAAGATGCTCTTTGGCGCCGGAGCAGTCGACGAGGTGCATGGGAACACGGCGGGAGCTCTGCCAGAGATAGGGTATCGCGCGAAATCAGGACTTTGTCAGGACGACGGGATAGCGAGCTTCGGCATGGCAACCAAGTGGCAATAAAGTCCTGACAATGGGAGGCACGCGAGCGAATGTTGAAGCCACGGTCTCCGGTCATCGCCACGGTGGCATTCCTTGGCGCGACGCGAGCACGTGCGGTACACGCTGGTTTCGACCGTTGGCGGCGGCGAATCTGGCCGGCGGTGAAGGCTACGGTGGTTCACGGCAACGGCAACAGCTGCGGTCGAATGTCCTCAGGTCGTGGTCGTGCAAGCGGCTCTAGTCGTGGTCGAAGAAAGGGCCAGGGGCTTGTTTGCAAGGTTTTGGACTGATTTGTGAAGGTTTGGACTAAACTACGAGGATTTTGGTTCGGGAACTTGGGCCTATTTGCAAATCTGAAGATCCGGAGGGCTGATTTGAATTTTGACTTTGCAGATGAGTGTTACCAAAATACTTGGACTCATCCAGTAGGAAAAATGGTAAGATCCGACAAGATTTGAGGGTTTCGACAAAAATCAAAAACAGGGTAAAATAGGGTAATTAGGGTTTGACATTTTGCCGGGGCTGAAACTAGGGTTTCGGTTGAGATTTTGAGTTCTTCCAGAAGGGAAAAACGTATGGAAAAATGAAAGAAAGATAACCACTTGATCAGATTTGAATTTGGAGATGATCTGAGACTTTTAGCCTTTTTGGGCTTTTTGAAAATTCTGAAAAGAACTAAACTGAAACACTTTTCGACTGAAATGTGAAAATGATCTGGGAGATGAAGTTTAGCTGCCAACTTTTTAGGTTAAGGTAGTGGCATACCTAAGATCAAGATAGGGTTGAGACATCAGGGATTCCAAAGAAGATATGCTGACTCGTGAGCAGAAAAGATAGCCAAAAACTGGGATGTTACATTTACCCTGCGTCGGGAGCTCTCCCTGCGCCAGGGCCTTACCCCTCGCCGGTGGCTGTCCCTGCGCCGGGAGCTCTCCCTGCACCAGGGCCTTACCCCCCACCGGGAGCTCTCCCCACGCCGGGGCCTTACCCCGCGCCCGGAGCTTACCCCACGCCGGAAGCTCTCCCAGCGCCGGGGCCTTTTCCCGCGCCAGGGGCTCTCCCTGACCCCGCGCCGCGGATGGTTGCCAGTGCGTCTGGAGCTGCTCCGGGCCTGATGGTTTCCAATGTGTCCAGGACGGCCTCGGCGCCCGCGGCGAGCCTCCCCTGTGAGGGTTCTCCCGCACCAGGTCCCGAGGCCACCCCGTAGACACGCCCGCGCGTCGGGCCTTGCTCGCCTACTGGCGGTGCCGTCCGGACCAGCGACCGATGCGCATCAGCTCCCTTCTCCCCTGGGGCCGCCCCCGAGGGCTCCACCGGTGGATCAGACCTGACTGACTTGGGAGGAGGTAGAGCGCATGCGTGTCGTGAAGCCTAGCGAAGCTCCCTCCCTCTACAGGACGGGGATACGCCCCCGGGCCAACCAGGGAGGGAGACCAGTCGACGAAGCCACCGCTACCTCCGGGGGGCACCTGGAGGCTCAAGAAGCTAGCTCCAACCCTGAGGAGAAGAGGCGCTACCGCCGTCCGGGCGGACCACTGGGGCCTCTCCCCGAGTCCGATAACAAGCATGTCTCCCCAGCAAAGGGGAACAGCGACCGGAACCTTCCCTGGGAGTTGAGGGGGCCAACCAGCCCTTGTGCCGCCGGCTCCGACACATTCGTTGGCCAAAGCCATATCGCCCGCCCCACATCGAGCACTACAATGGTGAGGCCGATCCTTATGAATTTGTGCAGGTGTACACCACAGCCATCTCAGCGGTTGGGGGGGGGGGGGGATGAGACGGTGCAATGCAACGTCTTCCCCCTCTACCTTACCGGAATTGCCTGCTCATGGTTTTACATCCTGAGGGCTAGTTCCATCAAGTCCTTCACACAGCTCAAGTGCGAGTTCTGCGCAAACTTCCAAGGGAACTACGTGCATCCCCTGGATTCATCGCAACAATACACCGTGAAGTATAAGCCGGGGGAGAGCATCCGGAGCTTCTTCAAGCGTTTGCTCAGTTCAAGAGAAAAGTGGCCCACGTCCTGGACTCTACAGTCATCGAGGTGTGCAAGAGTGGGATCCTCCCTGGGGAGCTCCACCAGAGGCTTTCCAGGAGCTACCCCTCATCCACTGATGAGCCCTTCAATGTACATGAAAAGTACGCAACGGCAGAGGAGGATGACCTCTAGAAGGAGAATCAGGAGGTCTTCCCCACCCCCCTGCCCCGCCCAGCAAAGAGGGACGTTGGGGACTCATCTCACAAACATCTCAAGGAGGGACATCATAGCGAGTCAAGGTCTCGGGACATCTTCATTCTTGAAGACGGAGGCAGCTCTCGCAAAGGGGGGGAGGCCAGCCCTCCCGTGCTCGGGACAATCCCGCGCCGGGAAGAAATGAGGTTGGGGCCAACTTATGGTGCGCCTTCCACCAGTCCACTTCCCATGCCACTCGAGAATGTAACGCACTTCGTCAGCACTTTGTAGCATTCCTTGAGCAACACGGACAGGGGGAGAGACCTGCCTTGCCCCATTAGTCGGCATAGGAGGCCCTTCCCGCTCCCTATGGGGGACACGGGAGCTGGGCCAAGAAAGGGGCTCAACCGATGAGCCACCTTTCGAAAACTCCCAGAGATATGTCTCCTGACTTGGGGGGATCCTACCAGTGAGCCCCGCGCTGGACCCTTGAGGCGAGGCCCTCCCCGCGAGGATGCCCTCACCGTGAGGATGCCCTCACTTAGAGGATGCCCTCCCCGCGAGGATGTCTACACTCGGCCCCTGGGTCTCTCCATCCCCCTCTCGCGCTCCGCAGGGGGAAGTGTTGTATCAATTTACTTAATCAATGCAAATTAGTCGTTCCCCTATGAATCTTCTTTTGTAGGGTGTATTGTTCCCCCTCCCCACGAGGATGCCCTCACCGTGAGGATGCCCTCCCCGTGAGGATGCCCTCACTGTGAAGATGTTCTCCCTGTGAGGATGCCCTTACGGGGGCTTACACCGTGTTGGGAGCTTTCCCCGTGCAGGAGGCTCTCCCAGCGATGATACCCTCCCCGGAGGATGCCCTTCCTAGGATGCGTTGAATGAGGGTCACGGGCTCCTGCTTAGCCCAAGTCTTGTTGGCGGCAGCCCTGCACCCCTAGGGCGGCTTACAATCCCCCTCATGGATTAAGGGCGTAAGCGGCAATCCGATTCCCTGAAACCATGGTAATGAGTCACTTTCAGGGGTGAGTCCCCCCCTCAAACACTCCAAAAGTCCCGACAACGGGAGGCTCGCTCCCCGGGCAACTTACGATAACCCCTTGCGGACTAAGGGGGTAAGCGGCAACCCAGTTCCTAACTGTGGTAATGAATCACTTTGAGGGAATAGTCTCCCCTCAAATACTCCAGAGCCCGTCATGGCGCTCGCCCTCCTCCGGGAGCAAATTTCCAGACCCAAAATTTCTTGATTGGTTCCTTGTTCTCACGGTGACTGGGGGAATTTTCGATCGGGTCTCGGAATTTTTTGACAGGGATATTCTTTACCGGCTCCCCGTTCTCACGGCGATCGGGGGAATTTTCGACCAGGTCTCCGAATTTTTGACTGGGACGCGTTTACATTCTCTCCCCGGTGGACTTTGTCTCGGGAGAAGGTTTTCTCCTGTCGGGGGCTCCGCGCCATTCGGACGAGTTTACGTTCTCTCCCGGGTGGACTTTGTCCTGGGAGAAGGTTTTTCCTGACCGCGCCTCCCGAACGTGGTAATGTTCTCTCCTTGGTGGACTTTGCCCCGGGGGAAGCTTTTCTCTCCCGGTGGACATTGTCCCAGAGGAAGGTGTTCTCTCCTGGGGGGACTTCGTCTAGGGAGAATGTTTTTTCCCGTCCGGGGGCTCCGTGACGCCCGAACACGGTAACATTCTCTACCTGGTGGACTTTGTCCCGGGAGAAGGTTCTCTCCCATCAGGGGGCACCGCGCCACCCGGACGTGGCTACGTTCTCTCCCGGGAGACTTTGTCCCGGGGGAAGGTTTTGTCTCCTGGTGGACTTTGTCCCGGGGGGCATTGTTTCGGGAGAAGCTTTTTCTTGTCCGCGGGCTCCGCGCCGCCCGATCGCCGTAACATTCTCTCCTGGGTGGACTTTGTCTCTAGTGAAGGTTCTCTCCCATCCGGGTGCTCTCGGCCATCTGGACGTGGCTACATTCTCTCCCAGGGGGACTTTGTCCAGGGTGAAGGTTTTCTCCAGGTGGACTTTGTCCCATGGGATCCCCACAGCCCCTTCATCCGTCATGCGGAGACGGTTCCCGGTGGGTCCCTAGGCCTCTAGGCTCTGGGTCCCGGATCCTGTGGGATCCCTGGAGCGCCAGGGTCCTTCGTGCAAAGACGGTTCCCGGTGGTCCCCGGGCCTCTGGACCCCGGGTCCAGTTGGATCCCTGAGCGGCGGGGTCCTCCATGTGGAGAAGGTTCCCGATGGGTCCTGGGCCTCCGGGCTCCGAATCCCGTGGGATTCCCGGAGCGCCTGGGTCCTTCGTGCAGAGACGGGATCCCCGAGCACCTACCAGGGAAAGTCTCGGATGCCTCCCGTGGAAAGTCCCGGAGGGCTACTAGGGAAAGTCCCGTACGACTCTCGTGGCGAGTCCCAAAGGACTACCGGGGAGAGTCCCGGATGCCTCTCGTGGGACCCCCGAGCGCCTTGGTCCTTCGTGCGGAGACGGTTCCTGACGGGTCCCTGGGCCTTTGGCCCCCGGGTCCCGTGGGATCCTAGGAGCGCCTCCGTTCCTCGTGCCGAGATGGTTCTCAACAGGTCCCTGGGCTCCGGGCCCTGCGTCCCGTGGGATCCCTGGAGCGCCTGGTTCCTTTGTGCGGAGACGGTTTCGGGTGGTCCCTGGCCTCCAAGCCCTGGTCCCACGGATCCCCTGAGCGCTTGGGTCCTTCATGCGGAGACGGCTCCCGGTGGGTCCCTGGGCCTTCAGGCCCGGGTCCCATGGGATCCTTAGAGCGCCTGGGTCCTTCGTGCGGAGACGGTTCCTTGCGGCTCCCCGGGCCTCTGAGCTCCAGGTCTGGTGGGATCGCCCATGCGCCTACTGGGGAAAGTCTCGGAGGGTGACATCGAGGATGCCTCGGGAACTAGCGAGGACACTTGTCAAGCATCCATGCCTTTCAGTCGGTGAAATGGTGTTAACGCCCCTTGATCCGACGGCCGAAGCGAGGGCTTTTACGTCATGTTGCTTTTTTGGGGCCTATATATACCCCCCTTGTATCTCATTTGTAACCAACTCTCAATTCATTTTACACACTCAAAGCAACAGTCATCCCTTTGAGACCTCTCTCCCTGAGAGAGAACCTCCCCAGTAGACTCACGTCCAGAGAGTGCCAACAGGACTAGGGCCCCCACCGGGACCCAAACCTGTATAAAAATCACCGTGTCAATCTCTGCGTTGCCTGATGGGAGGTGACCGATCGCTCGGTCAGCTCACGCCACTGTACACGTGTTACGCACGTCCCAAGAAACCTGCCGGGGTATTCGTAATACCACGACATGCTTAAAATTCCTTTGATACATCATTTTATGTGACTTTTTGTAATATTTTTTACAATCCACTTTCATGAGTGTGTTCATCGTGTTTCAGGGAACAAACGTACCAAATTTGGAGTTATTTGGACATCATTTGGATAGGAAACGAAGTGGAGAAAGAAGATGCTAAAAATCTGAAAAACAGAAATCCGACCCGACACCCGAATTATGAATCCAAAACAGACCCGTTAGTTGATTTATAGTCCGAATCTAAGACAATTTCCTTCCTAAATAAGTATTGAGTTGTAATTGGTTAATTCTATGATTTATGTGCTATAAATAGAGAAGCTTTTGGCTCAATTAGACATGCTTTTTCTAGGTTTAGAAGCCATTAGGGTTTAGTTTTTAGTCTAATTTTCTTAGAAGAGCCCCCCCTCTATTTTTATTGCTTTTGTAAACCTGCAAGGACGGCAACTTCAATTCTCAAGCAATCAGGTAAGTTTTTATTTTATTTTTATTTTTATTTTTGCATTCTTATGGATTTTAGCGAGTAGATCCCCTCTAGGGTTAGGGATGACCTAATCCAGAAGGCATGGTTCTTCCTCGGCTTTTATTTCAAGTTTTGGAGTAATTTCCTGATATTTTCTTCCTCCGAACCCTAATTCCTTGTTTCGACAACAGACGTAACAATTGAGTCTTAACAAGAAATTAGGGGAGTTCTTGAATCCTTAGTGCTTTCAAGCGGGATCCTGAACAGGAGAGAGGCTCTCACCAAATGTGACACTAGAAGCAATCCTCTGACTGTTGACCCAGCACCCCGAACTGGAAACTTAATTTGTTTTGAAAAACAATGGAAATTAACTTACAATCCTCGGACCATGGATAGAATTACTCCGGATGGTTATGGAATTCCCGAAACCCTAGATTTTCATTCTAGTTTGCAAAGCCTAGATTGATAGCTTAGTTGTAGAAAAACACACCCACAACTCGTTTAGACTTAATCAGTAATCCACTAAGCTAGAAAGATGAATACACTTGTTCCTCGTGGAATTCGACCCTCAAGTGCTCAACGTTCAACTGTTCACTTGCGGTATTACAAAATCACGACCCTTTCGGTTGCTATTAGTGCACAACGGGAACGTGGTTCGCTCCTCACTAATGGTTCACAAGGATGAGACCCTTGTGTTATACTTCCAAGCGGCATGAAAAATGTACTAACCATTTTCCTGGCATGGGACGGGCGCGGCAAAGTAGTTCTTTAGGTATTAGCTTTTCCCTGCAATGGTTGTCGGTCCGGTTTCTTGAGGGAAACTAGTGGGCCACAGAAGGCCGTGAGATGTGAGAGTGAGTAAGTGAATTGGGAGTTTGGAACGAAGACGCCCTAGACCTGGATACCGAGTCGTGCACTACTGGATCCACTAGCCATGAGTCTCGTGGGACCATAGACCAAGGCTAGGTAGATTTGGCTGTGGGGTGCGCTCCACAATGGTAATATGGACTGGGTCATCTATTTACCGGGCAGAGAATTGTTAATGCTAGGATTACGAACTGTTGAGTGATCACAGCCTTGTCTCATGCGTGAAAGTCGCATGAAGAGGTACCGACATGAAAGCTAGGTGATCAAGTGGATTAAAGTGGTACATATTTGCAAAGTTACAAAAAAGTATCGGATACTCTGAGCTCCCAAGTTTTGGAGTCTGAGCAGGGTGGATTCTATCCACATCAATACAGCACAAGTATGATTTGGAATATTTTTGTAATATTGGATAAAAGTGGTGACCCATGGAAGACCGCCAGGCATAACATTTTCTAAAACTTACTTTAGGATTTTAAAGTCCCGCTTCTGAAAATCTATTCTATTATTACCTATAAACCAAAGAGCATGTTTCTTGGAATTCCCCATCATTTATATACCTGCATTCATTAATTGAGACTTGTTGAGCATCGTGAGCACAACGTGCTCACCCTTACTTTTGCACATAAAATTTAGAGGAAGGACTTGTTGATCCCGACTCCTATAGCTTCGAATCCATTGAAGAAGAAGGGTCCTTTGCCTAGTGGAGCCCGATGTGGCGAGAGCCCATGCTGTGCCGCTGCTATTGAAGACATTGAAGACTGTTGCGTTTGTTTTGTTCATTACACTGTGTGTTATGTTCTTTTGTGCCAACCTTTGTGCCGATGAAACTTCTTAATTTGTATCAACTCTAAATTGCACCATTCATGACGCTATGGTATTGTAATATTGGTCCTTATGACCTTGTAATCGTTTGAATTACATGTGCTCTGTTGTGAGCATGTGATGTATCATTCTGTGTGCAACCTAACCTGGCCAATTGCCGCTGGATTCCTCATGTGAGGGTCCCCACAGACATGGTATCAGAGCAAAGACTCAACTGTAGGTTGTGACCCTTAGATAGATCTTGGCCTCCCTAGAAACAAAAAAATAGCTAGTTAATTTGACTAAGTTTAGTTGCGAAAATCTAATTTGGCTAAGAAAAGTATATTGTGTAAGTTATTCTTTTTGATTATTTGAAAAAGATTTAAATCTCATTTTAACTTTTAGGTGCTTTTGCATTCTGTCTCCTTAGATGGCTTTCAAAAAGAGGTTCATTTACAACGATGAGCTTGGTTCATGGGCACTACTCCTTTGGATGATGCTTCAATTCCTTGGTGCACCAGATAGCCAAAGGCCAGTTTATTGTGTTCGATAGGATGAGGTTGATGGACGACCTTATTGCTACCGTGCTTCAGTACTAGTTTATGACATCTCTGAGCATGGGAAGGGTTCTGTGAGACATGAAGCCTGTAGAGCAGAGGAGGAGGATGCCATTCTAGATGCTGCCTGTCGTGCCATAGGTACCATTCGGCAGATGTATAGCGATTACCTCTTGGATTCCCCCTTTCGCTTCGTGCCATACCAGGTTCCTAGGTCAGAGCGCTGAGTTGTTCTTCCATCCAACGACCAGGTAGATGCCATCTTGACAAAGACTCGAGATATTGTTCACACCTTGGAGACCGACTACACCTACTTGCTTCGTAAGCATGAGCGTGCTCGTGATGACTGTTATTATCTTGAGGGCATTCTTGCAAAGACTCATCAAAATCTTCAGGAGAAGGAAAAGCGACTTGAGGAGTTAGTTGGACCAAGTGGAGAGAGAGATCCCAATGCTTCTAATCACGAGGTTCTAGAGTCTGATATCAAGAGAAGCCGCCCAAGACTGAAGATCATCGCCCGCAAGAGCGTGGGAAAGCTGAAGGACTACCTTGGTAATTTCACACCTTTGTCACGTGGTATTGTCATCAACTGTGGTGCACCCGAGTTGCCCAACATTGAGGAGAAGAAGGAGGTCCCTGCCGGCAAGGGAAAGGAAATCGCTGAGAGTGATAGTGACACCTCATATGATGAAGATGACGACTTGGAGCTGGACCCGATGGAAGCAGATGATGACCAGGAGGAGGATCTCGAGGAGATAGAGCCTTGGTTCTTCTAATGCTGACCACTGATTCTAGACTTCCCATTAGTCTGACCTTTTGTGCCTGACCCCAGCAGGCAATAGATCTTCCTTTTGCGTAGTAGTTGTTCTAAATTGTGGTTGATGTGACTTGTTGTGTTGGTTGTTAGGTGAGACTTGTAAGCCCGTTGAGGCAGAAACTTTGTGCTCCACAAAAGTTAATTTATGAAAAGGCATTTTTCATGATCCTATCCTTTTCTCTTGGATTAATATCAGTATCCTATTTATATCCTTATCTATGATTCTTTTCCGAACAACGTCTATATCCTTGATCTCCTGTTTGAACAGGATGGTTAACACACATGGAAGACCTCAGGAAGGAGAGCCTGAAGGAAACACCAGTAACATGAGAGCGTCACTAGGGATCAGAATATGTACAGATTTGAATCAGCCAGGATCGTCTACTATGCCACAAGGAGGCAACCTTAGTGACATACTAGTGTGGATGGAACGAAGTAGACATGATGCTATGGCTGTGCAGAATCAAATCTTGGAGCAGTTAATGCAATGTCTACCAGCTGGGCAAACTGAAGGGTTAGCAATCGGTGCAAGGTTGGCTGATTTCCAGAAGAAGCGTCCCCCGTCCTTTTCAAGTACTGAAGATCCCATCATAGCTGATGATTGGTTACGGGATGTGGAAAGGAAGCTAGACACAGTCAGCTGTAATGATGAAGAGAAACTCCTCTACGGCCCACATCAGCTTGTTGGACCTGCCGCCGCCTGGTGGTAAAACTATCAAGTTGTACATCCCAACCGAGAGGCGATAACATGGAATGAGTTCAAAGAGGAGTTTCACAAATACCATGTTCCAAAGGGCGTTGTCCAGGAAAAACGTCGAGAATTTGTGAATCCGAAACAAGGCAATAAGTTTGTCAAGCAGTACTTGCATGAGTTCATTCAGTTGGTGAGATATGCACCAGAAGACATTGCAACAGAAGAGAGGAAGATTGACAAATTCTGCGAAGGTCTCCAGAATTCTCTGCAGTATATATTGTCATCCCACGAGTTCATAGACTTCCATGTTCTGGTCAATCGATTGATTAAGATGGAAGAAAAGAGAGGAGTGATAGATGAGGACCGGAAGAGGAAGGCCTTACCTGCTTCTTATCAAGGAAATGCCAATTGAGGGAAACCAAAGGTAGCTTACTGTCTAGTCTTCAGACCACCACAAAACCCGAAAGGCCTGCACCGACTACACCACCGCAATGCACTGGGTGTAAGGGAAATCACATCTTCAAAGATTGTCCTTAGAAGAATGTGGAGTGCTTCCATTGCGGAAGGAAAGGACACCGTAGGGACACCTGTCCATTTCAACATTTGCTGTCCAGTGTCGCTTGAGCCCAAGTAGCAAAACCTCGGGCCCCAGCTCAGAACTTTGCTGGAGGCGTTCAACCACCCAGAGGAGGAAGGATCTAGACTAATAGAGGAAGAGGAGCACCTACCGCGGGATGTGGTCAACTCTATAGGATCAAGGATGCCGACTAGAGGGGGGCGAATAGGAGGCTTTAAAACTTTTCAATTAAAAATAAATGTTACAACGAGAAGAACCAAAAGCAATTTAATGTATTGAAATAAAGAGATAGAGAGAACGAACACAACGACTTTTACCGAGGTCTCAGAGACTCGCCCGATCTCCCCTAATCCTCGTTGAAGGACTCAAGTAAATTGAGTCTTGCTTCAATATCCACAAAGGATATTATCCACTATTGGTTGCTCCTTGTCCACTCCGGAAAGGCGAGCACCGATGCCTTGTACAAATGCACTGAGTCTCTGCGACAATCTCCGAATGGAGAGATCAACGGCCACGCCTCCGAACCGTCTAGGTGAGGGTGCCCACTAAGAGTAATAGGCAGCAAGGTCTTCTCTAGACCTCCAAACAATCACCGAGAAACTAATAGGATGCCAAATGAACTGAACGAAAGCACTCAATGGATCTGAAAAGCAGTCGACTTGATCAAAAGATCAAGATTTTGTATAAGAAACTAAAGCTCAAGAATGTGTATGAGAGGAGGCTGCTTGTTGTATAAAACCAATGCTCAAAGCCCCTATTTATAGCCTCAAGGATCAAATTAGCCATTAGAGCTCGAGCTGAAAATCAGCAGCTCAAACTGACAGTCAGTTCACCAAACTGACTGTCAGTTTCATATACAACGTCCGACAAAATTTACGGATAAAAAATAGCTAGCCGTTTGTGGTTGTATATGGAAACTGAAACCCCAAACTGACAGTCAGTTAGGCAAACTGACAGTCAGTTCGACCAAAACATCAACTAAATCAAATAGAAACTCAGATAAAACGGCTTGAGGTCGAAATGCAAACTTACAGTCAGCATGGTCATACTGACAGTCAGTTTAGTTCAAAAAATTTCAGCTCAGAAAACATCCTCTCTGGACAATTGCCAGTTAACAAAACTGACAATTCAAACTGACAGTCAGTTTATCAAACCGACAGTCAGCATAGATAAAAACAGCTATAACTTTTAATCAAGAGATCCGATTGAAGTATTTGATAGCTCGTTTGAAATATATTTTAAAGGCTATCTTTTTACCAACAGAAGAAAAAGCCAGATCTGTCTAGATCTTTCCATAAAATGCAAAAACTCTTCTGCTATCAAAAACTCAACTGAAAAACCAAATAACTGACAGTAAGTTAAAAAATCCATAACTTTTGATCCAGAAATCCTATTTAGGTGTTTGATAGCTTGTTTGAAAGATATTTAAAGGGATATCGTTTTGTCAACAGAAGAAAAATCCAGATCTGTCTAGATATTTCTAGAAAAAGCAAAAACTCTTCTGCTGTCAGAAACTCAACTGAAATTCCAAATCTTTCAAAACCAAAATTAAACCAAAATAATGCAATGCAATGACCTAGTAATTTCTTGGTTCATATTGGAGATTTAGAGAGGACTTGCAACCCCTCTTTATAGTATGGTTAAATCTAAAAATAAAATCTTCTATAAACCGATCAACCTCCAAATACCGAGACCGGTACAAAAAAAAACTCATTTTACCTTAAGTCCTTTGCATATTCAATCTTGGTGACCTTGGACTTGCAACCTCTGATGACACTGCGACCTTGTGCTTTCATCCTCGGCTTGCGACTTGCAGATCCTCCAGATAGCTTAGGTCTCTGCGGCTTTCTACCTGCCGACCTTGTGCTTGCGACTTTGGCAATACTGCGACCTTAGGCGAAATAGCTCTTAGATTTTTGCATACATATAACTCAAAGACATGATTAGATCAAAAACACTTAATGTCATCAATAATCAAAATCCACAATAATAGGGACCTAGATGCAATAGACTCAACTATGCGTCCGTCGTTGAAGTTGGAGAAGCGTCTGATGTCGTGCTCGGTAGGATCCTAATCCACTCTGAACTTTCAGTTACATTGTTTGATCCTGGTGCTACATATTCTTTTGTGTCGAAATCATTTGCTCTAAGAAATGAGTTCCCCATATTTGCACTACAGTATCGTATAATAATTTAATCTCCTGGGGCTAGGATGCCTGTTGAATCTATCTGTAGAGATATCGCCTTTAGTATCGGCAATATAGGTTTCGTAGCAAATTTACTAGTTTTGGATCTTCAAGGGCTTGATGTTATCCTCGGAATGGACTAACTAGGATAGCATAAAGGCCAGATGGACTACGAGAAGAAGGCGATCACTCTGACAAACACTAAAGGAGAACAAGTTACTTCTACGCAGAAAGATCTCTAATGAATGACCAAGTGTGCAGTCTGAACAGCATGGAGAAGGTTGAGTTTGGAAAAATCCCAATAGTGAATGAATACCTAGAAGTTTTTCCAAAAGAACTCCCTGGAATGCCACCAAACTGTGACATAGAGTTCACAATTGAGTGAAAACCAGTATCCGCTCCATATGCGAGAAAGCTTGCACACATGACGAGCAAGGAGCAAGAAGAATTGAGGAAACAAGTGGAAGAGTCAGAGAGAAAAGGATTTATCAGAACAAGTTCTTCACCATGGGGAGCCCTTGTACTCTTCGCCAAGAAGAAGGATGGTAGTCTACGACTTTGTGTTGACTACTGACGGTTGAATGACATGGCAATCAAGAACAAGTACCCTCTACCAAGAATCGACGATCTCTTCAATCAGCTCAAAGGAGCAAAAATATTTTTGAGAATCGACTTGAGGTCCAGGTATCATCAATCGAATATTCGAGAAGAAGACATCCCTAAGACTGCATTTATAACAAGATATGTACTACATGAATTTACTGTGGTGCCATTCGGTCTGACAAATGCACCGGTAGTGTTTATGAACTTGATGAACAAAGTCATTATGGATTTTTTAGACAAGTTTGTCATCATATTTGTGGACGACATTCTTATCTTCTCTGAGACAGAGGAAAAGCATGCTCAACATCTCAGAATGGTGCTACAGAAGCTTGCAGATCATCAGTTGTACGCCATGTTTGATAAGTGTGCCTTTTGGTTGAAAGAAATCTCTTTTCTAGGCCACATCATCTCTGGCAAAGGAATATCCATGGATCCATCAAAAGTTCAAGCTATCATGGAGTGGAAGCAACCTAAAATAGTGACTGAAGTAAGAAGTTTCCTGGGGCTAGCCGGCTATTACCGAAGGTTTATTGAAGGATTTTCCAATATCACTAAGTCACTCACCAAACTACTGAAAAAGAATGTTCCATTCAAATGGACTAAGGATTGTGAAAAGAGTTTTAAAGAGCTAAAGAAGATGTTGACAAGTGCTCGTATTCTCACGTTGCCAGACAACAAGGACTTTGAAGTCTATTGTGATGCATCGAAACAAGGCCTAGGATGTGTTCTTATGCAAGAAGAGTTGTGGTGTATGCATCGAGACAGTTACTGGCGCACGAAGAAAACTATCCAACTCATGATCTGGAATTAGCCGCTGTTGTTCATGCATTGAAGATTTGGTGACACTATTTGTTGGGAAATAGATGTGAGATCTATACTGACCACAAGAGTTTGAAACATATCTTCACATAGATAGATTTGAATATGAGGCAACCAAGATGGTTGGAGCTAATCAAAGATTATGACCTTGGGATACACTGCCACCCTGGCAAAGCAAATATTGTAGTGGATGCTTTAAGCAGAAAATCCTACTGCAATTAAGCAAAGATCCTAGAAGTACCACCCAATTATTTAAAGATTTTGAGAAGCTGAACTTGGAATATGTTCAGCAAGAGACCATTGCCGCTTTGAAGGTAGATTTCAAGCTAAAGGATCAAATTCAAAAGGCTCAAGAAACAGATCAAGATATTCAAAAACTGAAAGAGACATAAAGCATAGAAGTGCAACCAATTTCCGAGATGATGAGCCAGGAATCTTATGGTGTCACAATTGAATTTGTGTCCCAGACTACAAAGAAATCAAGGACTTAATATTGTATGAAGCTCACTACACCCCTTACTCTATCCACCCAGGTAGTACAAAGATGTATAAGGACCTAAAGGATCAATTTTGGTGGAATGGAATGAAGAAGGAAGTTGCTAAGTTCGTAGCATCTTGTGACACCTGCCAGAGGGTGAAACCAGAGCATCAGAAAACTGCGGGACCACTACAACCTCTGCCAACTCCCGAATGGAAATGGGATGAGATCAGAATGGACTTTATAACTGGATTGCCAAGAACCCAAAAAGGTTATGATTCTATATGGGTTATAGTTGACAGATTGATGAAAGTAGCTCATTTTCTACTAGTAAAGACTCAATATACGACCAATAAGCTAGCAGAGCTATATCTCACCAGAATTGTTGTCTTGCATGGAGTACCGAAAGCAATTATTTCAGATAGAGGAGTGCAGTTCGTATCAAGATTTTGGGAAGAACTACAGAAAGCCTTGGGTACAAAATTGAAATTTAGTACCGCTTACCACCCTCAGACTAGAGGCCAAACAGAAAGAGTGAATCAAGTTCTATAAGACATGCTGAGAGCGTGTGCCTTAGACTATGGAATTTCTTTGGAACAAGTCTGGCCATACATAGAGTTTACTTACAACAATAGCTATCAGGCAAGTCTGCAGATGGCACCTTTTGAAGCGCACTATGGAAGGAAGTGCCGCACACCATTGTATTGGACCGAGGTGGGACAGAGACAATTTTTGGGACCACAACTTGTAGAAGATGCCAAAGCTCATGTAAAGATTATATAGGAAAGATTGAAATCAGCCCAGTCTCGACAAAAGAGCTACATCGAAAATAGAAGAAGAGAGTTGTCTTTTGAGGAAGGAGGCAATGTGTACCTTAAAGTGACACCATACAAAGGAATCCGTCGATTTCAGATGACAGGAAAATTAAGACCAAGATATGTTCGACCATATAAAATCTTGGAAAAATGAGAAGTAGCTTACAGATTGGAGCTACCACCTGAACTAATAGAAATTCATGATGTTTTTCATATATCTCTATTGAGGAAATGCCTAAAGAAAGCAGTGGAGCAAGTATCTCCTATAGAATATGAGGTTCAACTAGACTTGTGATATCAAGGGTACCCTGTTAAGATATTAGAGGCCAGAGAAAGGAAGTTGAAATCAAGAACCATCAGGTTTTGCAGGGTGCAATGGAACAATCACACAGAAGAAGAGTTGTCTCAGAACTTCCCCTACCTATTTCCGAACCAATCAGAATCTCGAGGATGAGATTATTCCTAAGGAGGGTAGGTTGTAACACCCCAGATTTTTGCTATTCTTTTAATATGCCAGTCAATGCATTTCTTATTGAATCCCTCGGACATCTCGACCACACCTATAACACCCTAGTTTTGGGGGTGAAAAGTTTTGCATAAAAACCCTGCATGCATGTATTCCTGTAGTAGTAGCCAGATCAGCTGAACTCTAATCTCTCCCAAACCCTAAAAATCTCCAAATCTATTCTATAGATTCAGATCAAGATCTGACCATCCAGATTTAACCTACCAGTTACCCTGAAGATAAAAGCCTTCAGGAGCCAGATCAAATTCTGACCCTAACTCTCAGTACCTAAGTCTCTCTCTGTTTTCGAAAACAGGAAAATTCAAATTTACCCTAAAGTACCCCAGTTTCCAGATGATTGAGTTATCTTGATTTAACCCTATTCAGACTCAAGTAACCCCTGGAATATGTTCCTAGGTTCATCCTCAACTCACTTCAAAAAGTTGGGAGCCAGATTCATTCATCTAAACACTTTTCGCAGTTTAGTCCAAATTTTACTGCGAATAAGTCCTTTCCTGTTTACCTGGAAGCCTGAAAAGGCTAAAATCCACGAATCAATTCCAACTCCAGAATTTCTTCAGGGAACATCTCCCAAATGCTATTTGATACAAATTTCCCTTCTGTCCAGACTTCAAAATCTCTCTCCAATCACCAGAATTCGAGATCGACAAAATCTAGATTTAGTTTACCCTAATTTTACCCTATTTTCGAAAATAGGTGAAATCCCTCAAACCTTATCAAACTTTCTCCAGATTTGAGCTAAATGAGTACTAATAGAAATGTTATACTCAGCCATGAAATCAATCCTTAAATTAACCATCTCTAAGACAGAAATTGCAAATCAGTCCAGATTTCAAATAAGAATCCTTGCAATTTGGTCCCTGGTTCGACCAGAGACACTGTGCACGACCAGTAGCTGTGCACGACCGCGACCACCGCGCTGCCACCCCAGGAGCTTCGTCGCCGGTGAAGCCCCGTGATCGCTACCCCTGCCACCGCGTTCCTGCCACGTGTGCGCACGTCGTTCGCCACCGTGGAGCCACCGCGGCCGCACCAGCATCTCCAATTTTGCCCGCGCGCGCACGCCATCGCTGCAGCCACCGCAGAAGCTCGGTGCCACGTTGCAAGCATGCCGGAGGAGCCCGTCAGTTCGCCGTTGCATCACCCGGGACAGCGCACGCCAGCCTGCAAAGCCGGCACGGCCGCTAGAGCACGTCACCTCGCTGCTGTCCCGCCCGACCGGTCAATTCGCCATCGATTCGAGCTTCACTTCCCCGTGCAATTCCAGCCGTTGCAAGCCCCTTGCTGTGCCTATAAAAGCCGCCCCAGCCCAGCACGAAGGCACTCACATGCCAGAACCACTCAAATTCTCAACTCGCCGTCGTCTTTGTCTTCCCCGGCGAGCTCGAGAAGAGGCTCACGGTGCCAAGCCTCTACACTGCTTCCTCCTCAATTCCAGCTACTTCAGTAAGCTCCTCTTACCTCCCTCATCATACTCGAGCATGTAATTGACTTCAAACCTCTCCAGTCGCCGGCAATTTCCTTTTCTCTCCAGCAGCTCCGACGAGCAATTAAACTCTATCCAGAGCGATTTAGCTCTCGAGCCTGTGATCAATATTGATTAGTGAACTTATCTAAGCATCTCTAAGCAACCAGAATCGAAGAATTTGCTAAAATATGAAAAACCCCAAATTGGAACCTTGCATGTAAGCTGGAGCTCGCTGTTAAGCTTTTCTGGTGCACCTCCAGCCAATCTAACTTCACCAGTAGCATTCTTATGCCCCAGAGACCATCCACAAGCAAGGAATTAAGTTTATTTGCCCTAGAACAGAAATGCCCAATTTTGGTGTCTTCTTCCCTAGCTCCGGTCGCCGGATTTTGTTCCCGGCCGTTTCAACCCCAACCACCTTGTCTAGTAGATGTGCCTCGACCCCATGAGCATTTTTGCCTTCTAACTCGACACCTGGATCGGCCCAGATGAAGAAATATCTCCATGCCAAAGTTTTGTCCAGAAATTGTTGAGAACAGCTCGGCCACCGTGTTCTTCGCCGGATTTCATCACTTTCCGGCCATCTCCTGCCCTAGATCCTGTTGAGACATTTGTTCCTGTTACAAATGCCTAACCACCAGACAAAGTGGTGCATCATTTGGAGCCCTGAGTCAAAAGATATGGATAACCCTAGTTCTGGCCGTGTCAAGACTATGCCAGGCTATGTCAGCCAGTGGCATTAGCCCTGTTCACCCACCTCTGGTCATGTAAAACAGAAATCACTTTGTCAAATAGCTGCCTCACTACCTTGTGCACCATATGCTTGAATCAAAACCTACTTTGGCCACTGGAAACTGTTCAAACCATGTCAATGCCATTCTAGAGCACTGTCAGCCTATGTCAGCCAGTGGCATTGAGCCTTTTCACCCACTTCCAGCCATGCACTTTGAAAATAACTTTGTCCCTTAGACTCCTGATGTTGTGATCTACACTTTTCTCTACTGTCACAACTTGAGTTGAGCCCTCTATCACCCATCGACCTTATGTCGATGCCTTGAACCGAATGCCAACCTAAAGACATTCGCTGTTTTTGGGCGAACCAGTCACCACCTTGATATTACCCTGATATTTTGGAACCTTGTAAACCTCAACAACTAATCTTAACCCTAGTTACCGTAGTTAAACTCAAATCGCTTTCAAAACCTTGTATCACCAGAGTATTTTCTCCTCGCATCTTTGCATGTAGTAGATTAGTAAGAATAGGATTGATTGTAATGCCTGTTTGCTTGTTTGATCTTGTTCAGAGCAAGAGTCCGGGGTTGAAGATCTTGTCGCTGAACCGTCATCGACTGCTGATACTTACGACGCGGAAGGCAAGTCATACTTTGATCATATTGAAACCCATATTTTATGAATTGCTATGTTATTCCATGAGTAGATATCTCATTAATATTGCATGTGTGAAGATCAATAATATTATGGCAGTGATAGATTGAATACTTGAGGAATGTGAACTTGATAAGATAGTAAGCCACGAACTAATAAAAGTATAAACATGTACATTTATATTCATGAAATAGAACCCCCAGCCGTGACCAGTATTTTGGTATGGAATGGTGGTAGCACTGGAGGTGCTTGGCTGCACTGGATGTGCAGGCACTGAAGGTGCATGGTTTGTGGTATGATCTGGTCACTGGCATGTAAGGACTAGAACCTTGTGTTATGCGTCTAGTGGCATGAAAAACGTACCAACCACTTACCTGGTATGGGACAGGCGCAATCTAGTAGCTTTCTTAGTATTATCAGTTCCCTGCATGGCTTGTCGATCCGGTTTCTCGCGTGGAAACTGGTGGGACGCAGTTCGTCCATGAGTGATGTGAGATCAGAAAAATTATGAGAGGATAAGGTGTAAAGAAGGAAGACGCCCTACGCCAGATTAAGTCGTGCGCGACTGTAATCAAAAGAGGTTATGTGTCCTGCGGGAACATAGACCCAGGCTAGGAAGTAAGGCAGTGGGGAGGACCCACAACGGTACTTGGGATGGTATTGTCCATTTACCGGGCAGGGATACTGTTAATACTAGACTGCAAAAACGTTGTGTGATCTCGGCCTTGTCACATGCGTATAAGTCGCATGGAGTTGGCCCGACTTGGAAGTCGAGTGAAAAAGTGGATTTAAAAAGAGGTACATCTCTACAGAGTTTAAAAATGTATTCGAATACTTCGTGCTCCCGAGTTTTAGGAGTATGCCGCGGTGGATTAAATCCATGGGGTATGACACAAGTACTGTTTTATAAACTAAAATTTGTTAGTTCAAGATTACCCAAGTGGCATGTGTTGTCACGATAAGGGGCGTTACCGTGGGCTGTCATGTGTTGACGTGTTGCGGTAATACCATAATATAGAGATCATATAATAATTAAGAGGCATGTGGGTTATGCCCTAAGTTATGAAATACTGTTATGAGTATAAGATTGAAAGGCTTGAATAACAATAATGTGAGATGAGGATGTATCGCCTTGGATATGGGATATGTGTATCACCATCAATATGATTTATTTACTGCCATGGGTATGATCGGGATTTGAATAAGAAAAGAGAAAGAAATGTATTTTGAAAAACCTTTCGCTCTTTCCCCAATAGCATAGGTTCATGTCATATATTTATATATGTATCTCTACCTTCCCTATGACTTGCTGAGTACGTAAGTACTCACCCTTGCAACAACTCATCAATAGATGGAGCGTTCTACGACCTTGGAGGATACCCTGAAGATGCTGCGGACCCAGGAGATGACGAGCAGTTTCCTCCGGAGCCCTGATGTGGTGCTGTCTTGTTGTCAACCTCTGTTTCTTGTGGATTGCTTTTGGGCCTAGCTTCCGCCGACTAGATGTGTTATTTTGTTAGACCCTTGTGCCTTGTAAGGCACTGTACCTCGTTTTGTACTAAGTCCTGATGGCCATACAGTTATGAATATTGTACTATTTTGCTGCTTCAATGTATCCCTGTGTTTGACTCACCCTGGGAAGTCAAGTGGTTTAAGGGACCAGCTGCACCGAGCTGGGCTCCTCATAGGTGATGTCACTGTCATGGCAGACGTGACAACACCTCAGATCAATCCTAGAAAAATCCTCCAAATCTCTGATTAAAATTTTCTAAATTTGTGTCGCGCCCCGCACAGGGTACCACGACTACTCCCGTGGTGACCTAGCTCGCTGCAGCTGGCCTCATACTTACATACCACTGACTTCCCAGGATAAGTCAAGCACAGGAGTTCATTGCAGCAGAGCAACTTACAAAATATCATACATAAACAGTATGCCCTGCTGGCCTGGTACAGCAAAAGAGTAATACAATGCCTTCACGGCACAAATGGTCCATCTATTGTTGATAAGTTGCAAGGGTGAGTACTTACGTACTCAGCAAGTCATAGGGAAGGTAGAGATACATATAGTGTAAATGACATGAACCTATGCTATTGGGGAAAGAGTGAAGGGTTTTTCTCAAAATACATTTCTTTCTCATTTCTTATTCAACTTCCAATCATACTCATGGCAGTAAATAAATCATATTGATGGTGATACATATATCCCATATCCAAGGCGATATTTCCTCATATCACATTACTTTTATTCAAACCTTTCAATCTTATACTCATAGAAGTATTTCATAAACTTAGGGCATAAACCACATGCCTCTTAATTATCATATGCTTAGGGCAAATCCACATGCCTCTTAGTTATCATATGATCTCTATATTATGGTATTACCGCGACACGTCAACACATGACAGCCCACGGCAATGCCCCTTATCATGACAACACATCCCACTTGGGTAATCTTGAGCTAACAAATTTTAGTTTATAAAACAATACTTGTGTCACACCCCGTGGATTTAATCCACCGCGGCATACTCCTAAAACTCGGGAGTACGAAGTATTCGAATACATTTTTAAACTCTGCAGAGATGTACCTCTTTTTAAATCCACTTTTTCACTCGACTTCCAAGTCGGGCCAACTCCATGCGACTTATACGCATGTGACAAGGCCGAGATCACACAACGTTTTGCAGTCTAGTATTAACAGTACCCCTGCCCGGTAAATGGACAATCCAGTCCCAAGTACCGTTGTGGGTCCTCCCCACTGCCTTACTTCCTAGCCTGGGCCTATGTTTCCGCAGAACACATAGCCTCTTTTGATTGCAGTCGCGCACGACTTAATCTGGCGTAGGGCGTAGGGACGCAGTTCATCCATGAGTGGTGTGAGATCAGAAAAATTATGAGAGGATAAGGTGTAAAGAAGGAAGACGCCACGCGAGAAACCGGATCGACAAGCCATGCAGGGAACTGCTAATACCAAGAAAGCTACTAGATTGCGCCTGTCCCATACCAGGTAAGTGGTTGGTACGTTTCTCATGCCACTAGACGCACAACACAAGGTTCTAGTCCTTACATGCCAGTGACCAGATCATACCACAAACCATGCACCTTCAGTGCCTGCACATTCAGTGCAGCCAAGCACCTCCAGTGCTACCACCATTCCATACCAAAATACTGGTCACGGCTAGGGGTTCTATTTCATGAATATAAATGTACATGTTCATACTTTTATTAGTTCGTGGCTTGCTATCTTAACAAGTTCACATTCCTCAAGTATTCAATCTATCACTGCCATAATATCATTGATCTCAACACATGCAATATTAATGAGATATCTACTCATGGAATAGCATAGCAATTCATAAAATATGGGTTTCAATATGATCAAAGTATGACTTGCCTTCCGCGTCGTAAGAAACAGCAGTTGATGTCGGGTCTGCGACGAAGTCTTCGAACTCGGACTCTTGCTCTGAACAAGGATCCAACAAGCAAACAGGCATTACAATCAATCCTACTCTTACTAATCCACTTATATGCTATAATGCAAGGAGAAACACTTAGGCGATACAAGATTTGATAGTTCTGGGAACGATTAGGGTTAAACTATGGAAACCAGGGTTAAGATTAGTTGTCAAGGGTTTACAAGGTTTCAAGGTTCCAAAATATCAGAGTGATATCAAGGTTACGGCTGGTTCGCTCAAAAACAGCGAACGACTTTAGGTTGGCATTCGGTTCGAGGCATCGACATAGGGTCGATGGATGATAGAGGGCTCAACTCAAGTTGTGACAGTAGAATAAAATGTAGATCACAACATCAGGAGTCTAAGAGACAAAGTTATGTTCAGTTTGCATTCCCAGAAGGGGTCAAACTGGCCCAATGCCATTGGCTGACATAGGCTGACAATGCCCAAGAATGGCATTGACATGGTTTGAACAGTTTCTAGTGGCCAAAATAGATTTTGATTCAAGCATATGGTGCACAAGGTAGTGGGGCAACTGTTTGACAAGGTAGTTTCTGGTTTGCATGACCAGAGGTGGGTGAACAGGGCTAATGCCACTGACTGGCATAGTTTGACATAGAGTTGACATGGCCAGAAACTAGGGTTTGCCATAACTTTTGATCTAGGGCTCCAAATGATGCACCACTTTGTCTGGTAGTTAGGCATTTGTAACAGGAACAAATGTCTCAACAAGATCTTGGGCAGGAGATGGCTGGAAAGTGATGAAAACCGGCAAAGAAGTTGACTGGCCTGGAGCACATGTAATATGAACAGTACAGCAAACTAGGGCATAGCTATATCTCACAATCTAGGCCGAATTAGAAGTCGTGACAGAAGACAAAGTTGCTCAGAATGGTCCAAAACATCTAGATGGCAAAGTTTCTAGGGATAGATTGGCAGGATTTCAGAGATATTGGCTGGAGAAAAGATTAACTCAAACCTGATTTGGGCATTTCTGATTTAAAGTGATTGAACTCAATTCCTTGCTTGTGTATGGTCCTCAGGGTACTAGAAATGCATTGGTGGAGTTAGATTAACAGATTGCTCAACAGAGAAGCTAAATCAATAAGTACAAGTTCATGTTCATGGCTGGAATTTGGGGGTTTTTGTTTTACAACGAATTTGTTCAAACCAATAGCTCAGGGGTCTTAAGTGAGCTATTCTAAGCATCTTTCACTACTGGCTCGAAGATCAATTCGTTCTGGAATGAAGTTAATCTCTCGTCGGAGTAAATGAGCAGAAGTGGCAAATTTCGACGATTGAGAGAGATTGAAGTTAATTCCTAGCTCGAATAGGGTGAGGTGGGTAAGGGGAACTTACTGAAGTATCTGGATTGGAGGGGGAAGCAGTGTAGAAGCTTGGCGCCGAAGCTCTTTCTTGCTGCTCACCGGAGAAGAAGAAGACACGGTGGAGTATGGCGATTTCTGGTGCTTTGCTGTGTGGTGAAGTTGGCTAAGTCCTGAGGGTTATTTATAGGCGATTTGGGGAGGCTGCAACGGCTGGAAATGCACGGGGAAGTGAAGCGGGCTGGAGGTGACAACTCGGCTAAATCCCGTCGAAGTGACGGCCTGCAGCTGGATTAGGGGTTTTAACCTGCTGCTCTGGTGGAGGTGAAGGCGAATTGATGTTGGGCTTCGGCATGGACTCCACGTGGCCGGGTTTTCCTGTTTGAAACGTTGCCGGTGGCATGCACAATCGGGGAGGATCAGTGTCGTGGTATTAAGAATACCCCGGCAGGTTTTGAAGACGATCCTAGCGGAGATTACGCAGCGTGGGTTGACCGGGTGACTGGTCCTCCCCCGCCGGACAAACACAAGAATTGACACGTGGATTTATACAGGTTCGGGTCCCGGTGGGGGCCCTAGTCCTGTTGACGCGCTCCCGACCGGAGCCGGCTGGGGAGGCTCTCTCCGGGGGAGAGGCTTCCGGAGCACGTCTGTGAGTTTAGCTATTCCAAATAATAATGAGCTGATCTTTTACAACAGAGGGGTACAAGGGCTATTTATAGCCTCAAAAAGAAGCAAAAAGCTTAAACTACCCCGGAAGCCACCGTCGGATTGAAGGGTAGGACCGTCCTTCTTCCGGTCAAACGTCTTGGACGCTTGACAGGTGGTCGCTGATTCCCGAGGCGTCCCTCGCGTGACCTGCACGGGATAAACAAACAGGGATTTTACCTTTTAGAAGGGCGATGACGTCCGGGACCCTTTCCGGAGGACAGGGTCCCGGGAGCCTAAAAGGCGGCGCCCGGGACATGCCCCTGAGGCACCGTCCCGGGGGTCGAAAGGCGGCGCCTGGGGCAGGCACCGGGGGCCACTGTCCCCGGGCAAATGGCTGCGCCCGAGACCCGCCCGGGGGGCAGGGTCCCGGGAGCCAAAAGGCGGCGCCCGGGACATGCCCCGGAGGCATCGTCCCGGGAGCCAAAAGGCGGCGCCCGGGGCAGGCACCGGAGGCCACTGTCCCCGGGTAAAAGGCGGCTCCCGGGGCAGGCAACGGAGGCCACTGTCCCTGGGCAAATGGCGGCGCCCGGGACCAGCCCGGAGGGCACGGTCCCGGGAGCCTAAAAGGCGGCGCCCGGGGCAGGCACCGGAGGCCACTGTCCCCGGGTAAAAGGCGGCGCCCGGGGCAGGCAACGGAGGCCACTGTCCTCGGGCAAATGGCGGCGCCCGGGACCAGCCCGGGGGGCACGGTCCCGGGAGCCTAAAAGGCGGCGCCCGGGGCAGGCACCGGCGGCCACTGTCCCCGGGCAAATGGCGGCGCCTGGGACCCGCCCGGGGGGCAAGGTCCCGGGGGCCAAAAGGCGGCGCCCGGGGCAGGCACCGGAGGCCACTGTCCCCGGGTAAAAGGCGGCGCCCAGGGCAGGCAACTGAGGCCACTGTCCCCGGGCAAATGGCGGCGACTGGGACCAACCCGGGGGGCACGGTCCCGGGAGTCTAAAAGGCGGCGCCCGGGGCAGGCACCGGAGGCCACTGTCCCCGGGTAAAAGGCGGCGCCCGGGGCAGGCAACGGAGGCCACTGTCCCCGGGCAAATGGCGGCGGCCGGGACCAGCCCGGGGGGCACGGTCCCGGGAGCCTAAAAGGCGGCGCCCGGGGCAGGCACCGGTGGCCACTGTCCCAGGGCAAATGGCGGCGCCCGGGACCCGCCCGGGGGGCAAGGTCCCGGGGGCCAAAAGGCGGCGCCCGGGGCAGGCACCGGAGGCCACTGTCCCCGGGCAAATGGCGGCGCCCGGGACCAGCCCGGGGGGCACGGTCCCGGGAGCCTAAAAGGCGGCGCCCGGGGCAGGCACCGGCGGCCACTGTCCCCGGGCAAATGGCGGCGCCCGGGACCCGCCCGGG
The DNA here is from genome assembly GCA_019359835.1 of Pharus latifolius. Lineage (NCBI taxonomy): Eukaryota > Viridiplantae > Streptophyta > Magnoliopsida > Poales > Poaceae > Pharus > Pharus latifolius. The sequence continues at coordinate 31,864,587 of CM033320.1, forward strand.
GGACAAGGTCCCGGGGGCCAAAAGGCCGCGCCCGGGGCAGGCACCGGAGGCCACTGTCCCCGGCTAAAAGGCGGCGCCCGGGGCAGGCAACGGAGGCCACTGTCCCCGGGCAAATGGCGGCGCCCGGGACCAGCCCGGGGGGCCCGGTCCCGGGAGCCTAAAAGGCGGCGCCCGGGGCAGGCACTGGAGGCCACTGTCCCCGGGCAAATGGCGGCGCCCGGGACCCGCCCGGGGGGCAAGGTCCCGGGGACCAAATGGCGGCGCCCGGGGCAGGCACCGGAGGCCACTGTCCCCGGGCAATCATGAACTTACCTGGAGTTGGCCGCATGGAGATTTCCCCCAACAGCAGCCCCCCATTCCCTCTGGGGACGAAGCTTGAGCCCCCGGAGGGAATGGTTACGTTACCGGGGGATCTCCGGACGAAACCTCCGGACGAAAATCACCGGAGCCCCGGTGACGCTTCGGTTTCTGTGCCGGGCGCTTTATGGCCGCGCCGTTTTCGCAATAAATGCACGCGCGGTTCGAACCGGCGTCTCGATTTACGCGCCTGTCCCTTCGTTTCCCGCGCACGGTTTGAATTTCAGTGGTCCAGATTGCTCCGAGGGGGCCACGTGGCGTGCATCTAGATCATGGCCAGCCTCTATAAATAGGGCCTTAGGGGGCCCCGGTAGCTCATTCCAAATTTTCCAACTCTAGCTTCAGCTCTCCCGGTAGCATTTCCGATAGCTTCCTCCGGTAGCGAGCGTCCGGGAGTTTTAGTCAACCTCCTGAAAAGTTAGCCACCGAAAAAAGAAAGAACTGACCTAATGGCGGCCAAAGGTCGAGCGAAGACCACGGAGGTGCCCCCGGAGGAAATCCCCGTGGATTTCCTCTGGGCCTCCGAGTTCTCGGTCTCGGACGCGGAGTCCCTGGTTGAGAAGGGCATCATTGGAGAGGGGGACATCCGGGTCCCCCTGAAGAAGGACGGAGCCCCCCGCCCCAGGCCCGGAGAGGTCGTGGCCTTCGAGGCCTTCCTCGAGGCGGGGCTCCGGCTCCCGGTGCATCCGATGCTCTGGGAGTTTCTCAAAGAGTACGGGGTGGCTCTCAACCACCTCACCCCGAACGCGCTCGTCCGTATGGGCCTTTTTATATGGCTCTACGAGACAGCGACCGGGCGGGAGCCCTCCCTCCGCGCCTTCCGGTACTTCTATGAACCGGCAGCGCGGAGCTCCCACCTGGTGAAGGGAGGACCGAAGTCCCCCTTCGGCTCGGTGATGGTCCAAATGCTGCCCTCCCGGGTGGCGGACTACCCGGCGGCATCCTCCCGGGACCACTGGGGGGACTGGCTCCGGAGGTGGTTCTACCTCCGGGTTCGGGACGAGGCGGTGGTCTACGCCCCGGAGCCTCCCACCTACAGCCGGTCATCCGCACCGAAGCCGCCGGTGTGGACGGACGAGGAGTTCGAGCTCCTCGGGAAGGTGGTGCTGACGAAGAAGGCCCGCTCGATGCGGGACACCGCGGAGGAGCTGGTGCTCCTGCGGCTTTCCCCCTTCTCACGCGGGAGAAGGGGGATCGGCATGGGCCCGGAGCAGCGGCCTCCGGTCAAGCCGGTGACGCGGCGTAAGTCCCCTGCATTTTTGTACTTGCAGTTTTTTATGAGAAATTGACTAACGTTTTACCTCTTGCAGTGCGCCCGTACCCGGCGGCGAGGGACAGGGCGGAGCACCTCCTGGGGAGGTACTTCGCCGACGAACACGAGCGCGTCGTGCGCCTCGTGGGGGAGGGCCCCCCCCGGAACCTGGTGGCCGAGGCCTTCGGGCTCAAGCTTCCGGAGAGGAAGCCCCTCCCCACCCCCGGGAGCCATAAACGGGGGAAGGATGCGGCCGGGGGCTCGGAGCCCAAAAGGGCCCGGGTTCAGAAGACCCCCGGCACCGCGACGACGCGGGCGACGACGCCGGTGAGGGCTCGGGACACGAGTCCCGCGGCTGAACGTGCCCGGGCGGCATCCCGGGCAGAGGCGACGCCTCCGCCCCCGGAGGCCCCCGTCGAGGCCCGGGGAAAGGAGGTAGTTGTCGGTGGGGCGGGGTCCGATTCGGCGGACTACGCCCCGTCGCCAATTCGCGTGGCGCTCCTCTCGCCTCTCCCGGCGGCATTGGCGCCGGAGAGGCTAGAGGTGAGGTTTTCGGAGGCGGCGCCTCCGTGCCTCTGGCTGGTTGATGAGGAGGGGGGGAGCCCCTCAGTCTTCGAGGTCCCCCCGGAGCAGGAGGCTCCGAGGGCCCTCCGGCCTGGGGCGGGGAAAGGCCCGATGATCCCCCCCGGGCGGAGATCCCCGCCCAATCCTCGTCTTCGTCGTCCTCGGAGGAAACTTCGTCGACGAAGACGCCGGCGACGACGGCCGTGCTCCCGGACTCCGAGGTCCGGGGGCCCTCTCCCGGCCACAACGGGGGCGCCGGGCAAGATACCTCTCTGCTTCCCGCCGGGGAGGTGGCCCGCTGCGCGGAGGGCCTGCACAGCCGGAAGGTGCAGGCCTTCGTAGCGGGGGGAACGCTCCACGAGCGTTTTGAGGGGCTCGAGTCCCTCGGAGCCCAGGTAACCCGAGCTCTTAATACTTCGGCTTTTTTCCTGCACTTAAGATTTTTCTAACTCTTTATGTATTTTGTAGGTAGCGACTGTTACCTGGGGCCTTGAGCAGCGGGTCACCCGGCTGCTCAAGGAGGCGGAGAGCCGGGCCGCGGCTTGCGTGGAGCAGCGGGAGGCGGCCCTCCGGGAGCGGGACGAAGCTCTTGATGAGCTGTCCCGGGCCCGGGCCCAGGTGCACCTTTCGGAGGGCGCCTACAGCCGCCTCCGAGAGGAGGCCAAGGTGAGGGAGAAGGCGCTCCGGGAGCTCGAGAGCTCCAGTGTCCGGGCGCTGTCGGACGCGGGCCGCTGCGTCCGCTCGGCCTTGGAAAGCCTTGGCGTTAGCCTGGGCTCCGGGAGCGGCCCGGAGGTGCCCTCGGTGACCCTCGCGGAGGCTGTGCGTTTTCTTAACGCACAAGTCTTCGCCATCCCGGAGGCTGCGGACGTCCGGGCGCGGGGCCGGGCGGTTCCCGTCATCGCGGCCGCCGCGGGGCTCATCTACTATCGGGGGGTTGGCGCCCGGGCGATCGGGGGGCGCATCCCCCGGAGCTTCCCGGAGGCCTTCGAGCCAACGCGCCGGGAGGTGGAGCTGCTGGCTGAGGGATTCTACGACCGGATCATCCGGACGAGGTTCCCGACACCGGCGCCTCCGGCCGCGGATGCCCCTGCCCCGGCCACAGAGGAAGCTCCCCGGGGGGAGGACCCCAATGCTAAAGTATGAGCCTCCCCCGGGTCTTTAGCTAGGACCCCTTTTTATTTTTGTTAGACATTTTGATTCCGGTAGCTTCTTAGTAGAAGCCCCGGGCACTTGTACAAAAATCATTTTGCAATGGAATATATTTCAAATTTTCTAAGTCTTTGCGATGAAATGTTACCAGGGTTCCCGGGGGGTTACTCCCGGGCAACGGTCCGGGAGAGGCTCACCGGGGGACGCCCAAGCGGCTTTGATTTTGCTGAGCCTTGTCTCCGGGGAGCGCGACGGGGGTACTGCCCGGGAGCCTGTCCGGTTGAGGTGGCGCCCGGAGTGGCACTTGGACAATTTTGACAATAGCCGTGCCGAACTATCTCCCCCGCGTCCGGAGGCCCAGGTGGTATGAGCCTCCCCCGGGAGCTGAGGGAGCGCCTCCGGGAGCTTTAGGGGTAGGAGCCTTAGGCTTGTGAGAAATCCCCCGGGTTAGGACCCGGGTTGTATCTTTCCTGAAGCCCACCGGAGGGGGAGCGTGTCCTCCGGGTTTCCCGATAAATAAAGCTCCTTTTTGTTGATTGCTTTGTCTTATTTTTCTTCTTGTATGATCTGTGGGGCTCATCTTCAAAAGAATGAGCTATGTTTGTTCGTGGGTGACCCGGGGGCCCCTTGTCCCCCCCCCCGTCCACAGCGGGCCGGAGGAGGCCTCCGCGCGCTGTGGGGGTAACAGGGTCCCCGGGGGGAGCATAACCTGTAGGAGAAATATTTTCTAAGTTAGAAAATTGTAAAAACAGGATTTCCGAGGGAGGGACCTTCCGGGGTGCCCGGGGGCACCGGGAGAGGTTCATCCGGCCGCCGGGAGAGCGGGGAACCGGGAACAAGGCGCGGAAGGGGCTCATGAAAAGCCAATAAGACCTCCGGAGGGGAGCTTCCCGGAAGACTTCGTCCGGTCGCCGTGAGAACGGAGAACCGGGAATAATGTCTCCGGGGGAAAATATATCTGAGAAATCCATATCTTCGTAAAGCAATTGTCCAGTCGCCGTGAGAACGGGGAGCCGGAATAAGGCCTCCGGGAGATAATCATCCGGTCGCCGTGAGAAGTGGGAGCCGGGAATAAGGTCTTCGAGAGGTAATCATCCGGTCGCCGTGAGAACGGGGAGCCGGGAATAAGGTCTCCGAGAGATAATCATCCGGTCGCCGTGAGAACGGGGAGCCGGGAATAAGGTCTGCTGAGAAATCCCTTGGACGTCCCGCTGGGGAGAGTGTCCACTCTCGGAGGAGGAAGAAAATCCAGAAAGCCATTAGACGTCCCGCTGAGGAGAGCGTCTACTCCCGGAGGAGGAAGTGCCCGAAGACGGGTCTTGAGTGTTTGGGTAGGGGACTAATCTCCCAAAGTGACTCGTTACCGCGGTCGCTGGGGACCGGGTTGCCGCTTACACCCTCAGTCCACAAGGGCTGTTCGTAAGCCGCCCTTCAGGAGGGACTTGCTGGGTCAGGGCCCACTTCCTCACGGAGAGGGCATCCTCGCGGGGAGGGCTTCCTCACGGGGAGGGCATCTTCACGTGGAAGGCATCCTCGCAGGGAGGGCGTCGCCACTAGGGGCGGTAAACAAGAACAACCAGCAGTGAGACAGTTTGAACAAAGGCTATGCATTTATTAACAAAATATACAAAGCCCCCCCTGCGAAACTGCGAAGGGGGGAAAAGGAAGCTACAGTGTCCCTCCTCCCCCTCCGGTGTGATCGCTCCGGGGGAGGGGACAGGCCCGTAAGGCTAGACGTAGAACTTGCGAAGTAAACGCAAGTTCCACGTGTGCTTCAGCTCCTGCTCTTGAAGGTTGGAGAGCTTGTAGGCCCCCGAGCCTAGGACAGCGGAGATCCTGTAGGGGCCCTCCCACTTGGGGGAGAGCTTACCCTGGGCTTGGGGGTCTGTGACGCGCTTGAGGACAAGGTCCCCAAAGCGGAAAGCTCTCTCGCTCACGCGCTGGTTGTATGCGCGCGACATCTCGCGCTCGTAGATGGCGTGGCGGAGGAGCGCTCGGTCGCGTTCCTCCTCCACGAGGTCGATTTCCGACCGCCGGTTGTCTTCGTTGGCCCGGTAGGCTGCGGTCGTGGCTCCGTTCAGGAGCTCGACCCGCAGCGACCGGAGGCCGATCTCCGGGGGGAGGACTGCCTCCGCCCCGTAGACCAGGGAGAAGGGAGCACGCCCTGTGGCCCAGGACGGGGTCGTGCGCATCGAGCAGAGGATGCTAGGAAGCTCCTCTGCCCACGCGCCCCGTTTGGAAGCGGTTTGCTCAAGTCTCCGGCGTAACCCTTGTAGGATTACGCCATTGACCCTCTCGACGGCCCTGTTGCTTTGAGGATGGGCCACTGAGGCGAAGTGGATGACGATCCCCAGGCCTTCGCAGAATTCCCGGAAATAAGCCGAGTCGAATTGGGTCCCGTTGTCCACGGTGATTTCCCGGGGGACACCAAAACGACAAACGACGTTTTTCCAGAAAAACCGCTGAACGACCCGGGAGGTGATGCTAGCCAAGGGCTCCGCCTCAACCCACTTTGTGAAGTAGTCGACCGCGACTACCGCATACTTGTATCCTCCGGGCGCTGGGGGGAAGGGCCCTAAGAGGTCCATCCCGCAGCGCACGAAGGGCCAAGTGATGGGGATAGTCTGCAGCGCTACAGGGGGGAGATTCGAGCCCTTGGCCATCTTCTGGCATGCTTCGCACGCGGAGACAAGGTCTCACGCGTCGCGCATGACTGTAGGCCAGTAGAAGCCCTGCCGAAGGGCCTTGGCGGCGATGGCACGCGGGGCTAGGTGAGAACCACAGCTCCCCGCGTGAATGTCTTCCAGGAGTTGAAGTCCCTCCGACCGGGGGAGGCAGCGCAGGAGGGCTGAAGCCCCCCGCTTGTAGAGCCTTCCCTCCAGCAGGAGATATGCCCGGGCTTTGGCCCGGAGGCGCTTAGCCTCGGTCTCGTCGGGAGGGTCCCCCTCCCCCTTGATGAAGGAGATGAGGGGATCCATCCATGATGACGGCCAGACGATCTCGGCGACCTCCGGGACCGGAGGCTCGGGGCCTGCGTCCGGGGAGGCCACCGAGGGCTTCGTGATTGTTTCCAAGAAGGCCCCCTTGGGGAGCGTTTCCCGGGCGCTTGCCGCCCGGGCCAGGGCATCAGCCCGGTCATTCTCCTTTCGAGGGATATGCCGGGCCTCGAGGCCGTCGAAGTGCCTCTCCATCTTCCGTACTTCCTGCAAGTCAAGACTTAGATTTGCGTCATGGCACAGGTAAGACTTGTCCATTTGGCAGACAACAAGCTGAGAGTCTCCCTTCACTAGGAGGCGTCGGATCCCCAGGGAGCGCGCAAGGCGCATCCCGAGGAGCAGAGCCTTGTATTCGGCGACGTTGTTGGTTGCGGGGAACTCGAGCCGAGCGGCGTACTCGAGCTCCTTCCCCTCGGGGCTTCGGAGGACTACCCCCGCGCCAGCCCCGGCGAGACACAGCGACCCGTCGAACAGCAGGGTCCAATGGTCACTGCGTCGGGGCGGCACAGGGAGATCTTCGTCCCCGGACCCAGAGGCGGGAGACCATTCTGCGACGAAGTCGGCGAGGACCTGCGACTTGATCGCGGAGCGGCCGGTAAGGGACAGGGAGAAGGGGGCAAGCTCGGCCCCCCACTTCCCAATCCGACCGGTGGCTTCTTTATTCCGCAGCACCTCCCCCAGGGGGAGGGACGACGGGACGGTGATGGGGTGCCCCAGGAAGTAGTGCCGGAGCTTCCGGGACGCCATGAGGAGGGCATCGCAAATCTTCTCCATCTCCGTGTACCGAGTCTTGGCCCCTTGGAGGGCCTCACTCACGTAGTACACGGGACGTTGCTGCCCCCCTTGTTCCTTCACCAAAACCGCGCTGACGGCGACGGGGGTCGCGGCGAGGTAGAGGAGCAAGGGCTCTTCCGGAGATGGACTCACGAGCATTGGAGGGCTCGAGAGGTACTTCTTGAGGTCGTTGAAGGCTTCCTGGGCCTCGAGGGTCCAGCGGAACCCCTCGAGCCCTCGGAGGATCTTGAAGAACTGGAGGCCCCGCTCCCCTGAACGGGAGACGAAGCGACTGAGCGCGGCCAGGCGGCCGGAGAGCCGCTGGACATCCTTGACGGAGCGCGGCGGGGGCATGTCTAGGAAGGCCCCGATCTTCTCAGGGTTTGCCTCAATGCCCCGCTGGGACACGAGGAAACCCAGGAGCTCCCCCCCGCGCACCCCGAAGGCGCACTTCTCCGGGTTGAGCTTGAGCCCGAACGCGCGGAGGTTGCGGAAGGTCTCTGCGAGGTCGTCGATGTGGGAGGCTGCACGGGGACTCTTGACGACCGCGTCGTCTACGTAGACTTCGACGTTGCGGCCGACTTGATCTTTGAAGACCAACGTCATCAGGCGCTGGAAGGTGGCTCCCGCATTCTTGAGCCCGAAGGGCATGTGGCGGTAGTAGAAAGTTCCGAGGGGAGTTATGAAACTCGTCTTTTCCTCGTCCCCCTCCGCCATCCGGACTTGGTGGTATCCCGAGTAGGCGTCTAGGAAGCTCATCAGCTCGCACCCCGCGGTGGAGTCAACGAGCTAGTCGATCCGCGGGAGCGGGAAGTTGTCTTTGGGGCAGGCGCGGTTAAGGTCGGTGAAGTCCACGCACATGCGCCACTTGCCACTTGATTTCTTGACGAGGACGGGGTTTGCGAGCCACTCAGGGTGCAAGACTTCCCGGATGAACCCCGCCCCTTGGAGCTGAGCTATCTCCGTCTTGATGGCTTCTTGACGTTCGAGGGAGAGCTTTCTCAACTTCTGCTTGATAGGGGGGTGACCGGGGGTTACCGCGAGCTTGTGTTCAATAACCTCCCGGGCGACACCCCGCATGTCCGAAGGCTTCCACGCAAAAACATCGGAGTTTTCGCGCAGCAAGGCTGCGAGTTGCGCTGCATGGTCTTGGGGGAGCTCTGCCCCGATTTGGACAGTTTTGTCCTCGCTGCCTGGGGACAGCGGGACCTTCCGGAGGCCCCCTTCCGGACGCGGCTTGAGAAGGGGCCTCCCAGGGGACGGCGCAGCGATGCCTACGTCCGGGGGGGGAGCCTCCCCCCCGGGCACCTTGATCAGGTTGACGCTTCCTATTGTGGCAGCAACTCGCTCGTACAGAGCACGGGCCATGTCTTGGTCCCCCCGGACGTTGATCACGCCATGCGGCCCGGGGATCTTCATGCACAGGTAGTTTTGGTGGGTGGCAGCCCCCAGCCAATTGATCGTAGTCCTCCCCATAATCACATTGTAGGAGGAGGGGAGGTCCACTACGTTGAAGCGGACTAGCTCGGTCCGGTAGTTCTCCGGGGTGCCGAAGGTGATCGGGAGATCTACCTTGCCCACGGGGTGGATCGCCTTCCCCGGGACAAATCCTTGCAGAGGCCCTGCCGCTGGTTGCAGGAGCTTCTCATCCACCTGCATTTCCTTGAAGGTTTTGAGGAACAGGACGTCGACGGAGCTTCCGCCGTCCACGAGGATGCGGGCCAAATGGCAGTTGTAGATTGTCGCGGAGACAATGAGCGCGTCGTCGTGGGGGAAGCGAACCCCTCGCGCGTCTTCCGCCGTAAAGGTGAGGGGGACGTCCGACCACTTGGGCGGCACGGACGCGTGTAGCACCCCCACTACCTTAACTTCTCGCGCGTACTCCTTGCGCTGGCGCTTGGAGTCCCGCCCGGAGGCGGACCCCCCTACGATGACGTTGATGCGGCGCTGAGAAGTTTGAAAGGGGAGAGCGTCTGAAGGCTCCCCCTCCTGCACCTGCTGCCCCCCCGCAGGAGCGGGAAGGGCTGGAACAGCTGGCGGAGGGGGCAAGGAGGCCGGAGTCCCCCCCTGCCCGCGCTGGTCGAGGAACGCCGCGAAGTGCTGCAGCAGCTGGTGGCAATCTCGGGTGGCGTGGGTACTGGACCCGTGGAAGCTGCACCACGGTCCTTCGCGGCTTCTCCCCGCGGGGCCTTCACGGCCGCGCGAAGACTGTCCTCCCCCATGGCCTCTCGGCTTGGGAAAGGGGCGGTTGCCCTTCGGGGGGTCACGCGAGCAGCCTCCGCCCTCGAGGACAAAAGTGTCCCGAGGCCGTGGTTTGCTACGGCCCCCCTTCCTGGGGCGCCTGGGGGGATCCCGAGCCCCCCGCTCGGCGGGGGCAGGATCCCCCTGGGTCTTCTTCCAGATGTCTCTTCCTCCGCGCGAGCGTACTTTTCGAGTACATTGAAAAGCTCGTCGGCGGAGGAGGGGCAGCTTCGAGAGAGTCTTCGGTGGAGTTCCCCCGGGAGGATCTCGCTTTTGCAGGCTTCGATCACTGTGGAGTCCGGGACGTGGGCCACTTTGCTTTTTACTTGGGCAAAGCGCTCGAAGAAGTTTCTGATGGTCTCCCCGGTTCTCTGGCGTACTATGTATAGCTGTGAAGAATCCAGGGGACGTACGTAATTTCCCTGAAAGTTGGCGCAGAACTCCCGCTTCAGCTGCGAGAAAGACTTGATGGAGCCCGCCTTCAGATTGTAAAACCAGGAGCGGGCAATGCCGGTGAGGTAGAGGGGGAAGACGTTGCATTGGACGCTCTCGTCCCCCCCCCGCCGCGGAGATGGCTGTGGAGTAGATCTGCACGAACTCGTAAGGGTCCGCCTCGCCAATATAATGTTCGATGTGTGGGGGACGGTAGGGCCGCGGCCATCGGATGCTGCGGAGTCTTCGACACAGAGGCTGGTTCGCCCCCTGCACTTCCCGGGGGGAGCCCCAGTCACTGTCTTCTTTAACAGGGGACGCCCCCTCGTTATCCGAGTCAGGTAGCGGCCCAAGAGGGCCGCCAGAGTGGTGGTGACGAAGCTTCTCTTCCGGGCCGGGACTGATTTCCCGGACGTCCGGGCTTCCCTCCGGGGAGGATGGTTCTTCGGCTGGTCTCTTCCCCCGACCGGTGCGAGAGCGAGGCTCCCTGCGACAACGACGGGGGGGAAGCTCTTCCCCGCGGCTGGGAGAATGCATTCGCTCGACCTCCCCCCGGGAGAAGCGGACCTGCTTCGCCGGGGGAGGGAGCTCCTGCACTGTAGCAGCCAGCCCGGAAGCTACCGGGGCCTGCTGGGGGGAGCCCCCTGCGACGGCCCCCGGGACCGGAAAGGGGGGAGCCACTGCACCATTCGGAATCGGGGAGGGGGCGCCCGGGGCGGCGTTTGGATCCGAAGAGGGGGCCCCTGCGGCAACGACCGGGACCGGAGAGGGGGAAGCCCCTGCGACATCTGGAACCAGTGGGGGGTGAGCCCCCTCGGCGACGTCCGGGGTTGGGGAGCCAATGCGGGGGGAAATTCACTGAGGCACGGGAGCTGCTCTGTCGACCGGCCCCGGCGCGGTAAACGCAACGCGAGGGGCGGGACTGGCTCCCGGCGTAGGAATAACCCCCGGCATGAAATGACCCCCCAGCCCCGGAAGCGGGCCGGGGACGGGGTACCCCCCTGGTGCCATGAAGGGCCCGGGCATGAAATAGCCTCCCGGCACCGGGACAGGCCCGGGTGCCGAGAAGTGTCCGGGAGTATATCCCGCGGGGGGAGGGAACCCCCCGGCGGGATCATACGGGGTAGACAGCCCCCCAGAGACCGGAGGGGCCGCCGGGTATCCCATAAACGGGGGCATGATCCCCAGATATGTGTGCGACGAAAATGTGGGGGCCGGGGGCCGCGCCAACACACTGAGGAGCTCGTCCATAGAGCGCTGGGCGCGGAGCTGGCCCTCCACGAGAGCCTCCAGCAGGGCATCCCGGGGAGCCGGGGGAGCCGTCGGGGGGAAACTCGTCCCGGCCGAGGTCCCCGCGGCCGCCGGGAGCGACCCGGAGGTGGAGGCACCTAGATTGAGAGGAAAGGTGGGAGGCGGTACCTGGGAATGGTCGCCTCCGGACGGAAGCGCGGGAACAGCAGCGTCCCGGACGGGTGGCGCCAGGTCACCGGGACCGGCGTCACCGGGGAGGGCGCGGGCCCTTGTTCTCGGAGGAGCCATGGCGATTTGTCATGGGTCCCCACGGACGGCGCCAACTGTCGTGGTATTAAGAATACCCCGGCAGGTTTTGAAGACGATCCTAGCGGAGATTACGCAGCGCGGGTTGACCGGGTGACCGGTCCTCCCCCGCCGGACAAACACAAGAATTGACACGTGGATTTATACAGGTTCGGGTCCCGGTGGGGGCCCTAGTCCTATTGACGCGCTCCCGACCGGAGCCGGCTGGGGAGGCTCTCTCCGGGGGAGAGGCTTCCGGAGCACGTCTGTGAGTTTAGCTATTCCAAATAATAATGAGCTGATCTTTTACAACAGAGGGGTACAAGGGCTATTTATAGCCTCAAAAAGAAGCAAAAAGCCTAAACTACCCCGGAAGCCATCGTCGGATTGAAGGGTAGGACCGTCCTTCTTCCGGTCAAACGTCTTGGATGCTTGACAGGTGGTGGCTGATTCCCAAGGCGTCCCTCGCGTGACCTGCACGTGATAAACAAACAGGGATTTTACCTTTTAGAAGGGCGATGACGTCCGGGACCCTTTCCAGAGGGCACCGTCCCGGGGGTCGAAAGGCGGCGCCTGGGGCAGGCACCGGGGGCCACTGTCCCCGGGCAAATGGCGGCACCCGAGACCCACCCGGGGGGCAAGGTCCCGGGAGCCAAAAGGCGGCGCCCGGGACATGCCCCGGAGGCATCGTCCCGGGAGCCAAAAGGCGGCGCCCGGGGTAGGCACCGGAGGACACTATCCCCGGGTAAAAGGCGGCGCCCGGGGCAGGCAACGGAGGCCACTGTCCCCGGGCAAATGGCGGCGCCCGGGACCAACCCGGGGGGCACGGTCCTGGGAGCCTAAAAGGCGGCGCCCGGGGCAGGCACCGGAGGCCACTGTCCCCGGGTAAAAGGCGGCGCCCGGGGCAGGCAACGGAGGCCACTGTCCCCGGGCAAATGGTGGCGCCCGGGACCAGCCCGGGGGGCACGGTCCCGGGAGCCTAAAAGGCGGCGCCCGGGGCAGGCACCAGCGGCCACTGTCCCTGGGCAAATGGCGGCGCCCGGGACCCGCCCGGGGGGCAAGGTCCCGGGGGCCAAAAGGCGGCCCCCGGGGCAGGCACCGGAGGCCACTGTCCCCGGGGAAATGGCGGCGCCCGGGACCAGCCCGGGGGGCACGGTCCCGGGAGCCTAAAAGGCGGCGCCCGGGGCAGGCACCGGCGGCCACTGTCCCCGGGCAAATGGCGGCGCCCGGGACCCGCCCGGGGGGCAAGGTCCCGGGGGCCAAAAGGCGGCGCCCGGGGCAAGCACCGGAGGCCACTGTCCCCGGGTAAAAGGCGGCGCCCGGGGCAGGCAACGGAGGCCACTGTCCCCGGCCAAATGGCGGCGCCCGGGACCAGCCCGGGGGGCACGTTCCCGGGAGCCTAAAAGGCGGCGCCCGGGGCAGGCACCGGAGGCCACTGTCCCCGGGCAAATGGCGGCGCCCGGGACCCGCCCGGGGGGCAAGGTCCCGGGGGCCAAATGGCGGCGCCCGGGGCAGGCACCGGAGGCCACTGTCCCCGGGCAATCATGAACTTACCTGGAGTTGGCCGCATGGAGATTTCCCCCAACAATCAGCTGGCCGTGAGGTGAGCCCGAGAAGATCCACAGTGTCAATCATCGAGCACACACGTGGCGGCAAGCAATTGGATGTAGTACTGTAGCTGGAGGTCAAAGCAACGACAACAGCTGGTCAAGTGAACAGTAACTAGTCTATGCTACAGTGCTCGTGATCGATTCAACAGGCGTGGTCGAAGACAGGAGGTGGTCGCAACTTGGTGCTGTGGTCGATTTAAATGGCCTGGCTGTGAACAGGAGATGTGGTAGAAGTCGAACTGAGTGAACAGTAGCCCGTGGTCGAACCAGGGGCCTGGTTGTGATGATTTTTGATCGGTTTTGGACTAAATTGCATATCTGGTCTTAAAGAGGATTAATTTGGAATTTGATTCCATGGCTGAGTATAATGTTTCTATTAGCACCCATTTAGCTCAAATCTGGAGAAAGTTTGACAAGATTTGAGGGATTTCACCTATTTTCGAAAATACGGTAAAATTAGGGTAAAATAGATCCGGATTTTGTCGATCTCAAATTCTGGTAGTTGGGGTGAGATTTTGAAGTCTGGACAGAAGGGAAATCTGTATCAAATAGCATTTGGGAGGTGTTCCCTGAAGAAATTCTGAGGTTGGAGTTGATTCGTGGATTTTAGCCCTTTTCAGGCTTCCAGGTAAACAGAAAAAGGACTTATTCGTAGTAAAATCTGGACTAAACTGCGAAAAGTGCTTAGATGAAACAATCTGGTTCCCAACTTTTTGGAGTAAGTTGAGGATATACTTAGGAACATATTCCAAATGATACTTGAGTCTGGATAGGGTTAAATCATGATAACTCAATTATCTGGAAACTGGGGTACTTAGGGTAAATCTGAATTTCCTGTTTTCGAAAAACAGAAAGAGGCTTAGATACTGGGTGTTAGGGTTAGAATTCAATCTGGCTCCTGAAGACTTTTATCTTCAGAATAACTGGTAGGTTAAATCTAGATGGTCAGATCTTGATCTGGATCTAGAGAATAGATTTGGAGATTTTTAGGGTTTGAGAGAGATTAGGGTTCACCTGATATGGCTACAACTACAGGGATACATGCATGCAGGATTTTATGCAAAAACTTTTCACCCCCGAAACCAGGGTGTTACAATTTGTCTAGATTAAATTCCAACTCAAAATCCCACTCTTTTCCAGCCCAGTATTCAACCTATTAGATTTCTCTATTCAAATTGTCTTAAACCGATAGTTTTGTTCGAAATAATCAAGTTTTGGTCGATGGTCAAGCTGTGTGATCAAGATTGGCTCGCTGATTGAAAGAAAGTCACTGGTCGAGTCGAGTACTGGTCGAATTAGAAAGAAAACAAATGGATCCCATTGTCTCAGTTCAAGTGCTCGTGTGAAATCCTTGTCTCTTTCTAGCTTCAATTGTTTGATCTAGTTTTTTTAGTGTTCAGTCAAATAGGCAGTATACCAATCCACAAATTAGCCATGTTTTGGTGTGTTGATCCAAATGAAGCCCAATCAGGAAGCCCCCAAAATAGCGAACACCATTTCTAACCAATGCATGTTGGCTATGAGAGGGAGCAATGACCAACACTGGGAAGAGTGTTGAACTCTCTCCTGTCACACCATCATGAGAGTGCCCAACCAGCGATGAGTTCAATCCCCTCAAGAGCAAGAAAGATCTCTACATTTGACATTTCTTGATCCTTTTTTTCTCACTCCCTTGTCCAGCATCTACTAGCAGCCTATAAGAATCCCTCAATCAGCCTTTCTTCTTCCTCGTTCTTGCCTGTTCATCCTTTATTTCTTGCCTAAGTCCTGAGAAGGTATGAAACTTGCTAGATTTTGCTTATGTGTTCATTTTTGTTGATCAACCTTAAGAGAAATCATTCATATATCCATCCTTCATCTGTTCTTGTACATAAATCTCACCAAAAACATCCAAGGATCACGGTTTTCCCCAGCCTTCTTCTTCGACGACGGTGCGTATTACTCTATTTTCAGTTCTTGAGCAGCTTCTCTTTAAAGTTCAAATTCGTGCTCTTTATTGCACCATTTTCTCTTATTCTTGTTGCTATGTGTTCGCAACTTTCTTAGCTTCGTTTGGGCAACTTTAATCGGTATTTTGATCTGTAGAACTCTGAGATTTGACGAATAGTTCAGCCCAGTTGCTTTTCTATTTTTGCAAAATCGGCCAGTTAGATGGCCTCAAAACTGTTTGAGTCTGTTGAAAGAATTATAGTCAGCTCATTTCCTACAACTTTACTGTTGTTCAATTTCAGAGATAAGCACTGTATTAGCCCAATTTTTGTGTTTTTGGAGTTTTCGTCTTTTCGTTCAAGAGTCTGACAAACAGAAGTTAAGCCAACCCTCGACCAATCCTCTGTTTGTGCTCGATCTCACCAAGTTTCAATCCTTTAGAGCCAATTTTGCCAACCCAGGCCCAAGCTGAACCAAACCAGGCATATGTAGCCAAGCCCAGAGTGTTTTCTCCCTCCCAGAAACATCTCCGACTAGATTACCTCACATGCATGCATATTTATACTTTACATATGATTTTCCATGGTAACTAATTTTTTCATGCTTATGTGTTTTATTATTATTTGTGTGTGAGAGTAGAACTAGGAGTGGATGGAGCAGAAGAAGTGTTCGAAGACTTTTTAGTGCTGTTAGACCCCGCTTTGCAAGGCAAGTATCTTTCTCATTGATCATGTCTCTCCCAGTATTTTAAGTAAATTAGGTTATTTATTGTGTTAAGTATATGCATACTTTATTTTTTCAAATGCTATGTTGGATGAATATTAGTAGTTATGACCTAACTTCTTTGAAGGCCCTTATGCTTGAATTTATGTGCTAAATGCTAAATGGTCATCTATATGAAAAATGTATTTAAAATCTTGTTTGTACAAGTGTAAGTTAGAATCGATAGTAAGGACGGTTTGTGTGGTTGGTGTTGTGTGCACAACGGGAATGTGGTTCGCTCCTCACTAATGGTTCATAACGATGAGACCCTTGTGTTGTACTCCAAGCGGCATGAAAAACGTACTAACCATTTGCCCACTATGGGACGGGCGCGGCAAAGTAGTTCTCTAGGTATTAGCTTTTCCCTGCAATGGTTGTCAATCTATTTCTTGAGGAAACTAGTGGGCCACATAAGGCCGTGAAATGTGAGAGTAAGTGAATTAGGAGTTTGGAATGAAGGTGCCCTAGACCTGGATACCGAGTCATGTGCGATTGTATCCCCGGCTATGAGTCTCGCGGGACCATAGACCAAGGCTAGGTAGATTTGGTTGTGGGGTGCCCTCCACAACAGTCATATGGACTGAGTCATCTATTTACCGGGCAGAGAATTGTTAATGCTAGGATTACGAACTGTTGTGTGATCTCAGCATTGTCTCATGCGTAAAAGTCGCATGAAGAGGTACCGACATGAAAGCTGGGTGATCAAGTGGATTAAAGTGGTACACCTTTACAAAGTTACAAAAAAGTATCGGATACTCTGAGCTCCCATGTTTTGGAGCCTGCGCGTGGTGGATTCTATCCACGTCGATGCAGCACAAGTATGATTTGGAAGATTTTTGAAATATTGGATAAAAGTGGTGACTCATGGAAGACCACCACGCATAACATTTTCTAAAACCTAATTTAGGATTTTAAAGTCTTGCTTTTGAAATCAAAACCATTTTTCAAAACTTTAGAGTGAAAATCTATTCTATTCTTACCTATAAACTAAAGAGAATGTTTCTAGGAATTCCCCATCATCTATATATTTACATTTATTAATTGAGACCTGTTGAGCACTGTGAGGACAACGTGCTCACCCTTGCTTTTGCACCTAAAATTTAGAGGAAGGACTTGTTGGTTCCTACTCCTATGGCTTTGAACCCATTGAAGAAGAAGGAACCATCCCCGACGATTCAGCTTACTACAAGGTCATTCGCCTAGTGGAGCCCGATGTGGCGGGAGCCCATGTTGTGCCGCTGCTATTGAAGACATTGAAGACTGTTGCAGTTTTTTTGTTCATTACTCTATGTGTTATGTTATTTTGTGCCGACCTTTGTGCCGATGAAACTTCTTAATTTGTATCAACTCTAAATTGCGGCGTTCATGACGCTATGGTATTGTAATATTGGTCCTTGTGACCTTGTACTCGTTTTAATTACCAGTGTTGTGTTGTGAGCTTGTGATGTATCATTCTGTGTGCAACCTAACCTAGGCAGTTGCCGCCAGATTCGTCATGTGAGGATCCCCACACTACCCTTAGTGGAATCGAGGCCAAACTCTTGTGTAGAGTGCTTCAACAAGGACTAGTGGAAATCGGCAAATTTCCGACACCTCGGGTTAAATTTGATCTCTCTCGGTTATTTCTATTACTTGCTTTTTAAATTCTAGAAATTCTCATATTGTGAATTGTCACCCTAGGATTGCAAAACTTGATTTGTGTCGTCATCTAGATAAATTGTGAGTTGATATTGCAAACTAGAACTCAAGTTATTTAAGCAAGATTAAAATTTTATAGCCTCCTATTCACCCCCCTGTAGTCGGCATCCTCGATCCTACACGTGGTATCAGAGCATGGTCTCTCATTTGAGTAGGCTTCACCACCTAGAAAGAGGATGGCTTCTGATGAGGGTTTTCACCTCGGTCACACCAGACGTGCGCCCATCTTTGATGGGACTAACTATCCCTATTGGAAGGTGGGCATATTCATTTTTCTAGAGGCAATGGGACTTGACGTTCGGGACATTGTTAAGATTGGGCTTACTCCTCCGGTTGATCCAGCAAATCCTTCTGATGATGATAGGACAAAACTTCACTTAATGCCTGAGCTAAAAATGCGCTCTTTGCCAGCTTGTCTTTGAATGAGTTCAACCGTGTGAGCAACCTCACCACCGCTCACAAGGTTTGGAACACTCTCGAAGAAATTTACGAGAGTACTATAAAGTCAAGGAGGCAAAGATGCTTATGGTTAGGCAAAAATATGAGACATTCACTATGTTATCAACCGAGTCCGTAGATTCTATGTTCACTCGGTTGAACAATATTGTGGATGAGCTCAAAGGTCTCGGAGTTATTTTTATTAACAATGAAATTGTGAGAAAAATGCTTAGGGCCCTTCTGGAGAGTTTCGACACTCTTGTGACGGTCCTCACCAACTTTGACTTATCAGCTACCACACCCACCGATCTCTATGGAAACCTCATCACCCATGAGATGCATCGGAAGGAGAAGAAGGAGGTGGCAGAATTGTCGGAGACAAAAAAGAAAAACTTGGCTTTCAAAGCCATCTCCAAGGATGATTCAAGTGATGGCTCATCTGATGAGGAGCTAGCTCTTCTTGTGAAGAACACTCAAAAGTTTCTCCGAAAGTTGCATAAGAAGGGTGTTAATATTGACACGAGACCAAAGGGGTCGAAGCCATCAAACTTCAAAAACATCGCATGCTATGAATGTCATGAAAAGGAACATATAGCCTCAAGATGTCCAAAGAAGAACTAATATTGGGATAAGAAGAAGAAAGATCCCAAGGAGAAGTTCTTCAAGAAGAAGAACAGTGGAAATAACGAAGCATGCTTTGGGGAGTGGATGCCCGGAGGAGAGAGCTTTGACTCTGACTCCGATGATGAGAAAGGTTATTCCAAGGAGCTAGCCGCACTAGCTCTTGGCAACAACAACACGTCGTCCACCTCATCTCTTTGCCTCATGGCTAAGCAAGATGAGAAGGTATATTCACTTGACCCTTCATATGATGACTTAGTTGAAATGGTTGGTGAATTAAATGATGCTTTTGGAAAAATAAAAATGAATTATAAAGCACTAAGAAAAGAGCACTCCTCCTTGCTTTCTCTTTACTCCAATTTAAAAGATACACATGAAAGCTTAGATCTCACCAACTCATCAACCGAAGTAGATGTAGCCACTTCTTGTAACAAAGTTGATGATTTGCAAAATGAAGTCTCTAAGTGATGAGAACATCACCAACACAGATACGAACGCCGCTCCTTCCACTCCTCCCACTCTGTCACCCGAAGACTATGGAGAACATCAAGTCAGCATGAACCCACATGTCAAGCTTTTCAAGCTATCTACACTGAAGGTCCAGCATACCACGATACTCCAAGACGAGCCAAAGAAGAAGCCCAAGTCGTCCATTCTCCAAGACAAGCCCAAGATGAATCCCAAGTCATCCGCGAGCCCGATTCGGCCATCCAGGTGCATGCCAACTTCAAACGGACGTCTAGGCCACGTACGGAGTCCGTTTGGGGTTAGTGAGCATTTTACGGAGAAGCGCACGATGCCACCTTTCCAACGGATCTAGCCCCACTGCCAAATTCCATCTGTATCACTCACAATAGATGAAAAAATTCATAGATAGATTCTACCGAGTGTTGTGCCACCTCTACTTTGGGCACAAGGCCCTGTATCCCTAGGGTTAAGCGGGGGTGGGTTCTCTAGCCAGTGGCCTACCTCTGGCCGCCATACTGCTGCTACAAATGGCCGCCACCCCCTATTCTTTTCGGTGGGTTTTGCTTAGATTATACTTCTTAGACAGTTTTCGCCGTTCATCGGTTTGTGGAACCCCAACTTGTGTTCTTCATTGGTAATTAGCAATATTGAGATTGCATCTACCGTGTTCTTGCTTGTGTTCTCGATTCACATGCAGGAATAAGCCTTATTGGTGAGGTCAACCATGTCTTGGCGTGGTTGATAACCAACAGAGCCGTGGTGTAACGATTACATGGGTTCGAATCAGTTCTGATTGGAAACCGGATCGTCAACGTCGAGTTCTCCATCAATCGACTTTCCTCTACCCATCGGAAGATTGGGACACCGTCCCCATTAGTTGGTATCAGAGCGAAGGTTGCCCGATAGGTAACACTATATCCCCTCCTTGTTTAGATTAATTATGTTCTTTGTCCTAGAGTCCAGAAAATTTGCCCTACAAAAAAAAATTGTTTACCTTGTCCAAACCCATACCATTAGTCTTGCATCGTTCTTGTCAGTTTGCATCTTTGAATTTTTGTTCATTGTTGTCGAGTGCTGGTTTTAGTTCTATTCTTGGTCTGGTTTTTGTTTTGCATCTAGTAGTCAACTCAAAATCCATCTTGTTTTCCTCGTCGTCGTCGCGTCCAAATTCTAATCTGCTGCTGTCCAGTTCGCTGTTTTCATCATATCTTTCTAATACGAACTCGGATTCTCATGTTCTTGTACTTTCTGGAATCATAGCGAGAAATCCCACAAAACCTTAGTTGTGGACATCTTCAAATTCGGCCGTCTTTGGGACGCTCAATTTTGGGCAAACTCGAGTCCAATTCGGATTCGAATTGTTCAATCCGAGATAGGTTCGGTAAAACTATCATATCTTTTGATTCCCAACTCTGTTGTTGAAGTTCTTGTACTTGTTGAAAAGATATAAGATCCTATACAACTGTTCTATTTGGTAGATCTTCAGATTCAGAGCTTTTGGAGTGCGAAGTTGCCGAGCAACGTTTCCATTTCGTTGTACAGTTGCAAAAGAAAGAGGCAAGTGCAAAAACAAAAGTCACATTGTTCATTAAAAAAAAGCCGCACAAAAATAAATAAGACGAAAAAAAATCAGAGAAGAAAAATGTGTGTGGCAAAGAGGAGAATTTTCAGTGGCGCATCTTGGGTTCTAGTCCTTTGTGATTCTAGTTGCTTGCTTGAGCTAGATCTGAGTCTAGGCTAGTTCCAGCACTTTGATTATTACTTTGAACTAATTTTCAACTTTACATTACTGATATTGAATTGTTGCTACACATATATTAGCCTTCTGAGCTCCACTTTCTTCCAACTCAGTTACAGGTTTACCTTGCAATTGCTTCACTCACACTCATTATGGTATCATGAACCAGCCACCGGTTGCACCCCTACTGCCTTGGTAAGAGCACTTGTAAGAGCATGGTAAGACTCTTGAGAGTGTGTGATTTCCCCCTCCATGACCTAGTAGTTGATAGGGATAATACTCTGGTATTGTATTTTGTTTTCTACTAACAATTATAGGTGATACATCTGATGAAGACGAGTGTACATTCTCCTGCAAAAGATTAGTAGCAACAGGCGGCAAAATAGGAGACATATCGTGCAAAACAGACATAGTAGCTAGTAAAATAGCACCCTTCAATTTAATTGCAGATTTCATAGAACTAGGTTCTTTCTTGTTAAGTTGGTTTAGTTCTTCAGCTACAATTTGATTCACACTTTTATCACATTCATTTTTATCTCTTTTAGCTCTTTCTTTATCACATTGCAAAATTTCAGCAGGTGTCATAGGAAGTAAAGTGATTTTCTTTCCTTTGTGTATAAGAGTGTATTTATTACTTCTACCATGATGAGTTGCATCAGTATCAAATTCCCATGGACTGCCTAATAAAAGTGAACATGCTTGCATAGGCACTACGTCAAAATCAGCAAAATCATGGTATGTTCCAATGGAAAAATGCACTCTTGCAGTTTGTGTTACCTTCTCCTTACCACTGTTGTTGAACCATCGGATATGGTATGGATGAGGATGCGCATGTGTGGTCAAGCCAAGCTTCTTAACCAGATCTGAACTCACCAAGTTGTTGCAGCTTCCTCCATCAATTATAACACGAACACGTCGATCCTTGACGATGAATAACATATGAAACAAATTATGACGTTGTAACTTCTCCGCTTGCTCCATTTGATTGCTCAACACTCACTGCACAATTATGGTCCTCTAACTCTCTGTGGCAGTGATGCCTAAAATCTCCTCACCATCATTGTCCGTCTCATGATCATCATCATTACCTGCAAGGTTAGCTGCAAGAGCATATTTATCCTCAACATCACTAGCACTAATGTACCCACCATTTTCCATTGCAATGCATGCTCACTGACTTGGGCAATCCTTCATGACATCCCATTCCCTTGCAACGGTGGCACACGATTCCAATCGTTCGATCCGTGGAAGCAACAGATGAAGAACTCACACTAGCAGATTTACTCACCTCGGGCGCACGTGACGGCGGAGGCGGTGCTGCTCAACGCTCCCTACTCGTGGAGGGGGCAGCAGACCAAACAGCAAGAGGCGGATCAAATTTTGCTTGTCCCGGCGTCGAGCTCGGTGTAGATGTACTACCAAAGCTGCTCCTTGTCCTTTGCGGTCTTCTCTGCAATTCTTTTTCTGCCAACATAGTAAGATGGAACAATCTATTGATAGTATCATATTCTTTGTAATCAATTAGGTCCTGGATTTCACGCCGTAAACCCCCATAAAAACAAGCCATCTTATCCTCATCATCCTCAACTACCCCACAACGCAACATGCCTATTTGTAGCTCTTGATAGTACTCCTCTACAAACTTGTTACCTTGATTCAAGCATTGCAATTTCTTATGCAAATCACATTTATAAGAAGGGGGAACAAATCTACTACACATAGCCCGCTTTAACCTATCCCACGTATCAGGTTCTAAGCCAGAATTAACTACTTCGTTCCACCAAATGATAGCAAAATCTTTGACCTCACTAGTAGTTTGTTTGACTCTATGTACCTCGGGGACTAAATGGGAGTTAAATTTTTGTTCAACTGTCATTTCCCAATCTAAATAAACTTCAGCATCATATACACCAGAAAAAGAAGGTATGATAAATTTAACTTTAGCAAAAAGAAAATCATTCCCATGACCTTTGCGGTGATTAAAATTATTACCTCCCATACCTTGATGGTTGTGATTCAAGCGGTGTTGTTGACGTGCATGTTGAGCAGCGGCGAGTTTAGCATCGGCATCATGGTCTCACCGACCATCATCATCATCTCCCGTGATGGACTCCTCATTATCTTGTGCTGCATCGCGCTCTTCCCCCCGTCTGGCACCATTGTTAGGTGGCTGATTTCTTGTCATTCTTTCAATGCGTATAGTGAGCATGGCCAAGCTATCAGTGAGTGTTGCCATGTCTCGTCGCAAGTTGTTCATGGTAGCTATAGTATCTTCAAGCTTTCTATTAAGGTGCTCATTAATGGCATTGTGTTGTTCACCCAAGACTTTCATGAGCTCTCCTTTTGTAGTACACTTGTCTTCATCAGATGTATCACCTATCATTGTTGGTAGAAAACAGAAGACAACACCAGAGTATTATCCCTATCAACTACTAGGTCGTGGAGAGGGAAATCACACACTCTCAAGAGTCTTACCATGCTCTTACAAGTGCTCTTACCATGGTAGTAGGAGTGCAACCAGTGGCTGGTTCATGACACCGTGACGAGCGTGAGCGAGGCGATTGCAAGGTAAACCTGTAACTGATTTGGAAGAAAGTGGAGCTTGGAAGGCTAATATATGTGTAGCAACAATTCAATATCAGTAATACAAAGTTGAAATTTAGTTCAAAGTAATAGTCAAAGTGTTGGAACTAGCCTAGACTCAGATCTAGCTCAAGCAAGCAACTAAAATCACAAAGGACTAGAACCCAGGATGCGCCACTGAAAATTCTCCTCTTTGCTACACACATTTTTCTTCTCCGATTTTTTTGCCTTTTTTTTTGTGCAGTTTTTTTAATGAACAGTGCAGCTTTTGTTTTTGTACTTGCCTCTTTCTTTTGCAATTGTACAACGAAACAGAAACGTTGTTCAGCAACTTCGCACTCCAAAAGCTCCGAATCTGAAGATCTAACCAATAGAAAAGTTGTAGAGAATCATTTGATCTTTCCAACAAGTACATGAACGTCAAAAATGGAGTTGGTAATCAAAAGATATGATAGTTTTACTGAATCTGTCTCAGATTGAACAATTCGAATCCGAATTGGACTTGAGTTGGCCCAAAATTGAGCGTTCAGAAGACGGACGAATTTGAAGATGTACAGAACTAACTTTTTGGGGGATTTCTCGCTACAATTCCAGAAAGTACGAGAACATGAGAATCTGAGTTCGTATGGGAAAGATATGATGAAAACAACGAACTGGACAGCAGCAGATTGGAATTTGGACGCGATGACGACGTGGAAAACAAGATGGATTTTGAGTTGACTACTAGATGCAAAACGGAAACCAAACCAAGACTAGAACCAAAATGAGCACTCGACAACAATGAACAAAAATTCAAAGATGCAAACTGACAAGAACAATGGAAGACTAATGGCAAGGGTTTGGACAAGGTAAACAAATTTTTCTTTTGTAGGGCAAATTTTCTGGACTCTAGGATGAAGAACATAATTAATCTAAACAAGGAGGGGATATAGTGTTACCTATCGGGCAATCTTTGCTCTGATACCAATTGATGGGGACAGTGTCCCGATCTTCCGATCGATAGAGGTAAATCGATTGATGGAGAACTCGATGTTGACGATCCGGTTTCCAATCAGAACTGATTCGAACCCCTGCAATCGCTACACCACGGCTCCGTTGGTTATCAACCATGCCAAGACACGATTGACCTTGCCAATAAGGCTTATTCCTGCATGCGAATCGAGAACACAAGCAAGAACACGGTAGATGCAATCTCAATATTGCTAATTACCAATGAAGAACACAAGTTGGGGTTCCACAAACCGATGAACGGCAAAAACTGTCTAAGCAGTATAATCTAAGCAAAACCCACCGAAAAGGATAGGGGGTGGTGGCCATATGTAGCAGTAGTATGGCGGCCAGAGGTAGGCCACCGGTCAGAGAACACATCTCCACGTAACCCAAGGGATACACGGGCCGTGGGCCCAAAGTAGAGGTGCTCATTAATGCCATCGCTAAGTATGATATGTCAACTTGTTTTTTTTTTTGACCAAAGGCAGTAGGCAAGAAGCCTACTGCTAATAGTATATTAATAAATATAGAAGAGAGAGTAGCAACAAGAAATAGAAAAAACAAGGAAATTACAGAAGGTCAAGCCATCTAACTAATTGGAGCCTAATACTCTCCTGTAATCGAAAAGCAATCAGATTTAAGGCTAAAATGAAAGCCCTTTTCCAATCATGAACATTGGGGTCTTTGGATTGAAAAACTTTCTTCTTGCGAATCTTCCAAATGTTTCAAATTGCAACCATGATGATGTCCATGACAAAGTCCTTGAGAGCAGCATGATGACTCTTTGCCAACCAAATCATATCCAGAAAAGAGGTATTAAGGGGCCAATTAAATCCAATGGGATTCCAACAGCTTTTGGCAAAGGGGCACGCAAAGAAGATGTGAAACTGGGTTTCAATCTCACTATGCACACATAATTCACAGGAATTTGATTGGATAATGATCCGTCTTTTTTCCAACATGGCTCTAGTATTCAGTTTCTCCCAAAGCAAGATCCAAAAGAAGACCTTGATCTTGAGAAAGCTGCGATTTTTCCAACAGAGATTGAAAATGGGATGGATTGGAAATCTTCCCATCAAAGATTCATAAACCTTATGTGTCTGATACCACAGGAGATTACTGTTAATCAACCTCCAGCAATCACTCAAACTTGAATCTCCAAGTAATATAAATTGCAAAGAGAGAAAACTCAGATATTGTCCAAAGGCTAAATCTGAGAATGGCAATTGGAAGAAAACCTCTCCATCTCCATCTCCAATGTTTCGGAATTGCTGGATCGAGAAACTCTGATTTGAGAAGGAGAATAGCTCTGCCCATTTGTGAGCAAGAATTTCCAAACACCAAAGATCTTTCCAAAACTCACAAGTATCACCCCTTCCAATCAAGCATTTAGAAATGCCTTTGAAGATAGACAAAAGGCACAAAATGTCTCTCCACCAAAAGGAAGCCACTTAGTGAATATCAGAAGGAAGCTTGTTTGAGTAATAAAAGGACCACATGAGCTGAACCCAAGGAGACGGGTACTTGTTGAAGAACTTAAACAGAAATTTTAAGAGAAGTGCAAGATTTTGAGTTCTCAAGTTGGTAATCCCAAGACCACCATTTCTCTTAGGTCTACAAACTTTATCCCAAGCAACAAGACAATGACCACCATGACAACTTGAGAGGCCTCTCCAAAGAAAAGCTCTTCGAATTCTATCAATCCTTCCAATGATGGTAACAGGAATCTTAAGTATAGACATCAGAAACATCTGTAACGAAGAGAGGACTGAGTTTATCAAGGTTAATCTCCCACCCAACGAGAGGAAGGAGAATTGCCAGCAGGATAATCTCTTCTCAATCCTTTCCACCATCCTATTGTAGTTTTCACACTTAGGCTTAGAAAGACTCAGAGGAAGGCCAAGATATGTGAAAGGGAAAGATCCAATTTGACATCCCAGAATACCAGCTAAATTGTTGTTCTGCTCCCCTGAGCAATTGATAGGAATCAAAAAGGACTTAGCAAAATTCACCTTCAAACCAGTCAAAGAAGCAAAAGAATGTAACAAAGCCTTTAAGAAGAAAACTTCAAATGCAATCACTTTGATAATAATTAGAGTGTCACCTGCGTATTGAATAATAGGAAAGTCGTCATTACCCTCCACTTGAACCAGGAGAGTAAGCAATCCCTTTTCCTTAGCAAAGTTTAAAATAGATTGAAGTAAGTCCGCCACCAACACAAAAAGCAGAGGGGATAGTGGATCACCTTGTCTGACACCCCTCTTACAAATAATTTTCTTCCCAAAAACGCCATTTAATAGAATATTAGAACTACCGGAATCCAGCAACATTTTAATCCAGATGAGCTATTTATCACCAAACCCTTTTGCTTTTAATACTTCCAAAATGGCATCATGTTCAATGAGATCAAAGGCTTTTTCAAAATCTAATTTCAGCACCACCAAGGATTCTTGAGAAGATTTACAAATGTGCAGGTATTCATAAACCTAGGCAACATAGTCTTGAATTGATCTAGATTTAATAAATCCATATTGATTGTTATGAACTAAAGAAGTGATCACATTCTGAAGGCAATCGGCAAGAAGTTTGGTGATCGGTTTCAAAGAACTATTAAGAAGTGAAATCGGCCTGAAATCAGAGACTTTTTTGCACCATCCTTCTTTGGAACTAAGACCACAAAAGAGGAGTTGAGTCTAACAAGATCTGCTTGACCCTCAAAGAACTGATGTATGAGATCATAGAGATCATCTTTAATAATGTGCCAACAAGAACGGAAGAAAGAACCATTAAAATCGTCCAGACCCGCACTTTTGCACTTGGGCAAGTTGGAAATGACAAAGTCAATCTCCTTCAGAGAAAATAAATCTTCTACGTAGGATAAATCATCTCGAAGAGGAGTAATCAAATCATCCAAGTTAAACTGCATTCCTTGGTAATCCAAAATACCAATTCTCTCCTTGAAAGAAAGCCATAGATGCTCCTCCATATCCGAATGATTACATAGTATCTTATCAAAGTCATCTTCCAAAGAGACAATAAAATT
The DNA here is from genome assembly GCA_019359835.1 of Pharus latifolius. Taxonomy (NCBI): domain Eukaryota; kingdom Viridiplantae; phylum Streptophyta; class Magnoliopsida; order Poales; family Poaceae; genus Pharus; species Pharus latifolius. Next base: position 31,891,768 of record CM033320.1, read on the forward strand.
TACTTGAAAGTTGTTTGAAGCAACTGAATGAAAGTATTTAGTATTTTCATCTCCCAATTTAGCCCAACGAATACGACCTCTTTGCTTCCAGTAATCATTCCTAATCCCGAGCATCACCTTTAGATGTCTCTTAAGAATGATTCTGAAGTTAAATTCTGATCTAAATAGACTTCTCTGTTCCTCTAGACAATCCAAAAGAGAAAGAATACAATTGCAGTTATTCACCTGATAACTAGAAATCTTAAATTGTTTAGACCAGAGCTTTAGAGATCTCCTCAAGAGCTTGAATTTAGCATTAATACTTTTGGCCAAATTGTCATCCTTTGGACAAGAGTTCCAAACTCTGTCAACTTTCTCTAGAAAACCAAGACAGTCTATCTAAAAGTTTTCAAATCTAAACAATTTAGCATGAGGAATAACAGACGAAACCGAGACAATGCAGGGAGAGTGATCAGATAAAGTTCTAGCAGAGGTTCTAACAAAAGTATTTGGATAAGCTTTCAACCATCCCTCATTCACAAAGAACCAATCCAGCTTCTCCAAGGTAGGGATAGTTTGCATGTTAGACCAAGTGAAATCTTTACCTTTAAAAATAAGTTCCTCAAGATGTAGATGATCAATCGCATCATTAAACAAATCAGCTTCCCCATGATTAAAATAGCCTCTATTCTTATTTGAGGGAAATCTAAGAAGATTGAAATCCCCCATGATCAACCAAGGAATATGATTAGGCACTAAAATGTTGTGGAACCAAGATAAGAAGACCAACTTGTCCTGAGAACAGCATGGTCCATAAACATTAGAAATCATCCAACATTTCCCAGAGAATCAATGTTTGAGAATAACTGTGAGACAAAATTCATTATGGACCACATCGTCCTTTTGAAAAATTATGTTATTCCAAGCAGAAAGGATTCCACTTGAACTCCCAGTAGAAGGGATGAATTCAAAGTCATTCCAGAATCTACGGCAAAAGCACTTAATCAGGAGGATGTTAAACTCTTCAATTTTGGTTTCTTGGAGACAGATAATGGAACAATTCTCATCCAAAATTTTACAACGCACTGCAATCATCTTATCAAGAGCATCGAGACCCCTAATATTCCAGTTGAGAATGCAAACGTTCTTAATATGATTCATGACAATACCAGAAATCTACTAAACTAGTATCATGACACCACCAAGTCATGATCAATATATAAAGAATAACAAAAAAGGATGGTCCAAAAACTCTTACAAAACAAAATGATTACTAAGTTAATCATCAAGATCTAAGATTAAAGGAGCTAGCAGTGTTTCCTTGGAGATCAACTCCAAAGGAATGCCACAAAAAGAACCAAATTCTTGAAGCAGTCATGGGAGGAGCTTTTATCAGAGACGTCCCAAGCTTGAAACCATTAAACTTTGCTGCCAATCTGGGACTTTGACAAAGACTAGTGCAAACCAAGGGAGCCTTTCCCTTCACTATTGAAGAATTGCTTTTCACTATCGGTTTAAAATCGCCACTACTATCGGTTCTCTTACCGCTAGTGATCGGCACGATAGAAGAAACGTAGCACAACTCTATCAGCTGCAAACCGATAGTAAAGTACCTACTTTTCCAACGTTCACTAATCGCGAATGATAATTTCTTCTATTAGCTCACTGAACTCAACCGATAGTGATGTTAGATTTCTTGTAACGGTTATACACTGGAAACCGATAGTACTGTATAGTTTTTTATATCGGTTAGGTACTCAACACGGTTAGTACTAGAAACTTTCTTCTATCGGTTGTAGGATATGAACCGATAGTATTACAAAGCATCATTAATAGATATAGCAATACAGAGATACACACATTGGACAGATTGAATCTAATTATTCAGAGATTGAATTTATTCACAAATACACTAATACGAAGATACACACATGCATTGAACAGATTGAATCTAATTATTCACATATTGAGTTTATTCACAAATACACCAATACAAATACACACATAGACCAATTGACACATTCAATGTATATTACATGTACAAGTTATTTATGATCGATCGTTGATAGCCACTTCATACATCACATATTGAGCCCAAATTTGTCACAGCTCCTTTAACTGAGACAACTCGTATTGGTCTTTCAACATGGTGCTCTGCATGCGTGTGTGAAGTTAGGAACGTACGTCATATCCAATGTTAGACTTTGAGTCAGGAAAAATGCTTACCTTAGGGAATTGGGCAAAGTCTGTCCTGATCTGGTCATACATAAACCTCATGACATAGAACCCACATTCCCACAATTGTGGCTGCTGATGGCACTGGGATAATTGCATATGCAAAGACATAAACCCACATTAACTCGAAAGAACTAATTAAGCATAAATTAAAAGACTCATCATGAGTAGTTCCATCCGTATAATTAATTACCTCATATTCTTTCCAAGAAATTGTTGTGCCCTTCGACGCGTCATGCCTCCCTCCAGCAGTAACATAATTTTTGAAAGCCCTGTATTTACTTTAGCATTGCCGGTTAATATGTTATCATTAATTAGCTAGTTAGGTCAAAATTTAAATCAGCTGTGTTACTTACGCGTCTATGTGCCGCGTGAGGGTGAAAACATGCGCTACCTTGTCGCTCATCTAATCGAGGTAATAGACCTCATTCATCCATGGGAAAATGATGACGACGACCCAGTGGCCCCTACATTGTACATAAAAGCGAACTGTTTCATGTATATGTTAGGCGTAACATACAAGAATGAGTTAAATTAGTAGGAAATGCACTAACCTTTGGTGGTATGACACAAGAATGAACTCCCGGTCCTGCTGCGTCAGTAGTGCCCTTGATATGTATTCCTCCGCATGTGCTTGGTCATGCTCTAGCATCGTGAGGCTTATTTTGTCTGGGTCGAGGAAACCCACCCTGTCACATGCCCTCATCAACGCCAGCCTATACATGCACCTGGATGCAAAGTAGACATTAGTAAGTAGTGCATACAAAGCGATTAGATTTATGAAAAGAACTGACAACATATATATAGAATCAGCAAACTCACAGGACTCCAGTCCGTATGATGGACATATCAAGCTCCTGCCAGTTGAAGAGGTCGAACAAATCCTCGTGGGCCACCGATATGCTCCCGGCATCACGGTGAAAATGACCTGGCCTGAAGTGAACTAAGAAGTTGATGTGGCGCCTAGACCGGGTGAGGTACCACTTGTGGAGACTTCTGGTTGTTTGATCCATATTGCGCAGAAGGTACTCCGACACGAGTGGGAACTCGTTCTTGAACGTACCCAGCTGGCTTTGTTTCGCCTTGCCTTTGGCCGGGGAGCAAGTGTATACCTTCGAAGGTTGGGGCGCGGTGCCGCCAGCCTCATTTGATGATGAAGGGGCTTTCTGAGGAGGCGTGCATCCTTTGGGTGGGTTCGAGGCCGTCGGAGGAGGCATGGGGGCCGGAGGAGCTCGGTCGTGCATTGTGCTGGGGGTGGGGTCCTCAGGAAGTGCGCTGGCATCCATCATCCACTTTAAGTTATGAAAGCGTAAGTTAGATTTTACAAATTGAGTATATTAACTGAGTTGTAAGATAGAATGGATAGGGTTTACCTCCTATATCTAACACCCTTCTTGGGCCACTGTATGTACGAGCCCAATGCCTCGTCAATTGTCCGCATTTTGACTGTTAGGACAGGCAACGGAAAAGCGCTGTAGCCTGGGAGGGCCATGTCCACCTGTACCTTTGCAAACCCAGGCTTCAAAGGTACGCAATGGATCTAGACATCCTCCCAAGACTGATATATGACCCCGTGTGCAACCTCTACAGGGTTGTCGCCTATGTTGATCAATAGACTATTGCTCTCCAGCTTCTGCAATTTCCAACAATTATAACATGTTAGCGAAACAGTTCTAACGTAACAGGAGTGACATCAACCGAACTGCATATATATAGCTCAAGAGTTGCAATACCTCAATCAGGTCCACCGGATCCACATGAACCTTCGAGCCGCAACTACTCGGCCTACCAGCGTCGACCTTGGCAGCTAGATCTAAACCCTTGGACTGCATAGTTTGGTTGAGGAGTTCATACTTCTCGTTCAGTTGAGCGAACATGTCCACGAATTGTGCAGTCACATCTGTCCGTATCTTCTCAGACAGCTCTGATTCCTTTCCTTCCAGCTGTGAGCCTTCTTCGCCTTTTGCCCGGGCTCCGAGAAGCCTTCCTTCCATGGCACCACACCCCCCACGGTTTGTGTCTGCCTAAGATGCTCCTTGTTCCCTAGAGCTCGGGTTAGGATGTCGTTCTCCCTATGGGGAGTGAACAATCCCTAGGTCGCCTCCTTCGAGCAAGAGATCTGTTACATTCAAAGCTCTACATTGTGAGGAAAAAATATATACAAACTTGTCCACACAAGAGTGATCATAGTTTTTTCTACCACAGTCTATGATTCCCACCAGGAAGTTAGCCAACTTACGATTCACTGCACGACCTCGACGTCCTGGGGTTTGGGATCTCCACAGTCCTCGTGGATGACACGGTCCCTCTGGCCAGCCACCAGCGCTTGCATCGTGGATCACGGATCTCGTAGAGTGGCAGGTCAGGGGAGTCGACGAAATTCAACGCCTCGTCTTCAGACTTCTTTCACTGCTCCTCCTTCCCCGCATAGCCGCAAGAGCCAAGCCGGTGCGGGTGGTCGTTCCTCCTCTGGATTGCCTTGTTCTTCTCAATAGGGGCCTTCGTACCAGAAACAAGAAAATTAATGCACCGCTGGTTACTTCATACAACGGTGTAACCAATCAAAGGAAGCATATGTTGGGGGAAATATCTGCGGGATCAAGTCCAGGCAAGAGGCAAGACTCCCAGCGACTTTTCCTGGGTGCCCCCATTTGCCGTCGTTTGCCCGGGGACATTTGCCCGGGTAAGCCCCCCGGTGGCTTGTCCCGGGCGCCGCCATTTGCCCGGGAACAATGCCCCCCCCGGTGGCTTGTCCCGGGCGCCGCTATTTGCCCGGGGACAAGGCCCCCGGTCTCGGGTCATGTGAGGATCACGCTACCTCCTCGGGAATTGGTGGGGACACCTGTCAAGCATGTAAGCCCCTTGACCAGAAGAAGGACGCTAGTGCCCCTCAATCCAACGGTTACGGACGGGGCAGTTTAGTCTTTTTGCATCTTTTGGGCCTATATAAGCCCTTGTAACCCCTCATGTAACAAGGGACAACTCATTTTTACTCTAATACACAATCAAACAGGCATGCTCTGGAGCCATCTCTCCCTGAGAGAGCTCCCCTAGCCAACTCCAGTTGGGAGCACATTGACAGGACTAGGGCCTCCACTAGGGCCTGAACCTGTATAAACCTCCGTGTCATTTGCTGCGTTTGCCTGACGGGATAGGACCGCTCACGTGGTCAGCTCGCGTCGTCTTTATTTCACTAGGGACCTCAACAAAACCTGCCGGGGTATTCACAATACCACGACAGTTGGCGCCAACCGTGGGAACTCGCGACAAATCGCCATGGCTCCCCCAAGAACGAGGGCTCGCACCCTTCCCGGTGACGCCGGTCCCAGTGACCCGGCGCCACCCCTCCAATGCGCGGTCGTCCCGGTGCTGCCGCCCAGACACGGCCAAACCCAGGTACCACCTCTAACTCTTCCGGTAGTTTCCTGCAGACAGGGCTCTAGGTCCAACCCGGCGACTTCGGACACTCTCGGGGGGACTGGCTTCCCCCGGTGGCTCAGCCGGCCTCCCGGGATGCGCTACTCGAAGCTCTTGTGCAGGACCAGCTCCACACCCAGCGCTCGATGGACGAACTCCTCTGCGTTCTGGCGCGGCCGCCGGCTCCCATCTACCCGTTCATGGGGGCAATGCCCCTGCAGCGCCCGGGACAAGCCACCGGGGGGCCTTGTCCCCGTGCAAATGGCGGCACCCGGGACAAGCCACCGAGGGGCCTTGTCCCCGGGCAAACGGAGGCACCCCAAAGCGCCCGGGACAAGCCACCGGGCGGCCTTGTCCCCGGCAAAGGGCGGCCGCTGGGACAAGCCACCGGGGGGCCTTGTCCCCGGGAAAATGGCAACACCCGGGAAAAGCCACCGGGGGGCGTTGTCCCTGGGCAAACGGCGGCACCCGAGACAAGCCACCGGGGGGCCTTGTCCCCGGGCAAATGGCGACACCCAGGAAAAGCCACCGGGGGGCCTTGTCCCAGGGCATACGGTGGCGACCGGCAGAAGAGGACCCCTGTGTTCAAGGTATGTATGCTGTCGTGGTATTGCGAATACCCCGGCAGGTTTTGTTGAGGTCCCTAGCGAAGAAAAGACGACGCAAGCTGACTGCGTTACCGGTCCTCTCCCGTCGGGTAAATGCAGCAAATGACACGGAGGTTTATACAGGTTCGGGCCTTAATGGAGGCCCTAGTCCTGTCAACGTGCTCCCAACTGGAGTTGGCTAGGGGAGCTCTCTCGGGGAGAGATGGCTCCATAGTATGCCTGTTTGATTGTGTGTTAGAGTAAAAATGAGTTGTCCCTTGTTACATGAGGGGTTACAAGGGCTTATATAGGCCCAAAAGATGCAAAAAGACTAAACTACCCCATTGGCAACCGTTGGATTGTGGGGCACTAGCGTCCTTCTTCCAGTCAAGGGGCTTAGATGCTTGACTGGTGTCCCCGCCATTTTCTGAGGTGGTAGCGTGATCGTCACGTGACCCGGGACCGGGGGCCTTGTCCCCGGGCAAATAGAGGCCGGGCAAATGGCGGCACCTGGGAAAAGTCGCCGGGAATCTTGCCTCTTACCTGGACTTGATCCCGCGGAGATTTCCCCCAACAACAGCCCCCCATGCCCTCCGGGGACGCTGTTCGAGTCCCCAGACGGGATGGTTCATGTTACCGGGAACATCTCCTCCGGGTGGATTTTCGGCGCTTTGACGCTTCGATCTTCATGTCAAGCGTTTATAGCGGTGCCTGTGAGACCCTCATTTGAGGAATCCGGTGGCAACCGCCCAGGTGGGTTGCATTCAGAAATGGCACATTGCAAGCTCACAACAACAAGATGCATTATATAACAATGCAAATAAATAAAATAAGTGCTGATCACAAGGACCAACATTACAATAACATAGCGCCAAAATGACGCATTTTAATGTTGATACAAAATTAAGGAGTTTTCTTCGACACAAAGGTCGGCACTGAATAAAACAACAACAACAAGCAAAAGGACTTCAACGATCTTCATCTTCAACTGCAGCGGTGTTGCGTGGGCTTCCCCCACATCGGACTCAACTTAGTAAGTGACCCTCTACTAGGCAGGATCTTCTGGAGCGGTTTCTTCTTCTTCCACATAGGCTAAATTTTTGTTTGCAAAAGCAAGGGTGAGCACATTGTCCACATAGTGCTCAACAACTCTCAAATCAGAATGCAGGTATATAGATGAGGGGGAAATTTCCAAAGGATGGCTCTTTGGCTCATAGAATAGAGCTTTCACTCTTAATTTTGAAGAAAAGGTTTTTGTTCACAAAAGCGAGGTTTTTAAAATCCTAAACTAGATTTTCAGAAGATGTTATGCGTGGCGGTCTTCCATGAGTAACCACTTTAATCAATATTATGAAAAACTTTCCCAAAAGCTACTTGTGCCGCATCGACGTGGATAGAATCCACCGCGTGCAGACTCCATGACCTGGGAGCTCAGAGTATCTGATACTTTTTATAACTTTGCAAAGGTGTACCACCTTAATCCACCGATCACTCAGCTTTCAAGTCGGTACCTCTCTATGTGACTTTTACGCATGTGACAAGGCCGAGATCACACAACAGTTTACAATCCTAGCATTAACAATTCCCTGCCCGGCAAATAAACATTCCTATCCTCATTACCGTTGTGGGTACTCCCCATGGCCAATTCTTTCTAGCCTTGGTCTATTGTCTCGCAAGACACATAGCCTGTGGATCCAGTCGGGCACGACTCAAAATCCAGGCGTAGGGCGTCTTCCTTCTTACACCTTATCCTCTCTTTATTTTTCTGATCTCACGTCACTCATGGCCCTCTGTGGCCCACCAGTTTCCTCTCAAGAAACCGAACCGACAACCATTGCAGGAAAAAGCTAATACTGAGAAAGCTACTATGTTGCGCCCGTCCCATACCGGGCAAGTGGTTGGTACATTTTTCATGCCCCATAGAAGTACAATAGAAGGTTCTTGTCCTTATGAATCTTTAGCGAGGAGTCCTTCACATTCCCAATGCGCACACAACACCAACCAACCAAACCATCCTCACTATCGGTTCCAATCACATTTTCTTTCACAAATGGGTTTTGAACATGCTTTCCACACATGTGACCATTTACCATTTAACATATAATCTTGAGCATAAGCATAGCCTAAGCATGATATCCTAGGGTGACAAGGGTGCATGGATATTCAATCACAAAAGGTGCTTCACAATTATTTAGATCATATCTAACCACTTTATTTGAACATAATTCTCATTTGAATGTAAGGCATGCATATACTTGAAAACAACTAACATACTTCATTTCAAAATATTAGGCGAGACATGATCAAGGGTTGAGACTTGCCTTGCAGTGAGGGGTCTAGTTGTTCAGACGATTCTTCGAAGTCTTCTGTTGACTCTTCTGCTCCTTACTCTATTCCTACACACAACAACGAGGCAATTCAACACATCGCACCACAGAAACATACAGAAAATAGTTTCTATAGGAAATAATAAGTAACATATAACATGCATGTAGGGGAGATGCTTTGGACATGATTACTCGAGCGCTGCTCGAAGGGATAGGTTCAAAGAGGTCGAATGTCGAAGGGTCGACATTCGGTTCACGGGTAGGCATAGCCTTAGGTTGGCTCTAGGTGGGTTTCTGAAGATGTGACAGTAGAGAAAATTGTAGAACATGGCTCCAGGAACTTAGTGGACAAAGTGGCATTTCAATTGCTCAAACAGAAGGGGTCAAACAAGGTTAATGCCAGTGGCTGACATGCACTAACACTGCACTAACACTGTCAAAAACTAGGGCAGAGAGGCAAATCTGGTTCTGGGCTTCAAACACTTCACCAACTATGTCTAGGAGGTAGGCGTGGATGCCAGGGACACAATGGCGGTGGTTTCGGGGGTTGAGGCGGCCGGACGACGATGAACGGCGGCGATGAACTACGGCAGCGACACGGCACAGGCACAGCTCTGGACAGAAGCTTGGCAAAGGCATATCCCACGATCTGGGTAGATTCAGCGATTGGGCTAGTGGAACAAAATGCTCAGGGGGCTGAGACATAGCTAAGAGACAAGGTGGCATTGGCTGGAGTGACCGGGAATAAAATCCGGTGGCCGGCACCGGAGAAGAAGGCTCTGGATTTGGGGATTTTTGGCTACAGCATGATTGAACTCGATTCCTTGCTAAGAGAGTGAGAGGGGGACAAGGGGAAGCTACAGACACGGCCAATTTGACCGGAGGGTCGCCGGCGTGGCCTGGCGACGTGAGCCCGGTCACTGGTGGCGCACAAAAAGGGGAAAGCTTCAAAGATTGCTGCAATTTGAAATCCAGGCTAACAGGCTTGCTAAGGGTGATGTGCTGATCAATTTATCCTACTAGCACGAAGGCCAATTTGGGCTAAATCATTTGGCATTGGAGGAAGAGGGGTTTTAGCCATTTCCAGTGATCGCTGGTGCTAGGGTTCGGCGGGATCCAATTAAGTGCTATGATACAGAGAGGGTGATAAGGGAAGCTTACTGGTAAGTTTGGATTGAAGAGGGAAGAAATGGGTGAAGCTGGCGCCGTGAGCTCCAGAAATAGCTCACTGGGGACGAAGAAGAAACACGAGAGCTGAGACTTTGTAGCTGCTGGAGTGGTGTGAAGAAACTCTGGGCGAGGGGGAGCGCTTAAATAGGCAGTGGCTGGGGCACTCGAGAGTTGAAGCGGATCGAAACAGGATACGCATGACTGTCACCGGAGGCGAGATCGAGACGGCGTGCACGGCGTTGGGACGCGGCAGCGACTCTGCCAGAGGAGAAGATCGCGCCAAATTTGGCTGGAGCAGAGCGACGGGGTGGCTCGCTTCGGCATGGCAGCCAAGTGGCCAAAAGTTTCTGACAGCAGCAGGCACGCGCGCGCACAAAACAAACAGTGCTGCTGGCAATCATCGGTCATTGCCATGGTGGAGGTTTTTGGCGCGATGTGAGCACCACACGAGGACATGTCAAACATGACCATAGGTGGAGACGAATGCTGGCCTGCGGTGAAGATCGCGGCGGCGAATCATGGCGAGCGGCACCGGTCGCCGTCGAAACGGTGGCTGGTCTGGTCGTGGTCGAACGACCTGGTCGAAACGTCTACTGGCCGAGCCCTGGTCGAAAGTTCACGGCCTAGTCGAAACAAGGGGCTGAAAAAGGAGTCTTGGGCCGATCTGTAATTTCTGGAACTTGTTTCTTGGACTAAAAATGTAAATCTGAAGATATACTTGGTTTCGGCTGAAACTGATTTTGCCAAATGGGTTTACTAAATTCAACAAGCAGGTATACAAGGATAAAAGACATAATTAAGTGTCTTTGATCAGGTTTTGAGCAAGATGAAAACAGGAAGATTAGGGTAATTAGGTAATTAGGGTCTGAATTTTGGCGAGACTGAAAACTGAAGTTTAGGATGAGATTTTGAGATTTTCCTTGAAGAGGATTCTGTTCAGAATAGCGATTGGGAGAAATTCCCTAAATTAGGTCAAGGTTTGGAGCTGATTTATGGCTTTTAGCCTTTTCAAGCTTCTGAGAAAATCGAAAAGGATCAATCTAAAATACTTTTGGACTAAAATGTGAAAATGGTCTGAAAGGTGGAGTTCCACTGCCAACTTTTAAAATTAAGGTTGTGGCATACCTAAGATCATGATTCTGAGATAAGAGATCATAAATGGCGTTGAGACATCCAAGAATCCAATGAAGATATGCTAAATGGCAAGCTAAAGAGGTAGCAAAATTTGGGATGTTACAACCTACCCTCCTTAAGAATAATCTCATCCTTGAGATTCTGATCAGTCAGAGAACAGGTAGGGGAAATTCTGACGCAACTCTTTCTCTCTTTCCCAAGTTGATTCCTCCTTAGTGTGGTTATTCCATTGAACTTTGCGAAATCTGATGGTTCTTGACTTGAATTTCCTTTCACTGATCTCTAACACTTTAACTAGGTATTCCTGATACGTCAAATCCGGTTGAACCTCAGCTTCTGTAGGAGACACTTGCTCTGTTGGTTTCCTCAGACATTTCCATAGCTGGGATACGTGAAAAACATCATGAACTCCTGCTAGTTCAGGTGGTAGCTCCAATTTGTATGCTACTTCTCCTCGTCTTTCCAAAATCTCATATGGTCCAACATATGTTGGGCTTAACTTTCCCTTCATCTGAAATCGTCGGACTCCTTTGTAGGGTGTTACTTTGAGGTACACATAGTCGCCTATCTCAAAAGATAGTTCTCTCCTGCTGTCGGCGTAGCTCTTTTGTCGGGATTGGGCTGTCTTCAACCTTTCTTGTATAATTTTCACATGAGCAGTGGCATCTTCCACTAGTTGTGGTCCCAAAAATTGTTTCTGACCCACTTCGGTCCAATATAGTGGCATGCGGCACTTCCTTCCATAGAGTGCTTCATAACGAGCCATTTGCAGACTCGCATGATAACTATTGTTGTAAGTAAATTCTACGTACGGCAGAAATTGTTCCCAAGAATTTCCATAGTCTAAGGCACATGCTCTCAACATGTCTTCTAGAATCTGGTTCACTCTCTCTGTTTGGCCTCCAGTCTGCGAGTGGTAAGAGGTACTAAACTTCAATCTCGTTGCCAAGGACTTCTGTAACTCTTTCGAAAACTTTGATACAAATTGTGCTCCTCTATCGAAGACAATTTTTTTTGGTACTCCATGCAGAATGACAATCCTTGTAAGATATAGCTCTGCTAGCTTACTTGTCGTGTACTGAGTCTTTACAGGTAGAAAATAAGCTACTTTCATCAATCTATCAACTATAACCCATATAGAATCATAGGCTTGTCGGGTTCTTGGTAAGCCTATTACAAAATCCATTCCAATTTCATCCCATTTCAACTCAGGGGTTGGCAGGGGTTGCAGTGGTCCTGCAGGTTTCTGATGTTCCGCTTTCACTCTTTGACAGGTGTCACAAGAAGCTACAAACTCAGCAACTTCTTTCTTCATTCCCTTCCACCAAAATCGATCCTTCAGATCTTGGTCCATTTTTGTACTGCCTGGGTGGATAGAGTAAGGGGTACAATGGGCTTCTTGCAGTATTATGTCCTTGATTTCTTTGTCATCTGGAACACAAATTCGATTGTGATACCACAAAATTCCTTGCTCATCCTCACGGAGGTCAATTGTACCTTCATACTTCATATCCTCTTTCAACTTCTGAATATTCTGATCTGCTTCCTGAGCCTTCCGAATTTGATCCTTCAACTCGCAATCTACTTTTAAAGCGGCGACGGTCCCTTGTTCAGCAAACTCTAAACTCAACTTTTTAAAATCTTTAAGTAATTGGGGTGGCACTTCCAAGGTCTTTGCTTGATTGCAGTAGGACTTTCTGCTCAAAGCATCTGCTACCACGTTTGCTTTACCTGGGTGGTAATGTAATCCAAGGTCATAATCCTTAATCAATTCAAACCACCTTCACTGCCTCATGTTCAAGTCTTGCTGGGTGAAGATATACTTCAGACTCTTGTGGTCCATGTAGATTTCACATCTATTTCCTAGCAGATAGTGTCGCCAAATTTTTAGCGCATGAACAACGGCGGCCAATTCAAAATCATGTGTTGGGTAGTTCTCCTCATGTGGTCGCAATTGTCTTGATGCATAAGCTACAACTCTCCCTTCTTGCATAAGGACACAACCTAGTCCTTGCTTTGATGCATCACAATAGACTTCAAAGTCCTTCTTGTTGTCTGGCAACGTAAGAACAGGTGGGTTGTTAATATCTTCTTCAGCTCTTCAAAGCTCCTTTCACATCCCTCAGTCCAGTCGAATGGAACATCCTTCTTCAGCAGTCTGGTGAGCGGCTTAGTGATCTTGGAAAATCCTTTGACAAATCTTCGGTAATAACCGGCTAATCCTAGGAAACTTCTCACATCGGTTACTGTTTTCGTTTGTTTCCATTCCATGATAGCTTGAGTCTTTGACGGATCCATAGATATTCCTTTGCCAGAGATGATGTGGCCTAGAAATGAGATTTCTTTTAACCAAAAGGCACATTTATCAAATTTGGCATACAACTGATGTTCTGCTAGCTTTTCTAGCACCATTCTGAGATGTTGTGCGTGCTTTTCCTCTGACTCGAAAAAGATGAGAATGCCATCGACAAACACAATGACAAACTTGTCTAAGAATTCCATAAGGACTTTGTTCATCAAATTCATGAACACTGTTGGTGCATTCGTTAAACCAAATGGCACCACGGTAAACTCATGCAATCCATATCTCGTTATGAATGCAGTCTTTGGGATGTCTTGTTCTCGAATCTTCAATTGGTGGTATTCGGACCTCAGGTCAATCCTTGAAAATATCTTAGCTCCTCTGATTTGATCAAAGAGATCATCGATCCTTGGTAGAGGGTACTTGTTCTTGATTGTCATGTCGTTCAACTTTCGATAGTCGACACACAGTCGTAGACTGCCGTCTTTCTTCTTGGCGAAGAGTACAGGGGCTCCCCAAGATGAGGAACTTGTCCTGACAAACCCTTTTCTTTCCAATTCTTCCACTTGCTTCCTTAACTCCTCTTGCTCTTCACTCATCATGCGTGCAAGCTTTCTTGCATACGGAGCAGATCCAGGCTTTAATTCAATTGAGAACTCAGTGTCCTGATCTGGTGGCATTCCAGGAAGTTCTTCGGGGAAAACTTCCGGATATTCATTCACTATTGGAACTCTTTCAAACTCAATTCCTTCCAAACTGTTCAAATTGCATACTTGGTCATTTACTATTGACCTTTCCGCGTAGAATGTGACTTGCTTTCCTTCAGCGTTCGTCAGGGTTATTACTTTCGTCTCACAGTCCATCTGACCTTTATGCTTCGCTAACCAGTCCATTCCAAGGGTGACATCTAATCCTTGAAGGTCAAAAACTAGCAAGTTCACAAGGAATCCTATGTTGCCAATACTAAAGGCGATATTTCTACAGATAGAGTTGACAGGTATTCTAGCCCCAGGGGATTGGATTAAAATAGGGGACTCTAATGCAGATACTGATAACTCATTTCTGAGCACAAAAGATCTTGACACAAAAGAATGAGTAGCACCAGGGTCAAATAATGCAACTGAAAGTTTAGAATGGATGAAGATCCTACCGATCACAACATCAGATGCTTCTACTGCTTCAATGGTGGATGCGTAGTTGAGTCTGCCACGACCTACAGCAGGCATTCCTCTTCCTCGGCCATTCTGGATTCTTCCTCCTCTAGAGGGTGGAACACTTCTGGCAAAGCCTTGAGTTGGAGTAGGGGGTCTTGCGGCTTGAGCTCGGGCAACGTTGAACGGCAAGTGTTGCAGTGGACAAGTGTCCTTGCGATGTCCCTTTCTTCCACAATGAAAGCATTCTACATTCTTCATGGGGCAATCCTTGAATAAATGGTTTCCCTTACATCCGGTACACTTTGGTATTGTAGTAGGCGCAGGTCTCTGTGGTCTCTGTGGTGGTCTGATGGCTGGCCGATAACCAGGCATCGGTCTTCCTCGACTAGCATTTCCTTGATAAGAGTTGGGAAAAGCCTTCCTCTTCCGGTCTTCTTCAATCACTCCCCTCTTTTCCTCCATCTTGAGTAATCGATTTATCAGGACATGGAAATCCGTAAACTCATGGATGACAGCTGGTATTGCAAAGAGTTTTGCAGACCTTCGCAAAATCTATCGATCTTTCTCTCCTCCGTTGCGATATCTTCAAGGGCGTACCTTGCCAGTTGAATGAATTCATGCAGGTACTGTTTGACGGTCTTGTTCCCTTGTCTTAGATTCACGAACTCTCGGTGCTTCGATTGAACAACGCCTTTCGGAACGTGGTACTTGCGAAATTCTTCCTTAAACTCATTCCATGTGATTGAATCCTTGTTGGAGTGCACAGTCTAGTAATTTTCCCACCAAGCGGCGGCGGGTCCAGCTAGTTGATGTGATTCATACAGAAGTTTCTCCTCGCCGCTGCACCTTACGGTGTTCAACTTTCTTTCCACATCCCTTAGCCAATCGTCGGCCACTATAGGGTCCTCAGTACTTGAAAAGGTTTGGGGACGTGTTTTCTGAAAGTCAGTTAATTTTGCACCAGTTACTGATCCTTCAGCTTGTCCAGATGCTAAGTGTTGCATCAACTGTCCTAAGATCTGATTCTGCACAGTTGCTGACTCTTGTCTGTTTCGCTCCATCCACACTAGCATGTCGTTAATGTTGCCTCCTTGTGGCATCGTTGATGATGATCCTGGTCGGTCTGGGTTAGCACAGTCTCTTGTTCCTGGTGTGGCCCTTGCATTACTGGGGTTTCCTTCGAGTTCTCCTTCTTGGGGTCTCCCAAGCGTATTAACCATCCTATTCAAACAGGAGGTTAAGGATAGGGATGTTGATTCAGGAAGAATCACACACAGGGGTTCAAGCAGAATGCTGACATTAACTCAAGAGGCAAGGATAGGATTAGGCAAAATGCCTTTTTCACAAATCAGCTTCTCAAAAGATACAAACCTTTTTGCCTCATCGGCTTACAGAGTTCATCTAACAACCAGCACACAAGCATACATCAACCACAACTAAGAACAAATGCTATAACAAAAGAAAGATATAACGTCTACTGGGTCAGGCACAAAAGGTCGAACCAAAGGAAGTCTGGGGTCACTCGTCGGCATCGAAAGAACCACAAGGCTCTACCTCCTCGGGATCCTCCTCTTGATTGTCATCTGCATCATCGGATCTAGATCCAAATCCTCATCATCATCCTTGTTGCTGTCGACATTGATAATCTCCTTCCCTTTTCCATCGGGGGTCTTCTTCTCTCCTGCAGTGCTGCGAAGTTCGAGTGCATGACCATTGATAACAATGTCGCGCGACGAAGGCGTGAAACCACTGAGGTACTCCTTTAAGTTTCCCACTCTCTTGCAAGCGGTAATCCTTAGTTTTGGGCAACTTTTCTTGACAGCTGACTCTGAAGCATCTGGGTCCTCTCCACTTGATTCGGCTAACTCTTGAATTTGCTTCTCCTTCTCTTGGAGACTTGCACGGGTCCTCATAAGCATGCCATCAAGATAATAACGGTCGTCGTGAACACGCTCGTACTCACGAAGTAGGCGAGCATATCCAATCTCTGAAGCATGAATGACGTCTTGGGTCTTCGTTAAGATAGCATCCTCTCGGTCGCTGGATGGAAGAACGAATCAGTACTCCGATTTGGGAACCTAATAAGGCACGAAGCGATAGGGGGAATCTGAAAGGTAGTCATTGTATAACTGTCGGATGGTACCTACGGCACGACGGGCAATGTAACACCCTGAGTTTAGGGGTGAAAATTTCTTTCTTAAAAAGTCATGTATGCATATGTTTCTTCTAGATCAGCCAAATCAACCCCAACTTTATTCTGTTCTAAGCCCAAAATCTTAAAATCTATCCTGTAGACCCAAATCAAGATATGACTTTTCAGATTTGATCTACTATCTATCTTGAGTATAAAAGCCTTCAGAACCCAGATTCAATTCTATCTCTAACTTTCAGATTTATCAACTCCTTTCTGTTTTCAAAAACAGAAATATCTTATATTACCCAAATACCCTAAGTTTCAGAAATTTAGATTTAATCAAAATCTTGACTAAGTTCAGACCAGATTATTCTTGGATTATGATCAAGGGTATGCCAATACCTTAATCCAAAAAGTTGGCAGTCAGATTTCATCATCTAAACCTTTTTCGCAAATCAGTCCAAGAGTATCGCAGATCAGTCCTTTTTCAGATTTTCTATAAGCCTGAAAAGGCCAAATATTACAAATCATCTCCAAATCAAAATCTGATTCAGAGAACACCTCCCAAATGCCATTCAACACAAAATCTTCTTATATGAGTATCTCAAAATCAAATCCTAAATCCCATAATTCGATATCAACAAAATTCAGATCTATTTTACCCTAATCTACTCTATTTTCAGTTTATATCAAAAATCATTCAATTGTTTCAAATTTTATCTTCTATCTGTGCCAAATTATCTGTTGAATTAAGTTTGCCAAATAAGCAGAATCAAATTCAACCCTAACCATCTAAATCTCCATATTTACAGATTAGTCCAAAGTTAAGATTTATAAATCACAAATCAATCCAGATTTGACCAGGGCAGCAGCTAGTTCTCGACCAGAGCCTTGCCGTGATCTTTGCGCCGCGTTTTCCCGTCGCCAGCTGTCACGTCTGCCACGACAGTGACATCACCTGTGAGGAGCCCAGCTCGGTGCAGCTGGTCC
Source organism: Pharus latifolius (assembly GCA_019359835.1). Taxonomy (NCBI): domain Eukaryota; kingdom Viridiplantae; phylum Streptophyta; class Magnoliopsida; order Poales; family Poaceae; genus Pharus; species Pharus latifolius. The sequence continues at coordinate 31,909,197 of CM033320.1, forward strand.
CATAAACCACTTGACTTCCCAGGATGAGTCAATCACAGGATTACATTGCAGCAGCAAAATAGTACAATAGTCATAATTGTATGGCCATCAGGCCTTAGTACAAGACGAGGTACAGTGCCGCACAAGGCACAAGGGTCTAACAAAATAACACATCTAGTCGGCGGAAGCTAGGCCCAAAAGCAATCCACAGGAAACAGAGGTTGACAGCAAGTCAGCACCACATCAGGGCTCCGGAGGAAACTGCTCATCATCTCCTGGGTCCGCAGCATCTTCAGGGTATCCTCCAAGGTCGTAGAATGCTCCATCTATTGATGAGTTGTTGCAAGGGTGAGTACTCACGTACTCAGCAAGTCATAGGGAAGGTAGAGATACATACATATATATGACATGAACCTATGCTATTGGGGAAAGAGTGAAAGGTTTTTCCCAAAATACATTTCTTTCTCTTTTCTTATTCAGATCCCGATCATACTCATGGCAGTAAATAAATCATATTGATGGTGATACATATATCCCATATCCAAGGCGATATATCCTCATATCACATTATTTTCATTCAAGCCTTTCAATCTTATACTCATAACAGTATTTCATAACTTAGGGCATAAACCACATGCCTCTTAATTATTATATGATCTCTATATTATGGTATTACCGCGACACGTCAACACATGGCAGTCCACGGCAACGCCCCTTATCATGACAACACATGCCACTTGGGTAATCTTGAGCTAACAAATTTTAGTTTATAAAACAATACTTGTGTCACACCCCATGGATTTAATCCACCGCAGCATACTCCTAGAACTCGGGAGCACGAAGTATTCGAATACATTTTTAAACTCTGCAGAGATGTACCTCTTTTTAAATCCACTCTTTCACTCGACTTCCAAGTCGGGCCAACTCCATGCGACTTATACGCATGTGATAAGGCCGAGATCACACAACGTTTTTGCAGTCTAGTATTAACAGTATCCCTGCCCGGTAAATGGACAATACCGTCCCAAGTACCGTTGTGGGTCCTCCCCACTGCCTTACTTCCTAGCCTGGGTCTATGTTCCCGCAGGACACATAACCTCTTTTGATTACAGTCGCGCACGACTTAATCTGGCGTAGGGCGTCTTCCTTCTTTACACCTTATCCTCTCATAATTTTTCTGATCTCACATCACTCATGGACGAACTGCGTCCCACCAGTTTCCACGCGAGAAACCGGATCGACAAGCCATGCAGGGAACTGATAATACTAAGAAAGCTACTAGGTTGCGCCTGTCCCATACCAGGTAAGTGGTTGGTACGTTTTTCATGCCACTAGACGCATAACACAAGGTTCTAGTCCTTACGTGCCAGTGACCAGATCATACCACAACCATGCACCTTCAGTGCCTGCACATTCAGTGCAGCCAAGCACCTCCAGTGCTACCACCATTCCATACCAAAATACTGGTCATGGCTAGGGGTTCTATTTCATGAATATAAATGTACATGTTTATACTTTTATTAGTTCGTGGCTTGCTATCAAGTTCACATTCCTCGAGTATTCAATCTATCACTGCCATAATATCATTGATCTCAACATGTGCAATATTAATGAAATATCTATTCATGGAATAGCATAGCAATTCATAAAATATGGGTTTCAATATGATCAAAGTATGACTTGTCTTCCGCGTCGTAAGTATCAGCAGTCGATGACGGTTCAGCGACAAGATCTTCAACCCCGGACTCTTGCTCTGAACAAGATCAAACAAGCAAACAGGCATTACAATCAATCCTATTCTTACTAATTCACTACATGCAAAGATGCAAGGAGAAAATACTCTGGTGATACAAAGTTTTGAAGCGATTTGAGTTTAACTACAGTAACTAGGGTTAAGATTAGTTGTTAAGGTTTACAAGGTTCCAAAATATCAGGGTGATATCAAGGTGGTGACTGGTTCGCCCAAAAACAGCGAACGTCTTTAGGTTGGCATTCGGTTCGAGGCATCGACATAGGGTCGATGGGTGATAGAGGGCTCAACTCAAGTTGTGACAGTAGAGAAAAGTGTAGATCACAACATCAGGAGTCTAAGCGACAAAGTTATTTTCAAAGTGCATGGCTGGAAGTGGGTGAAAAGGCTCAATGCCACTGGCTGACATAGCCTGGCATAGTCTTGACACGGCCAGAAACTAGGGTTAGCCATATCTTTTGACTCAGGGCTCCAAATGATGCACCACTTTGTCTGGTGGTTAGGCATTTGTAACAGGAACAAATGTATCAACAGGACCTAGGGCAGGAGATGGCCGGAAAGTGATGAAAACCGGCGAAGAAGTTGGCTGGCCTGGAGCACAAGTAATGTGAACAGTACAGCAAACTAGGGCATAGCTATATCTCACAATCTAGGCCGAATTAGAAGTCGTGATAGAAGACAAAGTTGCTCAGAAAGGTCCAAAACATCTAGATGGCAAGGTTTCTATGGCTGGATTGGCTGGATTTAGGAGATATTGGCCGGAGAAAAGATTAACTCAAACCTGATTTGGGCATTTCTGATCTAGGGCAAATAAACTTAATTCATTGCTTGAGGATGGTCTCTGGGGCATAAGTAAGCTACTGGTGAAGTTAGATTGACTAGAGATGCACCAGAAAAGCTTAAACAGCAAGCTCAGTTCACAAGCAAAGTTCCAATTTGGGGTTTTTCATATTTTAGCAAATTCTTCGATTCTGGTTGCTTAGATGTGTTCCACACAGTCCATTGATCAAGTTTGATCACAGGCTCGAGAGCTAATTCGGTTTAATTGCGGTTTAATTGCTCGCCGAAGTTGTCGGGGAAAAACAGCAATCCCCGGCGAGGTGGTGCGATAGAGTTCAATTGGCTGCTACTACACAGGTAAGTGGATGAGGGTTACCTACTGGTAGCTTCAATTTGGAGCTCGGTGCAGTGGGTTGGCCTGGCACCGTGAGCCTCCTCTCGAGCTCGCCGAAGAAGAAGAAGACACGGTGGAGTGTGGCGTTTTCTGGTGCTTTGCTATGCGGTGAAGTTGGCTAAGTCCTGAGGGTTATTTATAGGCGATTTGGGGAGGCTGCAACGGCTGGAAAATGCCTGGAGACTTGGAGCTGTGAATCGACGGCGAATTGACTGGCCGGGCGGGACAGCAGCGAAGCGACGTGCTCCAGCGGCCGTGCCGGCTTTGCAGGCTGGCGTGCGCTGTCCCGGGTGATGCAACGGCGAACTGACGGGCTCCTCCGGCATGCTTGCAACGTGGCACCGTGCTTCTGCAGTGGCTGCAGCGATGGCGTGCGCGCGCGGGCAAAATTGGCGATGCTGGTGCGGCCGCGGTGGCTCCACGGTGGCGAGCGACGTGCGCACACGTGGCAGGAACGCAGTGGCAAGGGTGGCGACCACGGGACTTCACCGGCGACGAAGTTCCTGGCGTGGCAGCGCGGTGGTCGCGGTCGTGCACAGCTGCTGGTCGTGCACAGTGCCTCTGGTCGAACCAGGGACCAAATTGCAAGGATTCTTATTTGAAATCTGGACTGATTTGCAATTTCTGTCTTAGAGATGGTTAATTTGAGATTTGATTTCATGGCTGAGTATAACATTTCTATTAGTACTCATTCAACTCAAATTTAGAGAAAATTTGATAAGATTTGAGGGATTTCACCTATTTTCGAAAATAGGGTAAAATTAGGGTAAAATAAATCTGGATTTTGTCGATTTCGAATTCTGGTGATTGGAGAGAGATTTTGAAGTCTGATCAAAAGGGAGATCTGTATCAAATAGTATTTGGAAGGTGTTTCCTGAAGAAATTCTGGAGTTGGAATTGATTTGCAGATTTTAGCCTTTTCAGGCTTCCAGGTAAACAGAAAAGGACTTATTCGCAGTAAAATTTGGACTAAACTGCGAAAAGTGTTTAGATGAATTAATTTGGCTCCCAACTTTTTGAAGTGAGTTGAGGATGAACCTAGGAACATATTCCAGGGGTTACTTGAGTCTGGATAAGGTTAAATCAGAATAATTCAATCATCTGGAAACTGGGGTACTTAGGGTAAATCTGAATTTTCCTGTTTTCGAAAACAGAGAGAGGCTTAGGTACTGAGAGTTAGGGTCAGAATTTGATCTGGCTCCTGAAGACTTTTATCTTCAGGGTAACTGATAGGTTAAATCTGGATGGTCAGATCTTGATCTGGATCTAGGGAATAGGTTTGGAGGTTTTTAGGGTTTGGGAGAGATTAGGGTTCAGCTGATCTGGCTACTACTACAGAGATACATGCATGCAGGATTTTCATGCAAAACTCTTCACCCCCAAACTAGGGTGTTACACCAGCCAAGCCTCGCCTACGTTTGTGGCTGTGCATGTTTGTGTGTACGTGTCCACGCCTCAGCCATCGCTGTGGCAACGCCAATGACCAGCAACCGCTCCCGCGCGCGACCAGCAGCAACAACGGCAGCCTTCTGTCAGCAACTCCACTCCACGTTGCATTGCTTTGCCAGCCATTGTCGTTAACGCTTTGTACCGCCCAACATCGTTGAGTCCTGATGAAGCGACAATTTGATCAGCAGTTGCACCGCCTGTGCGCCATCGCATCACCGTTCACCGTTGTCGCGCCTGCGCCCGGCTAGTCAAGTCACCGACGCCAATTTCTTTGCTGTTTCCCTCCTTGCCAACTCCGTCCCTGGTCTATTTAAGAAGCCAACACCCTGTGTAGTTCTCTACTTCACCAGAATTTAGCCAATTCCAAATCTTCTCCACCTTCGTCATCTTCTCCGGCGAGTCCAGCACGGAGGCTCACGGTGACAGCCTCAACCGCAATCTCAACCTCCAAATTGACAGCATCAGTGAGTTTCTCTCATCACACTTATCGTGCTGTAGCTTTTAATTGGACTCCCGTGCATCTCATCGCCGGTGATCGCCGGAAATGCCAAAATGCCCTGTTCCAGCTTTGCAACTTGATTTAATCCGTATTAGCTCTCGATTCAGTCGAACAAATTGATCTGTGAACTGAATTTAGCAAGCCTGTAAGCTCAGAATCCCCAATTGAACCCCAATTGAAGTTTTCCCTAAATTTGAATTTCACTAGAAACCGGCGATCATCGCCAGGCTTTTCCGATGATCCTCCCGCCAATCTAACCATGCCAATAGCTTCCTTATACTTCTTAGATACTCCCTGAGCTTGGAATTGAGTTCAAACCTTCTGTATCAAAAATGCCTAATTCCCGTGTCATCTTCTTCGGCGCCGGCCACCGGAAATCTATTCTCAGCCAATCCAGCTTCCGCCACCTTGTCCACCAGATGTGCCTTGAACTCCTGAGCATTTTTGTCTTCTAGCCCAATCTCTGAAACCGTCCAGATTGCAAGATATAGCTATGCCAAAGATCTTGTCCAGTGGCTTCACTGTACCATGTCGCCACCACACTTCACTGATTTTCATCACCATCTAGCCATCTTCAACCTTGGAACCTATTGAATCATTTGTTCCTGTTATCAAGGCCTACCTCCTAGACAAAGTAGTGCATCAATTGGAGCTCTAGATCAAAAGTTATGGCAAGCCCTAGTTTCTGGCCATGTCAGTCCAATGTCAGTCTATGGCAGTCAGTGGCATTAGCCCTTTCACTTCCTTCCAGATGTGCATTTTGAACATAACTTTGTCCCTTAGATTCTTGAGGTTGTGATCTACAATTTCTTCTTCTATCACAATTTGATTTGAGCCCTTGAACTGCATTTTATGCTTAACCCTAGATTTTGACATTGTCAGCCCTATGCCAGAGCATGTCAACCAGTGGCATTAGCTCTTTTCACCTCTTTCCAGTTGTGCAAATTGAAAATAATCTTGTCCCTTAGACTTGTGGAGTTACGCTCTACATTTTATTCTACTGACACAAGTTGAGATAATTCTTCTATCATCCATCGACTGTATGTCGATGCCTTGAACCGAATGTCGACCTAAAGACGTTCGCTGTTTTTGAGCGAACCAGTCACAAACTTAATATCATTATGATATTTTGAGACATTTGAAACCTTGTAAACCTTTAACAACTAAACTTAACCCTGGTTTCCATAACTGCTTCTAAACCCAATCATTTCAGAATAATCCAATCATTTCAGAATCATCGAGACATTCATCTTTGCATTATTGCATATAGTATAATAATGTATTGAAAAGATTGTGATTCTTGGTTGCTTGTTTGATTGGAGAGTAGATCAAGAGCCCGAGTTTGAGGACTTCACTGCTGATCCAACATCAACTACTGTATTTTACGACACGAAAGGCAAGTCATATTCTTGGTGATCTTGAACCTATATTTTAAGAGTTGCTATAACATAACCTTGAATATAGATAATATTGCATGTGAAAGATTGAGAATGGTTGAATTATGAATTGGAAGTACTAGATTGGTTATCTGTGAAATGTGAAATAAACAAGTTTGGAGCCATGAACTAATATATATTTATGTATTTATATATATTCATGAAATAAAACCCCTAGCCTTGACCAGTATTTTGGTATGGGATGGTGGTAGCACTGGAGGTGCTAAACTGCAAAGGATAGCAGGCACTGAAGGTGCAGGGTTGTGGTTGGTTTGGTCACTGGCATATAAGGATTAGAACCTTGTGTTGTGCGTCTAGTGGCATGAACCACGTACTAACCGCAAGCCTGATATGGGACAGGCCTGAACAAGTACTTATGTAGATCGCACATGAAACCCTTGCATGAGATGGAAACAATACACTAATTTCACAGGGTTCAGCTCCTCCACGTATTATAATCATGCACGTTGAACCAGTAATGGGAAGAGGCTTGGGGTGTGGGGGTATATCCCACCACAACTGCGGTTTGTGTGAAGAAAACTGCAGAGTCAGGGGTGAATTGTGAGTGATACATAACAAAAGCTCTTGTTATCTCCACCTTGCCTCTCACACATGGTTGTGAGGAAGGGTCTAATCATTTTGATAGGATGTGCTTGAAAGTGGAATATCTTGCGGGTAAATTGGTACCGCTCTGCAGAGTTAAAAACGTATTCGAATACTCCGAGCTCCCGGGTTTATAGGAGTCTGTTGCGGTGGATTAAATCCACGGGGTGTGACACAAGTATATTTTTTTTTCTAAATAAAATTTGTTAAATCAAGATTACCCAAATGACATGTGTTGTCATGATAAGGAGTGCTGCCGTGGGCTGTCGTGTGTCGACGTGTGGCGGTAGTACTATAATCTAGTGAACATGAATAGCAATGCTATGTTATGAAAAGTGCTGCCATGAGATAAGAAGAGATGAGGTATGAAAGAAAAAGGTTATTTTATAAACATCCATAATTCTTGACTAGTCTAGGTTCATATCATCACTACTATATATATCTACTCTTACCTATGACTTGCTGAGTACGTAAGTGCTCACCCTTGCAACCTACAAATCAGTAGATGGAGCGTTCAATAATCAAGATGAAGGTGTGGAGAATTTCTTGGATCCAGAAGGAGGAGAGTCCATTCCGCCAGAGCCTTGATGTGTGTTGTTCTGCCGTCCACTTCTCATTGTGGGAGGGTCACCTATCTTCTACTGTGTAGTTAATATTTTGCTAAACCATGTATGCCGTGAAGGCATTGTAATCTCTTTATGTAATATCAAGGCCAGCAGGCCACACTGCTTAAATATTTTGTAAGTTACTCTGTTGCAATGTAATATACTCCTGTGCTTGACTTATCCTGGGAAGTCAAGGGTATGCATATATGGGACTAGCTGCAGCGAGCTAGGTCTCTACAGGAGTAGTCGTAGTCCCAATTTCGGGGCGCGATAGGCAGCGTCTAAGATGGCATCATCTTCTTCTTCTCTGTGGGCCTGACGTCTCACTGAACCGCTCCCATGCTCGGGGATCTCATAGACGATCACTGAAGCTGGACAACCGATGGGTCGTCCATTAACCTCATCTTGCCAAACGCAATACGCTGGTCTCTGACTATCTCGCGCTCCAAGGAATTGCAGCATCATCCACAGGAGTAGCGCCCACGATCCAAGCTCATCACCATGAATGTATCTCCTGCCGAAAGCCATTTGGAAGACAAAACGAAAGGCACCTATGAGTTTAAAACGAAGTCTAAAACCTTTTTCAAATAATTGAAAAATAACATTTTTCCTTAAACAAAATAGGTTTTCGCAAACAAACTTTCTCAAAGAACTAGCGATCCTTCATTTTCTAGGGACGCCAAGGTCTATCTAAGGGTCACGACCTATAGTCGAGCCTTTGCTCTGATACCAGCTTCGGTGGGACCCTCGTTTGAGGAATCCGGTGGCAACCGCCCAGGTGGGTTGCACTCTGAAATGGCACATTGCAAGCTCACAACAACAAGATGCATTATATAACAATGCAAATAAATAAAACAAGTGCTGATCACAAGGACCAGCATTACAATAACATAGCGCCAAAATGACGCAATTTAATGTTGATACAAAATTAAGGAGTTTTCTTCGACACAAAGGTCGGCATTGAATAAAACAACAACAACAAGCAAAAGGACTTCAAGGATCTTCATGTTCAACTGCAGCGGTGTTGCGTGGGTTTCCTCCACATCGGACTGAACTTGGTAAGTGACCCTCTAGTAGGCTGGATCTTCTGGAGCGGTTTCTTCCTCTTCCACATTGGGTTCAAGACCGTAGGACTCGGGATCAATGAATCCTTCCTCTAAAATTTGTTTGCAAAAGCAAGGGTGAGCACATTGTCCACATAGTGCTCAACAAGTCTCAAATAAGAATGCATGTATATAGATGAGGGGAAAATTTCCAAAGGATGGCTCTTTGGCTCATAGAATAGGTTTTTCACTCTTAATTTTGAAGAAAAGGTTTTTGTTTTCAAAAGCGAGGTTTTCAAAATTCTAAACTAGATTTTCAGAAGATGTTATGCGTGGCGGTCTTCCATGAGTCACCACTTTAATCAATGTTATGAAAAACTTTCCCAAAAGCTACTTGTGCTACATCGACGTGGATAGAATCCACCGCGCGCAGACTCCATGACCTGGGAGCTCAGAGTATCCGATACATTTTATAACTTTCCAACGGTGTACCACCTTAATCTACCGATCACTCAGCTTTCAAGTCGGCACCTTTCCATGCGACTTTTACGCATGTGACAAGGCCGAGATCACACAACAGTTTACAATCCTAGCATTAACAATTCCCTGTCCGGTAAATAGACATTCCAGTCCTCATTACCGTTGTGGGTACTCCCCACAGCCAATTCTTACTAGACTTGGTCTGTTGTCTCGCAAGACACATAGCCTGTGGATCCAGTCACACACGACTCAAAATCCAGGCGTAGGGCGTCTTCCTTCTTACACCTTATCCTCTCTTTATTTTTTTGATCTCACGTCACTCGTGGCCCTCTATGGCCCACCAGTTTCCTCTCGAGAAACCGGACCGACAACCATTGCAGGGAAAAGCTAATATTGAGAAAGATACTATGTTGCACCCGTCCCATACCGGGGAAGTGGTTGGTACGTTTTTCATGCCGCATAGAAGTACAACACAAGGTTCTTGTCCTTATGAATCTTTAGTGAGGAGTCTTTCACATTCCCAATGCGCACACAGCACCAACCAACCAAACCATCCTCACTATCGATTCCAATCACATTTTCTTTCACAAATGGGTTTTGAACATGCTTTCGACACATGTGACCATTTACCATTTAACATATAATCTTGAGCATAAGCATAGCCTAAGCATGATATCCTAGGTTGACAAGGGTGCATGGATATTCAATCACAAAAGGGGCTTCACAATTATTTAGGTCATATCTAACCACTTTATTTGAACATAATTCTCATTTGAATGTAAGGCATGCATATACTTGAAAACAACTAACATACTTCATTGCAAAATATTAGGCGAAACATGATCAAGGGTTGAGACCTGCGTTGCAGTGAGGGGTCTAGTTGCTCAGACGATTCTTCGAAGTCTTCTGTTGACTCTTCTGCTCCTTGCTCTATTCCAGCACACAACAACAAGGCAATTCAACACATCGCACCACAGAAACATATAGAAAATAGTTTCTATAGGAAATAATAAGTAACATATAACATGCATGCAGTGGAGATGCTTTGGACAAGGTTACTCGAGCGCTGCTTGACGGGATAGGTTCAAAGAGGTTGAACGTCTAGGCATAGCCTTAGGTTCACGGCTAGGCATAGCCTTAGGTTAGCTCTAGGTGGGTTTTCTGGAGATGTGACAGTAGAGAAAATTGTAGAACATGGCTCCAGGAACTTAGTGGACAAAGTTGCATTTCAATTGCTCAAACAGAAGGGGTCAAACAAGGTTAATGCCAGTGGCTGACATGCATTGACACTGCACTAACATTGTCAAAAACTAGGGCAGAGAGGCAAATCTGGTTCTGGGCTTCAAACACTTCGCCAACTATATCTAGGAGGTAGGTGTGGATGCCAGGGACACAATTTCGGTGGTTTCAGGGGTTGAGGCGGCCGGATGACGACGAACGGCGGCGATGAACTACGACGGCGACACGGCACAGGCACAGTTCTGGACTGAAGCTTGGCAAAGGCATATCCAATCTGGGTAGATTCAGCGATCGGGCTAGTGGAACGAAATGCTCAGGGGGTTGAGACCTAGCTAAGAGACAAGGTGGCATTGGCTGGAGCGACTGGTAATAAAATCCGATGGTCGGCGCCAGAGAAGAAGGCTCTGGATTGAACTCGATTCCTTGCTAAGAGAGTGAGAGGGGGACAAGGGGAAGCTACAGACACGGCCAATTTGACTGGAGGTTTGGAGGCGTGGCCTGGCGACGTGAGCCCGGTCACTGGTGGCGGACAAAAAGGGGAAAGCTACAAAGATTGCTGTAATTTGAAATCCGGGCTAACATGCTTGCTAAGGGTGATGTGCTCATCAATTTATCGTACTAGCACGAAAGCCAATTCGGGCTAAATCATTTGGCATTGGAGGAACAGGGGTTTTAGGCATTTTCGGTGATCACCGGCGCTAGGGTTCACCGGGGTCCAATTAAGTGCTACGATACAGAGAGGGTGATAAGGGAAGCTTACTGGTAAGTTTGGATTGAAGAGGGAAGCAACGGGTGAAGCTGGCGCTGTGAGCTCCAGAAATAGCTCGCCGGGGACGAAGAAGAAACGCGAGAGCTGAGACTTTGTGGCTGCTGGAGTGGTGTGAAGAAACTCTAGGCGAGGGGGAGGGCTTAAATAGGCGGTGGCTGGGGCTCTCGAGAGTTGAAGCGGATCGAAACGGGATACGCGTGACTGTCACCGAAGGTGGGATCGACACGGCGTGCACGGCGTCAGGACGCGGTAGCGACTCTACTAGAGGAGAAGATCGCGCCAAATCTGGCTGGAGCAGAGCGACAGGGTGGCTGGCTTCGACATAGCGGTGAAGTGGCCAAAAGTTTCTAACAGAAGCAGGCACGCGCGAACACAAAATGAACGGCGTTGCTGGCGGTCATCGGTCGTCGCCATGGTGGATGGTTTTGGCGCGATGTGAGCACCACGCGCGGACACGTCGAACACGACCATAGGTGGAGACGGATGCTGGCCGGCGGTGAAGATCGCGGCGGCGAATCAAGGCGAGCGGCACCGGTCGCAGTCAAAACGGTTGCTGGACTGGTCTAAAGTTCACGACCTGGTTGAAATGGCTGCTGGCCGAGCCCTGGTCGAAAGTTCACGGCCTGGTCGAAACAAGGGGCTGAAAAAGGAGTCTTGGGCCGATCTATAATTTCTGGAACTTGTTTCTTGGACTGAAATGTAAATCTAGAGATATACATGGTTTTGGCTAAAATTCATTTTGCCAAATGTGTTTATTAAATTCAACAAGCAGGTATACAAGGATATAAGACATAATTAAGTGTCTTTGATTAGGTTTTGAGCAAGATGAAAACAGGAAGATTAGGGTAATTAGGGTCTGAATTTTGGCGAGGCTGAAAACTGATGTTTAGGATGAGATTTTGAGATTTTGCCTGAAGAGGATTCTGTTCAGAATAGTGATTGGGAGACATTCCCTGATTTAGATCAATGTTCGGAGTTGATTTGTGGCTTTTACCCTTTTCAGGCTTCTGAAAAAATCAGAAAAGGATCAATCTGAAATACTTTTGGACTAAAATGTGAAAATGTTCTGAAAGGTGGAGTTCAGCTACCAATGTTTAAAATTAAGGTAGTGGTATAACTAAGATCATGATTCTGAGATAAGAGATCAAAAATGGGGTTGAGACATCCAAGAATCCAATGAAGATATGCTGACTGGCAAGCTAAAGAGGTAGCAAAATTTGGGATGTTACAGCGCCGTCATTCATTAAGGCCCTCGATCTCGATTGGAGCGCGCCGTTCGACCATAATGGCCGCTCGTGGTTCGAACCGGTGACGGGTCGTTTCGCGCGCCCCTCCCTTCAATACCCGCACGCTGTTTGTATTGAGCGGCACGGATGCGCCGCCAGGAGCCACATGGCACCCATCAGGGCCACGTTCGAGCCCTATAAATAGGGCCTTGAGGGGCCCAGAGGAGTCACTCGAACCTTCAATCCTCGAACACCACCGGTTCCCTAAGCTCTCCTGGTAGCTTTCTCCCGGAAGCCTAATCTCCAGAAACTCAAGCCCGTCCCCTTAGAGCCTAAGACAACGGGGAAAATAATGGGTCCCAAGGGTCGTGCTAAGGCCGCCGAGGTGCCTCCGGAGGAATTAACCGCAGACTTCCTCTGGGCCTCCGAGTTCACGTCGGGGGAGTTAGAGTCCCTCATGGACCGGGGGGGTTGTCACGGATGGGGATATCCGGATCCCCTCCAAGAAGGATGGTGCCCCCCGCCCTAGGCACGGGGAAGTGGTGGTCTTCGAGGCTTTTCTCGAGGCCGGGCTCCGGCTCCCGGTGCATCCGTTGCTCCGGGAGTATGGGGTGGCGCTCAACCACCTGACGCCGAACGCCTTCGTCCGGATGGGAATCTTCATCTGGCTATTCTAGACAGCCACTAGACGGGAGCCGACGCTCTGGCTGTTCTGGTACTTCTATGAGCCGACGGCGAGGAGCTGCCATCTGGTGAAGGGACGGCCGAAGTCCCCGTTCGGCTCTATCATGATCTAGCTCCTGCCATCACGGGTGCCGGAGTACCCGGTGGCGGCTTCCTGGGACCACTGGAGGGACTGGGTCAGGAGGTGGTTCTACCTCCGGGTCCGGGACGCCGAGGTGACCTACTCACCGAAGCCCCCCTCCTACAGCCAGTCGTCTGGCCCCAAGCCCCCAGTGTGGACCAAGGAGGAGCGGAAGCTCCTCAACAAAGTGGTGGGCTCCCGGGGCATCCGTTCCATGAGGGACGCTACCCAGGAGCTGGCACTACTGAAGATCTCCCCCTTCTCCCACGGGAGGAGGGGGATCAGGATGTGCCCGGCGCAGCTGCCCCCGCAAAAGTCGGTGACTCGACGTAAGTTCCCTGCTACTTTCTTCGCTTTTTTGTTGATTTTTCTAACTCTTTGCTTTTGTTGTCCGGCCGTATCCGGCCGCCCGGGAGAAGGCGGAGAACCTCCTCCGGAGGTACTACGCCGATGATCACGAGCGCATCGTGCGCGTCATCGGGGAGGGTCCTCCCTGGAACTTGGTGGCCGAGGCCTATGGGCTGAGGCTACCGGAGAGGATGCCTCTCCCCACCCCCGGCTCTCACAAGAAGGGGAAGGAGGTGGCCGGGGATTCTGAGCCGAAGCGTGCCAAGGCTCAGAAGGCCCCTGGTCCGGCAACGACGCCGGGTTCCACGCCCATGAAGGCCCAGGACGCCGCCCCCGGGTCAGGGCGCGTGCGTGCGCCTTCTCTGCGCGAAGTGACGCCGCCCCTCCCAGAGAACTCCATGGGGGCAGTGGAGGCACAAGACCTCTCGCGCCTCCCCGAGGCCTCCAGAGAGGCTTGGGGGGAGGAACCTGGGCGCCGACCGTGGGGACTCGTGGCAAATCGCCATGGCTCCCCCAAGAAGGAGGGCTCGCACCCTTCCCAGTGACCCGGCGCCACCCCTCCAAAGAGCGGCCGTCCTGGTGCTGCCGTCCGAACATGGCCAAACCCAGGTACAACCTCTAACTCTTTCGGTAGTTTCTGGTGGACAGGGCTCCGGGTCCAACCTGGTGACCTCGGACGCTCCCGGGGGGACTGTCTTCCCCTAGTGGCTCCGCTGGGCTCCCGGGACGCGCTACTCGAAGCTCTTGTGGAGGGCCAGCTCTACGCCCAACGTTCGATGGACGAACTCCTCCGCATTCTGGCGCGGCCACCGGCCCACATGTACCCACAGTTCCCGTTCATGGGGGCAATGCCCCTGTTTATGGGGCACTTGGTGGCCCCTCCGACCCTCGGGGGTCAGGTCGCTCCCGGGGCTTGTGGTTCCAATGGGGGTTACACTCTGGCGGGCCCGTCATCTGGAGCCTTCCTGACCTCAGGGGCGTTCCCGATGCCGGTGAATTACCCCTTCCCCGGAGTCTTCCCCATGCCAATGATTCACTCCACGGCCGGGATCCTCCCGAGACTGGAAGCCAGCTTCTCCCCACCGGTTGTGCTTGCCGTTCCGGAGGTGGCTCGCCGGACGACTCCCGTGCCATCGCCGGACCTTCCCCGTCGGGGCCCCCATTCTCTGGTTTTGGACGGCACTCCCGGGGACCGCCCAGTAGTGGATTCTGCCCACACCCCGGTTGCACCTCCTGCGCTCATAGTCAATGCGCACGAGCTCCCTCCTCCCCCAGGGTCCCCCCGAGGGCTCCCCTGGTAGACCAAGTCCGCTTCACCCGGGAGGAGGTCGAGCAAATGCGTACCACTAGGTCTGGGGAGGCTCCCTTGCACGGCCACCCGGAGCCTCCCCCGGGTTGTGGACGTGGGGAGCCCCGCTCTAGCTCTGGCCGGGGCAAGAGACCCACTGAAGAACAAACCGCCGCTGGACGTCTTGGAGGTCAGCTCGACTAACCCAGAGGAAAAACGGAGCTACCGCCACACCGGCGGACCTCTTGGGCCCCTCCCCGACTCTGACAACGAGCGCACGTCCCCCGTCAAAGGAGACAGCGATCGGGACTCCCCCCGAGAGGTGGAAAGGGCTAACCAACCACTGTGCCGCCGACTCCAGTGCATTTGATGGCCGCGGCCTTACCGTCCACTGCACATCGAGCACTACAATGGTGAGGCCGACCCCTACGAGTTTGTGCAGGTGTATTCCACAGCCATTTGAACGGCTGGGGGGGATGAGACAGTCCAGTGCAATGTCTTCCCCGTCTACCTGACTGGGATCGCTTGCTCGTGGTTCTACAACTTGAAGGCCGGCTCCATCAAGCCCTTTGCGCAGCTAAAACGCAAGTTCTACACAAACTTCCAGGGGAACTACGTGCGCCCCCTGGATTCCTCGCAGCAGTACACTGTCCGCCTGAGGATGGGGGAGACCATCCGCAGTTTATTTAAGTGCTTTGCTCAGGTCAAGAGCAAAGTAGCACACGTCCCTGACTCTACAGTCATTGAGGTGTGTAAAAGTGGGATCCTCCCTGGGGAGCTCCATCGAAGGCTCTCCTGAAGCTGCCCCTCCTCCGCCGATGAGCTCTTCACCATACTCGAGAAGTATTCTCGGGTGGTGGAGGATGACCTATGGAAGAAAAACCAGGGAGTCCCCGCCCCCATCGACCGGGAAGCCAGGGACCCCCTGAAACGCCCCAAGAGGGGAAATCGTAGCGAGCCACGGCCTCGGGACACCTTCGTCCTCGAGGGCGGAGGCAGCTCGCGCGATGCCCCCAAGGGCAACCGCCCTTTCCCCAAGCCGAAAGGTCGTGGGGGAGGGCAGTCATCCCGCAGCCTCGAAAGCCCTGCGGCAGGAGGCAGGGAAGGTCTGTGGTGTACCTTCCACAAGTCCAATGCCCACGCCACTCGGGAATGCCACCAACTGCTCTAACACTTCGCCGCATTCCTCAACCAGCATGGGTAGGGGGGGACTCCTGCCTCCTTGTCCCCTCAGCCAGCCTTACCGGCCCTTCTTGCACCCACGGGGGGACAGCAAGGACAAGTGTGGGAAGGGTACCGGTCAGACACACTCCCCTTCCAAACCTCCCAAAGGCGTGTCAATGTCATCACGGGAGGGTCCGCCTTTGGGCGATACTCTAAGAGTCAACGCAAGGAATATGGGTGTGAAGTAAAGGTGGTGGGGGTGCTGCACACGTCTCAGCCACACAAGTGGTCGGACGTCCCCCTCACTTTTACAGCAGAAGACGCGTGTGGGGTTCGCTTCCCCCATGACGACGCGCTCATTGTCTCCGCCACCGGCTACAACTGCCGCCTGGCGTGCATCCTTGTCAACGGTGGAAGCTCCGCCGATGTCCAATACCAAAAGGCATTTAGGTAGATGCAGGTTGACGAGAAGCTACTACAGCCCAAAGCAGGGCCCTTGTAGGTATTCGTCCCGGGGAAGACGATCCATCCCATCGGGAAGGTGGATCTCCCCATGACTTTTGGTATCCCGGACAACTACTGGACAGAGATGGTCCGGTTCGATGTGGTGGACCTCCCCTCCTCGTACAACGCAATCCATCAGAGCTACCTCTGTGTGAAGATCCCTGAGCCTCACGGCGCAATCACCACCCGGGGTGACCAAGATGTGGCCCGCGCTCTATACGAGCGCGCTGCCACAATGATCGGGGGCGTCAACCTGATCAAGACCCGGGGGGGAGACCTCTTCCCCGGAGCCAGACGCGGCCGCGGTACCTTTCGGGAGATCTCTCCCCAAGCCGCGTCTGGACGGGGACCTCCGAAAGGTCCCATTGTCCCCAGACAACGGGGACAAGACCGTCAGGATCGGGGCGGATCTTCATGAGGAGCATGAGGAGCAACTCGCGGCTTTCCTACGCAAGAACTCTGACGTTTTGGCCTGGAAGCCTTCCAACATGCGAGGCATTGCCTGGGACGTCATCGAGCATAAGCTCGCGGTGACCCCCGATCACCCCTCGGTCAAGCAAAAATTGAGAAAACTCTCCCTTGAACGCCAAGAGGTGATCAAGGTCGAGAATGCCAAACTCAGAGAGGCGGGGTTCATTCAGGAGGTCTTACACCCCGAGTGGCTTGCGAACCCCGTCCTCATGAAGAAGTCGAATGGTAAGTGGCGAATGTGCGTGGACTTCACTAACCTCAACCGCGCTTGCCCCACAGACAACTTCCCGCTCCCATGGATTGACCAGCTGGTCGACTCGACCGCGTGGTGCGAGTTGATGAGCTTCCTAGATGTGTATTCGGGCTATCACCAAGTCCAGATGGCAGAAGGGTATGAGGAATAGACGAGTTTCACAACTCCCCTCGGGACCTTCTGCTACGTCCACATGCCCTTCGGGCTGAAGAACGCTGGAGCGACCTTCCAGCGACTCATGACTCTAGTCCTCAAGGACCAGATCGGTCGCAACGTCGAAGTCTACGTCGACGACGCGGTCGTCAAAAGTCCCCGTGCGGCACATATGGGTTGAAGCTCAATCCGGAGAAATGCGCCTTCGGCGTGCGTGGGGGGAAGCTCCTGGGTTTCCTCATGTCCCAATGGGACATAGAGGCCAACCCCAAAAATATCCGGGCACTCTTGGATATGCCTCCGTCACCGGCCGCTTGGCCGCGCTAAGTCGCTTCGTCTCACGGTCTGGGCAACGTGGCCTCCAATTCTGTAAAATCCTCTGGGGCCTTGAAGGGTTCCGATGGACCCCCGACGCCCAGGAGGCCTTCGATGATCTGAAGAAGTATCTCACGAGCCCCCAATGCTCGTGAGCCCGTCTCCGGAAGAGCCCTCGCTCCTTTACCTCACCGTGACCCCGGTTGTCGTAAGCACGGTATTCGTAAAGGAACGGGACGGGTAGCAGCGTCCCATGTACTACGTGAGTAAGGCCCTCCAATCGGACAAAACTCGATACATGGAGATGGAGAAGATCTGCTACGCCCTTCTAATGGCATCACGAAAGCTTCATCACTACTTCCTGGGGCACCCAATCACTGACCCGTCGTCCCTCCCTTTGGGGAGGTACCCCGGAACAAGGAAGCCACCGACCGGATAGGAAAGTGGGGGGCCCAACTGACTCCCTTCTCCCTTTCCCTCAATGGGCGCTCCGCCATCATTTCACAAGTCCTCGCCGACTTTGTGGCGGAGTAGACCCCTGCCTCCAGGCCCAGGGATGAAAGCCTCCCCGCGCTGCCCCAATGCAGCGATCATTGGACGCTCATGTTTGATGGCTTCTTATGCCTCGCTGGGGCTGGCGCGGGGGTAGCCCGAGGGTAGGGAACTAGAGTGACGAGGATTGTTACCCGAGCTAGTTCAGAATAAATGCACGTCTGTGTCAAGACAAATTTGAACCATGTAAGTGTCCGTTGGTATGATCTTAGCTGGCCTGGGAAGCGCGGACACATGATTGCAAGCTTTACTCGATCAGACCGCATACAGTGCGCGATCAGAACCCCGTAGGTGATGCGCGGACAAAAGGTCACAGACAGTACACAGTCAAGTGATTGCGGACAATGCGCAGTCAGAAGGTCATGAATTAATCTCAGCCAGGGGGATTCAGAGTTGCTCAGACCCTACAACAAGCATATCCCGAGTATCCCGAAAATTCCTCCACGTACGGAGACAACTGCCAAGAGGATAATATGTGTGGTTATTCCTTAATTGCACGTGTTAAGCCTGTGTGGAAGTAAAGTGCAGTTGCCAAAACTGCACCCAAGCAACTGTTCGAAGCCGTTGTGCATTGGCGCCCTTTCGACCAGTATAAAAGGGTGAGCGAATGCACCAGAAAAAGAAAGGAAGGAGACGAGACATTGGGAACAGATCAACATCGACAAGTTTCCATAGCCTACTTTTAGTAGTATTCCACATAACCACGCGGAAAAGATCTTCGCCTGTGATGAGCTTTTCCACAACTTTGTAATCTATTTCCTACACAAAGTGAAATCCCAACAGGTTGTAGGGCTATTACTCCCACCATCGAGGGCCCGAACCTGTATAAATCTTTCCGTGCTCCAACCGACTTGGGCTCATCATCCCTTCCCGGAGGGACACCTTGAAAGGCCTCATAACTCACAAATTCTGCAGAAGTTCGAGTAAGGACCCCGAGTCCTAATCGTTGACAGCTGGCGCCCACCGTGGGGCTTTTCTCAAGTCGTCCTTATTTCTATCCAGAGGTTTGGTGAACCATGTCTGGAGTATATGATTCCGAGAATGACTTCGATCTCGAGGATTACGCCCACATCTAGATGCCTTCACCTAGTGATCCTATTCTGATGGAGGAAACCGGAGGCGAAGATGTCCCAGAGGTCGACTCGACCACTCAGATCAAGCTCATCGATCAGGAGGCGACTGACGCAGGACCAGAGCCTATTGAGGTTCTCAATGCGTTAGAGGTTGAATCCGGTCCATCGTACGACCCTGCTCAGGGTAAGAACGATGTTGACCTGGAGGTTAGCCCGGGGAGGTTTGACCCTGATGACCTCCATCGTCTCTTTGATTTCAAGTCTGACTCAAAACAAATGGAGATGTTTTCTCCATCGGCGACCTCGTTCCCTAGACAATTCGCTGCTTTATCGGAAGAAACTCCTAATCAGCGGGCTGCCAGGGAAGAAGAGGAACGCAAACAAAAGGAAGATCAAGATCGTGAACAACAAGACAACGAACTTCGCAGAACAGCTCTAGAGGCTCTTCAAAATGCGCAAGCTCGTTATGATGCTGCTCCGAGTTCTTCCCGTCGATCACGTGGTCACAGACGCAACCAGACACCGTCTTTACCCCTGGAGCGTTTTCCGGTGGATGAAGAAACGGTAACACCTGGTGCCCCTAGGAGAAGTACGCATGGCCGGCTTCGATCTACTGCGGAGGTCCTACGCAATTTTCCTCCTACGGTCACAGATGCGCAGAAACTGGCTTTCGCCAGAATCTTGGCGGAGAGGTTGGACGAGGTCGCATCTGAGGCGACCCCAACGGCCTCTTCCCGGTCAGCGACACGTTCCCATAACCGAGAGTAGTCTAACTCTGGTTCTGGTAGATGGAATCGTCCACCGCCCGTCCCGTCTCGGCATAACAAAGCCAGACGGGAAAAGGACTCTCGTGATGGGGAACGAATTCGTGTCCACTCTCGCTTGGGACCACGAGTGACCTCTCCTTTGTGTGAGGTCGCCCGTGATCAGGTCGAGAGTCACCGGTCCATTCACGGTCCTTATGTTGGTTGTAAAGCTTTCTCGCCAGGCCTTCGTGCGGTCGTTTGGCCAGACAAGTTTAAACCAGGGGCCATAGAGAGGTTTGATGGAACTCAGAATCCATCCGAGTTCCTCCAAATCTACATAACTGCCATTCAGGCAGCAGGCGGCGATGACCGGGTCATGGCCAACTACCTGCCCACAGTCCTCGATGGACCGGCAAGAACCTGGTTATTCAATCAACCTAAGGGTTCAATCTATAACTGGGAAATGTTGTGCAATGCCATCCTCAACAATTTCCAAAATTGTTATCAGAAGTTGGGTAAAGAGGACAATCTCCATCGACTACGGCAAACTTCGACCGAAGCTCTTCGTCAGTTTGTCAAGAGATTTGTCGAGGTGAGAAATATCATCCCGAACATATTTGATAACTCCGTTATCAGGGCATTTAAACACGCCGTTCAATATCGAAGATTCACCGAAGATTTGCTCATCCATCCTCCTCGATCTGTAGCCAATCTCTTTGATATGGCCAATCGATATTTCTACGTAGCCGAGGCTGTTGAATGGAATCGGATGGTTGATAAGGGTAACCTACCACCTCAACCAGGTCTCAAGGATGTGAAAAGGGAGGATTCAAGCAAGAAGCCAGAATCTTCATCAGGCGGGAGGTCGAAGATATCAAAAAGGAGTCGATCTGGACAGTACCGAGAGGTCGCGGTCGCAGAGAATCCTCCATCGACCAAAGGTAACAAACATTCGTTTAAAAATAAAAATACTTCTGGTGGTCACAATGCCGACCAACCAGAGAAGTCGACTAACCCACAAGAAGGCAAGAAATGGTGTCCGCTCCACAACTCCGCAGGCCACAACCTGAAGAATTGCAGGAGTTGGTTGAAGTAGTTGGATGACTTCCACCAGGGAATCGGACCTATGCAAATCTTACCAACTAAGGAACAAGCTTGCGGGCTAAGAGACGCTGACGGGGATGAAGAGATGTCTTACCAGGTACCTCGTAATCATGTTAATGTTATTTTCGGAGGTTCCTCCTCTTTTGTTTCTTAGAGGCAAGTTAAAGCCTTTTATCGAGAGATTAACCAAACGGAGACTCCCCTTGGTGAACCTCAGTACCCCCGTTGGTCGGATACACCTTTGACGTTTGATCGCTCTGATTGTCCTGCGGGGCTTACTCGACCATTGAGGCTGCCTCTGGTCATTACCCCGATTATCAGCAATGCGAGAGTCGAAAGGGTCCTGATCGACGGAGGTAGTTCCTTGGACATCTTATTGGTCAAGGCGCTCGTCGAGATGCAGATTCCTCGTTCGAAAATCAAGCCCATAATCCATCCATTTTATGGGATAATTCCTGGTGCCTCTATGATGCCATTGGGACAAGTGGTGCTCCCGGTCACGCTGGGAGAACCAGATAACTTCCGAACAGAATTAGTTACTTTTGATGTAATTGATTGTGATTCAGCTTACAATGCAATCTTTGGCAGGGAAACTCTTGCTAAATTCATGATGGCTAGGCAGTATGCTTACCAGTGCGGCAAGTTGCCTGGCCCTAATGGTGTCATTTCGGTCCGAGGTAGTCGCAACGTGGCATTGATGTGTGATCGACTATCTGTCGCGCCCCGAAACTAGGACTACGACTACTCCTGTAGAGACCTAGCTCGCTGCAGCTAGTCCCATATATGCATAGCATACACATACCCTTGACTTCCCAGGATAAGTCAAGCACAGGAGTATATCACATTGCAACAAAGTCACTTACAAAATATTTAAGCAGTGTGGCCTGCTGGCCTTAATATTACATAAAGAGATTACAATGCCTTCGCAGCATACATGGTTTAGCAAAATAGCATCTACACAGCAGAAGGTAGGTGACCCACCCACAAAGAGAAGTGGACGGCAGAACAACACACATCAGGGCTCTGGCGGAACTGATTCTCCTCCTTCTGGATCCACGAAGTTCTCCATGCCTTCATCTTGATCATTGAACGCTCCATCTACTGATTTGTAGGTTGCAAGGATGAGCACTTACGTACTCAGCAAGTCATAGGTAAGAGTAGATACATATAGTAGTGATGGTATGAACCTAGGCTAGTCAAGAATTATGGATGTTTATAAAATAATCTTTTTCTTTCATACCTCATCTCATGGCAGCACCTTTCATAATATAACATCATCATTCATGTTCACTAGATTATAGCACTACCGCGACACGTCGACACACGACAGCCCACGGTAGCACTCCTTATCATGACAACACATGTCATTTGGGTAATCTTGATTAAACATATTTTATTTAGAAAATAGTACTTGTGTCACACCCCGTGGATTTAATCCACCGCAGCAGACTCCTACAAACCCGGGAGCTCGGAGTATTCGAATACGTTTTTAACTCTGCAGAGAGGTACCAATTTACCCGCAAGATATTCCACATTCAAGCCTTTCCTATCATAACAAAATGATTGGACCCCTGACTCACTTCATATTGTGAGTGGCAAGGTGGAAATAACAAGAACTTTTGTTATGTATCATTCACAATTCACCCCTGACCCTGTGGATCTCTCGCGAAACACAGTTGTGGCGGTACTCCCTCCACCCTACTCATGTTCCCATTGCTGGGTCAGATATCAGATCACCTTCAATGATAGTGGGAGTCCTCCTCCCTGTCAATCATCACAACACAACTCATGCAGGGGTTTCATGTGCGATCCACATAAATACTTGTTCAGGCCTGTCCCATACCAGTCTTGCGGTTAGCATGTTGTTCATGCCACTAGACGCACAACACAAGGTTCTACTCCTTATATGCCAGTGACCAGACCATCCACAACCCTGCACCTTCAGTGTCTGCATTCCTTTGCAGTTTAGCACCTCCAGTGCTACCACCATTCCATACCATTTTTCTGGTCACGGCTAGGGGTTTTATTTCATGAATATAAATATATATATACATATATAATAGTTCATGGCTCAAAACTTGTTTATTTCACATTTCACAGATAACCAGTCTAGTACTGCCAATTCATAAATCAACCATTCTCAATCTTTCTCATGCAATATTATCTATATTCAAGGTTATGTTTTAGCAACATTTAAAATATAGGTTCAAGATGACCAAGGATATGACTTGCCTTCCGCGTCGTAAGAAACAGTAGTTGATGACGGGTCAACAGCGAAGTCCTCGAACTTGATTTATGGATCTGCTTGGCGACAAACAAACAATACACACAAATATTACTTATATATATTAAAATGATTTAGGATCTATATGCAGATATGCTTAACAAGAAAGATTGAACGATACTGGAGATAATTGAGATTACAAGCTGAACTGAGTCAAGATTCTAGGGTTTCAAGGAATTGGCTAAGGATGGATGTTAGATGCTCTCAGGATCTCAAGGTTGCAATAAGAACATCAGTTTTGTGGCTGGTCCGATCAAAAACAACGAATGTCAGCAGATTGACATTCGGATCAAGGTTCTGACATAACTTCAAGGAAAACTAGAGAGCTTATCTCAAGTTATGACAGTAGAAGAAAGTATAGATCATAACTCTACAAATTCAGTGGACAAAGTGGCTTTCAAAATGCACAATCAGAAGTGGGTAAACAAGGCCAATGCCATTGGCTGGCATGCACTGAGACAGTGTCAAAAATTAGGGTTTAGCGGCAAATATAATTCAAGGGCTCAAATCAAGTTGTGATAGAAGAAGAAAATGCTGATCACAACCTCAAGAATCTAAGGGACAAAGTCATGCCCAAAATGCACATCTGGAAGGAAGTGAAAAGGGCTAATGCCACTGACTGACATAGTCTGGCATTGATCTTGACATGGCCAGAAACTAGGGCTTGGCATAACTTTTGATCTAGAGCTCCAAATGATGCACCACTTTGTCTGGGAGGTAGGCAAGGATAACAGGAACAATTAAGTCAACATAATCTAGGGCAGGAAATGGCTGGAAAGTGATGAAATTCAGTGATGAACTGAGGTGAACTGGTTGCACTGGAGTAGTTCTGGACAAGATCTTGGCATGGCTATATCTTTTGATCTAGGCTGATTTAGGTGTCGGGCTAGAAGAAAAAAATACTCAGGGGTTTAAGGCACACACGCTGGACAAAGTGATTTGAGCTGAAACGGCCGGGAAGGCTTTTCCGGTGAACTATGCCGGAGAAGAAGACATAGGATTTGGGGGTTTTTGCTGTAGGGGGTTTGAACTTAATTCCAAGCTCAGGGAGTATCTGTGGAGTATAAGGGAGCTACTAGGATGGTCAATTTTGTTAGAGGATGGCTGGAGAAGCCTGGCGACGATCGCCGGCAACGGGTGAAGTTCAAAATTGGTGAAAGCTTCGATGGAAGCTCAATCTGGAGATCTAAGTACATAGGCTTGCTGGAAACGGCTCACTGATCAACTTCTTCTACAGAATCGAGAGCTAATTCGAGGTAATTTGGCCTGCATTGCCGGAACAGGGCATTCTTCGAATTTCAGCAATTTCCGGTGATCTCCGGCGATGAGATGCATGAGAGTTAAATTAGATGCTACAGCACGATGAGAGTGGCGAGGGAGACTTACTAGTGCTGTCAATTTGGTGGTTGAGGCTGCGGTTGAGGTTGTCACCGTGAGGCCTCGAGCTGGTCTCGCCGGAGAAGAAGACTAAGACAGAAAATCTGAGACTTTGCTGGTTCCAAGTGAGGTGTGAATGAGCTACTGAGTACAGGGATGCTTAAATAGGCAGGCGAAGCTGCAAGGGGGAACAGCGAAGTAATTGGCTGCTGTGTTGAGATGGGTTGCTTGCTGAGCATCAGCGGTGAAGACACAGCATTAACCGGTGATGCGACGGCGACAACGGCTCTGCAGTTGATCATCATGTCGGTTTATCGGGACATGGCAAGCTGGAGCAAGCGGTGGCGACAACACTGGCGCGGCAAGGCAACGTGGCAGTGAATTGCTGACAAAAGGCTGCTGGTCGCGCGCGGGAGCAGGCGCTGGTCGTCGACGTTGCAGTGGCGCTGCCACGACACGGCTGGAGCGAGGACACATGTGCACCGGCATGCACGGTCACAAGTGCGGCGAAGCCTCACCGGCGACGAGCAGCTACGGCGCACAAGCACAGCAACTCTGGTCGTGAGCACAGCAAACGGCCTGGTCGAATTTGGATTGAACTGCAGCTTCAGGTTTTTGATTTGGACTGAATTGTAAATCTGAAGATTTGGATGATTTGATCTGGAATTGATTCTGCTGTTTTGGTATACTTAATTCAATAGATGATTTGGCACAGCTAGGAGATAAAGTTTGAGACATTTGGATGACTTTTGATATGAACTGAAAACAGAGTAGATTAGGGTAAAATAAGTCTGAATCTTATTGATCTCGAATTCTGGGATTTAGGGTTTGATTTTGAGATACTCATATAAGAAGAATTTGTGTTGAAAAGCATTTGGGAGGTGTTCCCTGAATCAGATTTGAATTTGAAGATGATTTGCAACATTTTGCCTTTTCTGGCTTTTAGAAAATCTAGAAAAAGGACTGATCTGTGAATCTGGAGTTTTGGAAGGTTTAAACTGAATTTGATTGCACTGATCTGGCAGATTATATTCAACAGAATATTTGGCAAGAACAGTTGATAAAATTTGGCACATTTGAATAGTCTTTGATACAGACTGAAAATAGGGTATTTTTAGGGTAATTGAATCTGAGTTTGAATTGATTTCGAATTATGGTAATTAGGATGAGATCTTGAAATCTGCACAGAAGAAGAACTTGTTTCAAATAGCATCTAGAAAAGATTTGCCAAAGAAATTCTGAATTTGGAGTTAATCTGGAGATTTTAGCCTTTTTGGGTTTCCAGATATCAGATAAGGACTAATTTGCAATAACTCTTGGACTGATTTGCGAAAAAGGTTTAGATGGTGAAATCTGGCTGCCAACTTTTTGGATTAAGGTATTGGCATACCCTTGATCATAATCCAAGAATAATCTGGTTTGAACTTGGCTAAGATTTTGATTAAATTTGAATTTCTGAAACTTAGGGTAAAAGATATTCTGTTTTCGAAAACAGAAAGGAGTTGATAAATCTGGAAGTTAGAGATAGAATTTGATTTGGGTTCTGAAGGCTTTTAGATTTAGGATAACTGATAGATCAAATCTGGAAAGTCAGATCTTGACTTGGGGTCACAGGATAGATTTTGGAGATTTTAGGGCTAGAACAGAATAAAGCTGAGGCTGATTTGGCTGATCTAGAAGAGACATATGCATGCATGATTTTTAAGAAAGAAACTTTTCACCCCAAAACTCAGGATGTTACACTATCCCTGGAGATGGTAGACCAACTTCCCCTCCGAGACGCCCAGATCGCCACAGTGTCCACTGGTACGATCAAAGCTGCTCCTTTACCAGATGAAACACTCAAATTGGTTCCGTTGTACCTAGATGATCCGTCCAAGACAATTCAGATTGGATCAGGCCTGGATGACAAATAGGAACTCGAGCTCATTGCTTTCCTCTGGGCTAACGCAAATGTGTTTGCGTGGAAACCATCCGACATGCCCGGTGTCCCAAGGGAAGTAATCGAGCACTGGTTAGCAATTCGACCTGGACAGTGACCAATAAAGCAGAAGCTCAGGCATTTTGCTATGGATCAGCAGGAAGCCATCCAAGAGGAGTTGGATAAGCTCCAAAAGGCCGGATTTATTCGCGAAGTCGATCATCCGGAATGGCTTGCAAATTCGGTCATGGTCCGCAAGTCAAATGGCAAGTGGCGCATGTGCGTCGACTACACCAGCCTAAATAGTGCCTGTTTGAAGGACGACTTTCCCCTTCCCCGCATGAACCAGCTGGTCGATTCTACTGCAGGTTGCGAACTGATGAGTTTCCTGGACGCTTACTCGGGATATCATCAAATTAGCATGGCAGAAGAAGATGAAGAGAAGACTGCCTTCATCACACCATTTGGCACCTACTGCTACGTCAGAATGTCGTTCGATCTCAAGAACGCAGGTTCCACGTACCAGCGCTTGATGCTAGAGACCTTTCTTTCCCAGATGGGGCATAATCTTGAAGCTTACGTAGATGACCTGGTTGTAAAAAGTTCAAAAAGATCGTCTCATTTAGATGATCTCGCTGAAACCTTATGTAATTTAAATCAGTATGGAATAAAATTAAACCCAGAGAAATGTTCTTTCGGGGTTTCATCAGGAAAACTTCTTCATTTTCTTGTTTGTTCCAGAGGAATCGAGGTCAATCCTGAAAACATCAGGGCTATCGAACAGATGAGGTCTCCCTCGACCATCAAAGATGTTCAGTGCCTAGCAGGTCGCATGGCGGCATTAAGCCGGTTCATATCGCGACTAGGCGAAAGGGGACTACCGTTCTTCAAAGCCCTACGTAAATACCACAATTTCACATGGTACAATGAGGCCGAAAAGGCATTTCAGGAGGTGAAAGCCTATCTATCCAGTCCGCCGGTCTTGGTTTCTCCCGACAGAGGAGAACCATTACTTCTCTACTTGGCGGCCACACCTCACGCGGTCAGCGCTGTTCTAATTACAGATACAGAGGGTGTGCACATACCCGTCTACTATGTAAGCGAAGTACTTAATGGTCCTAAGGAGCCATACCCGGAGGTCCAGAAGATACTTTACATGCTACTAATGGCTTCCCGTAAGCTACGACATTACTTCCAAGCACATAAGATCACAATGCCCTCATCTTTTCCATTGGGAGACATTGTCCGCAATCCGGAGAAATCTGGTCGGATCGCAAAATGGGCTGTCGAACTCGGAGCGTTTGACATCTATTTCACGCCCCGCACCGCGGTCAAGTCTCTGGTGCTGGCCGACTTCGTGGTCGAATGGACTAATCCTGAGCCACCCATGCTGGCGCCTGAAGATTTGGAATGCGCTGATCACTGGACAATGTATTTTGACGACTCTCGTAGTTTTCAACACTCGGGGGCTAGAGTGGTCTTAGTCACGCCTTAGGGCGAACAGCTGAAGTTTGTTATTCAACTACACTTTGTTGTGACCAACAACGCAACAGAGTATGAAGGTCTTCTTGCAGGGCTCCGGGCAGCTAAATTCCTCGGAGTCCGTTGATTAGTGGTGAGGGGAGACTCACAGCTGGTCGTAAACCAGGTAAACAAGGAGTACAGCACCTCCGATGAGACAATGGCTCTTTACCTGGGGGAAGTGAGGAGATTGGAAAAACACTTCAGTCATCTCAAAGTCCAATACATCCCACGAAAGGACAACATTCTCGCAGACCAATTATCCAAAATTGGGTCCTCACGCACATCCGCTCCGGCAGGAGTGTTCGTCGAACACTTGGAACATCCCTCGATCATGGCTACGGTCGAGGATGATCCGGTAACAGTCTGCGTTACCAACCTTGGACAGGAACGAGATTGGACCCATCCATTGAGGGTCTATTTTGAACATGGGACCTTGCCCGAGGATGAAACCGAAAGCGATCGGTTAGTTCGAAAGGCGCGTCTGTACAAGCTCATAGAAGGAGTTTTGTATAGAAAAGGTACTCAAGGAGTATTTATGCACTGTGTGTCCCAAGACGAAGGTAAATCCCTCTTGAGAGAGATTCATGATGGTGTATGCGGTGCGCACACGTCATATTGTACATTGGTCGGCAAGGCTTTCCGACAAGGATTTTACTGGCCTTCGACACTTGACAATGCCAAGAATATGGTCAAGACATGTCCTCAGTGTCAGTTCCATGCGAGACAGGTTCATCAACCTGCCTATGCCCTACAAACCATTCCTCTTTCATGGCCATTCGTGGTCTGGGGGATGGACATTGTCGGTCCTGTGCCACAAGCGGTCAATGGATACAAGTTCTTGTTCGTAGCCATTGACACATTTACAAAGTGGATTGAGGCCGAACCAGTACGCAACATTACCACTGCTACGGCACAAAAGTTCTTTCATAAGAACATTGTGACTCGATTCGGTGTGCCAAATCGTCTCATTACTGATAACGGTTCCCAGTTTGCTAGTGGTCTTTTTCTGGATTACTACGATCAAGTCGGAACCAAAGTGTGCTTTGCCTTTGTAGCTCATCCGCAGAGCAATGGTGCCATAGAACGTGCCAACGGGTAGATATTGCAGGGCATCAAAAAAATGTGTTTTTGATTGCCACAAGCGGTCTTGCGGGGGGAGGCGTTGTATCTTAACTCCTTATTAATACAACTGGTTTTTCCTCAGCTTTGGCTCACTGCAGGTCTTTATATCATCGTCTCTCATGCCAAAGCCCTCCCAGTGAGGATGCCCTCTTGGTGAGGATGCCCTCTCCATGAGGAAGTGGGCTATCACGACCCAACAAGTCTGGGAGTCCCACCCCCGTAGGGCGGCTTACGATCACCCCTGGTGGACTGAGGGTGTAAGCGGCAACCCGGTCCTCAAGGACTATGGTAATGAGTCAATTTGAGAGACTAGTCCCTCCTCAAACACTCAGACCCGTCATCGGGCACATCCTCCTCCGGGAGTCAATTTTTCCAGTAAAACGGAATTCTCGGATTCGGATATTCTCATCCCTGGCTCCCCGTTCTCATGGCGACCGGAGGGTTTTTTCCCGAAAGAATTATCCCCAGGGATTTCGACGATTCTCTCCCGGAGAATCTCATCCCCGGCTCCCCGTTCTCACGATGACCGGAGGGTTTCCTCCTGGAAGAATTATCCCCGGGAGTTCCGGAGATTTCCTCCCGAAGAAATCATGCCAAGAAATTTCGGAGACTTTCTCCCGAAAATTTTATTCTCAGCGCCCCGTTCTTACGGCGACTGAAAAATTTCTCACAGGACCTCTGGAAAATTTTTGGGCATGTCGGGGGAAATCTCCGCCGGACTAAGTCCAGGTAAGTTGCGTCACGATTGACCGGGGACCTGGCCTCCAGGGCCTCCCCGGGCACCGCCTTTTGGCCCCCGGGACCTGGCCTCCGGCGCCGTCCCGGGCGCCGCCATTGGCCCGGGGACGTGGCCTCCGGCCCCTCCTCGGGCACTGCCTTTTGGCCCCCTGGACTTGGCCTTCGGCGCCGTCCCGGGCGCCGCCATTTGCCCGGGGACGTGATCTCCGGCCGCTCCCCAGGCGCCGCCTTTTGGCCCCTGGGACCTGGCCTCCGGTGCCGTCCCGGGCACCGCCATTTGCTCCGAGACGTGATCTCTGGCCGCTCCCCGGGCGCCGCCTTTTCGCCCCTGGGACCTGGCCTCCGGCGCCGTCCCGGGCGCCGCCATTTTCCCGGGGACATGATCTCTGGCCGCTCCCAGGGCGCCGCCTTTTGGCCCCCGGGACATGGCCTCCGGTGCCGTCTTGGGTGCCGCCATTTGCCCGAAGACTTGGCCTCCGGGGCCTCCTCGGGCGCCGCCTTTTGGCCCCGGGGACCTAGCCTCCGGGGCCGTCCCGGGCGCAGCAATTGGCCCGGGGACGCGGCCTCCGGCCCCTCTCCGGGCGCCGCCTTTTGGCCCCTGGGACCTAGCCTCCGGGGGCGTCCCGGGCGCCGCCATTGGCCCGGGGACGTCGCCTCCGGCCCCTCCCCGGGCACCGCCTTTTGGCCCCCGGGACCTGGCCTCCGGCGCCGTCCCGGGCCTCATCGCCCTCCTAAAGGTAAAGTCTCGAACTGTTTGTCATGTGTAGGTCACGCGAGGAGCGCCTCGGGAATCAGCGACCACTTGTCAAGCATCCAAGGCGTTTGACCGGAAGAAGGATGGTCCTACCCTTCAATCCGACGGTGGCTTCCGGGGTAGTTTAGGTTTTTTGCTTCTTTTTGGGGCTATAAATAGCCCTTGTACCCCTCTGTTGTAAGGGATCGGATCACTTTTATTGGAATAGCTAAACTCAGAGACTGTAACATCCTGAGTTTTGGGGTGAAAAGTTTCTTTCTTAAAAATCATGCATGCATATGTCTCTTCTAGATCAACCAAATTAGCCTCAGCTTTATTCTGTTCTAGCCTAAAATCTCCAAATCTATCCTGTGACCCCAAGTCAAGATCTGACTTGCCAGATTTGATCTATCAGTTATCCTAAATCTAAAAGCCTTCAGAACCCAGATTCAATTCTATCCCTAACTTCCAGAATTATCAACTCTTTTCTGTTTTCGAAAACAGAATATCTGTTATTACCTTTTACCCTAAGTTTCAGAAATTCAGATTTAATCAAAATCTTAGCCAAGTTCAGACCAGATTATTCCTGGATTATGATCAAGGGTATGCCAATACCTTAATCCAAAAAGTTGGCAGCCAGATTTCACCATCTGAACCTTTTTCGCAAATCAGTCCAAGAGTATCGCAGATCAGTCCTTTTTCCAGATTTTCTAAAAGCCAGAAAAGGCAAAATGTTGCAAATCATCTCCAAATTCAAATCTGATTCAGGGAACACCTCCCAAATGCTTTTCAATACAAATTCTTCTTTTATGAGTATCTCAAAATCAAACCCTAAATCCCAGAATTCGAGATCAATAAGATTCAGACTTATTTTACCCTAATCTACTCTGTTTTCAGTTCATATCAAAAGTCATCCAAATGTCTCAAATTTTATCTTCTAGCTGTGCTAAATCATCTATGGAATTAAGTATACCAAAACAGTAGAATCAATTCCAGATCAAACCTTCCAAATCTCCAGATTTACAGTTCAGTCCAAATCAAGAATTGGAAATTGCAATCAAGCCCAAATTCGACCAGGACAGCAGCTGCTGTGCACGACCAGAGATCGCCGTGCATTTGCGCCGCGCTTGCTCGCCGCCGGCCAAGCCTCGCCTGAAATTGTGACCGTGCTTGCTTGTGCGCACGTGTCCGTGTCCTTGCCTTCGCCGTGGCAGCACCGACGACAACAATTGCTCCTGTGCGCGACTAGCAGCCTTTTGTCAGCAATTCACTGCCACGTTGCCTTGCCGCGCCAATGTTGTCGCCACCGCTTGCTCCAGCTTGCCATGTCCCGATGAACCGACATGATGATCAACTGCAGAGCCGTTGTCGCCGTCGCATCACCGGTTAATGCTGTGTCTTCGCCGCTGATGCTCAGCACGCAACCCATCTCATCACAGCAGCCAATTACTTCGCTGTTCCCCCTTGCAGCTTCGCCTGCCTATTTAAGCACTCCTGTGCTCAGCAGCTCCCTCCACACATCACCAGGACTTAACCATTTCCAAATTTCCTCGCTGCAGTCGTCTTCTTCGGCGAGCCATCGAGGAGCTTCACAGTGCCAGCACAATCTGCAGCACCTCTTGCCAAATTAACAGCATCAGTGAGTTCCCCTTATCTCTCTCATCGTGCTGTACCACTTAATTGGATTTCCTTGCCTCCTATCGCCGGCGATCACCGGAATTTACTGAAACTCGAAGATTGCCCTGGTCCGGCAATGCAGGCCAAATTACCTCGAATTAGCTTTCGATCTTGTGGAAGAAGTTGATCAGTGACTCATTTCCAGCAAGCCTATGCATCAAGATCTCCCGATTGAGCTTCAACCGAAGCTTTCCCCAATTTTGAGCTTCTCCAGAAACTGGCGATCGTCGCCAGGCTTCTCCGGCCATCCTCCGACCAAATTGATCGTCCAGGTAGCTTCCCCTTATCTCTCTTTCACTTCCCAAGCTTGGAATTGAGTTCATTCGGCCTAAATCGAAAATCCCCAAATGGCAGTGTTTCTTCTCCGGCGTTGATCACCGGAAAACCTATTCCTGGCCGTTTCAGCTTCATCCACTTTGTCATTCAGGTGTGCTTCAACCTCCTGAACATATTTGTCTTCTAGCTCGATCTTTGAAACTGCCCAGATTTCAAGTTACAGCCATGCCAAGATTGTTGTCTAGTGGCTTCACTGTGCCGTGTCGCCACCACACTTCTCCTTTGAATTTCATCACCTTCCAGCCATCTTCTGCCCTAGATCCTGTTGAATGATTTGTTCCTGTTATCAATGCCTACCTCCCAGACAAAGTGGTGCATCATTTGGAGCTCTAGATCAAAAGTTATGCCAAGCCCTAGTTTCTGGCCATGTCAAGATCAATGCCAGACTATGTCAGTCAGTGGCATTAGCCCTTTTCACTCCCTTCCAGATGTGCATTTTGGGCATAACTTTGTCCCTTAGATTCCTGAGGTTGTGATCTACATTTTCTTCTTCTATCACAACTTGATTTGAGCCGTTGAATTATAATTGCCGCTAAACCCTAGTTTTTGACACTATTCCAGTGCATGCCAGCCAATGGCATTGGCCTTGTTTACCCACTTCTGATTGTGCATTTTGAAAGCCACTTTGTCCACTGAATTTGTAGAGTTATGATCTACATTTTCTTCTACTGTCATAACTTGAGATAAGCTCTCTAGTTTTCCTTGAAGTTATGTCAGAAGCTTGATCTGAATGTCAATCTCCTGACATTCGCTGTTCTTGATCAAACCAGCCACAAAACTGATGTTCTTATTGTAACCTTGAAATCCTAAGAGCATCTAACACCATTCTTAGCCTATTCTTTGAAACCCTAGATCTCAACTCAGTTCAGCTCGCAATCTCAATTATCTCCAGTATCGTTTAGTCACTCTTGTTAAGCATATCTGCATATAGATCCTAAAACATCTTAATATATATGTAATATTTGTGTGTATTGTTTGGTTTGTCGTCGAGCAGATCTAGAAGCTGAGATCGAGGACTTCGCTGTTGACCCGTTATCAACTGCTGTTTCTTACGACGCGGAAGGCAAGTCATATCCTTGGTCATCTTGAACCTATATTTTAAATGTTGCTAAAACATAACCTTGAATATAGGCAATATTGCATGTGAAAGATTGAGAATGGTTGATTTATGAATTGGAAGTACTAGACTGGTTATCTGTGAAATGTGAAATAAACAAGTTTTGAGCCATGAACTATTATATGTATATATATATACTTATATTCATGAAATAAAACCCCTAGCCGTGACTAGAAAATGGTATGGAATGGTGGTAGCACTGGAGGTGCTAGACTGCAAAGGAATGCAGGCACTGAAGGTGCAGGGTTGTGGATGGTCTGGTCATTGGCATATAAGGACTAGAACCTTGTGTTGTGCGTCTAGTGGCATGAACAACGTGCTAACCGCAAGCCTGGTATGGGACAGGCCTGAACAAGTACTTATGTGGATCATACATGAAACCCCTGCATGAGTTGTGTTGTGATGATTGACTTGGAGGCTGACTCCCACTATCACTGAAGGTGATCTGATATTTGACCCAGTAATGGGAAAATGAGGTGGGGTGGAGGTTATGATACAGCCTACCACAACTGTGTTTCGCGGAGAGCCACAGGGTCAGGGGTGAATTGTGAGTGATACATAACAAAAGTTCTTGTTATTTCCACCTTGCCGCTCACAGTATGAAGTGAGTCAGGGGTCCAATCATTTTGTTATGATAGGAAAGGTTTGAAAGTGGAATATCTTGCGGGTAAATTGGTACCTCTCTGCAGAGTTAAAAACGTATTCGAATACTCCGAGCTCCCGGGTTTATAGGAGTCTGCTGCGGTGGATTAAATCCACGGGGTGTGACACAAGTACTATTTTCTAAATAAAATATGTTTAATCAAGATTACCCAAATGACATGTGTTGTCATGATAAGGAGTGCTGCCGTGGGCTGTCGTGTGTCGACGTGTCGCGGTAGTGCTATAATCTAGTGAACATGAATGATGATGTTATATTATGAAAGGTGCTGCCATGAGATGAGGTATGAAAGAAAAATATTATTTTATAAACATCCATAATTCTTGACTAGTCTAGGTTCATGTCATCACTACTATATGTATCTACTCTTACCTATGACTTGCTGAGTACGTAAGTACTCACCCTTGCAACATTCAAATTAGTAGATGGAGCGCTCTACGACCAAGATGAAGGCATGGAGTACTTCGTGGACCCAGAAGGAGGAGCGTCAGTTCTGCCAGAGCCCTGATGTGTGTTGTTCTGCCGTCCACTTCTCTTTTGTGGGTGGGTCACCTATCTTCTGCTGTGTAGATGTTATCTTGCTAAACCATGAATGCCGTGAAGGCATTGTAATCTTCTTATGTAATATCAAGGCCAGCAGGCCACACTGCTTAACTATTTTGTAAGTTACTCTATTGCAATGTGAATATACTCCTGTGCTTGACTTATTCTGGGACGTCAAGGGTATGTGTATGCTATGCATATATGGGACTTGCTGCAGCGAGCTAGGTCTCTAAAGGAGTAGTCGTAGTCCCAGTTTCGGGGCGCGACAGAGACGTGCTCCGGAAGCCTCTCCCCCGGAGAGAGCCTCCCCAGCCGACTCCGGTCGGGAGCGCGTCGACAGGACTAGGGCCCCCACCGGGACCCGAACCTGTATAAATCCTCGTGTCATTTCTTGTGCTTGTCCGGGGGGGGAGGACCGGTGATCCGGTCAACCCGCCCCGCGTAATCTTTGCTAGGATCCTTCTCAAAACCTGCCGGGGTATTCGCAATGCCACGACAATTGGCGCCGTCCGTGGGGACTCGTGACAAGACGCCATGGCACCCCCAAGAACAAGGGCTCGCACCCTTCCCGGCGACCTGGGTCTCGGAGACCCGGCGCCGTCCGCCCGGGACACTGCTGTCCCGGCGGCCTCTTCCGGAGGCGACCTGGCCTAGGTACCGCCTCCCTCTTTTCCTCTTAACTTAGGTGCTTCCACGTCCAGGTCGTTCCCGGTGACCGCGGGGACCTCGGCCGGGACCAGTCTCCCCCCGATGGCTCCCCCGGCTCCCCGGGACGCCCTGCTCGAAGCTCTCGTGGAAGGCTAGCTCCTCGCCCCGCGCTCTATGGACGAACTCCTTAGCGTGCTGGCGCGGCCTTCGGCCCCCACATTTGCGTCGCACCCGTACTCGGGGACTATGCCCCCGTTTACGGGTTACCCGGCGGCCCCTCCGGTCTCCGGGGGTTTGTCCGCCCCGTATGATCCTGCCGGGGGGTTCCCTCCCACTGCGGGATATACGTCCGGACCCTTCCCAGCACCCGGGCCCGTCCCGGTGCCAGGAGGTTACTTCATGCCGGGGCCCTTCGTGGCACCAGGGGAGTACCCCGTCCCTGGCCTATTCCCGGGGCCGGGAGCCCACTTCATGCCGGGGGTTTTCCCTACGCCGGGAGCCAGTCCAGCCCCCCGCGTCACGTTTACCGCACCGGGGGCGGTTGACAGAGCAGCTCCCGTGCCGCAGCGGACTTCCCCCCGCATGGCCTCCCCGGTTCCGGACGTTGCCGCGGGGGCTCCCCCCTCGCCGGTTCCGGATGTTATAGGGGCTCCCCCCTTCCTGGTTCCGGTCATGGCCACTGGGGCCCCCTCCACTTCGGTTCCAAGCGTCGCCGTGGGCGCCCCCTCCCCGGTTCCGGATAATACAGGGGCTTCCCCCTTTCCGGTCCCGGGGTTCGTCGCAGGGGGCTCCCCCTAACAGGCTCCGGAAGCCTCCGGGCCGGCAGCTACAGCGCATGAGCTCCCTCCCTCGGCGGGACAGGTCCGTTTCGCCCGAGGGGAGGTCGAGCGAATGCATTCACCAGAGCGCAGGGAAGAACTTCCCCCCGGCCGCGGGCGCGGGGAGCCTCGCTCTCGCACTGGCCGGGGGAAGAGACCCCCTGAAAAGCCAACCTCTCCGGCGGAGAGCCCGGACATCCGGGAACTCAGTCCCGGTCCGAAGGAAAAGCGTCGCCACCGCCATTCTGGCGGACCTCTCGGACCGCTTCTAGACTCAGACAACGAAGGTCCCGTGAAGGAAGGAGGCGACCGGGACTCTCTCCGGGAGGTGCAGGGGGCTAACCAGCCCCTGTGCCAAAGACTTCGTAGCATCCGGTGGCCGCGGCCCTACCGCCCCCCGCACATCGAGCACTATGACGGTGAGGCAGACCCTTACGAGTTTGTGCAGGTCTACTCCACAGCCATCTCCGGGGCTGGGGGGAACGAGACGGTACAGTGCAACGTCTTCCCCCTATACCTCTCCGGCATTGCCCGCTCCTGGTTCTACAACCTGAAGGCGGGCTCCATCAAGTCTCTCTCGCAGCTCAAGCAGGAGTTCTGTGCCAACTTCCAGGGGAACTACGTGCGTCCCCTGGACTCCTCGCAGCTGTACACCGTCCGGCAGAGGACCGGGGAAACCATCAGAAGCTTCTTCAAGCGCTTTGCTCAGGTGAAGAGCAAAGTGGCCCACGTCCCCGACTCTACGGTCATCGAAGCCTGCAAAAGCGGCATCCTCCCGGGGGAGCTCCACCGAAGGCTCTCCCGGAGCTGCCCCTCTTCCGCCGACGAGCTCTTCAACGTGCTCGAAAAGTACGCTCGGGCGGAGGAAGACGACATCTGGAAGAAGACCCAGGGGGCTCCCGCCCCCGTCGACCGGGGGGCCAGGGATCCCCCAAAACGCCCCAGACAGGGGGGCGTAGAGAGCCACAGCCTCGGGACACCTTTGTCCTTGAGGGCGGAGGCGGCTCGCGTGACCCCCCGAGGGCCAGCCGCCCCTTTCCCAGGACAAAAGGTCACGGGGGAGGACAATCTTCGCGCGGCCGAGAAGGCCCCGTGGGGAGGAGCCGGGAAGGACCGTGGTGCAGCTTCCACGGGTCCAGTACCCACGCTACCCGAGATTGCCATCAGCTGCTGCAACACTTCGCGGCGTTCCTCGACCAGCGCGGGCAGGGGGGGACTCCGGCCTCCTTGCCCCCTCGGCCAGCTATTCCGGCCCTTCCTGCTCCCGCGGGGGGTCAGCAGACGCAGGAGGGGGAGCCTCCAGAAGCTCTCCCCTTTCAAACTTCGCAGCGGCACATCAACGTCATCGTGGGAGGATCTGCCTCCGGGCGGGACTCTAAGCGCCAACGTAAGGAGTACACGCGCGAGGTGAAGGTTGTGGGGGTGCTACACGCGTCCTCGCCACCTAAGTGGTCGGACCTCCCCCTCACCTTCACGGCAGAAGACGCGCGGGGGGTCCGCTTCCCCCACGACGACGCGCTCATTGTCTCCGCGACCATCTACAACTGCCACCTGGCTCGCATCCTCGTGGACGGCGGGAGCTCCGCCGACGTCCTATTTTTGAAGGCCTTCAAAGAGATGCAGGTGGATGAGAAGCTCTTGCAGCCCACTGCCGGGCCCCTGCAAGGTTTTGTCCCGGGGAAGGTGATCTTCCCCGTGGGCAAGGTAGATCTTCCAATGACTTTCGGCACCCCGGAGAACTACCGGACCGAGCTGTTCCGCTTCGACGTAGTGGACCTTCCCTCCTCCTACCACGCGATTATGGGGAGGACGACAATCAACCGACTGGGGGCCACCACCCATCAAAACTATCTCTACATGAAGATCCCCGGACCGCATGGTGTGATCAACGTCCGGGGAGACCAAGACATGGCCCATGCTCTATACGAGAGCGCTGCGGCCACAATCGGAAGCGTCAACCTCATAAAGACGCCCGGGGGGGAGGCTTCTCCCCCGGAACTAGATGCCGCTACGCCACCGCCCGGGAGGCCCCTCCTCAAGCCGCGTCCGGAAGGGGGCCTCTGGAAGGTCCTGCTGTCCCCGGGCAACGAAGACAAAACTGTCCGTATCGGGGCGGAGCTCCCTGAGGAGCACGCAGCGCAACTTGCGGCTTTTCTGTGCGAAAACTCCGATGTTTTTGCGTGGAAACCGTCAGACATGCGGGGCCTCCCCCGGGAGGTCATTGAGCACAAGCTCGCAGTGGCCCCCGGTCACCCCACGGTCAAACAGAAGCTGTGGAAACTCTCCCTCGAGTGCCAAGAGGCAATCAAGGTGGAGATCGCCCGGCTCCAAGAGGCGGGGTTCATTCGGGAGGTCTTGCACCCCGAGTGGCTCGCGAACCCCGTCCTCGTCAAGAAATCAATCGGCAGGTGGCGGATGTGCGTGGACTTCACCGACCTTCACCGCGCCTGCCCCAAAGACAACTTCCCACTCCCACGGATTGATCAGCTCGTCAACTCCACTGCGGGGTGCGAGCTCATGAGCTTCCTAGACGCCTACTCGGGCTACCATCAAGTCCGGATGGCGGAGGGGGACGAGGAAAAGACGAGTTTCATAACTCCGCTCAGAACCTTCTGCTACGTCCATATGCCCTTCGGGCTCAAGAACGCGGGGGCGACCTTCCAGCGCCTCATGACGCTTGTTTTCAAAGATCAAGTTGGCCGCAACGTCGAAGTCTACGTAGACGACGCGGTCGTTAAGAGTCCCCGCGCAGCCTCCCACATCGACGACCTGGCCGAAACCTTCCGCAACCTTCGCCCGTTCGGGCTCAATCTCAAACCAGAGAAGTGCGCCTTCGGGGTGCGCGGGGGGAAGCTCCTAGGTTTCCTCGTGTCCCAGCGGGGCATTGAGGCAAACCCCGGGAACATCCGGGCTTTCCTAGATATGCCCTCTCCGCGCTCCGTCAAGGATATCCAGCGGCTCTCCGGCCGCCTAGCCGCGCTAAGCCGCTTCGTCTCCCGGTCGGGGGAGCGGGGCCTCCAGTTCTTCAAGATCCTCCGGGGGCTCAAGGGGTTCCGCTGGACCCCCGAGGCCCAGGAAGCCTTCAACGACCTTAAGAAGTACCTCACGAGCCCTCCAATGCTCGTGAGTCCGTCTCCGGAAGAGCCCTTGCTCCTCTACCTCGCCGCGACCCCCGTCGCCATCAGCGCGGTCTTGGTAAAGGAGCAAGGGGGGCAGCAGCGTCCCGTGTACTACGTGAGTGAGGCCCTCCAAGGGGCCAAAACTCGGTACACGGAGATGGACAAAATCTGCTACGCCCTCCTCATGGCATCCCGGACGCTTCGGCATTACTTCCTGGGGCACCCCATCACCGTCCCGTCGTCCCTCCCCCTCGGGGAGGTACTACGGAACAAGGAAGCCACCGGCCGGATCGGGAAGTGGGGGGCCGAGCTCGCCCCCTTCTCCCTGTCCCTTACCGGCCGC
This sequence comes from Pharus latifolius, assembly GCA_019359835.1. Taxonomy (NCBI): domain Eukaryota; kingdom Viridiplantae; phylum Streptophyta; class Magnoliopsida; order Poales; family Poaceae; genus Pharus; species Pharus latifolius. The sequence continues at coordinate 31,949,186 of CM033320.1, forward strand.
TCCGCCATCAAGTCGCAGGTCCTCGCCGACTTCGTCGCAGAGTGGACTCCCGCCTCTGGGTCCCGGGATGAAGACCTCCCTGCGCCGCCCTGACGCAGTGATCATTGGACTCTCATGTTCGATGGGTCGCTGTGTCTCGCCAGGGCTGGTGCGGGAGTAGTCCTCCGGAGCCCCGAGGGGAAGGAACTCGAGTACGCCGCACGGCTCGAGTTCCCTGCAACCAACAACGTCGCTGAATACGAGGCTTTGCTCCTCGGGATGCGCCTTGCGCGCTCCCTGGGGATCCGGCGCCTCCTAGTCAAGGGAGATTCTCAGCTCGTAGTTTGCCAAATGGACAAGTCTTACCTGTGCCATGACGCAAATTTAAGCCTTTATTTGCAGGAAGCGTGAAAGATGGAGAGGCATTTCGACGGCCTCGAGGCCCGGCATATCCCGCGGAGGGACAATGACTGGGCCGACGCCCTGGCCCGGGCGGCAAGCGCCCGGGAATCGCTCCCCAAGGGGGCTTTCCTGGAAATCATCACGAAGCCCTCGGTGGCCTCCCTGGACACGGGTGATGAGCCTCATGTCCCGGAGGTCGCCGAGATCATCCGGACTCCGTCTTGGATGGACCCCCTCATCTCCTTCATCAAGGGGAAGGAGGACCCTCCTAGTGAGACCGAGGCTAAACGCCTCAGGGCTAAAGCCCAGGCATATCTCCTGCTGGAGGGGAGGCTCTACAAGCGGGGGGCTTCCGCCCTCCTGCGTTGCCTCCCCTGGCCGGAGGGACTTCAACTTCTCAAAGACATCCACGCGGGGAGCTGTGGTTCTCACCTAGCCCCGCGTGCCATCGCGGCCAAGGCCCTCCGGCATTGCTTCTACTGGCCCACGGTTATGCGCGACGCGCGAGACCTTGTCTCCGCGTGCGAGGCATGCCAGAAGATGGCCAAGGGCTCTAACCTCCCCCCATAGCGCTGCAGGCAATCCCCATCACTTGGCCCTTCGTGCGCTGGGGGATGGACCTCTTAGGGCCCTTCCCCCCAGCGCCCGGGGGATACAAGTATGCGGTAGTCGCAGTCGACTATTTTACAAAGTGGGTTGAGGCGGAGCCTTTGGCCAGCATCACGTCCCGGGCCGTTCAGCGGTTTTTCTGGAAAAACGTCGTATGTCATTTTAGTGTCCCCCGGGAAATCACCGTGGACAACGGGACCCAATTCGACTCGGCTTATTTCCGGGAATTCTGCGAAGGCCTGGGGCTCGTCATCCACTTCGCCTCGGTGGCCCATCCCCAGAGCAATGGGGCTGTCGCGAGGCAGTCCTCCCCCCGGAGATCGGCTTCCGGTCACTGCGGGTCGAGCTCCTGGAGGGAGCCACGCCCGTAGCGTACCAGGCCAACGAGGCCAACCAGTGCCTGGAGATCGACCTCGTGGACGAGGAACGCGACCGAGCGCTCCTCCTCCACGCCATCTACGAGCAAGAGATGGCGCGCGCGTACAACCAGCGCGTGCGCGAGAGAGCTTTCCGCCTTGGGGACCTTGTCCTCAAACTTGTCACAGACCCCCAAGCCCAGGGGAAGCTCTACCCCAAGTGGGAGGGCCCTACAGGATCTCCGCGGTCCTGGGCTCGGGGGCCTACAAGCTCTCCAACCTTCAAGAGCAAGAGCTGAAGCACACGTGGAACTTGCGTTTTCTTCGCAAGTTCTATGTTTAGCCTTACGGGCCTGTCCCCTCCCCCAGAGCGTTCACGCCGGAAGGGGAGGAGGGACACTGTATTTTCCTCCCCTCTCGCGGCTTCGCAGGGGGAGGCCCTGTACTTCATTTTATTAGCAATACATAGGTCTTGCTTTTCAAACTGTCTCATTGCAGGTCTTTCTCATTACCGCCCCTAGCGGCGATGCCCTCCCCACGAGGAAGCCCTCCCCTCAGGATGCCCTCCCCGCGAGGATGCCCTCTCCGCGAGGAAGTGGGCCAGGCCCAGCAAGTCTCTCCTGTAGGGCGGCTTACGATTAGCCCTCGTGGACTGAGGGTGTAAGCGGCAACCCGGTCACAGTGGCCGCGGTAACGAGTCACTTTGGGAGACTAGTCCCCTGCCCAAACACTCAAGACCCGTCTTCGGGCACTTCCTCCTCCGGGAGTAGACGCTCTCCCCAGTGGGACGTCTAATGGCCTTCTTGGATCTATCTTCCTCCTACGGGAGTCGACGTTCGACGCTCTCCTCAGTGGGACGTCTAATGGCCTTCTTGGATCTATCTTCCTCCTCCGGGAGTCGACGCTATTCCCGGCTCCCCGTTTTCACGGCGACCGGATGATCGGCCCCTTGCGGCCTGATTGGATCTATCTTCCTCCTCCGGGAGTCGACGTTATTCCCGGCTCCCCGTTTTCACGGTGACCGGGCGATTGGTCCCCGGCGACCTTATTCTCGGCTCCCGTCCTCACGGCGACCGGATGAATGCCTCCCGGAGACCCTATTTCCGGCTCCCCGTCTTCACGGTGACCGGATGATTGCCTCCCGGAGAAGTCACAGATCTCTCGGACATTTTCTTCCCGGAGCCCTTATTCCCGGCTCCCCGTTCTCACGGCGACCGGACGATTGTCTCCTAGGAAGCTCGACTCCAGAAATCTCATCGGGTTTTTCTTGGATGTTTCTCCTACACGGGGCCTTATTCCCGGCTCCCCGTTCTCACGGCGATCGGACGCTTGTCTCCCGGAAGGTCTTTTCCCAAGAAAGCTCGTTTTAAAATTTTCTAACTTAGAAAAATTCCTATGCTACAGGTGACTTCCATCCCGGAGGCCTTGTTACCCCCACAGCGCCCGGAGCTACCCTCCGGCCCGTTGTGGGCGGGGGGATAAGGAACCCCCGGGTGTCGACCATACCGCCCACGAGCAAACTTAGCTCATTCTTGTGAAAAGGAGTCGTCCGGACCATCCAAGAAGAAGAAACAAAAAGACAAATGAAAGAAGAAGCAACAACACAGCTTTATTGATTGTCAAACCCGGAGGACATCTTCCCCTCCGGTGGGCTTCAGAAACGATACAACCGGGGTTCTAACCCGAGGGATTCTTTACGCCCTAAGGCTCCTACGCCTAATACTGTCGGAGGCTCTCCGCTAGCTCCCGGGTCAAGTCCCGATACAATGCCCGTACGCGGCGCCGTGCGTCCCGGAGCACATCTTCGGGCCAAAACTCGTATCCCGCCGGTGGAAGTATCCGGAGGGGAGGTATCATCCGGAACCCCGGTCGCGGAGGGGACAATTCGGCGCGATGATTGTCAAAATTGTCCAAGTGCCACTTCGGACGCCACCTCAACCGGATCGGCTCCTGGATGCTGTCCTCGCCGTGATTCCCGGAGACAAGGCTTAGCAAGATTAAATCCGCTTGGGCGTCCCCCGGGGAGCCCCTCCCAGACCTTCGCCCGGGAGCAACCTCCCGGGAACCCTGGTAACAACATTCAATTCAAAGACTTAGAAAAAATTCTAACTTCATTGCATTCAAAATGTTTTTGTACAAGTGTCCGGGGCTTCCTCTAACAAGCTACCGGAATCAAAAGTCCTAACAAAACAAAAAAGGGCCCTAACTAAGACCCGGGGGGAGGCTCATACATGTTCATTGGCATCCTCCCCCCGGGGGGCTTCTTCCAAGACTGGGGCTGGGACGTCTCCCGCCGGAGGCGCCGGAGCCGGGAATCTCGCCCGGATGATCCGGTCGTAGAATCCTCCGGCAAGCTGCTCGACCTCCCGGCGCGACGGCTCGAAGGAGTCCGGGAAGCTTCGGGGGATGCAGCCCCCGATCGCCCGGGCGCCGACCCCCCGGAACTTGACGAGCCCCACAGCAGCCGCGACAACGGGGATCACCCGACCCCGCGCCCGAACGTCGGCAGCCTCCGGGATGGCGAAGACCTGTGCGTTGAGAAAACGCACAGCCTCCGCGAGGGTCGCCGGCGGCACCTCTTTGCTCCCAGAGCCTAGGCTTACGCCGAAGCTCTCGAGGGCCGAACGGACGGAGCGGCCCGCGTCCGCCACCGCCCGGACGCTCGAGCCCTCGAGCTCCCGGAGCGCCTCCTCCCTTGCCTTGGCCTCCTCCCGGAGGCGGCCGTTGACGGCCTCGGAAATGTGAACCTGGGCCCGGACCCGGGACAATTCCGCGAGGGCTTCATCGCGGCCCCGGAGGGCCTCCTCGCGCTGCCCTACGGAGGCCGCGGCCCGGCCCTCCACTTCCTTCAGCAGTCGGGCGACCCGCTGCTCAAGGCCCCAGGTAACAGCTGCCACCTACAAAATATATATAGGTAGAAAAATCGGGTTACCTGGGCCCCGAGGGACTGAAGTCCCTGGAAACGCTCATGGAGCGTTCCCTCCGCGACGAAGGCCTGCACCTTCCGGGTGTGCAGGCCCTCCGCGTAGCGGGCGACTTCCCCCGCGGGAAGCAGAGGGGCCCCTCGCCCGGCGCCGGCGTCGCTGCCGGTGGGGGGTCCCCGGATCTACGAGTCCGGTAATGCGGCCAACGTCACCGGCGTCTTCGTGGCCGAGGTCTCCTCCGAAGACGTGGCCGAGGAGCTTTGGGCGGGGGTCCCTGCCCGGGGGGGGATTGACGAGGATTGACACCTGGACCACTTCTATTGGACTTCTGGTTAAAGGCAGGTTCGAGTCAGAAGTGTATCTGGCGATACGAGCTCAAGTTGTTCTGAGGGACGTCGCTATGTGATCGCCAGCTTTACGCGGTCAGACCGTAAGCCTTGCGCGGTCAGAAGTTCATATGCTATACGCGAACTACATATTCGGGATATTGCACGGTCAGCCAATATCCCGCGGTCAGAACATCTGCCGATCAGGATACTTGGGATCTATCTATTCGGTTGCCCATACAACGGGATATTCTAAGTATCCCGAAGATTCCTTCACGTGGAGAATCGACCGTCAGAAGGTTAACACATACAGTTATCCATGAATAACACGTGTTTAACCTGCGTGGAGGTTAAGAGCAGTTCCAAAAAACCGTATCCAACCGTCCGTGCAACCGTTTGATGCAGTTTCCTCCACATGGCACCCTTTCAAACAATACAAAAGGATGGCATGGAGCATCAATCAGGGGAGAGATCGATAAAAACATCAACTGAGAGTTCGGAAGATTAATCAAGAAATCCAAAATCTCTCAAGTTAGCCAAGTCTACGGCCCACCTTAAATAGTATTTCAGCAAGCCCTCTTTGGCTTATCCTTGTACACTCTTACAGGAAAAATCCTCGCCTGTGAGGACTTTTTCCTCCATTTGTAAACCTTTTACCACACTTAGTGAAATCTCAACAGGACGTAGGGCTATTACTCCCACCATCGAGGGCCTGAACCTGTCTAAACTCTCTGTGCTCCTGTTCACCATTGTTCAGCATACCTTCCCGGAGGGTCATCTTGAAAGGTCTCACAATTACAAATTCTGCATAAGTTCGGCTGAGGACCCTGAGTCCGAATCGTCGACAGCTAGCGCCCACCGTGGGGCCTTTCTCAAGGCGTCCTAATTGAAATTTGGAGGTTCGCCGAAACATGGCTAGAGCATATGATTCCGAGAATGATTTCGATCTCGAGGATTATGCCCATATACCAATGCCTTCTCCAAGCGATCCTGTTCCGATGGAAGAGGTCGAAGGCCAGAATCTTCCACAGGTTGAATCATCTCCCCAAGTCATGTTAATCGACCAGGAGGTAACTAGCACAAGGTCAGAACCCGCAGAGGTTCTTAATGTGCTAGGTGATGAATCCGGCCCGTCATACGATCCCGCTGAGGGAAAATATGATGGTGACCCTGAAATTAGCCCAGGAAGGTTCGACCCTGATAACCTCCACCGTCTCTTTGATTTCGAGTCCGACTCGGAACAAACCGAGATGTTTTCCCCATCGGCGACCTCTCTCCCTAGGCAGTTTGCTGCGTTGTCGGAAGAAACTCCCGATCAACAGGCTGCCAGGGAAGAACAAGATCGCAAACAGAAGGAGGAGCAAGATCTCGAGCAACAGAACAACGAACTACGCAAAACTGCCTAGAGGCTCTTCAAGATGCGCAGGCTCGTTACGATGCTGCCCCGAGTTCTCGACGGTCGCGTGGTCGTAGACGTGACCAGACTCCTTCTTTACCACCGGATCATTTCCCAGTGGACGAAGAAACAATAACACCTGGTGCCCCTAGGAGAAGTACCCATGGTCGACTGCGATCTATCGCGGAAGTCATGCGCAATTTTCCTCCTACGGTCACGGATGCGCAGAGACCGGCCTTTTTCAGGATCCTGGCGGAAAGACTGGACGAGGTCGCATCCGAGGCGACCCCAACAGCATCTTCCCGCTCAGTAACACATTCCCGTGAACGGGATGGTCCTCATTTTGGCTCTGGCCGGCGGAGTTACCCGCCGCCTGTACCATCCCGACAGGACAAATACCGGCGAATGCAGGACTCTCGTAGTAGGGATCGAGTTCCCGTTCACTCTCGTTTGGGACCACGAGTAACCTCGCCATTACGTGAGTTTGCTCGAAACCCAACCAAAAGTCACAGGACGGTTCACGGTCCTTACGTTGGTTGCAAATCTTTCTCGCCTGGCCTACGAGCAGTCGTTTGGCCCGATAAGTTTCAACCAGGGGCCATTGAGAGGTTTGATGGAACTCAGAACCCATCCGAGTTCCTTCAGATCTATATTACTGCCATCCAAGCAGCAGGAGGCGATGACAAGGTCATGGCCAACTACCTGCCAACAGTCCTCGCAGGACCGACTAGAACCTGGTTGTTTAATCAGCCTGAGGGTTCCATCTACAATTGGGAAATGCTATGCGATGCCATCCTCAGCAATTTCCAAAACTGTCACCAAAAGCCGGGTAAGGAGGACGACCTGCATAGACTGCGGCAAACTTCGACCGAAACACTTCGGCTGTTTGTCAAGAGGTTTGTCGGGTGGCCGATCTGTTCGATATGGCTGATCGATACTCCGATGCAGCCGAGGCAGTCGAATGGAACCGAATGGTTGACAAGGGGGACCTACCGCCCCAACCAGGCTTCAAGGACGCCAGGAAAGAAGATTCAAGCAAAAAGCCGGAGTCTTCACCGGGTGGGAAGTCAAAAAAGTCGAAGAGGAACCGCTCTGGACAGTACCGTGAGGTCGCAGTCGCGGAGAAACCACCTTCGACCAAAGGTAATAAGTCTTCTTTTAAAAGTAAAACTGCCTCTGGTGGCCGGGATTCCGACCAGCCAGAAAAATCAACTAATCCGCAGGAGGGCAAGAGGTGGTGTCCACTGCACAACTCCGCAGGCCACGACCTCAAAAACTGCAGGAGTTGGTTGAAACAGCTGGATGATTTCTACCAAGGAGCTGGGCCAATGCCAACCTTACCGCCTAAAGAGCAGGCGTGCGGGATTAGAGACGTCGACGGAGACGAAGAAATGGCTTACCAGGTACCTCAAAATCATGTTAATGTCATTTTCGGAGGTTCCTCCTCTTTCGCTTCCAAAAGGCAGTTTAAAACCTTTTGCCGAGAGGTTAACCAAACGGAGACATCCCTTGGCGAACCTCAATATCCCCGTTGGTCGGATATGCCTTTGACGTTCGATCGCGCTGACTGTCCTGTGGGGCTAACTCGACCATTGAGGCTACCTCTGGTTATTACCCCAATCATCAGTAACGCGAGAGTCGAAAGGGTCCTGATTGATGGGGGAAGTTCCCTTGATCTTTTATTGGTCAAGACACTCGACGAGATGCAAATTCCTCATTCGAAGATCAAGCCCATAATCCATCCATTTTATGGGATAATCCCAGCCCCTCCATGATGCCATTGGGACAAGTGGTCCTCCCGATCACTCTGGGAGAACCAGACAACTTCCGAACAGAATTGGTTACTTTCGATGTAATCGATTGTGATTCAGCTTATAATGCAATCTTTGGCAGGCCAACTCTTGCTAAGTTCATGATGGCAACGCACTATGCTTATCAGTGCGGGAAATTGCCTGGCCCCAAAGGTGTCATTTCGGTCCGAGGTAGTCGCAACGTGGCGCTCACGTGCGACCGGCTATCTTTGGAGATGGTCGATCAACTTCCCCTCCGGGACGCTCAGGTCGCCACCGTTGCCACCGATGCGATCAGGGCTGCTCCTCGACCAGATGAGAAACTCAAACAAGTTCCTTTGTACCCAGATGACCCATCCAAGACAATTCGGGTTGGGTCAGCCCTAGATGACAAATAGGAACTCGACCTCGTTGCTTTCCTCCGGTCTAACGCAGACGTGTTTGCGTGGAAACTGTCCGACATGCCCGGTGTCCCAAGGGAAGTAATTGAGCACAGGTTAGCAATTCGACCTGGACAACGACCAATAAAGAAAAAGCTCAGGCGTTTTGCCACCGACCGACAGGAAGCCATCCGAGAAGAGTTAGACAAACTCTTACAAGCCGGGTTTATCCGCGAAGTGAATCACCCGGACTGGCTCGCCAATCCGGTCATGGTCCGCAAGTCAAATGGCAAGTGGCGCATGTGCGTCGACTACACTAGCCTCAACAGTGGCTGTCCGAAGGATGACTTTCCCCTTCCCCGCATCGACCAGCTGGTCGACTCCACTGCGGGTTGCGAACTGATGAGTTTTCTGGATGCCTACTCAGGATATCATCAAATTAGCATGGCAGAAGACGATGAAGAGAAAACTGCCTTCATCACCCCGTTCGGCACATACTGCTACGTCAGAATGCCGTTCGGTCTCAAGAACGCAGGTTCCACGTACCAGCGCTTGATGCAAAAAACCTTTCTTTCCCAGATAGGGCGTAATCTCGAAGCATATGTAGACGACTTGGTTGTAAAGAGCACCAAAAGATTGTCTCATTTGGACGATCTTGCTGAAACCTTCTATAACTTGAATCGCTTTGGAATAAAATTGAACCCGGAGAAATGTTCTTTCGGGGTTTCTTCAGGAAAGCTTCTTGGTTTCCTTGTGTGTTCCAGGGGCATTGAGGTTAATCCTGAGAAAATCAGAGCTATTGAACAAATGAGGTCGCCCTCGACCATGAAGGATGTTCAACGCCTGGTTGGTCGCATGGCGGCTTTAAGTCGTTGTATATCGCGATTAGGCGATGTTGGGGGAAATCTCCATGTGGCCAACTCCAGGTAAGTTCATGATTGCCCGGGGACAGTGGCCTCCGGTGCCTGCCCCGGGCGCCGCCTTTTAGGCTCTCGGGACCGTGCCTCCGGGGCATGTCCCGGGCGCCGCCATGGGCTCCCGGGACCGTGCCTCCGGGGCATGTCCCGGGCGCCGCCATTTCGCCCCCGGGACCTTGCCCCCCGGGCGGGTCCCGGGCGCCGCCATTTGCCCGGGGACAGTGGCCTCCGGTGCCTGCCCCAGGCGCCGCCTTTTAGGCTCCCAGGACCGTGCCCCCCGGGCTGGTCCCGGGCGCCGCCATTTGCCCGGGGACAGTGGCCTCCGTTGCCTGCCCCGGGCGCCGCCTTTTACCTGGGGACAGTGGCCTCCAATGCCTGCCCCGGGCGCCGCCTTTTGGCCCCCGGGACCTTGCCCCCCGGGCGGGTCCCGGGCGCCGCCATTTGGCCGGGGACAGTGGCCGCCGGTGCCTGCCCCGGGCGCCGCTCTTTCGGCCCCCGGGACCTTGCCCCCCGGGCGTGTCCCGGGCGCCGCCATTTGCCCGGGGACAGTGGCCGCCGGTGCCTGCCCCGGGCGCCGCCTTTTAGGCTCCCGGGACCGTGCCCCCCGGGCTGGTGCCGGGCGCCGCCATTTGCCCGGGGACAGTGGCCTCTGGTGCCTGCCCCGGGCGCCGCCTTTTGGCCCCCGGGACCTTGCCCCCCGGGCGGGTCTCAGGCGCCGCCATTTGCCCGGGGACAGTGGCCGCCGGTGCCTGCCCCGGGCGCTGCCATTTGCCCGGGGATAGTGGCCTCCGTTGCCTGCCCCGGGCGCCGCCTTTTAGGCTCCCGGGACGATGCCTCCGGGGCATGTCCCGGGCGCCGCCTTTTAGGCTCCCGGGAACCTGCCCTCCTGAAAGGGTCCCGGACGTCATCGCCCTTCTAAAAGGTAAAATCCCTGTTTGTTTATCACGTGCAGGTCACGCGACGGACGCCTCGGGAATCAGCGACCACCTGTCAAGCATCCAAGACGTTTGACCGGAAGAAGGACGGTCCTACCCTTCAATCCGACGGTGGCTTCCGGGGTAGTTTAGGCTTTTTGCTTCTTTTTGAGGCTATAAATAGCCCTTGTACCCCTCTGTTGTAAAGGAACAGCTCATTATTATTTGGAATAGCTAAACTCACAGACGTGCTCCGAAAGCCTCTCCCCCGGAGAGAGCCTCCCCAGCCGGCTCCGGTCGGGAGCGCGTCAACAGGACTAGGGCCCCCACCGGGACCCGAACCTGTATAAATCCACGTGCCAATTCTTGTGTTTGTCCGGCGGGGGAGGACCGGTCACCCGGTCAACCCGCGCTGCGTAATCTCCGCTAGGATCGTCTTCAAAACCTGCCGGGGTATTCTTAATACCACGACAGTTGGCGCCGTCCGTGGGGACCCGTGACAAATCGCCATGGCTCCTCCGAGAACAAGGGCCCGCGCCCTCCCCGGTGACGCCGGTCCCGGTGACCTGGCGCCACCCGTCCGGGACGCTGCTGTTCCGGCGCTTCCGTCCGGAGGCGACCATTCCCAGGTACCGCCTCCCACCTTTCCTCTCAATCTAGGTGCCTCCACCTCCGGGTCGCTCCCGGCTGCCGCGGGCACCTCGGCCGGGACGAGTTTCCCCCCGACGGCTCCCCCGGCTCCCCGGGATGCCCTGCTGGAGGCTCTCGTGGAGGGCCAGCTCCGCGCCCAGCGCTCTATGGACGAGCTCCTAGTGTGTTGGCGCGGCCCTCGGCCCCCACATTTTCATCGCACACATATCTGGGGATCATGCCCCCGTTTATGGGATACCCGGCGGCCCCTCCGATCTCCAGGGGGCTGTCTACCCCGTATGATCCCGCCGGGGGGTTCCCTCCCCCCGCGGGATATGCTCCCGGACACTTCTCGGCACCCGGGCCTGTCCCGGTGCCGGGAGGCTATTTCATGCCCGGGCCCTTCGTGGCACCAGGGGGGTACCCCGTCCCCGGCCCGCTTCCGGGGCTGGGGGGTCATTTCATGCCGGGGGTTATTCCTACGCCGGGAGCCAGTCCCGCCCCTCGCGTTGCGTTTACCGCGCCGGGGCCGGTCGACAGAGCAGCTCCCGTGCCTCAGCGAATTTCCCCCCGCATTGGCTCCCCAACCCCGGACGTCGCCGAGGGGGCTCACCCCCCACTGGTTCCGGATGTCGCAGAGGCTTCCCCCTTTCCGGTCCCGGTCGTTGCCGCAGGGGCCCCCTCTTCGGATCCAAACGCCGCCCCGGGTGCCCCCTCCCCGATTCCGAATGGTGCAGGGGCTCCCCCCTTTCCGGTCCCGGGGGCCGTCGCAGGGGGCTCCCCCCAGCAGGCCCCGGTAGCTTCCGGGCCGGCTGCTACAGTGCAGGAGCTCCCTCCCCTGGCGAAGCAGGTCCGCTTCTCCCGGGGGGAGGTCGAGCGAATGCATTCTCCCAGCCGCGGGGAAGAGCTTCCCCCCGGTCGTTGTCGCAGGGAGACTCGCTCTCGCACCGGTCGGGGGAAGAGACCAGCCGAAGAACCATCCTCCCCGGAGGGAAGCCCGGACGTCCGGGAAATCAGCCCCGGCCCAGAAGAGAAGCGTCATCACCACCACTCTGGCGGCCCTCTTGGGCCGCTACCTGACTCGGATAACGAGGGGGCGTCCCCCGTTAAAGAAGACAGTGACTGGGGCTCCCCCCGGGAAGTGCAGGGGGCGAACCAGCCTCTGTGTCGAAGACTCCGCAGCATCCGATGGCCGCAGCCCTACCGTCCCCCGCACATCGAACATTATAATGGCGAGGCGGACCCTTACGAGTTCGTGCAGATCTACTCCACAGCCATCTCCGCGGCGGGGGGGGACGAGAGCGTCCAATGCAACGTCTTCCCCCTCTACCTCACCGGCATTGCCCGCTCCTGGTTTTACAATCTGAAGGCGGGCTCCATCAAGTCTTTCTCGCAGCTGAAGCGGGAGTTCTGCGCCAACTTTCAGGGAAATTACGTACGTCCCCTGGATTCTTCACAGCTATACACAGTACGCCAGAGAACCGGGGAGACCATCAGAAGCTTCTTCAAGCGCTTTGCTCAAGTAAAAAGCAAAGTGGCCCACGTCCCGGACTCCACAGTGATCGAAGCCTGCAAAAGCGGGATCCTCCCGGGGGAACTCCACCGAAGACTCTCTCGAAGCTGCCCCTCCTCCGCCGATGAGCTCTTCAACGTACTCGAAAAGGACGCTCGCGCGGAGGAAGACGACATCTGGAAGAAGACCCAGGGGGCTCCTGCCCCCGCCGAGTGGGGGGCCCGGGATCCCCCCAGGCGCCCCAGGCAGGGGGGCCGTAGCGAACCACGGCCTAGGGACACTTTTGTCCTCGAGGGCGGAGGTGGCTCGCGCGACCCCCCGAAGGGCAACCGCCCCTTTCCCAAGCCGAGAGGCCATGGGGGAGGACAGTCTTCGCGCGGCCGCGAAGGCCCTGCGGGGAGAAGCCGGGAAGGACCGTGGTGCAGCTTCCACGGGTCCAGTACCCACGCCACCCGAGATTGCCACCAGCTGCTGCAGCACTTCACGGCGTTCCTCGACCAGCGCTGGCAGGGGGGGACTCCGGCCTCCTTGCCCCCTCGGCCAGCTGTTCCGGCCCTTCCCGCGGGGGGGCAGCAGGTGCAGGAGGGGGAGCCTTCAGAAGCTCTCCCCTTTCAAACTTCTCAGCGCCGCATCAACGTCATCGTAGGGGGGTCCGCCTCCGGGCGGGACTCCAAGCGCCAGCGCAAGGAGTACACGTGAGAAGTTAAGGTAGTGGGGGTGCTACATGCGTCCGTGCCGCCCAAGTGGTCGGACGTCCCCCTCACCTTTACGGCAGAAGACGCGCGAGGGGTTCGCTTCCCCCACGACGACGCGCTCATTGTCTCCGCGACAATCTACAACTGTCACTTGGCCCACATCCTCGTGGACGGCGGAAGCTCCGCCGACGTCCTGTTCCTCAAAACCTTCAAGGAAATGCAAGTGGATGAGAAGCTCCTGCAACCAGCGGCAGGGCCTCTGCAAGGGTTTGTCCCGGGGAAGGCGATCCACCCCGTGGGCAAGGTAGATCTCCCGATCACCTTCGGCACCCCGGAGAACTACCGGACCGAGCTAGTCCTCTTCGACGTAGTGGACCTCCCCTCCTCCTACAATGTGATTATGGGGAGGACTACGATCAATCGGCTGGGGGCTGCCACCCACCAAAACTACCTGTGCATGAAGATCCCCGGGCCGCATGGCGTGATCAACGTCCGGGGGGACCAAGACATGGCCCGTGCTCTGTACGAGCGAGCTGCTGCCACAATAGGAAGCGTCAACCTGATCAAGGCGCCTGGGGGGGAGGCTCCCGCCCCGGACGTAGGCATCGCTGCGCCGTCCCCTGGGAGGCCCCTTCTCAAGCCGCGTCTGGAAGGGGGCCTCCGGAAGGTCCCGCTGTCCCTAGGCAGCGGGGACAAAACTGTCCAAATCGGGGCAGAGCTCCCCCAAGACCATGCAGCGCAACTCGCAGCCTTTCTGCGTGAAAACTCCGATGTTTTTGCATGGAAGCCTTCGGACATGCGGGGTGTCGCCCGGGAGGTTATTGAACACAAGCTCGCGGTAAACCCCGGTCACCCCCGTGTCAAGCAGAAGTTGAGAAAGCTCTCCCTCGAACGTCAAGAAGCCATCAAGACGGAGATAGCTCGGCTCCAAGAGGCGGGGTTCATCCGGGAAGTCTTGCACCCTGAGTGGCTCGCAAACCCCGTCCTCGTCAAGAAATCAAGTGGCAAGTGGCGCATGTGCGTGGACTTCACCGACCTTAACCGCGCCTGCCCCAAAGACAACTTCCCGCTCCCGCGGATCGACCAGCTCGTTGACTCCACCACGGGGTGCGAGCTGATGAGCTTCCTAGACGCCTACTCGGGATACCACCAAGTCCGGATGGCGGAGGGGGACGAGGAAAAGACGAGTTTCATAACTCCCCTCGGAACTTTCTGATACCGCCACATGCCCTTCGGGCTCAAGAATGCGGGAGCCACCTTCCAGCGCCTGATGACGCTGGTCTTCAAAGATCAAGTCGGCCGCAACGTCGAAGTCTACGTAGACGACGCGGTCGTCAAGAGTCCCCGTGCAGCCTTCCACATCGACGACCTCGCAGAGACCTTCCGCAACCTCCGCGCGTTCGGGCTCAAGCTCAACCCGGAGAAGTGCGCCTTCGGGGTCCACAGGGGGAAGCTCCTGGGTTTCCTCGTGTCCCAGCGGGGCATTGAGGCAAACCCCGAGAAGATCCGGGCCTTCCTAGACATGCCGCCGCCGCGCTCCGTCAAGGATGTCCAGCGGCTCTCCGGCCGCCTGGCCGCGCTCAGTCGCTTCGTCTCCCGTTCAGGGGAGCGGTTTTGGTGAAGGAGCAAGGGGGGCAGCAACGTCCCGTGTACTACGTGAGTGAGGCCCTCCAAGGGGCCAAGACTCGGTACACGGAGATGGAGAAGATTTGCTACGCCATCCTCATGGCGTCCCGGAAGCTCCGGCACTACTTCCTGGGGCACCCCATCACCATCCTGTCGTCCCTCCCCCTGGGGGAGGTGCTGCGGAATAAAGAAGCCACCAGTCGGATTGGGAAGTGGGGGGCCGAGCTTGCCCCCTTCTCCCTGTCCCTTACCGGCCGCTCCACGATCAAGTCGCAGGTCCTCGCCGACTTCGTCGCAGAATGGACTCCCGCCTCTGGGTCCGGGGACGAAGATCTCCCTGTGCCGCCCCGACGCAGTGACCATTGGACCCTGCTGTTCGACGGGTCGCTGTGTCTCGCCGGGGCTGGCGCGGGGGTAGTCCTCCGAAGCCCCGAGGGGAAGGAGCTCGAGTACGCCGCTCGGCTCGAGTTCCCCGCAACCAACAACGTCGCCGAATACGAGGCTCTGCTCCTCGGGATGCGCCTTGCGCGCTCCCTGGGGATCCGACGCCTCCTAGTGAAGGGAGACTCTCAGCTTGTTGTCTGCCAAATGGACAAGTCTTACCTGTGCCATGACGCAAATCTAAGTCTTTACTTGCAGGAAGTACGGAAGATGGAGTGGCACTTCGACGGCCTCGAGGCCCGGCATATCCCTCAAAAGGAGAATGACCGGGCTGATGCCCTGGCCCGGGCGGCAAGCGCCCGGGAAACGCTCCCCAAGGGGGCCTTCTTGGAAACAATCACGAAGCCCTCGGTGGCCTCCCCGGACGCAGGCCCCGAGCCTCCGGTCCCGGAGGTCGCCGAGATCGTCCGGCCGTCATCATGGATGGATCCCCTCATCTCCTTCATCAAGGGGGAGGGGGACCCTCCCGACGAGACCGAGGCTAAGCGCCTCCGGGCCAAAGCCCGGGCATATCTCCTGCTGGAGGGAAGGCTCTACAAGCGGGGGGCTTCAGCCCTCCTGCGCTGCCTCCCGCGGTCGGAGGGACTTCAACTCCTGGAAGACATTCACGCGGGGAGCTGTGGTTCTCACCTAGCCCTGCGTGCCATCGCCGCCAAGGCCCTTCGGCAGGGCTTCTACTGGCCTACAGTCATGCGCGACGCGCGAGACCTTGTCTCCGCGTGCGAAGCATGCCAGAAGATGGCCAAGGGCTCGAATCTCCCCCCTGTAGCGCTGCAGACTATCCCCATCACTTGGCCCTTCGTGCGCTGGGGGATGGACCTCTTAGGGCCCTTCCCCCCAGTGCCCGGAGGATACAAGTATGCGGTAGTCGCGGTCGACTACTTCACAAAGTGGGTTGAGGCGGAGCCCTTGGCTAGCATCACCTCCCGGGTCGTTCAGCGGTTTTTCTGGAAAAACGTCGTTTGTCATTTTGGTGTCCCCCGGGAAATCACCGTGGACAACGGGACCCAATTCGACTCGGCTTATTTCTGGGAATTCTGCGAAGGCCTGGGGATCGTCATCCACTTCACCTCAGTGGCCCATCCTCAAAGCGACGGGGCCGTCGAGAGGGTCAATGGCGTAATCCTACAGGGGTTACGCCGGAGACTCGAGCAAACCGCTTCCAAACGGGGCGCGTGGGCAGAGGAGCTTCCTAGAATCCTCTGCTCGATGCGCACGACCCCGTCCCGGGCCACAGGGCGTGCTCCCTTCTCCTTGGTCTATGGGGCGGAGGCAGTCCTTCCCCCGGAGATCGGCCTCCGGTCGCTGCGGGTCGAGCTCCTGAACGGAGCCACGACCGCAGCCTACCGGGCCAACAAAGACAACCGGCGGTCGGAAATCGACCTCGTGGAGGAGGAACGCGACCGAGCGCTCCTCTGCCACGCCATCTACGAGCGCGAGATGTGGCGCGCATAAAACCAGCGCGTGCGCGAGAGAGCTTTCCGCCTTGGGGACCTTGTCCTCAAGCGCGTCACAGACCCCCAAGCCCAGGGTAAGCTCTCCCCCAAGTGGGAGGGCCCCTACAGGATCTCCGCTGTCCTAGGCTCGGGGGCCTACAAGCTCTCCAACCTTCAAGAGCAGGAGCTGAAGCACACCTGGAACTTGCGTTTACTTCGCAAGTTCTACGTCTAGCCTTACGGCCCTGTCCCCTCCCCCGGAGCGATCACGCCGGAGGGGGAGGAGGGACACTGTAGCTTCCTTTTCCCCCCCTTCGCGGTTTCGCAGGGGGGGGCTTTGTATATTTTGTTAATAAATGCATAGCCTTTGTTCAAACTGTCTCATTGCAGGTTGTTCTTGTTTACCGCCCCTAGTGGCGACGCCCTCCCTGCGAGGATGCCTTCCCCGTGAAGATGCCCTCCCCGTGAGGAAGCCCTCCCCGCGAGGATGCCCTCTCCGTGAGGAAGTGGGCCCTGACCCAGCAAGTCCCTCCTGAAGGGCGGCTTACGAACAGCCCTCGTGGACTGAGGGTGTAAGCGGCAACCCGGTCCCCAGCGGTCGCGGTAACGAGTCACTTTGGGAGATTAGTCCCCTACCCAAACACTCAAGACCCGTCTTCGGGCACTTCCTCCTCCGGGAGTAGACGCTCTCCTCAGCGGGACGTCTAATGGCTTTCTGGATTTTCTTCCTCTTCCGAGAGTGGACGCTCTCCCCAGCGGGACGTCCAAGGGATTTCTCAGGAGACCTTATTCCCGGCTCCCCGTTCTCACGGCGACTGGATGATTATCTCTCGGAGACCTTATTCCCGGCTCCCCGTTCTCACGGCGACCGGATGATTATCTCTCGGAGACCTTATTCCCGGCTCCCCGTTCTCACGGCGACCGGATGATTACCTCTCGAAGACCTTATTCCCGGCTCCCACTTCTCACGGCGACCGGATGATTATATCCCAGAGGCCTTATTCCGGCTCCCCGTTCTCACGGCGACCGGACAATTGCTTTACGAAGATATGGATTTCTCAGATATATTTTCCCCCGGAGACATTATTCCCGGTTCTCCGTTCTCACGGCGACCGGATGAAGTCTCCCAGGAAGCTCCCCTCCGGAGGTCTTATTGGCTTTTCATGAGCCCCTTCCGCGCCTTGTTCCCGGTTCCCCGCTCTCCCGGCGGCCGGATGAACCTCTCCCGGTGCCCCCGGGCACCCCGGAAGGTCCCACCCTCGGAAATCCTGTTTTTACAATTTTCTAACTTAGAAAATATTTCTCCTACAGTTTATGCTCCCCCCAGGGACCCTGTTACCCCCACAGCGCGCGGAGGCCTCCTCCGGCCCGCTGTGGGCGGGGGGGGGGGGGACAGGGGGCCCCCGGGTCATCCACGAACAAACATAGCTCATTCTTTTGAAGATGAGCCCCACAGACCATACAAGAAGAAAAAATAAGACAAAGCAATCAACAGAAAGGAGCTTTATTTATCGGGAAATCCGGAGGACACGCTCCCCCTCCGGTGGGCTTCAGGAAAGATACAACCCGGGTCCTAACCCGGGGGATTTCTCACAAGCCTAAGGCTCCTACCCCTAAAGCTCCCGGAGGCGCTCCCTCAGCTCCCGGGCCAAGTCCCGGTACAAGGCCCGCACGCGACACTACGAGTCCCGAAGCACATCTTCGGGCCAAAACTCGTACCCCGCCGGTGGAAGTATCCGGAGGGGTGGTACCACCTGGGCCTCCGGACGCGGGGGAGATAGTTCGGCACGGCTATTGTCGAAATTGTCCAAGTGCCACTCCGGGCGCCACCTCAACCGGACAGGCTCCCGGGCAGTACCCCCGTCGCGCTCCCCGGAGACAAGGCTCAGCAAAATCAAAGCCGCTTGGGCGTCCCCCGGTGAGCCACTCCCGGACCGTTGCCCGGGAGTAACCCCCCGGGAACCCTGGTAACATTTCATCGCAAAGACTTAGAAAATATGAAATATATTTCATTGCAAAATGATTTTTGTACATGTGCCCGGGGCTTCTCCTAAGAAGCTACCGGAATCAAAATGTCTAACAAAAATAAAAAGGGGTCCTAGCTAAAGACCCGGGGGAGGCTCATACTTTAGCATTGGGGTCCTCCCCCTGGGGAGCTTCCTCCGTGGCCGGGGCAGGGGCATCCGCGGCCGGAGGTGCCGATGTCGGGAACCTCGTCCGGATGATCCGGTCGTAGAATCCCTCCGCCAGCAGCTCCACCTCCCGGCGCGTTGGCTCGAAGGCCTCCGGGAAGCTCCGGGGGATGCGCCCCCGATCGCCCGGGCGCCAACCCCCCGATAGTCGACGAGCCCCGCGGCGGCCGCGATGACGGGAACCGCCCGACCCCGCGCCCGGACGTCCGCAGCCTCCGGGATGGCGGAGACTTGTGCGTTAAGAAAACGCACAGCCTCCGCGAGGGTCGCCGGGGGCACCTCCGGGCCGCTCCCGGAGCCCAGGCTAACGCCAAGGCTTTCCAAGGCCGAGCGGACGGAGCGGCCCGCGTCCGACAGCGCCCGGACACTGGAGCTCTCGAGCTCCCGGAGCGCCTTCTCCCTCACCTTGGCCTCCTCTCGGAGGCGGCTGTAGGCGCCCTCCGAAAGGTGCACCTGGGCCCGGGCCCGGGACAGCTCATCAAGAGCTTCGTCCCGCTCCCGGAGGGCCGCCTCCCGCTGCTCCACGCAAGCCGCAGCCCGGCTCTCCGCCTCCTTGAGCAGCGGGGTGACCCGTTGCTCAAGGCCCCAGGTAACAGTCGCTACCTACAAAATACATAAAGAGTTAGAAAAATCTTAAGTGCAGGAAAAAAGCCGAAGTATTAAGAGCTCGGGTTACCTGGGCTCCGAGGGACTCGAGCCCCTCAAAACGCTCGTGGAGCATTCCCCCCGCTACGAAGGCCTGCACCTTCCGGCTGTGCAGGCCCTCCGCGCAGCGGGCCACCTCCCCGGGAGCACGGCCGTCGTCGCCGGCGTCTTCGTCGACGAAGTTTCCTCCGAGGACGACGAAGACGAGGATTGGGCGGGGATCTCCGCCCGGGGGGGGGATCATCGGGCCTTTCCCCGCCCCAGGCCGGAGGGCCCTCGGAGCCTCCTGCTCCGGGGGGACCTCGAAGACTGAGGGGCTCCCCCCCTCCTCATCAACCGGCGAGAGGCACGGAGGCGCCGCCTCCGAAAACCTCACCTCCAGCCTCTCCGGCGCCAATGCCACCGGGAGAGGCGAGAGGAGTGCCACGCGAATTGGCGATGGGGCGTAGTCCGCCGAATCGGACCCCGCCCCACCGACAACTACCTCCTTTCCCCGGGCCTCGACGGGGGCCTCCGGGGGCGGAGGCGTCGCCTCTGCCCGGGACACCGCCCGGGCACGTTCAGCCGCAGGACTCGTGTCCCGAGCCCTCATCGACGTCGTCGCCCGCGTCTTCGCGGTGCCGGGGGTCTTCTGAACCCGGGCCCTTTTGGGCTCCGAGCCCCCGGCCGCATCCTTCCCCCGTTTATGGCTCCCGGGGGTGGGGAGGGGCTTCCTCTCCGGAAGCTTGAGCCCGAAGGCCTCGGCCACCAGGTTCCGGGGGGGGCCCTCCCCCACAAGGCGCACGACGCGCTCGTGTTCGTCGGCGAAGTACCTCCCCAGGAGGTGCTCCGTCCTGTCCCTCGCCGCCGGGTACGGGCGCACTGCAAGAGGTAAAAAGTTAGTCAATTTCTCATAAAAAACTGCAAGTACAAAAATGCAGGGGACTTAACGCCGCGTCACCGGCTTGACCGGAGGCCGCTGCTCCGGGCCCATGCCGATCCCCCTTCTCCCGCGTGAGAAGGGGGAAAGCTGCAGGAGCGCCAGCTCCTCTGCGGCGTCCCGCATCGAGCGGGCCTTCTTCGTCAGCACCACCTTCCTGAGGAGCTCGAACTCCTCGTCCGTCCACACCGGCGGCTTCGGTGCGGATCACCGGCTGTAGGTGGGAGGCTCCGGGGCGTAGACCACCACCCGGGAGGGCAGCATTTGGACCATCACCTAGCCGAAGGGGGACTTCGGTCCTCCCTTCACCAGGTGGGAGCTCCGCGCTGCCGGTTCATAGAAGTACCGGAAGGCGCGGAGGGAGGGCTCCCGCCCAGTCGCTGTCTCGTAGAGCCATATAAAAAGGCCCATACGGACGAGCGCGTTCGGGGTGAGGTGGTTGAGAGCCACCCCGTACTCTTTGAGAAACTCCCGGAGCATCGGATGCACCGGGAGCCGGAGCCCCGCCTCGAGGAAGGCCTCGAAGGCCACGACCTCTCCGGGCCTGGGGCGGGGGGCTCCGTCCTTCTTCAGGGGGACCCGGATGTCCCCCTCTCCAACGATGCCCTTCTCGACCAGGGACTCCGCGTCTGAGACCGAGAACTCGGAGGCCCAGAGGAAATCCACGGGGATTTCCTCCGGGGGCACCTCCGTGGTCTTCGCTCGACCTTTGGGCGCCATTAGGTCAGTTCTTTCTTTTTTCGGTGGCTAACTTTTCAGGAGGTTGACTAAAGCTCCCGGACGCTCGCTACCGGAGGAAGCTACCGGAAATGCTACCGGGAGAGCTGAAGCTGGAGTTGGAAAATTTGGAATGAGCTACCGGGGCCCCCTAAGGCCCTATTTATAGAGGCTGGCCGTGATCTAGATGCACGCCACGTGGCCCCCTTGGAGCAATCTGGACCACTGAAATTCAAACCGTGCGCGGGAAACGAAGGGACAGGCGCGTAAATCAAGACGCCGGTTCGAACCGCGCGTGCATTTATTACGAAAACGGCACGGCCATAAAGCGCCCGGCACAGAAACCGAATCGTCGCCGGGGCTCCGGAGGTTTCGTCCGGAGATCTCCCCGGTAACGTAACCATTCCCTCCGGGGGCTCAAGCTTCGTCCCCAGAGGGAATGGGGGGCTGCTGTTGGGGGAAATCTCCATGCGGCCAACTCCAGGTAAGTTCATGATTGCCCGGGGACAGTGGCCTCCGGTGCCTGCCCCGGGCGCCGCGTTTTAGGCTCCCGGGACCGTGCCTCCGGGGCATGTCCCGGGCGCCGCCATGGGCTCCCGGGACCGTGCCTCCGGGGCATGTCCCTGGCGCCGCCATTTGGCCCCCGGGACCTTGCCCCCCGGGCGGGTCCCGGGCGCCGCCATTTGCCCGGGGACAGTGGCCTCCGGTGCCTGCCCCGGGCGCCGCCTTTTAGGCTCCCGGGACCGTGCCCCCCGGGCTGGTCCCAGGCGCCGCCATTTGCCCGGGGACAGTGGCCTCCGTTGCCCACCCCGGGCGCCGCCTTTTACCCGGGGACAGTGGCCTCCGGTGCCTGCCCCGGGCGCCGCCTTTTGGTCCCTGGGACCTTGCCCCCCGGGCGGGTCGCGGGCGCCGCCATTTGCCCGGGGACAGTGGCCGCCGGTGCCTGCCCCGGGCGCCGCTCTTTCGTTCCCCGGGACCTTGCCCCCCGGGCGGGTCCCGGGCGCCGCCATTTGCTCGGGGACAGTGGCCGCCGGTGCCTGCCCCGGGCACCGCCTTTTAGGCTCCCGGGACCGTGCCCCCCAGGCAGGTCCCGGGCGCCGCCATTTGCCCGGGGACAGTGGCCTCCGGTGCCTGCCCCGGGCGCCGCCTTTTGGCCCCAGGGACCTTGGCCCCCGGGTGGGTCCCGGGCGCCGCCATTTGCCCGGGGACAGTGGCCGCCGGAGCCTGCCCCGGGCGCCGCTCTTTCGGCCCCCGGGACCTTGCCCCCCGGGCGGGTCCCGGGCGCCGCCATTTGCCCGGGGACAGCGGCCGCCGGTGCCTGCCCCGGGCGCCGCTTTTTTGGCCCCCGGGACCTTGCCCCCCGGGCGGGTCCCGGGCGCCGCCATTTGCCCGGGGACAGTGGCCGCCGGTGCCTGCCCCGGGCGCCGCCTTTTAGGCTCCCGGGACCGTGCCCCCCGGGCTGGTCCCGGGCGCCGCCATTTGCCCGGGGACGGTGGCCTCCGTTGCCTGCCCCGGGCGCCGCCTTTTACCCGGGGACAGTGGCCTCCGTTGCCTGCCCTGGGCGCCGCCTTTTACCCGGGGACAGTGGCCTCCGGTGCCTGCCCCGGGCGCCGCCTTTTGGCCCCCGGGACTCTGCCCCCCGGGCGGGTCACGGGCGCCGCCATTTGCCCAGGGACAGTGGCCCCCGGTGCCTGCCCCGGGCGCCGCCTTTTAGGCTCCCGGGACCGTGCCCCCTGGGCTGGTCCCGGGCGCCGCCATTTGCCCGGGGACAGTGGCCTCCGTTGCCTGCCCCGGGCGCCGCCTTTTAGGCTCCCGGGACGATGCCTCCGGGGCATGTCCCGGGCGCCGCCTTTTAGACTCCCGGGACCCTGCCCTCCGGAAAGGGTCCCGGACGTCATCGCCCGTCTAAAAAGTAAAATCCCTGTTTGTTTATCACGTGCAGGTCACGCGAGAGACGCCTCGGGAATCAGCGACCACCTGTCAAGCATCCAAGACGTTTGACCGGAAGAAGGACGGTCCTACCCTTCAATCCGACGGTGGCTTCCGGGGTAGTTTAGGCTTTTTGCTTCTTTTTGAGGCTATAAATAGCCCTTGTACCCCTCTGTTGTAAAGGATCAGCTCATTATTATTTGGAATAGCTAAACTCACAGACGTGCTCCGGAAGCCTCTCCCCCGGAGAGAGCCTCCCCAGCCGGCTCCGGTCGGGAGCGCGTCAACAGGACTAGGGCCCCCCCCGGGACCCGAACCTGTATAAATCCACGTGCCAATTCTTGTGTTTGTCCGGCGGGGGAGGACCGGTCACCCGGTCAACCCGCGCTGCGTAATCTCCGCTAGGATCGTCTTCAAAACCTGCCGGGGTATTCTTAATACCACGACAGGCGAAAGGGGATTACCTTTCTTCAAAGCCTTGCGGAAGCATCATAACTTTACATGGTCGGATGAGGCCGAAAAAGCATTCCAGGAGGTAAAAACATATCTATCCAGTCCGCCAGTATTGGTGTCTCCTGACAAAGGAGAACCGTTGCTTCTTTACCTGGCGGCCACACCACACGCGGTCAGCGCCGTTCTGATCGCGGATAGAGGAGGAATACATAGACCCGTCTACTATGTGAGCGAAGTACTTCATGGCCCTAAGGAGCGCTACCCTGAGGTCCAGAAGATACTTTACGCGCTACTGATGGCTTCCCGTAAGCTACGACATTACTTTCAAGCACACAAGATCACAGTACCCTCCTCTTTTCCTTTAGGGGATATTGTCCGAAATCCAGAAAAATCTGGTCGAATCGCCAAATGGGCGGTCGAACTCGGTGCCTTCGAGATCCATTTCACTCCTCGCACGGCGGTTAAGTCTCAGGTTTTGGCCGACTTTGTGGTCAAATGGACCAACCCTAAGCCACCCGTACAGTTGGCAGAGGAACTGGAGTGCCCCGATTATTGGACAATGTACTTTGACGGCTCCCGTAGTTTTCAACACTCGGGGGCTGGAATAGTCTTAGTTACGCCCCAGGGCGAACAGCTTAAGTATGTCATTCAACTACACTTTGTTGCAACCAACAACGCAGCAGAGTATGAAGGTCTTCTTGCAGGGCTCCGGGCAGCAAAAGTCCTCGGAGTCCGTCGATTAGTGGTGAGGGGGGACTCACAGCTAGTCGTAAACCAGGTAAACAAGGAGTACAGCACCTCTGATGAGACAATGGCTCATTACCTGGGGGAAGTGAGGAGATTGGAAAAACACTTCAGTCACTTCGAAGTCCAATACATCCCGCGAAAGGACAATATTCTCGCAGACCAATTATCCAAAATTGGATCCTCACGCTCATCCGCTCCGGCAGGAGTGTTCATTGAACACTTGGACCATCCTTCGATCATGACTTCGGTCGAGGATGATCCGGCAATAGCCTTCGTTGCCAACCTCGGTCAGGAACAAGATTGGACTCATCCATTGAGGGTCTATCTTGAACATGGGACCCTACCCGAGGACGAAACCAAAAGCGATCGGTTAATTCGAAAGGCGCGTCTGTACAAACTCATAGATGGGGTTATGTACAGAAAGGGTACTCAAGGAGTATTCATGCGCTGCATATCTCAGGAGGAAGGAAAATCCCTCTTGAAAGAAATACATGACGGTGTATGCGGTGCACACGCGTCATACCGAACACTGGTCGGAAAAGTTTTTCGACAGGGATTCTACTGGCCTTCGGCACTCGATGATGCCAAGCTTATGGTCAAGATGTGTCCACAGTGTCAATTTCATGCAAGACAGGTTCATCAACCTGCTTATGCATTGCAAACTATTCCTCTCGCATGGCCCTTCGCGATCTGGGGAATGGACATCGTCGGTCCTATGCCACAAGCGGTCAATGGGTGCAAGTTTCTGTTCGTAGCCATTGACACGTTCACAAAGTGGATTGAGGCCGAACCAGTACGAAATATTACTGCATCAGCCGCACAAAAGTTCTTTCACAAGAACATTGTGGCACGATTTGGTGTTCCAAACCGTCTCATCACAGACAACAGTTCTCAGTTCGCTAGCGGTCTCTTCCTAGACTACTGCGATCAGATTGGGACCAAGGTGTGCTTTGCTTCTGTGGCACATCCACAAAGCAATGGTGCCGTAGAACGGGCCAATGGGCAAGTATTGCAAGGCATCAAAAAACGTGTTTTTGATCGCCTCTAGACCCGCTCGGGGGCTTGGGCAGACGAGCTTTATACTGTTCTATGGGCACTACGGACTACCTCTAGTCGAGCCACCGGTGAGACACCCTTCCATTTGGTCTATGGGGCCGAGGCTGTGCTGCCTATGGAAGTTAGTATTGGATCTGTTCGCACGAATCAATTCGAACAGGTCAACCAATCCGAACAGCGATCGCAAGATCTCATCCTCCTGGAAGAACGGAGTGATCGCGCCCTGATCAAGTCCGCGGTATACTTGCAGGCTCTACGCAAGTACCACAGTAAAAAGGTGCGACCACGTGATCTCAACGTGGGCGACTTGGTTTTACGAAAAATTCAAGACCAGTCTAACCGCAATAAATTCTCCCCAAAGTGGGAAGGACCATACACTGTCGTCTCAGTGCCGCGGCCAGGATCTGCGCGGTTAGCCATGGAGGATGGTCGGATTTTGTCCAATACTTGGAACATCGATCAACTTCGCAAGTTTTACGTGTAAGTACCACAACCCTTTTCCTGTTCAATTAGCATCTTTTCATAAAAAGCATGTCTTGTTTTCATACAATGAGTGTTTTTCTTTAAGCCCAAATTATACAAATTCGACCTAGGGGCTGATCGCCGGCGGTTAGGTTATTACAGCATTTTTCAACCGGATTCGCTGGTCGATCTCATGATTACTTCCAGATAAGTCACTCCTAAATAAGCCGTTTCTCAACGCACACGGGACTATCTGGCTAGTCCTCGGTCATCTGGGTGGCTACCAGTTTGCAATAAGGTTAAAATGTTACTTTAATCTTGACCATCGGCTTGAAGCACATATCCCTGGTCATCATACTTATGTTTTCCCCTCTGCTTAAAATACTAAGGCTTCAGTATTCACAAAACAGAGGCGGGGGCTAGGGGGACATACTTATAGTATGAAACTTATGATGTGAATATGCACTTTCTTTTAAAAAAAAGTTTTACATACATGGCATTGTAATTACAATTGTTTGGATACAAAATATAAGGATCATTCGATCCTCAGCTCAGCCAAGAGTTTGTCAACGAAGGGCTTGACTTCTTCTATAACGGCATCAAGCAGTTCTTCACTCTCGACCTCAACCGGTCCCACCAGCGCGCTCAGATTCTCATCTGGGCCATGGTGAAGTCGAACCCGGCTGAGTACGGCAGAAGCGGCTGCTCGGACTCTCGTCCTGATTATCTCTTCACGTCGCCGTATATCTCCAGGGAGATATTCAAGCAGTGATTCTGCTTGAGTTGTGAGCAGTGATGACCAATCGCTGACACTTGGGTCGTCCTTCTTCAACTCTACCACGTTGGTATTCAAAAGATTGGCCACGGCCTTCAGTTTTTCGAAGACCAGTAGGCTCAGCTCTTTGACCGCTCGCTCGGTGTGGTTGATCGAGGACTCGAGAAGCGTCTTGTCCTGGCCGAGCTGTATAATGTGACCTGCTTGCGCTGTACAGAGAAAAGAGGTTATTAACAAGGCATGGCTTTAAGTCTTCTCAAGTTGAGAATCGACTTACCAGCATTCTCAGACTGAAGTTTATTGATTTCAGTCCGTAGTTTTTTGAACTCTGCAACTGAGTTCAGCCTCATCTTGGCTAACTCTTTCTTCAAGAATGTAACCTCTCTGCAGCAAAATCAAGTCAGTTACAGATAAAGCCTACTTATATTAACAGAAGAGTGACGATCCTCACTTGCGCAAGCCGTCACGATCTCTTTGAACAGCCGCCATGCTAGCCATTGCAGCATGCGACTAGCTCGTCACCCATGACAAGCCCTGTGATACAAAGCAAGAGAGTTAAATATACTCTAAAGGCGGTTCAAGCGCCGAAACAGGGGTGATCATACCTTCATAAACTTGTTTAAAGCGGCATCATCCATGCTAGCAGGAATCCTTGCTAGCGCACCGGAAGTGCCTGCGACAGGGATAGTTGGGGGAAGTGCCGACTGAACACCACCCCCAGAGGCCACTGGTTGTGACTCGGTCCCTGTACTTGTTTCTCCTCCCGCGGTCCGGACGACTTCCTGAACCACGGGAGCGGAGCGCTCTTCATTAGAGGCTCCCTCATCAGCCCTAATTTCAACCTCCCCAGTGGCGGTTGAAGGGTTAGGCGCTGTCTTCTTTTGCCTAACAAGAAGAATGGGTCAGGCAGCTTTCATCTAAGATTACTGTCAAGTAAGAGTTCTTACCTTATTTGAAATCCCATTCGTTCCTGGGACTTCTGGGAAAATTCCCCTTGCGAAGGAGAGCCGTCTCCTGTTCTCGCCTTCCTTATAGTAAACAAGGCAGCACCTCCCTGGAAATGTTCTGTTACGAGCACATTCCTAGGAAAAAAGATGAAAACACATAGAAAGGTTTTTACCTGAGCCACCGGGCTAACTGCTGGGGCTGCATCCGAAGGCCTTGGCGATTCCAGAGTTGCTAGAACCGTCACAGCCGGCCTTTGTTCATCTACCTCCTCCTCTGTCCGCGGAGGAGGAGGATTTTCCTCCCTGGAACCCCCAGTGGTCCCAGGGGGAAGCTCTCCTCCCTGTATGTACATTAACTTGTCAAATGTACAGAAAGAGTCATAGAAAGAACGGTCGAAAAGATTCCTTACCTTGGTAGTCCCTTCGACCAGGGAAGCAGAGATAATTGACCCTGAAACCTCGGGGGCTTCAGGAATTGGAAGGTCACCTGCAGGGGACTCTTCGGTGGTCGCAGGGTCAGCCACGGCCACCTCTTCGGTAGCTGTGGTCCCTACGGGGTAGCTTGAGGCGTCACCAGCAGGGGACTCCCCGGTCCTCCTCCTCTTGATGACTAGAGGCACATCATCGTCCTCTTCCTCCTCGCTCCCCTCTCCCTGTACGACGAAGAAGTGATTCCATGTCGCGCCTGAAAAGGTAGAAGGAATGCGATATCTTACCGCAGTCTTTCTTGCGGGACGAGGAATGCTTCGTGAAGACCCCTCCCCAGGGTTCAGCTTGGTCTTCTTGGGGGCAGGACTCTTTGTCCTGGGTCTCTGAGAGACCTTCTTCACATTCTTCGCCGTCGGCTTCCCCAGAGAGCCGACATTTTCGCTTGGGAACGTCGCATCAGCAAACTTCCCTAGGAGCTGGTTCACAGTCGATTACAATGGATTAGCGCTAGACACACACAAGACCTGTAGAACCGAAGCCAGACAAGGAAATTACCTTTCGGCGCTCCTGTCTGAGATCATCGCCGGCATGAATCAAACTCTGCGGGAGAGGTGATCCCTTAGGGCCCTCTACATCGGCATTGTAGGCCCTAAGGAGGGAATTAGTTCGCCTCTCAATTTCGGCTGAAGACAGAACTGTTCCCAAATTCAAGTCAAAAAACATAAATTTCAGAAATGACAAAGCACAGTGCTAAAGGGTTGAGTACCTTCATTGTAGTCCAGGGTTCCATCCGCCATGGACTTGATTTCCCAAGCAGGATGAGCCCTTTCGCGCAGAGGGCTCACTCGGTTCTTCACAAAGTCTCGGATGACATCCCTCGCTGTCAATCCTTGACCCACCAAGTGAAGAATCACCTCGGCGTGCTTCAGGTGCTCCACACCCAGCGTCGGGGGAGCATCCAACTCGCTTGACTTCTCTGGTCGCGAGTTCTCAAACCATAAACTACTCCCGGACGGCGGAGAGCAGTAAAACCACCGCTGGTGCCACCCGTGCACCGAATCCCGCAAAGGTGGGGAGGGATATTCCTTCTTGTCCCTCAGCCAGAAGTAGATGCATCCGGCGGCATTGGTGCTTTTCGACCATGCCGAGAAGTAGAACCGTCGGAAGAGGTCCACGCTAGGATATACTCCGACGAAGGCCTCGCAAAGATGCTGAAACACCGCCAGGATCAGCATCGCATTTGGGTGGAGGTTGATCAGTTCCCACCCATAATGTTCGAGGATGTCCTTTAGGAACCGACTCTCAAGGAATCGGAACCCGCAGCACAGATACTCCTCGAAGATTACCAACTCGCCCTCTCGGACGGTTGGAGTTCTTGGTCCTTCTCCGCAGGCCGCCAATTGATCAGCAGCCGCGATGGAAGGATCTCCTCCTTCTCCAACGCCACCAGAGTCTCCTCAGAATGGTGGTTGGATCTGCTCCAAGATGCCATTTTTTGAGGAAGATCGGTCAAAAAAGTCGATGATTTTGTGGAAGATGAAGGCAAGAAGATGAGGGTTTTGTGCGGCGGGAACTCTAAGGGTTTTTTACGGCTGAATAGCTTCCTCAAGAAGCTACCTACTACTTTTATAGACTCGAGGAGTCACGCCTCTGTGAGTAACGTTCCACTCAAACGTCCTCTTAAATATTTTATTCATTTCCTTTCATACCTCATCCCATGGCAGTATTTTTTTATAATATAACATCATCAATCATGTTCACTAGATTATAGCACTACCGCGACACGTCGACACACGACAGCCCACGGCAGCACTCCTTATCATGACAACACATGTCATTTGGGTAATATTGATTAAACATATTTTATTTAGAAAATAGTACTTGTGTCACACCCCGTGGATTTAATCCACCGCAGCAGACTCCTATAAACCCGGGAGCTCGGAGTATTCGAATACATTTTTAACTCTGCAGAGAGGTACCAATTTACCCGCAAGATATTCCACTTTCAAACCTTTCCTATCATAACAAAATGATTGGACCCCTGACTCACTTCATACTGTGAGCAGCAAGGTGGAAATAACAAGAAGTTTTGTTATGTTTTACTCACAATTCACCCCCGACCCTGTGGCTCTCAGCGAGGCACAGTTGTGGCAGGTTGTATCCAAACCTCCACCCCATTGCTTATTCCCATTACTGGGTCAGTGTGCTTGATCACCTTCAGTGATATGTGTGGGAGCCGCGCTCCGTGTTTATCGTGCATCACTACACATCTCATGCAGGGGTTTCATGTGCGATCCACATAATTACTTGTTCAGGCCTGTCCCATACCAGGCTTGCGGTTAGCACGTTGTTCATGCCACTAGACGCACAACACAAGGTTCTAGTCCTTATATGCCAGTGACCAGACCATCCACAACCCTGCACCTTCAGTGCCTGCATATCCTTTGCAGTCTAGCACCTCCAGTGCTACAGCCATCCACACCATTTTTCTGGTCACGGCTAGGGGTTTTATTTCATGAATATAAATACATATAATAGTTCATGGCTCAAAACTTGTTTATTTCACATTTCACAGATAACCAGTCTAGCACTGCCAATTCATAAATCAATCATTCTCAATCTTTCACATGCAATATTGCCTATATTCAAGGTTATATCGTAGCAACATTTAAAATATAGGTTCAAGATGACCAAGGATATGACTTGCCTTCCGCGTCGTAAAATACAGCAGTCGATGATGGGTTAACAGCAAAATCTTCAAAGTCAGCTTCTGAATCTGCTCGACGACAAACAAACACACAATGATTACTTATAATATTTAAAATGTTTTATGACTTATATGCAGAAATGCTCAACAAGAATGATTGAACTAAACTGGAGATAATTTGAACTGCAATTGAACTGAGATTCTAGGGTTTCAAGGAATTTGGGCTAAGGATGGTGATTAGATAATCCTAGGGTCTCAGGATTTCAATAGGGATAACAATTTTGTGGCTGGTTTAATCAAAACAGCGAATGTCAACAGATCGACATTCGGATCAAAGCTTGGACATAGCTTTAAGAAAAGCTAGGATGCTTATCTCAAGTTGTGGTAGTAGAAGAAAATGTAGATCACAACTCTACAAATTCAGTGGACAAAGTGGTTTTCAAATTACACAAACAGAAGTGGGTAAACAAGGTCAATGCCACTGGCTGACAAGCTCTGGCATAGAGCTGACAATGCCAAAAACTAGGGCTTGGCATAACTTTTGATCTGGAGCTCCAAATGATGCACCACTTTGTCTGGGAGGTAGGCATTGATAACAGGAACAATAGTTACAATAGGATCTATGGCTGAAAATGGCTGGACAGCAAGAAATCTGATGATGAACTGAGGTGAACACACTGCACTAGATCAGTTCTGGACAAAATCTTGGCAAAGCTATAACTTCCAATCTAGGCCGATCTAGGTGTCGGGCTAGAAGACAAAAGTTCTCAGGAGGCTAAGGCACATCTAAATGACAAAGTTTCAAGGGCTGAAATGGCTGGAACAAGCTTTTCCGGTCATCGGCGCCGGAGAAGAAGCACTGCTGATTGGGGGTTCCTGCTACAGGAAACAAGATCTTAATTCCTTGCTTGGAGAGCATCTAGGAGGTATAGGGAAGCTTCTGGTACAATTGTATTGGCCGGGGATCACTGGAGAAGCCTGGCGACGATTGCCGGTTTTCTGGTGAAGCTCGGTTTAGGGAAAAGGTTCGATTCTTGCTTAAATCCGAAATCCAACTTCACAGGCTTGCTTGATTTGGCTTACTGATAAATTTTGATTACAGATACGAAAGCTAATTTGTAGTAATTCGAGCTACATTGCCGGAACAGGGCATTCTTCGAATTTCAATCATTTCCGGCGATCACCGGCGTTAGAGGTCACCGGGGAGCAATTAGACAGTACTACACAGAGAGAATGAGTAGGGGAACTCACTGATGGCTTTAATTTGGCAGGAGATGATGTGGGTGAAGCTGGCACCGTGAGCCTCCTCGACGGCTCGCCGGAGAAGAAAACGAAAACAGGAATTCCAGGACTTGGTTGATTTCTGGTGAAGTGTGGAGAAGCTGCTGCACACAGGAGCGTTTAAATAGGTCAGGCAAAGATGGCAAAGGGGAACAACGAAGTGATTGACTGTTGTGATGAGGTTGTTTGCGTGCTGGACATCAGCGGCGAAGACACAGCAAAAGCGGTGATGCGACGGCGACAAGCTTTCAACTGATCACAATGTCGCCTCATCGGGACCTGGCAAAGCTTGTAGCAAGCGGTGGCGACAAGTACTGGCGCGGCGAGGCTACGTGGTGATGGATTGCTGACAAAGTCACTGCTGGTCGCGCGGGGAAGCAGGCGCTGGTCGTCGACGTTGCAGCGACGCTGCCACGGTGACGGCTGAGGCGAGGACACGTGCGCAACAGCATGCACGATCAAGTTGCAGGCGAAGCTTGGCCGGCGGCGAGCGTGCACAGTGTAAGGAAACAAAACACGGCGAGGCTTCTGGTCGTGTACAGCAGTATACGACCTGGTCGAAAATGGACTGATTTGCAATATTTGATTTTCACATTTGGACCAATCTGTAATTCTGGAGATTTGGAAGGTTAGAGTTG
Source organism: Pharus latifolius (assembly GCA_019359835.1). NCBI lineage: Eukaryota > Viridiplantae > Streptophyta > Magnoliopsida > Poales > Poaceae > Pharus > Pharus latifolius. The sequence goes on from CM033320.1 coordinate 31,981,417, forward strand.
AATTTGATTTCACTAATCTGGTAGATTATATTCAATAGGATATTTGGCAAAGGTAAATGATAAGATTTTACACATTTGAATAGTTTTCGATACAAACTGAAAATAGGGTAATTTAGGGTAAAATAAGGTTTAAGTTTTGTCGATTTCGAATTCTGGCATTTAGGGTTCGATTTTGATATCTGCACAGAAGAGAAACTTGTGGCAAATAGCATTTTGAGAAGATTTGCTGAAGAAATTCTGAATTTGGAGTTGATCTGGAGATTTTAGCCTTTCTGGGTTTTCAAATAACAGATAAGGACTAATTTGCAATAACTCTTGGACTGATTTGTGAAAAGAGTCTAGATGATGAAATCTGGCTGTCAACTTTTTAGATTAAGGTATTGACATACCCATGATCATTTTCCAGGAATAATCTGGTCTGGACTTGGTCAAGATTTTGATTAAATCTGTATTTCTGAAACTTAGGGTATTTGGGTAATACGAGGTATTTCTGTTTTCGAAAACAGAAGAAGTTGATAAATCTGGAATTTAGAGATAGAATTGGATCTAGGTTCTGAAGGCTTTTAGATTCAGGATAACTAATAGATCACATCTGAACAATCTGATCTTGATTTGAGGTCACAGGATAGATTTTGGAGATTTTAGGGCTTGAGAAAGATACTGATCTGGCTATCACTACAGATACATGCATGCATGCTATTTATGAAAAAGGAAATTTTCACCCCTAACTCAGGGTGTTACAGATCTACCCTCCTTAAAGAAATCTCGCCCCGAGATTTACCTAAGACAGGAAAAGATAAGGATAGGTTTGCTTAAGATCTTCTTCCTTCTCCCAAGTAGCCTCTTGCTCTGAATGATTCTTCCATTGAACTTTACACAATTTGATTTTCTTCCTTCTGAGCTGACGTTCATCAGTAGCTAGGATTCTGATTGGGTGCTCAAGATAAGTGAGATTCTTCTGTAAAGGCACATCTTGTACATCTATCTGGTCAGTAGGTTCCTTCAAACATTTCCGGAGCTGAGAGACATGAAACACATCATGCACTCCTGCTAATCCCTCAGGTAATTCCAATTTATATGATGTTTGGGGCAAACCCTGTACCTCCGGGTAGTCCTCGAAGTGAGCTCCCGAGCGCCCTCGGTCCTTTGTGCGGAAAAGGTTCCCGGCGGGTCCTGGGCGTCCGGGCCTTGGGTCCCGCGGGGTCTTCGGAGCGCCCTCGGTCCTTTGTGCTGAGAAGGTTCCCGGTGGGTCCTGGGCGCCCGGGCCTTGGGTCCCGCGGGGTCTTCGGAGCGCCTCGGTCCTTTGTGCGGAGAAGGTTCCCAGCGGGTCCTGGGCGTCCGGGCCTTGGGTCCCGCGGGGTCTTTGGAGCGCCTCGGTCCTTTGTGCGGAGATGGTACCTGGTTGGTCCCAGGGTTAGGCCCCGTATCCCGGGGTCACCGGGCTGTTGGTCCCGGGGAGTCACCGGGTCCCCGAGAGTCTCGTAGTCACCGGGTCCCCGGTGAGACCCGGAGAATCACCGGGTCCCGTAGAGTCCCGGAGGGTCTCTGGGCCCCAGACATTCACTAGTCCCGGAAGGTCACCGGGCCCCCGGTGAGACCTAGAGGGTCCCGGGAGGTCATCGGGTCCTTGATGGGTCCCGGACTTTCCCTGGGCCCCGGATCTCTAGGCCCTGGTGAGACCCAGAGCACCATCGGGTCCCTAAGAGTCCCAGAGCACCAGCACCGGGTCCCGGAGAGTCCCGGTGAGACCCGGAGACACCCGGAGAGCCACCGGGCCCCCGGTGAGACCCGGAGGGTCTCCGGGGTCCCGGAGAGCCCCGGTGAGACCCGGAGAGACCCGGAGAGACCCGGGTCCCGGAGAGCCCCGGTGAGACCCGGAGAGACCCGGAGCACCACCGGGTCCCGGAGAGTCCCGGTGAGACCCGGAGACCCGGAGAGCCACCGGGCCCCCGGTGAGACCCGGAGGGTCTCCGGGGTCACGGAGAGCCCCGGTGAGTCCCGGAGAGCCCCGGTGAGACCCGGAGAGACCCGGAGAGACCCGAGTCCCGGAGAGCCCCGGTGAGACCCGGAGAGACCCGGAGCACCACCGGGTCCCGGAGAGTCCCGGTGAGACCCGGAGACCCGGAGAGCCACCGGGCCCCCAGTGAGACCCGGAGGGTCTCCGGAGTCCCGGAGAGACCCGGAGAGACCCGGAGAGCCACCGGGCCCCCGGTGAGACCCGGAGGGTCTCCGGGGTCCCGATGAGCCCCGGAGAGACCCGGAGAGACCCGGGTCCCAGAGAGCCCCGGTGAGACCCAGAGACCCGGAGCACCACCGGGTCCCAGAGACCCGGAGAGCCACCGGGCCCCCTGTGAGACCCGAAGGGTCTCCGGAGCCCCGGTGAAACCCGGAGAACCCCCGAAGCCCCGGAGAGACCCGGAGAGACCCGGAGCACCACCGGGTCCCGGAGAGACCCGGAGAGCCACCGGGCCCCCGGTGAGACCCGGAGGGTATCTGGGGTCCCGAAGAGCCCCGGTGAGACCCGGAGAGCCACCGGGCCCCCGGTGAGACCCGGAGGGTCTCTGGAGCCCCGGTGAGACCCGGAGGGTCTCCGGAGCTCCGGTGAGACCCGGAGAACCACCGAAGCCCCGGAGAGACCCGGAGAGGCCCGGAGCACCACCGGGTCCCGGAGAGCCCCCGTGCGACCCGGTGAGACCCGATGAGACCCGGAGAGCCCCGGTGAGCCCCGGTGAGACCCGGAGAGCCCCGGTGAGACCCGGAGAGCCACCGGGCCCCCGGTGAGACCCGGAGGGTCTCCGGAGCCCCGGTGAGACCCGGAGAACCACCGAAGCCCCGGAGAGACCCGGAGAGGCCCGGAGCCCCACCGGGTCCCGGGGAGCCCCGGTGAGACCCGGAGGGTCTCCGGAGCCCCGGTGAGACCCGGAGAACTACCGAAGCCCCGGAGAGACCCGGAGAGGCCCGGAGCACCACCGGGTCCCGGAGAGCCCCGGTGAGACCCGGTGAGACCCGGTGAGACCCGGAGAGCCCTGGTGAGCCCCGGTGAGACCCGGAGAGCCCCGGTGAGACCCGGAGAGCCACCGGGCCCCCGGTGAGACCTAGAGGGTCTCCGGAGCCCCGGTGAGACCCGGAGAACCACCGAAGCCCCGGAGAGACCCGGAGAGCCACCGGGCCCCGGTGAGACCCGGAGGGTCTCTGGGATCCCGGTGAGACCCGAAGGGTCTCCGTAACCCCGGTGAGACCCGGAGAGCCTCCGGGCTCATGAAGAGCTGTTGTTGACCGTGGGGCCTCTAGGAAGCCCGTGGCGCCACGTGTCAAGCATCCAGGCCGTCCATCTGGCCAAAAGACGTCTTCGCCCTTCCATCCAACGGCCGCAGCGAGGACATTTTTGTCTTTTGTATTTCTTAGGGGCTATATAAACCCCTCTTGTACCCTTTTTCAGGGATTCCAATTCACTTCATATAAACACAATTCCCGGCTCTCTTGGAGACCTCTCCCCGAGAGCTCACCTCCCCAGCGGACTCGCGTCCGGAGAGACCCAACAGGACTAGGGCCCCCACTGGGACCCGAACCTGTATAAACCTCCGTGTCACTTTTTGTGTTGCCCGGCGGGAGGAGACCAGTAACTCGGTCTGCTCGCGCCACTGTACTCGTGCTGCGCACGTCCGAACCTGCCGGGGTATCCGTAATACCACGACAGTTGGCGCCGACCGTGGGGACTCGTGACGAATTGCCATGGCTCCCCCAAGAACAAGCGCTCAAGCTCTCCCTTTCCGGTGGTTATGGTCCCAGCGACCCGGCGCCGCCCCAGCAAGACGTCACCGTCGCGACGCTACCGTTCGGGAATACCCAGAGAGAGCTGCCACTTTCTTCTCCCGAAATCTTCGGTAGAGGTGTTCCCGTTTCCAGCTCGGCGACCGCGACCACGACCGTGATTGCGGGACCTCGCGCCCTACCTGGTGACACCGGTCCCAGTGACCCGGAGCCACCCCCTCGAGACACGACTGCCCCGGCGCTTCCGGCCGGAGGCGGCCAGACTCAGGTACCACCTCTCACCTTTCCAATTACTTTCAGTGTGCAGACCTCCGGGTCAACCCCGGTGACCGCGACCGCCCCGGCGGGGACTAGTTTCCCCCCGATGGCACACCCGGCACCCCGGGACACTTTGCCCGAAGCTTTGGTCGAAGGCCAACTCTGCGCCCAGCGCGCGCTGGAGGAGTTGTTGCGCGCATAAGCGTGGACTCCGGCTCCCGTCTATCCCCTCTCATTCCAAACGCCGGGCATGTTCACCACGCCGGGGGCTGTCCCCGCGCCCGCACCGGGAGCTGTCCCAGCGCCGGAGTCTTACCCCGCGCCAGGAACTCTCCCCGCGCCCGCGCCGGGAGCCTTCCCCGTCCGGAGCCGTCCCTGCGCCGGAGACTTACCCCGCGCCCGCACCGGGAGCCTTCCCCGTCGGGAGCTGTCCCCGCGCCGGGAGCTCTCCCTGCACCCGCACCGGGAGCCTTCCCCGTCGGGAGCTGTCCCCGCACCGGGAGCTCTCCCCGCGCCCGCGCCGGGAGCCTTACCCCGCGCCCGCACCGGGAGCCTTCCCCGTCGGGAGCTCTCCCCGCGTTGGGAGCTCTCCCCGCGCCCGCGCCGGGAGCCTTCCCAGCGCCCGCGCCGGGAGCCTTCCCCGTCGGGAGCTGTCCCCGCGCCGGGAGCTCTCCCCGCGCCCGCACCGGGAGCTGTCCCAGCGCCGGAGTCTTACCCCGCGCCAGGAGCTCTCCCCGCGCCAGCGCCGGGAGCCTTCCCCGTCGGGAGCCGTCCCTGCGCCGGAGACTTACCCCGCGCCCGCACCGGGAGCCTTCCCCGTCAGGAGCTGTCCCCGCGCCGGGAGCTCTCCCCGCGCCCGCACCGGGAGCTGTCCCAGCGCCGGAGTCTTACCCCGCGCCCGCGCCGGGAGCCTTCCCCGTCGGGAGCCGTCCCTGCGCCGGAGACTTACCCCGCGCCCGTCGGGAGCTGTCCCCGTGCGGAGACTTATCCCGCGCCAGGAGCTCTCCCCGCGCCCGCGCCGGGAGCCTTCCCCGCGCAGGGAGTTGTCCCCGCGCCAAGAGCTCTCCCTGACTCCGATAACGAGCGCGTCTCCCTTACATGGGGGGACAACGACTGGGAACCTTCCCAGAGAGTTGAGGGGGCCAACCAGCCCTTGTGCCACCAGCTCCGACGCATCTGATGGCCAAAGCCATATCGCCCGCCCCGCACCGAGTACTACAATGGTAAGGCCGATCCTCATGAATTTGTGCAGGTGTACTCCATAGCCATCTCAGCGGCCGGGGGGGACGAGATGGCGCAATGCAACGTCTTCCCCGTAGATCTCACCGGGATCGCCCGCTCATGGTTTTACAACCTGAGGGCCGGTTCCATCAAGTCCTCCGCACAGCTCAAGCGTGAGTTCTATGCAAACTCCCAGGGGAACTATGTGCGTCCCCTTGACGCGTCGCAGCGCCACACCATTCAGCAGAAGACGGGGGAGACCATCCGAAGCATCGAGGCGTGCAAGACGGGGGAGCTCCATCGGAGGCTCTCCCGGAGATGCCCCTCCTCCGCCGATGAGCTCTTCAACGTACTGGAAAAGTACGCTCGGGCGGAGGAAGACGACCTCTGGAAGAAGTCCCAGGGGTCTCCCGCCCCCGCCGATCGGGGGGCCAGGGACCCTCTCAAACGCCCCAGGCAGATGGAGTGTAACGAGCCACGGCCTCGGGACACCTTTGTCCTCGAGGGCGGAGGCGGCTCGCGCGACCCCCCGAGGGGCAACCGCCCCTTCTCCAAGCCGAAACGCCATTGGGGAGGACAATCTTCCCGCGGTCAGGAAGGCCCCGCGGGGAGAAGCAGGGAAGGACCACGGTGCAGCTTCCACTGGTCCAGTACCCACGCTACCCGAGACTGCCACCCGTTGCTGCAGCACTTCGCGATGTTCCTCGACCAGCATGGGCAGGGGGGGGACTTCGGCCTCCTTGCCCTCTCGGCCAGCTGTTCCAGCCCTTCCTGCTCCCGCGCGGGGTCAGCAGGGGCAGACGCAGGAGGGGGAGCCTTCAGAAGCTCTCCCCTTCAAAACTTCTCAGCGCCGCATCAACGTCATCGTGGAAGGGTCCGCCTCCATGCGGGACTAAGCGCCAGCGTAAGGAGTGCGCGTGCGAAGTCAAGGTTGTGGGGGTGCTGCACACGTCTCCGCCACCCAAGTGGTCGGACGTCCCCCTCACCGTCACAGCGGAAGACGCGCGCGGGGTTCGCGTCCCCCACGACGACGCGCTCATCGTCTCCGCCACCATCTACAACCGCCACCTGGCTCGCATCCTCGTGGATGGCGGGAGCTCCGCCGACGTCCTCTGCCTGAAGGCCTTCAAGGAAATGCAGGTGGATGAGAAGACATTCAGCACCCCGGAGAACTACTGGACCGAGATGGTCCGATTCGACGTAGTGGACCTCCCTTCCTCCTACAGCGCGATCATGGGGAGGACCAAAATCAACCGCCTGGGGGCTACCACCCATCAAAACTACCTCTGCATGAAGATCCCCGGGCCGCACGGCGTGATCAATGTCCGGGGAGACCGAGACATGGCCCGGGCTCTATACGAGCGCGCCGCCGCTACGATCGGAAGCGTCAACATCATTAAGGCGCCCGGGGGGGAGGCCTCTCCCCCGGAACCAGACATCACGGCGATACCTCCTGGGAGGCCCCTCCCCAAGCAGCGTCCGGAAGGGGGCCTCCGGGAGGTCCTGCTGTCCACGGGTGACAGGGACAAAACCGTCCGGATCGGGGCGGAGCTCCCCGAGGAGCATGCAGCGCAAATGGCGGCTTTCCTGCGCGAGAACTCTGATGTTTTGGCGTGGAAGCCTTCGGACATGCGGGACGTCGCCCGGGGGGTCATTGAGCACAAGCTCGCGGTGACCCCCGGTCACCCCCCCCCCCCCCCGTCAAGCAAAAGCTGAGGAAGCTCTCCCTCGAGCGCCAAGAGGCAATCAAGGGGGAGATCGCCCAACTCCGAGAGGCGGGGTTCATTCGGGAGGTCTTGTACCCCGAGTGGCTCGCGAACCCCGTCCTCGTGAAGAAGTCAAATGGCAAGTGGCGGATGTGCGTGGACTTCACCGACCTCAACCGCGCCTACCCCAAGGACAACTTCCCACTCCCGCGGATTGACCAACTGGTCGACGCCACTGCGGGGTGCGAGCTGATGAGCTTCCTAGACGCCTACTCGGGATACCATCAAGTCCGGATGGCGGGGGGGGACGAGGAAAAGACGAGTTTCATAACTCCCCTCGGAACCTTCTGCTACCACCACATGCCCTTCGGGCTCAAGAATGCGGGAGCCACCTTCCAGCGCCTGATGACGCTGGTCTTCAAAGATCATGTCGGCCGCAATGTCGAAGTCTACGTGGACGACGCGGTCGTCAAGAGTCCCCGCGCAGCCTCCCACATCGACGACCTTGCAGAGACCTTCCGCAACCTCCGCGCGTTCGGGCTCAAGCTGAACCCGGAGAAGTGCGCCTTCGGGGTACGCGGGGGGAAGCTCCTAGGTTTCCTTGTGTCCCAGCGGGGCATTGAGGCAAACCCTGAGAAGATTCGGGCCTTCCTAGACATGCCCCCACCGCGCTCCATCAAGGACGTCCAGCAGCTCTCCGGCCGCCTAGCCGCTCTCAGTCGCTTCGTCTCCCGGTCGGGGGAGCGGGGCCTCCAGTTCTTTAAAATCCTCCGGGGGCTCGAGGGGTTCTGCTGGACCCCTGAGGCCAGGAAGCCTTCAACGACCTCAAGAAGTACCTCTCGAGCCCTCCAATGCTCGTGAGTCTGTCTCCAGAAGAGCTCTTGCTCCTCTACCTTACCGCGACCCCGGTCACCGTCAGCGCGGTATTGGTGAAGGAGCAAGGGGGACAGCAGCGTCCCGTGTACTACGTGAGTGAGGCTCTCCAGGGGGCCAAAACCCGGTACACGGAGATGGAGAAGATCTGCTACGTTCTCCTGATGGCGTCCCGGAAGCTTCGCCACTACTTCCCAGAACACCCCATCACCGTCCCGTCCTCCCTCCCCCTGGGGGAGGTGCTGCGGAACAAAGAGGCCACCGGCCGGATTGGGAAGTGGGGGGCCGAGCTCGCCCCCTTCTCCCTGTCCCTCACAGTCCGCTCCGCCATCAAGTCGCACAGGTCCTCGCTGACTTCGTCGAGGGGTGGACTCCTGCCTCCAGGCCCGGGGACGAAGACCTCCCCGCACCGCCCCGACGCAGTGACCATTGGACACTCATGTTCGACGGGTCGCTGTGTCTCGCTGGGGCGGTGCGGGGGTAGTCCTCCGGAGCTCCGAGGGGAAGGAACTCGAGTACGCAGCGTGGCTCGAGTTCCCGGCAACCAACAACGTCGCCGAGTATGAGGCGTCGCTCCTCGGGATGCGCCTTACGCGCTCCCTGAGGATCCGGTGCCTCCTAGTGAATGAAGTGCGAAAGATGGAGAGGCACTTCAACGGCCTCGAGGCCCGGCATATCCCGCAAAGGGACAATGACCGGGCCGACGCCTTGGCTCGGGCAGCAAGCGCCCAGGAATCGCTCCCCAAGGGGGCCCTCTCGGAAATCATCACAACGCCCTCGGTGGCCTCCCCGGACACGGGCGACGAGCCCCGCATCCCGGAGGTCACCGAGATCACCCGGACTCCGTCATGGATGGACTCCCTCATCTCCTTCATCAAGGGGGAGGGGGACCTTCCCAGCAAAACTGAGGCTAAGTGCCTCCGGGCCAAAGCCTGGGCATATCTCCTGCCGAAGGGGAGGCTCTACAAGCGGGGAGCTTCCGCCCTCTTGCGCTGCCTCCCCCGGCCGGAAGGACTCCAACTTCTCGAAGACATCCACACGGGGAGCTGTGGCTCTCACCTAGCCCCGCGTGCCATCGCGGCCAACCAGCTACTGGAGACCGACCTCGTGGAGGAGGAACGCGACCGAGCGCTCCTCCGCCACACCATCCACAAGCGCGAGATGGCGCGCGCGTACAACCAGTGCGTGCGCGAGAGAGCCCTCCGCCTTGGGGACCTTGTCCCTAAGCGCGTCACAGACCCTCGAGCCCAGGGTAAGCTCTCCCCCAAATGGGAGGGCCCCTACAGGATCTCTGCAGTCCTGGGCTTGGGGACTTACAAAGTCTCCAACGTCCAAGAGCAGGAACTGAAGCACACGTGGAACTTGCGTCTACTTCGCAAGTTCTACGTCTAGCCTACACAGGCCCGTCCCCTCCCCCGGAGCGACTAAGCCAGAGGGGGAAGGGGGACCTCGTGCTCACTGTCCCCTCCCCCGGAGCGATCACGCCGGAGGGGGAGGGGGCATTGTAATCACCTTTCCCTCCCCTTTCGAGACTGGGGGGGCATTGTATCTCACCGCATGTTAATACAAGTGGATTTCGTGCCCAACTGGAATTTTTACGTCTTCATTAAATTGAATGGCTCTTTTCTATTTCACTGAAATTCTTTTACAAGGAGTTCTTCCGCCTAAAAAAAGGCGACGTCTCCTTTATAAAAACCCTCCTCGTGAGGATGCCCTCTCCGTGAGGAAGTAGGCTACCGCAGCCTAAAAGTCCCTACGACAGGAGTCCCACTCCCGTAGGGCGGCTTACGATCAGCCCTCGTGGACTGAGGGTGTAAGCGGCAACCCGGTCCCCAGCGACCGTGGTAACGAGTCACTTTGGGAGACTAGTCCCCTACCCAAACACTCAGACCCGTCATCGGGCACATCCTCCTCCGGGAGTCGATAGTCTCCCCAGCGGGACGGATTCCTTGGATCAGACCCGTTATCGGGCACATCCTCCTCCGGGAGTCGATAGTCTCCCCAACGGGACAGATTCCTAGGATATTCTTCTCCAGAGACCTTATTCCCGGCTCCCCGTTCTCACGGTGACCGGACGATTGTCTTCCGGAAGGTCTATCTCCAGAAATCTCATTTTAGGCTTTCTAGGATATTTCTTTCCCGGAGATCTTATTCTCGGCTCCCCGTTCTCACGGTGACTGGATGAGTGTCTCCCGGAAAAATTACGGATTTCTTCTCCGGAGACCCTATTCCCGGCTCCCCGTTCTCACGGCGACCGGACGATTGTCTTCCGGAAGGTCTTCATCTTCACCCCGGGGGCTTTGTCACCCCCACAGCGCGCGGAGCTACCCTCCGGCCCGCTGTGGGCGGGGGGGATAAGGAACCCCCGGGTGTTGACCACACCATCCACGAGCAAACTTAGCTCATTCTTATCAAAAGAAGTCGTCCAAACCATCCAAGAAAAATATCAAAAGAACTCTTAAAACAACAAGAAGCGCAAACACAGCTTTATTAATCATTTACCCGGAGGACATCTTCCCCCTCTGGTGGGCATCGAAAACGGTACAATCCGGGTCAAAACCCGGAAGCTCTTTACACCCTAAGGCTCCTACGCGTCCAGGGGCTCCGCGCCGCTCGGACGTGGTAACTTCCTCCCCCGAGTGGACTTGGTCCCAGGAGGAGGTTGTTCTCAACCGCGCCGCCCAGACGCGGTAACATTCTCTCCCGGAGGGACTTTGTCCCGGGAGAAGGTTTTTCCCGTCTGGGGGCTCCACACCGCTCAGACGTGGTAACATTCTCTCCCGGAGGGACTTTGTCCCGGGAGAAGGTTTTTCCTGTCCTGGGGCTTCGCGCCGCTCGGATGCGGTAACTTCCTCTCCCGGGTGCACTTGGTCCCAGGAGGGAGTTTTTCTCTGCTGCGCTGCTCAGACGTGGTAACGTTCTCCCCCGGAGGGACTTTGTCCCGGGAGAAAGCTTTTCCCGTCTGGGGGCTCCGCGCCGCTCAAACGCGGTAACTTCCTCTCCCGGGTGGACTTGGTCCCGGGAGGAGGTTGTTCTCAACCGCGCCGCCCATACGCGATCCTTCCACCCAGAGATCCCTGGAAACCTCAGTGTCATTAGGAGAAGGGTTTTACACACACCCTCCGGGGCCACGACGTGTCCCCGAGGGCCTGGGGGGCTCCTGTTGGGGCAAACCCTGTACCTCCGGGTAGTCCTCGAAGTGAGCTCCCGAGCGCCCTCGGTCCTTTGTGCGGAAAAGGTTCCCGGCGGGTCCTGGGCGTCCGGGCCTTGGGTCCCGCGGGGTCTTCGGAGCGCCCTCGGTCCTTTGTGCGGAAAAGGTTCCCGGCGGGTCCTGGGCGTCCGGGCCTTGGGTCCCGCGGGGTCTTCGGAGCGCCCTTGGTCCTTTGTGCGGAGAAGGTTCCCGGCGGGTCCTGGGCGTCCGGGCCTTGGGTCCCGCGGGGTCTTCGGAGCGCCCTCGGTCCTTTGTGCGGAGAAGGTTCCCGGCGGGTCCTGGGCGTCCGGGCCTTGGGTCCCGCGGGGTCTTCGGAGCGCCCTCGGTCCTTTGTGCTGAGAAGGTTCCCGGTGGGTCCTGGGCGTCCGGGCCTTGGGTCCCGCGGGGTCTTCGGAGCGCCTCGGTCCTTTGTGCGGAGAAGGTTCCCAGCGGGTCCTGGGCGTCCGGGCCTTGGGTCCCGCGGGGTCTTTGGAGCGCCTCGGTCCTTTGTGCGGAGATGGTACCTGGTTGGTCCCAGGGTTAGGCCCCGTATCCCGGGGTCACTGGGCTGTTGGTCCCGGGGAGTCACCGGGTCCCCGAGAGTCTCGTAGTCACCGGGTCCCCTGTGAGACCCGGAGAATCACCGGGTCCCGTAGAGTCCCGGAGGGTCTCTGGGCCCCGGACATTCACTTGTCCCGGAAGGTCACCGGGCCCCCGGTGAGACCCAGAGGGTCCCGGGAGGTCATCGGGTCCTTGCTGGGTCCCGGACTTTCCCTGGGCCCCGGATCTCAGGCCCTGGTGAGACCCAGAGCACCATCGGGTCCCTGAGAGTCCCCGAGCACCAGCACCGGGCCCCGGAGAGTCCCGGTGAGACCCGGAGAGACCCGGAGAGCCCCGGTGAGATCCGGAGAGACCCGGAGAGTCCCGGTGAGACCCGGAGAGTCCCGGAGAGTCCCGGAGAGTCCCGGAGAGTCCCGGAGAGCCCCGGTGAGACCCGGAGAGTCCCGGTGAGACCCGGAGAGACCCGGAGAGCCACCGGGCCCCCGGTGAGACCCGAAGGGTCTCCGGAGTCCCGGTGAGACCCGGAGAGCCACCGGGCCCCCGGTGAGACCCGGAGGGTCTCCGGGGTCCCGGAGAGCCCCGGTGAGTCCCGGAGAGCCCCGGTGAGACCCGGAGAGACCCGAGTCCCGGAGAGCCCCGGTGAGACCCGGAGAGACCCGAGTCCCGGAGAGCCCCGGTGAGACCCGGAGAGACCCGGAGCACCACCGGGTCCCGGAGAGTCCCGGTGAGACCCGGAGACCCGGAGAGCCACCGGGCCCCCGGTGAGACCCGGAGGGTCTCCGGAGTCCCGGTGAGACCCGGAGAGACCCGGAGAGCCACCGGGCCCCCGGTGAGACCCGGAGGATCTCCGGGGTCCCGAAGAGCCCCGGAGAGACCCGGGTCCCGGAGAGACCCGGGTCCCGGAGAGCCCCGGTGAGACCCGGAGACCCGGAGCACCACCGGGTCCCGGAGAGTCCCGGTGAGACCCGGAGACCCGGAGAGCCACCGGGCCCCCGGTGAGACCCGGAGGGTCTCCGGAGCCCCGGTGAAACCCGGAGAACCACCGAAGCCCCGGAGAGAGCCGGAGAGACCCAGAGCACCACCGGGTCCCGAAGAGACCCGGAGAGCCACCGGGCCCCCGGTGAGACCCGGAGGGTCTCTGGGGTCCCGGAGAGCCCCGGTGAGACCCGGAGGGTCTCTGGGGTCCCGAAGAGCCCCGGAGAGACCCGGGTCCCGGAGAGCCCCGGTGAGACCCGGAGACCCGGAGCACCATCGGGTCCCGGAGAGTCCCGGTGAGACCCGGAGACCCGGAGAGCCACCGGGCCCCCGGTGAGACCCGGAGGGTCTCCGGAGCCCCGGTGAAACCCGGAGAACCACCGAAGCCCCGGAGAGACCCGGAGAGACCCAGAGCACCACCGGGTCCCGGAGAGACCCGGAGAGCCACCGGGCCCCCGGTGAGACCCGGAGGGTCTCTGGGGTCCCGGAGAGCCCCGGTGAGACCCGGAGAGCCACCGGGCCCCCGGTGAGACCCGGAGGGTCTCCGGAGCCCCGGTGAGACCCGGAGAACCACCGAAGCCCCGGAGAGACCCGGAGAGGCCCGGAGCACCACCGGGTCCCGGAGAGCCCCCGTGAGACCCGGAGGGTCTCCGGAGCCCCAGTGAGACCCGGAGAACCACCGAAGCCCCGGAGAGACCCGGAGAGCCACCGGGCCCCGGTGAGACCCGGAGGGTCTCCGGGATCCCGGTGAGACCCGAAGGGTCTCCGTAACCCCGGTGAGACCCGGAGAGCCTCCGGGCTCATGAAGAGCTGTTGTTGACCGTGGGGCCTCTAGGAAGCCCGTGGCGCCACGTGTCAAGCATCCAGGCCGTCCATCAGGCCAAAAGACGTCTTCGCCCTTCCATCCAACGGCCGCAGCGAGGACATTTTTGTCTTTTGTATTTCTTAGGGGCTATATAAACCCCTCTTGTACCCTTTTTCAGGGATTCCAATTCACTTCATATAAACACAATTCCCGGCTCTCTTGGAGACCTCTCCCCGAGAGCTCACCTCCCCAGCGGACTCGCGTCCGGAGAGACCCAACAGGACTAGGGCCCCCACTGGGACCCGAACCTGTATAAACCTCCGTGTCACTTTTTGTGTTGCCCGGCGGGAGGAGACCAGTAACTCGGTCTGCTCGTGCCGCTGTACTCGTGCTGCGCACGTCCGAACCTGCCGGGGTATCCGTAATACCACGACATATGATACTTCTCCCTTCCTCTTGATTATCTTAAATGGTCCAATGTATCTTGGAGATAACTTTCCTTTCACTTGGAATCTTTGTAATCTTTTGAATGGTGTGACCTTGAGATACACAAAATCTCCTGGTTCAAATGATAATTCTCTCCGTCGTTTATCTGCATAACTCTTTTGTCATGATTGTGCTGTTTTCAACCTTTCTCTGATGAGTCTGAGATGAGCTTCTGCTTCTTCTACTATCTCTGGTCCTATGACCTTTCGTTCTCCTGGCTCATTCGAATGTAACGGTGTTCTGCATTTACGTCCATATAAAGCTTCAAATGGTGCCATCTGTATACTAGCTTGATAACTGTTATTATATGTAAATTCTGCAAATGGTAAACATTTGTCCCATGATGTTCCATAATCTAGTATACAAGCTCTTAGAAGATCCTCTAGGATTTGGTTGACTCTTTCTGTCTGTCCTCCCGTCTGTGGATGATATGCAGTACTGAAGTCCAACTGGGTTCCTAGGGTTTCATGCAGTCTATTCCAAAATTTGGAGGTAAACTGTGTTCCACGATCTGAGACTATGTTCTTAGGAACACCATGTAATGCCACTATTCTTTGCATGTATAACTCTGCTAATTTACTGCCATCATAACCCATATGGAATCATATCCTCCTTGAGTTTTAGGTAATCCTGTAATGAAATCCATACCAATTTCTTCCCATTTCCACAATGGTATTGGTAAAGGTTGTAGCTTTCCTGCTATTTTCTGGTGTTCTGCTTTAACTCGTCGACATGTATCACAGTTTGCAATATACTCTGCAATATCTCTCTTCATATTATCCCACCAGAATCTGGTTTTCAAATCTTGATACATCTTTGTGTTACCAGGGTGTATTGAGTATGGAGTTTTATGTGCTTCATGGAGAATTATTTCCTTAAGATCTGCGTTTTGAGGTACACAGATTCTTTCTCGATACCATACAATCCCTTGGTTATCTTCAGTAAAGCCTTGAGCCTTTCCTAACTTGATTCGACTCTTGATCTTACAAATTTCTTCATCTTCCTTCTGGGCATTTCCTATCTGTTCTTCAAGTTGAGATTTTATTGTTAAAGTAGCTACCGTTCCCTGCGGTACTATTTCCACTTGATGATTCTGCAACTCTTGTTGTAGGTAAGGGTTCTTCAACATAACCATTTCTTGTAGGTTGTAAACCTTTCTGCTTAGGGCATCAGCCACTACATTAGCTTTCCCTGGATGGTACTGAATACTAAGATCATAATCTTTGATCAATTTCAGCCAATCGTCGTTGACGCATGTTGAGCTCTGTCTGTGTGAAAATATACTTGAGGCTTTTATGATCTGTAAAGATCTCACACTTATGTCCAATGAGATAATGCCGCCATATCTTTAAAGCATGTACTACTGCTGCTAACTCCAAATCATGGGTCGGATAATTTTCCTCATGTGGTCTCCATTGACGTGAAGCATAAGCCACTACTCGACCTTGCTGCATTAACACACAGCCTATTCCTTGCTTTGAAGCATCACAGTAAACTACAAAATCTTCTTTGCTGTCTGGTAGGGTGAGGACTGGTGTTGTTGTCAATTTCTGCTTCAGCTTCTGAAAACTCTCCTCGCACTTGGTGGTCCATTCAAATGTAACATCCTTCTTTAGCAGGTTTGTAAGAGGTTTGGCAATTTAGGAAAATCCTTCGATGAATCTCCTATAATACCCTGCTAATCCCAAGAAACTTATGATCTCTGAAACTGAGGTAGGTTGTTTCCACTCCTTGATTGCAGTGATTTTAGCTGAATCCACTGAAATTCCTTCTGCTGTCAACACATGTCCAAGAAATGAAATTCTTGACATCCAAAATTCACATTTGTCAAACTTGGCATAAAATTGCCTCTCTCGTAGCCTTTCCAAGACTAGGTGTAAATGTTGCTCATGCTCTTCCGTACTCTTGGAATATATCAGAATGTCATCTATGAATACTATGACAAACTTGTCAAGAAAATCCATAAATGTACTGTTCATGACATTCATGAATGCTGCCGGAGCATTGGTCAAGCCAAAAGGTACCACTGTAAACTCATATAAACCATATCTGGTAGTGAAAGCAGTCTTCGGTATGTCTTCCTTCTTGATCTTCAGCTGATGATATCCAGATTTCAAATCTATCTTGGAAAATACTTTGGCTCCTCGAAGCTGATCGAACAAGTCATCAATTCTTGATAATGGATACTTGTTTTTAATAGTGACTTCATTCAAAGCTCGGTAATCTACACACATTCGTAGCGTTCCGTCTTTCTTCGTCACAAACAAAACTGGGGCTCCCCATGGCGAAGCACTGGGTTTGATAAATCCTTTGTTTTCCAAGTCTTCGAGTTGATTCTTGAGCTCCTCCAAATCTGTAACTGGCATCCTATAGGGACGTTTTGCTATAGGTGCTGCTCCTGGTTTAAGCTCAATACTGAATTCTATTTCTCTGTCAGGTGGCATTCCTGGAAGTTCTTCTGGAAATACATCAGAATATTGTTGCACTACAGGCACTTGTTCCAGGCATAACTTTTGCAATGCTTGAACAGATCTTAGCGGTTTCTTGACTGATGATCTTTCTGCATAAAATAGAACTCTCTCCCCTTGGCTACTGACAAGACTAAGGGTTTTCTCTTCACAATCTACTAGACCTTTATGTTGGGACAACCAATCCATTCCCAAAATAATGTCTAGACCTTGCAGTTCTAGAACTAGTAGATTTGCCTCAAATTCTACCCCTTCTATAATGAAAGTTACATTTGGGCAGATCGAGTAGACAGATAATTTAGCCCCTGGAGTTTGTATAACCATAGAGTACTCTAGTGGTACTTGGTCTATATGCATTTCAACTTCAGATGCAAATGCTTTTGACATGAATGAATTTGTAGCACCAGGATCAAACAATATTAAGGCAGATGCAGATTGAATCAGAAATCTACCTAGAAGAATGTCGGTGGCGTTGCCCGCTTCTTGAATTGAAGTATAGTTTAATCTTCCTCCTTGGGTTGTAGCTGGTGCTCTACCTCTTCCTCTTCCTCGGTTAGCCATGTTTCCTCCTCTTCCTGCTGAATTTCCTCTAAAATTCTGTGATGGTGATGCTCTGGTTACTACTGGCTGTGTTCCTGCTTGAGATCTGGCAATGGACATCGGAAGTTGTATCCAAGGACAGAATTCTTTACGGTGCCCACGCTGTCCACAATGATAACACTCAACACGAGGATGAGGGCAATCCTTCTGAGAATGATTTCCTCGACAGTTGGGGCACAATGTCGTTGCTGGTCTGGGATTCTGATAAGATGGTCGGAAATTGGGAGTGATAGGAACTCTTCCTCTGATTGGATTTGACTGTGGTCGTGTTTGCTGGAACATCCTCCTCTTTCGGCTTTCTTCCCCCATATTCTTCTTTTCTTCTACCTTTAAAGCTCTGTTCACTAAGGTTTGAAATTCTGTAAGTTCATGAGAAGCAATTTGATACTGTAAATAATGTTGAAGTCCTTCTGTGAAGCGCTCTATCTTCTTCTCTTCAGTATCCACATCTCCAGGTGCTTATCGAGCCAAATGAGTAAATTGGTGTAGATACTCAGTAACTGACTTACTTCCTTGAGTTAAATTCCGAAATTCCCGACGCTTAGCTGCCATAACACCAGTAGGTATATGAAATTTCCGAAATTGATCCTTAAATTCCCTCCAAGAGATATTATCTTTATCATGGTGAGCTTCCTGGTAATTCATCCACCATGCGGCTGCAGCTCCTGATAACTGATAAGATCCAAACAAAACTTTCTCTCGTTCGTTGCATCGGACCGTGTCCAGTTTCCTCTCGATATCCTGTAACCAATCATCGGCAACCATGGGATCGGTCGCACTAGAGAATGTTGGTGGACGGGTCTTTTGGAAATCTGTTAATCTTGCTCCTACAGCAGAAGTAGTTCCTTCTGTTGTTCCAGTAGGCAATTTCTGAACTATTTGAGCTAACAACTGGGTATGAGCTATCTGAGCTTCTTGTCGACTTTTCTCCATTGACAACAAAATTTCTTGAAGACTGGGTTGTTCATTCTGAGGTGGATTGGAACTCTGAGATCCTTGCTGAAACAAAGGGTCTCTTGTCATAGTTTCTTCTTCCTGTGGAGTCTGTCCTATATCTTCTCTTCCACTTCGAGATCTCCTTCTTGTGTCAACCATTGTGGCTCTGAAAAAGGTTTAGACGGATCTAACTAACTAAGGCCAACTAAGACAGCAATGCGGAAATTAATGCAACTACTTTAATGCATAAAATTACTTAGGCTATTAGCCATAATACACAAATTAACCATTGCAAAAGCAACAGCGAATCACAAAGCTATCAAGAGCATCCACTTGTGCCTAACTTGTGCCTAACTTGTGCTCGGGGATCGCCCTGTTACGGACCATCGCTTGAGAATTCGCAAAAGTAAACAAGCAAACTTAGCTTTGTTAAAATATCTAACCGGAGGACATCTTCCCCCTCCGGTGGGTATCGATACATTAAATGCAAGATACAACCCGGAAAGCTCCTACACCTAATAATCCCGGAGGCCCTCTGATAGCTCCCGGGCCAGGTCTCGATACAAGCTTCGTAGACGTCGCTGGGCCTCCCGGAGCAAGTCTTCGGGCCAATATTCATAGCCCACCGGTGGAAGTATTCGAAGAGGAGGAACCGTCCGGGACCCCGATCGTGGAGGGGATAATTCAGCGCGGTGGTTTTCGAAGTTGTCTAGGTGCCACTCCGAAAGCCACCGCAACCAGATTGGCTCCCGGGAAACACCCCTACCATGTCCCCCAGAGAGGAGACTTAACAAGATGAAGGCGGCCTGGGCATCCCCCGGGTGACACTCGCCGGGGACACAGGGGGCCGCACCTCCGGAGAGGCTCCCCGCAACATCGGGGCGTTCCTGAGGCTGCGCTCAAACCTCGGGGATTCTTGCCCTGGAGTAACCTCTCGGGGCGCCTGGTAAATCCAATTCAAAAGACTTAGCAAAAAATTCATCCTATTGCATCAAAATGTTTTTGTACAAATCTCCGGGGCTTCTTCTAAGAAGGTACCAGGAGCTAAAACCCTAAAACAAAAAAGAGGGACCTATCTAACGGCTCGGGGGGCAGGCTCGTACTTGTTCATCGGTGTCCTCCCCCCGGGAGGCTCCCGCCAGAGCCGTAGCATCCACCCTCGGAGGCGCCGACACCGGGAATCGTACATGAACAATCTTGTCGTAGAAGCCACCGGCGAGCTGCTCCACTTCTCGCTAGAACGGCTCGAAGAACTCGGGAAAGCCCCGGGGAATCCGACCCCAGATCTCCCGGGCACCGACCCCCCGGTGTTCCACAAGCCCCTTCGAGGCAGCCACCACTAGGATCGCCCGGCCCCACGCTCGGGCATTGGCGGCCTCCGGCATCACGGAGACTTGTGCATTAAGAAAACACACAGCCTCCGCGAGCGTCACTGGCGCCGCCTCGAAGCTACCCCCCGAACCAAGGCTCACCCCGAGCCCATAGAGGGCCTAGCGAACAGAGCGACCCGCGTCCATCACCGCCCGAGCACTGGAGCCCTCGAGCTCCCGGAGGGCATCCTCCTTTGCCCTCGCCTCTCTCCGGACTCGGGCCAACTCCCGGAGCACACCGTCCCGCTCCTCCAAAAAGGCACAGCCTTCCCCACCGCCTCCTTTAGCGCCTTGTCAAAGCGCGCCTCAATGCCCTAGGCGATGGCCGGCCCCTACGAACACGAGAGTTAGTCCAAACCCGAGGGTTGGAATCCTGGAAAAAATGAACCACCGGTTCGAGAACGCACCTGGATGTGGAGCAACTACAGCTCCCTGCAACGTTCGCGGAGCGTCCCTTGCGAGACGTAATCCTTCACCTTCTGTGTCTGGAGCCCCTAGGCGAACCGGAAGACCTCCCCCGCGGACAGCAGGGGGTCTCCCTCCCAACAACTCTGGACCCATCAGCACTGGCGGGCCCCCCACGAAGGTCACGGGGGTGATGTGGACCGGGGTATCCGTAGCCGGAGTCCTCGCCACCGAGGAGGTAGCCGAAGAAGTCGGTGAGCTCTCCGAGGGTGTCCCCCACCAGGGAGGGATGAGGAGCCCTTTCCCCTTTCCGGGCTGCGGGGCACCCGGAACCTCCGTCGCGGTGGGGACCTCGTAGACCGAGGGGCTCCCCCCTTGTCTACCAGAAATTCGACGCACGGAGGGGAAGCCTCCGCGAATCGAACCTCTGGTCTCTATAGCTCTGGTGGCATTAGAGCCACTGGAAGAGCAATCGCCGAAGCCGACGAGGGGGCGTAATTCGCCGAGTCGGATGCCCCCCCGTCATCGGCCGGCTCCTTCCCCTGAGCCACTCCGGATGCCTCAGGGAAGCTGGCGAGCTCCTGCACCTCCACTGCCCCCCCGAACTTCTCTGGGAGGCGCGGCGTCACTTGGCGCCGAGAAGGCGCCCGCACGCGCCCTGACCCGGGGGCGGTATCCCGGGCCTTCACTGGCGTGGAACCCGGCGTCTTTGCCGGACCAGGGGCCTTCTGAGCCTTGGCACGCTTCGGCTCAGAACCCCCGGCGACCTCCTCCCCCGCTTGTGAGAGCCGGGGGTGGGGAGAGGCATCCTCTCCGGTAGCCTCAGCCCGAAGGCCTCGGCCACCAAGTTTCGGGGAGGACCCTCCCCGATGACGCGCATTATGCGCTCGTGCTCATCGGTGTAGTACCTCCCGACTACAAAAGTGAAGAAAGTAGCCGGGAACTTACGTCGAGTCACCGGCTTTTGCGGGGGCCGCTGCACCGGGCACATCCCGATCCCCCTCCTCCTGGGCAAGAAGGGGAGATCTTCAGTAGTGTCAGCTCCTCGGCGGCGTCCCTCATGGAACGGACGCCCCGGGAGCCAACCACTTTGTTGAGGAGCTTCCGCTCCTCAGTCCACACCGGGGGCTTGGGGGCAGACGACCGGCTATAGGAGGGGGGCTCCAGTGAGAAGGTCACCTGGGCGTCCCGGACCCGAAGGCAGAACCACCTCCGGACCCAGTCCCCCTAGTGGTCCAGGGAAGCCACCATCGGGTACTCCGGCACTCGTGATGGCAGGAGCTGGATCATGACGGAGCCGAATGGGGACTTCGGCCCTCCCTTCACCAGATGGGAGCTCCTCGCTGCCAGCTCATAGAACTACCGGAATAGCCGGAGCGTCGACTCCCGTCCGGTGGCTGTCTCGAACAGCCAGATGAAGATTCCCACCCAGATGAAGGTGTTTGGCGTCAGGTGGTTGAGCGCCACCCCATACTCCCGGAGGAACTCCCGAAGCAACTGATGCACCGGGAGCCGGAGCCTGGCCTCGAGAAAAGCCTTGAAGACCACCACTTCCCTGGGCCTAGGGTGAGGGGCACTATCCTTCATGGAGGGGATCCGGATATCCCCGTCCGCCTGACGTGAACTCGGAGGCCCAGAGGAAGTCCACGGTGACTTCCGTCGGAGGCACCTCAGCAGCCTTAGCGTGACCCTTGGGACCCATTGTTTTCCCCGGTGGCTTACGCTCTAAGGGGACGGGCTTGAGTTTCTGGAGACTAGTCTTCGGGAGAAAGCTACCAGGAGAGCTTAGGGCACCGGTGGTGTTTGAGGATTGAAGGTTTGAGTGACTCCTCCGGGCCCCTCAAGGCCCTATTTATAGGGCTCGAACATGGCCCTGATGGGCACCACAATTCAAACAGCGCACGGGAATTGAAGGGACAGGCACGCAAAATGACGCGTCACCGGTTCGAACTGCGAGCGGCCATTATGGTCGAACGGCGCGCTCCAATCGAGACCGGGGGCCTTAATGAACAACGGCACCGCCATAAACGCTTGACATGAAGATCGAAGCATCAAAGCACCGGAAATCCACCCTGGAGGAGATGTTCCCGGTAACATGAACCATCCCCTCCGAGTACTCGAACAGCGTCCCTGGAGGGCATGGGGGGCTGCTGTTGGGGGAAATCTCCGCGGGATCAACTCTAGGTAAGAGGCAAGACTCCCGGCCACTTTTCCTGGGCACCGCCATTTGCCCGAGGACAAGGCCCCCCGGTGGCTTTTCCCGGGTGCCGCCATTTGCCCGAGGACAAGGCCCCCTGGTGGCTTGGCCCGGGCGCCACCGTTTGCTCAGGGACAAGGCCCCCCGGGTCCCGGGTGCCCCCGTTTAGCCGCCGTTTGCCCTGGGACAAGGCCCCCCAGTGGCTGGTCCCAGCCGCCTCTATTTTCCCAGGGACAAGGCCCACGGTCCCGAGTCACGTGAGGATCGCACTACCACCTCGGGAATTGGCGGGGACACCTATCAAGCATCTAAGCCCCTTGACCAGAAGAAGGACGCTAGTGCCCCTCGATCCAACGGTTGTGGACAGGGCAGTTTAGTCTTTTTGAATCTTTTGGGCCTATATAAGCCCTTGTAACCCCTCATGTAACAAGGGACAACTCATTTGTACTCTAATACACAATCAAACAGGCGTGCTCTGGAGCCATCTCTCCCCAAAAGAGCTCCCCTAGCCAACTCCAGTTGGGAGCACGTCGACAGGACTAGGGTCTCCACTAAGGCCTGAACCTGTATAAACCTCCGTGTCATTTGCTGCGTTTGCTAAACGGGAGAGGACCAGTCACGCGGTCAGCTCGCGCCATCTTTTCTTTGCTAGGGACCTCAACAAAACCTGTCGGGGTATTCGCAATACCACGACAGCTTACATACCTTGAACTCAGGGGTCCCCTTCTGTTGGGTGAATTGCTCCCATACCTCTTCCATTATGAAGGGGTACTGCTCGCATGGAGATTTGCCTTTAGCGAGGAAGGTACTGACGAGGACACTCTTGAAGGTTTTCCACGTGTTGTTTATGTCCTTGAAGCAAGCTATCTTGGGACCATCGTCAGGGATGTTCCACTTGGCCTGTTTCAAATGGTGCATATAACCAGGACTTACTTAATCTCTGGGATAAACCAAGGGAATGTGATTACTTAAGAGTTCAGGCATTTTGATTAATTTTACCTTCACTTCCACCCACAACCTATCCCTCTCGTCGGCCTTAACGTTCTTCGAGCTCTGGACGGTGATCTTAACCCTTTCCTTCACCAACAAACCAACATAGGCAGCGTACTGGCCGGCGTTCTTCCCAATCGGTCTCCCGAACTGGTTGAACTCACATGAAAGATCCACGCGTTTGGCCAAATGGCACAACATCGACGCGCCTCGCGCCCTCCTCTTGCGCTGGGACGAAGTAGCGTCATCTACGTTGGCCCTCCTCGAATCACTACTATCAGACGAGGAATATGCCGACATGGCTTTACCTAAAATTCCATGAACAACCCATCAATTGATATGAAGAAAGGTACATGACAAAGTTCATA
The DNA here is from genome assembly GCA_019359835.1 of Pharus latifolius. NCBI lineage: Eukaryota > Viridiplantae > Streptophyta > Magnoliopsida > Poales > Poaceae > Pharus > Pharus latifolius. The sequence continues at coordinate 32,004,597 of CM033320.1, forward strand.
ACTAAAATGGAATGGCAATGATGAACCATTTCTTTTTGTTAAAATGTCAAATTTTCATTCAAAAGGCCAAAAATCATCAATTCCTATCCACATGGTCTTCAAAATGTATTTAAAAGGTTTTTAGAGGCTTTCGACTATCTTTTTTTTAACCAAATCAGTATTGAGTGCTAATCAAATCTATTTGAATTGTGCCAAAACTTGTTTTAGAAAAGTCCTAGATATTATTACCCTGAAGAAGTTCGAAATTGAAAACCTTTTCAAGCGAGTTTCAATTTGAAACTTATGAGTGTTTGAATCTCACCGGAAAACTTGTTTTGACCCAAAAACATTTGGCTCTTTCACAAAGCCATACTTGCATAGATTGGATAATAGAAATTTTTTTTAGAACATGCAGTAGAACTGCATATTTTCATTGAAAGAAAAGGGGTATACTGGGTTAAAGTTCATACAACAAAACCTCCCAGCATGCTTCAGAGTACCTAAGAAAAATAAGAAAGAGCCACTACTTTTTACACAAAATTGGATAATAGATAAGATTAGTAGTGCAAACTATGCTAGTCTCTCTGTAGGAGGGGCGCCCATGAATGCACCACTATAATGAGCATCACTATGCATAAATTTTTCTTTATGCAAAACCCATACAATCGATGGTGCAGTTCAGAAGTAGATAGGTTTTAGATCAAGCATCAATGGTAGGATTGATCCTGGGGAATTACTGATCATTGTTTTGCAAGTTTTTTATAAGTTTTTTATAAGTTTTTATAAGCATCAATGTCTTATTAGCTCATCACAAAATAAACAAGTCAATCTTTAACATTCAGGCAAATCTCTTAAGACTCTAAGCAAATCTAATGTCATAGCCAAGAAAAATAAAGAATTTTTTAGGAAATTTAAATGAACCAAAATTTCAGATGACAATTAGAAAATTGGAACTAATTAACAAAAAATTCAGACTTCCCATGGTTTTGTGGCTGATTAGGGTCATGTACTATCGGTTCAAAATAAGCAACCGATACAGGGATCGTGCAGTCAAAGATATGATTTTCCTATTGGTTCGACAATTAAAACCGATAGTGATGTTCATCAACTCTGTAATTCTCATATCTATCAAGTTCGTAATTCATGCACTTTTCATCTAGTTATACATTTGTTATATATTGAATAACATATGAACAATTCGATATCAATTTAAGAAATTGACGCGAGCGGCAAGATCAATTCTAATCGGGTTGGTCAAGAACACTTACAGTTCGTGGAGTGGCCTACGATGGCGCGATGCAGTGGCCTGCGGCGGTGGAGAACCCAAATGCGAGCGGCAATGGTGGTGCAGGAGCGAAAAAGGGAACATCGGGGAGGCTAGGGTTTTCCGCGCTCGAGTACACACTTATTTGGAAATGTGTTCGGTTGGACTAGAGGGAAAATCCCGTGGGTTTAACCTATTATAGAGGTATGTACTATCGGTTAAAAATAAGAAACCGATATAAGACATTAAGGTTCCTATCAGTTTGCAACTAAAACCGATAGTAAAGTAACCGATATCAGAGTATTGATATTCCTATCGGTTAAAATTAAGTAACCGATATTAGATATTAAAATTCCTATCTGATTGTTAATATAAACCGATAGTAAATTAACAGTAACGACCAGTCATGGAATATAAAGAATCATGCATAAACAACACAATGGCAGTCTAGTACTATCGGTTGGAAAAAAGAAACCGATATAAGTTATCGATTACCTATCGGTTTGGCAATTAAAACCGATAGTACAATACAATGGCACTAGAACTTAGGGTTTTTCCTAAGAACAGTTACAAGTGTGTTTTAGTAAATCATTTTCACTTGTAAAGACACCTGAAAATCCATGCAATTGACTTCCAATAATTTTGAAATAAATTAACAGTAAAGACCAATCATGGACCATAAAGAATCATGCATATAGAAACTTTCTTCGAATAGCCAATCAAGATGGAGATATGAAAATGACAAATCAGCCAAAAACCCCGAGGAATATGAACATTGCAGTTTTCATATTGATTTGTGAAAAGAATCAATTATTGATCAAATCAAGTCCAATTGAATGAAAATTTTCAGAAATGATTCTCAATGCCTCACGTATGCATCCCACACCCGCACCCCTTCGCTCCACAATTTATGTAATTCCTCAACTAACGGTGATAGAAACACATCAACTCTCTTTTTCATGAACATCAGGCATGCATGTATCTGTAGTAGTAGCAAGATCAGTTTAACTCTAATCTATCACCAGCCCTAAAATATCTCAAAATCTTCCCGGTGAATCCAAATCAAGATCAGATTGCTCAAATATGATCTATCAGTTACTCTGAGCATAAAAACCTTCAGAAGCCAGATTCAGTTCCATCACTAATTTTCAGATCTTTCAATCATTTTCTGTTTTTGAAAACAGGATTCTAATTAATATCCTATAACACCCCTATTTTTCCCAACCCTAGCCTACCTTGACTATCTGCATATCAGGATGAGATCTTGGTAATGCCAGAGTGTTACTCTAAAAAGTTGGCAGCCAAACTCCTTCATTCAAGTCATTTTCGCAGATCAGTCCAAAAGATTCACAAATTAGTCCTTTTCAGATATCCGAGGAACCCCAAAAAGGCCAAAAGTCACAGATCATTTCCAAATCATGATTTGATTCAGTGAATATCTTCCCTTCACTTTTCTGAACATTTTTGCCTTCTGGAAGAATCCCCAAATCTCTCCCGAAACCCTAGTTTCAGCCTTGTCAAATTTCTAAAATCTAGATTACCCTAATTACCTTGTTTTCAGTTCATCTCAAAACTTGCCTAAATCTCCAAAATTTTGTCATCCCTAGTTGCTGATCAATATCTTAGACTTTGTGGATTAATTTAGCAAAGTCAAAACTCTTTCTACCTAAGCCAAATGCCAGATTTACAGATTGGTCCCTAGAATCAAGAATCTGTAATTGCAAATAAGCCCTCCTATCCTTTTTCTGCTGTTTTCGACCAGCGCCTGGTCGTGCCTTCGACCAGTGTTGCATCGCCGGAGCCGCGCCGCGTTTTCTCGCCGCAGTTGCTCGCCGCCGGCCACCACCTCTTGTCGCCAGCACTTGTGAGCAAATGAACCACCCCGCGCGCACGTGCCAGCCACCAGTACCGCGCCATGACCAGCGGATAAACGCCCGCGCTTCAGAGCAATGTCTTCGCACGCGCAACCGTTGCTGTGGCAATTGCATGCGTTACATGTCGTTGCCGGAGCTTTCCTACTGCCTCCGCATCTACGCCATCACTAGTGAAGTCCCAATGCAAACGACAAAGCCTGTAGAGCTGCTACACCGCCAGTGCGCAATCACATCGCCGGTCACCGCTGTCGCAGCTGCACCCGGCCGGTCTCGTCCCCGGCACAAGTTCTCTCGCCGTTTCCCCTCGCAAGCTCCGCCTCAACGCCTATTTAAACCCCTTTCAGTGCTGTGAAGAAACACAACTCCAGGACTTAGCCAAATTCTCGAGTTTTCACTGTTTTCCTTTCTTCCCCGACGAGCCGATTTTGAGGCCATCGTCGCCAGAGCAAACCACAACCCCTCTCTCCAATCCAAGCTCACCAGTAAGATCCCCACACCCATCTTTCCGTGTCCAAGCAAGCAATTGATCGCCGGAAAACCAGAAGACCCCTGTTCCAGAAATTAAACTCGTTCCAGTGCTTTTCATCACTCACCCCAGTAGAATCAAATGATCCTTAGCCCTTTCTTAGCAAGCCTATTCAGCCAGTTTTCAAATTGATGCAGTGTCGTGCGTTTTCCCAATTTTCGCGCGCCACCGTGGACGTCGCACGTCGCCGGCGTGCCTCGCTGCAGCTCTCCCCAAAATGAAGCCACATACACCTTCCCTGTAACCCCTAGATGGTGTAGCCCAAAGCTTATAGCCTGCATTGCTGTGTGCAGCCAGTTCGTCGTACACCGTCTTCTCCAACTCCGGTGACAACGTCGACGAGCTCGCACGCTTAACCACTGCCCAATCCCTCTCTCCAGAACAATCCACACCACCCCAGAAGTGTTTCCGCTCGGTCAATTTGGAGTTTAGCTAACCCCAGTTCTCTGTCACCGTGGCTCGTCCTTGTCTCAGGCGGCCGAAGATTTCAACCTCGCCGTTCGTCGCCGATAAACCACCCCAGTCAAATTCCTTCCACCAGCAACCTTGTCTTGATCCCGCCTACCTCCCTGACATGTTTGGTGAAGCAATGCATGCGTGATTCGTCCAGACGCATGTGCCCTAGTTCGCTGCTGTACAGTGGCATTAGATTTCCTGTGTCCTGAGCTTTGCTGTGAATTTCTGTTAATTCTAGGGCTTTTCTGAAAAGTCCACTTTGTCATTTAGGTCCCTCACAGCATTTGGCACACGATGCCACCTCTTGCACCACTTTTGATCATCTAGAAGCCCCAAATCATCCTGGTGTCCTTCTCGGACATTATCTGTTCGCGAACCGAATGCCAACCCTTGGCTTTCATCGCAATCGAGTCTTGTCCAGTGAACCTAACCCTAGAATCCTTTTCTCCGCTGTTCTGTTTCTGCACAATCTCCCTCATTTGCATTCATGTGTATATTTTACTTATGTTTGGTATAAAGCCTATTTTCTGGATGCTTATGTATTGTATGTGTTGTGTGTGCTCTCGTGCGAATGCAGAGCAAGGAGCGGAAGACTTGGAAGGAACATTTGAAGATCCAGCAGATTTCTTAGACCCAACTTGGCAAGGCAAGTCGTCACCCTTGATCATGTCTCACCCAGTATTTTGAAATAAAGTAGATTCACTATTTTAAAGATATATGCATGCTGAATATTTGATAGAACTATGTTTAGAAATATGTGGATAGATATGACCCAACTTTCATGTGGAAACCCCTTTTTGATATCGAATCATCATGCAACCTTGTCACCCTAGGATACCATGCTTAGGCTTTAATCTTATTTAAGTATACATGTTGGATGTGAAATGGCTAATATATGAGAAATGGATTTGGAACCCCTTTTGTGAAATGAAATGTCAAATTAGTATTGATAGTGAGGATTGGTTTGTATGGAGAGGGTGCGGTGCGCACCAGGGAATGTGGATGGCTCCTCACTATTAATTCATAAGGACTAGAACCTTGTGTTGTGCCCCTATGCGGCATGAAAAACGTACCAACCACTTGCCTGGTATGGGACAGGCACGACTTAGTAGCTTTTTGGTATTAGCAGTTCCCTGCATGGTTTGTCGGTCTGGTTTCTCGTGTGGAAACTGGTTGGGCGCAGTTCGTCCGTGAGTGATGTGAGTTCAGAAAAAGCATGAGAGGTAAAGGTGGAAAGAAGGAAGACGCCCTACGCCTCAGATTAAGCCGTGCGCGGTTGTAATCTTGAATGGTCATATGTCTTGCGTGGACACAGACCAAGGCTATGTGTCTTGCGGGAACATAAGCCAAAGGCTAGGAAGTAAGGCAGTGGGGAGGACCCACAACGGTACTTGAGACTTAATTGTCTATTTACCGGGCGGGGATACTGTTAATACTAAACTGCAAAAGCGTTGTGTGATCTCGGCCTTGTCACATGTGTATAAGTCACATGGAGTTGGCCCGACTTGAAAGTCGAGTGAAGAAGTGGATGTAAAAAGAGGTACACCTTTGCAAAGCGTAAGAAAAGTATCGGATACTCTGTACTCCCAGTTCATGGAGTATGTTCGCGGTGGATTTATCCATGTGGTTCAACACAAGTAACCATTTGAAATGTTTTCACAGTATGGTTAATTCAAATGGCGGATCACGGAGGATCGCCATTCATAATGTTTTCTTAAAGTCTATTATAAGATTTTCAAAAACCCCGCTATTGAAAAGAAAACCCTTATTTGAAAGATCAAAGGATTGAAATCTATACTATTTATGATTATAAGATTTAACCCCTTTTCTTGATCACTCCTCATCTATATAATTGCATTTGTAAATAAGCGACTTGCTGAGCATTGTGTCAAAGCATGCTCACCCTTGCCTTTTTAAACAAATCAGAAGAGGGATTCGCCGATCCCGATTCGTTTGGTTATGAAGATGAAGCAGAAGATGGGAACGCCCCAGATGATTCGGAGTTCTAGGAGGGTCTCGCGCCGAGTTGAGTCCGATGTGGATGAAGCCCTACCAAAACCGTTGCTGCCAGAAGTGAAGATCTTTGTTGTTGCTGTTTGCCTTGTTTTGTGTGTCCGGTATTTTGATGCCGACTCTTGTATGGATAAACATGTTATTTTCGTAGCAATTCTAAGTAGCGTCATTCTGGGCACTATGTTAATGTAATATTGGTCCTTGTGATCCCGTACCCGTTTAATTATGTTTTATGTTATAACTGCTTTCCGCTTGTTGTGAGTTTTGTAATGGTCCAACCTGTGTGCAATCCACCTGGGCGGTTGCCACGGGATTCCTCAAATGGGGGTCCCACATATCCTAATTACCCTAAATACTCTGAACTCCAATTTAGCCAAATCTTGACCTAATCTAGACCAGATTATTCTTGGATTATGATCATGGGTATGCCAATACCTTAATCCAGAAAGTTGGCAGCCAAATTTCATCATTTAAGCCTTTTTCACAGATCAGTCCAAATTATATCGCAAATTTGTCCTTTATCTGATATCTGGAAACCCAAAAAAGCTAAAATCTTCAAATCAACTCCAAATTCAAATCTGTTTTAGGGAACACCTCCCAAATGCCAATTAATACCAAATCTTTTTTGATCAGAACACCCAAATCTCTCTCCAATTACCTTGAATTCAAAATCGATCAAAACTCAGATCTTAATTTACCCTAAATACCCTATTTTCGGTTTATATTGAAAATCATCAAATCATGCTAGATTTTACCAAATTTCTTGCTGGACGAGAATAAGGTATAAGTTTATACTCATCTATGAAATCAGATTGCAAATTATCTATCTCTAAATCAGAAATTACAAATCAGTCCAAGATTCAACCAAAGATTCTTGCAATCAGGTCCCTGGCTCGACCACACCTACTGTTCACGACCAGAGCAGTTGTTTGTGACCAGGGCTCAGCATCTTCGACCTCGGCCAGTGGTGCACAGTGCTCATCATCGACTTCGACCGCAACGTGCAGTGCTTCGCTTCGATCAGTGCCGTTGCGACCGCGACCAGGAGCGCCTTGCCACCGTGTTTTCGCTGCCGATAGAGCGCCGCTCTAGCCGTGCTTTTTCACAACTGTGTTTGCATGCGCACACGTGTTTGCACCTCAGCTATTGCTGTGGCAATCCTTGTCCAGCTCACCAGCAGCTTGCACAGCTTCACCTGCTCGCCGTTGCTTCAACCCGAAGGTACGCTGGCACAAGCAATTTAGCCACCAAGCAGTAAGCTTTTCTTCATTTCGCCTTGCCCTTAAATAGCAGTCCCGAGCAGCTCCCTTGTCACCAGCACTACTCTCTAGAGCTTCTTAGCAAATAACCAAATGTTCTTCGCTGTTGTCTTCTTCTCCGACGAGCTGCCGAGGAGGTCGACGACGCCAACTCGCCTCGCTTCACCAAACTCCAAATTGAAGCCACCAGTGAGCTCCCCACATCTTATTATCTGTGCTGTATCATTTAATTCAAGCCCCGTGCCCCACATCGCCGGTGATCGCCGGAATTGCTAAAACCCCTGTTCCAGATTTACAATTTGATTCAATCCAAATTAGCCTTCGATCCAGTAGAGTAAAATGATAAGTGAGCTTTATTTAGCAAGCCAGTGAATCCAGATTTTGAAATTAAGTAAGAACTGAAGCTATTCCCAAGCTCAAGATTCACCAGTCGTCGGCGCTCGTCGCCAGGCAACTCTGGTGATGCTCCGGCCAAATTGATTGTGCCAACAGCTTCCATATGCATCCCTCTTACTCCCTGAGCTTGGAATTGGGTTCAAATCCTGTCTAGCAAAAAGCCCCTAATCCAGTGTCTTCGTCTCCAGCGTCGGCCACCGAAAATCTATTCCCGGCCGATCCAGCTCCAGCCACCTTGTCCCTGAGATGCATCTTGATCTCCTGAACAATTTTGTCTACTAGCATGACTTCCAATTCGGTCTAAATCAGAAGTTATGGCCATGCCCTAATTTCAGTCTAGTGCCATGACTTGAAACTCCAGCCACCGTGTTCTTCGCCGGTTTTCACCACTTTCCGGCCACGTCCTGCCCTAGAGCTTGTTGAGTAAATTGTTCTTGCTACAAATGCCTAACTACAAGACAAAGTGGTGCAGCAATTGGAGCTCTAGATCAAAAGATATGGCAAACCCTAGTTCCTGGCCATGTCAGCCCAATGCCAGTCTATGTCAACCAGTGGCATTGAACCTTTTTACCTACTGCCAGCCATGCATTTTGAGCATGACTTTGTCTCTTAGACTCCTGATGTTGTGATCTACAATTTCTTCTTCTGTCACAACTTGAATTGAGCCCTTTAGCAACCATTGTTCCTTTGCCAACGCCTTGGACCAAATGTCGACCTGAAGACATTCGTCGATTTTGGGCAAACCAGCCACGGACTTAATGTCATTTCCATACTCTGGAACCCTAAAAGTCCCTAGCACCCATCTTCAGCCCTAATTCTGTGAGCTAGCCCTAATCAGCTTTTAAACCCAATTATTCCAGAATCATCAAGACATTTCATCTTTGCATTATTGCATGTAGTATAATAATGTATTGAAAAGGTTGTGATTCTTGGTTGCTTGTTTGATCTTTTCTCAGAGTCGGAGCCAGAGTTTGAGGACTTCACTGCTGATCCGACATCAACTACTGTCTCTTACGACGCGGAAGGCAAGTCATAGTCTTGATCATCTTGAACCTATATTTTATGAGTTACTATGATATGACCTTGAATATAAATAATATTGCATGTGAAAGAATGGTTTGAGATATAATTTGGCAGTACTAGGCTGGATGCCTATGAAATGTGAAAACATCAATTAATGAGCCATGAACTATTATATGTATTTATATATATTCATGAAATAAAACCCCTAACCATGACCAGAATTTTAGTATGGATGACTGTAGCACTGGAGGTGCTTAACTGCAAAGGATGTGCAGGCACGAAAGGTACATGATTGTGGATGGTCTGGTCACTGGCATATAAGGAGTAGAACCTTGTGTTGTGCGTCTAGTGGAATGAAACACGTGCTAACCGCAAGCCTGGTATGGGACAGGCCTGAACAAGTACTTATGCAGATCGCACATGAAACCCCTGCATGAGGTGGAAAACAATACACTAATTTCACAAAGTGCGGCTCCTCCACGTATATGATCATGCACGTTGACCCAGTAATGGGAAGAGACTTAGGGGTGGGGGTAATACCCGCCACAACTGTGGTTCGCGAGAGATCCACAGGGTCAGGGGTGACTTGCCAGTGAAACATAACAAAAGTTCTTGTTATCTCCACCTTGCCACTCACACATGGTTGTGAGGAAGGGTCTAATCATATTGATAGGATGGGCTTGAAAGTCGAATATCTTGCGGGTAAATTGGTACCTCTCTGCAGAGTTAAAAACGTATTCGAATACTCCGAGCTCCCGGGTTTATAGGAGTCTGCTGCTGTGGATTAAATCCACGGGGTGTGGCACAAGTATGTTTTTCTAAATAAAATTTGATAAGTCAATATTACCCAAATGATGTGTTGTCATGATATGGGGTGCTGACGTGGGCTGTCGTGCGTCGACGTGTCACGGTAGTGCTATAATTTAGTGAACATGAATAGCGATGCTATGCTATGAAAAGTGCTGCCATGAGATGAGATATGAAAGAAAAGATTATTTTACAAACATCCATAATTCTTGACTAGTCTAGGTTCATAACAACACTACTATATGTATCTACTCTTACCTATGACTTGCTGAGTATATAGGTACTCACCCTTGCAACTTGCAACCCAGTAGATGGAGCGTACTACGATCAAGAAGAAGGCGTGGAGAACTTCTAGGACCAAGATGAAGGAGAGCCAGATCCGCCAGATCCCTGATGTGTTGTTCTGCCGTCAACTTCTTACTGTGGAAGGGACACCCATCATCCGTTGTGTAGAAGTCTTTATTTTGCTTTAACTAAACCTCGAATGCCGCCAAGGTATTGTAATATCATTATGTAATATTAAGGCCAGCAGGCCACACTGCTTAAATATTTCGTAAGTTTTTCTACTGCAATGTGAATATACTCCTGTGCTTGACTTATCCTGGGAAGTCAAAGGTATGCATATATGGGACTAGCTACAGCAATCTAGGTCTCCACGAGAGTAGTCGTAGTCCTAGTTTCGGGGTACGACAATAACCAAGGAGGAAGATTGTGGATGCATAAAAGAACCGGCCAAGTGCTATGCCGACTGCTCATATTTCCGTGTTGATTCATACCATCCGTACTCAACCCAAACCTTATATTCCTCACTTCGCCGCCAAACTCACCGAATGTTAAGTTAATGTTTCTCCATTGAATAGAATCAGCTGGATGTCTTAGTTTTCCGTCTTGTTTCTGACCTTCAACATGCCAACGCAAGTACTTCACATCTTTAGGATTTGCAAACAGTTATTTCAATCTAGGAATCACAGGCAAATACCACACCATTTTGGCCGGAGGCCCTTTCTTTACCTCATCACATCCATTGTGATAAATTCGGTCTCCATGCTTATACCGCGATGCACCGCATCTTGGACAAACATGCAAATCCTCATACTCGTTACGATGCAGAGCACAATCATTTGGGCATGCATGTATTCTTTCGATTTTCATTCCCAACGGACACAATAGTTTTTTGGCCTGGTAAACCGATCTTGGCAACTCATTTCCCTCTGGAAGCATGTCCGCTAAAAGATCTAATAGCGCCATGAAACTCTTATCGCTCCAACCGTTGCTTGCCTTCAAGTTATATAATCTCAACACAGAAGACAACTTTGTAAATTTTAAACATCCGGGGAACAAAGGCTTCTCAGAATCAACAATTAATTTCTCAAATTTAGCAACATCGTTTTCGCTGTAATCTTCTTCTACATCATGTAACACTTCATCTAAATTGTCGTCATCTACATGCACATCCGAATGAACATTATCAATGTACTGATGATCATCATTACTGCAATCCACTTCCGGGTCCTGCTGAGTGGTAGCGGTGCTCGTTTCCTCAAGATCTTCACCATGCCATATGCAACGGGTATAGCGTGCGTAAAAACCACGATGAATCAAATGACTCCTAATCTGATCAGAGTTGCTGAACATCTTTAAGTTCGTACAATCTATACAAGGACAATGCATATCTTTCTCTCCCTTCTTTGCCTTTTCTTGCTCAGCAAATTTAATAAACCAATTCACACCCTCCAAATACTCAACAGTAGTACGTTTTATTCCATACATCCAATATTCTTGGTCGATCTACAATTATTTCATAAAATTGACAAATTGAAATAAATAATTAATGACTCAGGGCATGCATGCATGAAACATCATCAATTAGGCCTATGTATAAGCTACTTAATTACATTAATGGATATATGAAACCCTAACTTGATGCATTAATTGGAAGAGCCAGCTAGCTAGCTTATTAACTTCAGCCATAAATCATTCCTAGCTTAACTTCAGCAAGCTATAGCTAGCTAGCCAACCTAGCCTCCTAGTTTGGAGCTACATGCATCTAGTTTAATGAATTGGTAGAGAGAGAGGGAGAGTGTGAAAGAGTGATAGAGAGAGAGAGGTGATGAGAAGATGACAATACCGAGGGGGATTGAATTATCAACGTCCCAGCTAGCTTCTCCAGATCACTCTACCTTGGAGCGTTGATGAACGTACAGTAGAAATGATCGAGGATGCAGAGCAGGGGTCGAGATAAGTTGTGCAATTTTACTATCGGTTCAAAACCACAACCGATAGTAAACTTTTCTCTCTTCTAAAAGTCCCCACTGTCATAACCATTAGTTTATATGACGTCATTTTATTATCGGCTTTTTTTATATAACCGATAGTAAAATTTACTCTATTATATCAGTTGGTACAGTAGTAACCGATAGTAAAAATTCCATAATTTCACTATCAGTTACGAAAGACAAACCGATAGTACAATTTCCTCTATTATATCAGTTGGTACAGTAATAACCGATAGTAATAATTGTTTGCTATTCACTAATAGTACACCAGAACATAACTGATAGTACAAAGCCTCTTCTCCACCGTTGTCGTCGTACCCTATCGGATTTTTCCCAGATTTCTTATAACCGTTAGAAGATATAGGTTAGTGGATTGCATTTCTGTAGTAGTGCTTGTTTCTCTTGAAAGAAACTGAGTTTCGAAACTTGAGCGGCTTGAAAGAGAAACATTCAGAAGTGTCCTTCTTGGGGCAGCAACATTGAATACACTCCAGGAATGACTTAGACAGAGGAAGGAGTTCATCCCACCTAAAAGTCTTCCATAGCTAGGGGCCAAGTATCCCCACTAAAACTGGAGATTCCCAATTATAAACCGAGAAGAAGAAACCTCTGAGGAAGAAGAAGAGGAATCATCAATCATACTCCAGGCATCCCAAATCTTTGGTAGTTGAGGCACCAGAGCATCCCAAACTGGATCCCCCATCTCATCATTGCCATTCAGATTGGCATCCTCTTGATCATTCATCACTTCATCATTAGGATTTCCAAAATCATCATCATTATCCTGGTTATTGAAACCATCCTCAGGGGGGTGAGGGTCTTCAGGGTCATCTCCATTGCCATCGACAGCACCCGTAGGGCAGGAATGATAGCTAATGACTTGAACCGTCCAACTTTTACCAAGTGTTTCATTAGGTTCAGTAATGATCAAATAGCGAGGGATGTCAACCAATGCAATCGCTAAACATTTAACCAAGGAATGAGACCTCACTACTACAGAAGTGCATTCCACTAACCCATATTTTCTAACGGTTATAAGCAATCTGGAAAAAATCCGATAGAATAGGACGACAGCGGCGGAAAAGTGGCAATTTACTATCGGTTACACACTAGTCCAACGTTAGTGAAATGCAAATACTTTTTACTATCGGTCATTACTGTACAAACCGATATAATATATTAAATAGTACTATCGGTTTTCCACTTTTAACTGATAGTAAAATTGCGCACTTTATACTATCGGTTATTACTGTACCAACCGATATAATATATTAAAATAGTACTATCGGTTTTCCATTTTTAACTGATAGTAAAATTACTCACTTTATACTATCGGTTCTTACTGTACCAACCAATATAATATATTACATAGTACTATCGGTTTTTCTCGCGTAACTGATAGTGAAATTACTGACTTTTTACTATCGGTTATTACTGTACTAACCGATACAATATATGAAATAGTACTATCGGTTATATAAAACAAACCGATAGTAAAATGACTTCATATACACTAATGGTTATGACAGTGGGGACCTTATTTTACTATCGGTTTGTGTTTTTGAACCGATAGTAAAATTGGACAACTTAATTAGGTCGACCCCTGCTCTGCGCTCTACATGTTGGAATCATTTCAGCCACGCACGACTCCAAGCTAGAGTGATATGGAGAAGCTAGCTGAGAGGTTGATCATATTTCCGTCCCCCTCGGTATTGTCATCTTCTCATCACCTCTCTCTCTCTCTCGATCACTCTTTCACATGCACTCTCCCTCTCTCTCTCTACTTGCAATTCAGTAAACTAGATACATGTATCTCCAAACTAGCTAGAAGGCTAGGTTGGCTAGCTAGCTATAGCTTGCTAAATTTAAGCAGCTAGCTAGCTGGCTCTTCCAATTAATGCATGCATCAAGTTAATTAGGGTTTCATTTATGCAAATCCATTTAATGTAATTAAGCAGCTCATGTACACACATATGGCCTAGCTAATTATGTTTCATGCATATATGCATGCCCTGAGTCATTAATTATTTATTTGAATTTGTCAATTTTGTGAAATAATTGTAGATGGACCGAGAATATTGGATTTATGGAATAAAACGTACTACTGTTGAGTATTTGGAGGGTGTGAATGGGTTTATTAAATTTGCTGAGCAAGAAAAGGCGAAGAAGGGAGAGAAAGATATGCATTGTCCTTGTATAGATTGTATGAACTTAAAAAGGTTCAGCAACTCTGATCAGATTAGGAATCATTTGATTCGTCATGGTTTTAACGCACGCTATACCCGTTGGATATGGCATGGTGAAGATCTTGAGGAAACGAGCACCGCTACCACTCAGCAGCACCCAGAAGTGGATTGCAGTAATGATGATCATGATCAGAACATTGGTAATGTTCATTCGGAAGTCCATGTAGATGACGACAATTTAGATGAAATATTACGTGATGTAGAAGAAGACTATAGCGAAAACGATTTAGCTAAATTGGAGAAATTAATTGTTGATTCTGAGAAGCCTTTGTTCCCCGGATGTGCAACATTTACAAAGTTGTCTTCTGTGTTGAGATTATATAACTTGAAGGCAAGCAACGGTTGGAGCGATAAGAGTTTCACGGCGCTATTGGATCTGTTAGCGGACATGCTTCCAGAGGGAAATGAGTTGCCAAGATCGGTTTACCAGGCCAAAAAACTATTGTGTCCGTTGGGAATGGAAATCGAAAGAATACATGCATGCCCAAATGATTGTGTTCTGTACCGTAACGAGTACGAGGATTTGCATGTTTGTCCAAGATGCGGTGCATCGCGGTATAAGCATGGGGACAGAATTTATCACAATGGATGTGATGAGGTAAAGAAAGGGCCTCCAGCCAAAACTGTGTGGTATTTTCCTGTGATTCCCAGATTGAAACAGCTGTTTGCAAATCCGAAAGATGCGAAGTACTTGCGTTGGCATGTTGAAGGTCGGAAACAAGACGGAAAACTAAGACATCCAGCTGATTCCATTCAATGGAAAAACATTAACAGAACATTCGGTGAGTTTGGCGGCGAAGTGAGGAATATAAGGTTTGGGCTGAGTATGGATGGTATGAATCCACACGGAAATATGAGCAGTTGACATAGCACTTGGCCGGTTCTTTTATGCATCTACAATCTTCCTCCTTGGTTATGTATGAAGCGCAAGTACATCATGATATCGTTACTAATTTCAGGACCCAGACAACCCGGGAATGATATTGACGTGTTTCTATCACCGTTAGTCGAGGACTTACATAAATTGTGGAGTGAAGGGGTGCGGGTGTGGGATGCACATAAGCGAGAGAATTTCATGTTGCGGGCCATGATATTTTGCACCATAAATGATTTCCCGACCTATGGAAATTTGTCGGGGTATAGTACGAAAGGAGGCAAGGCTTGTCCTATTTGCCTGGATGAAACTGAAAGCATGTGGTTATCGAACTGCAGAAAAACAGTGTACATGGGTCACCGCAGATTCCTTCCGATGCATCACGCCTACCGTAAGAAGAGGAAGTCATTCAATGGGAAGCCTGAGAAAGGATCAGCCCCAGTGTTTGTGACTGGTAAGTAGCTTTACTTGCGCGTGAAGGACATCAAAGTTGAGTTCGGTAAATGTTCTAAACCTCCAGGAAAAAATGTTTGGAAGAAGAGATCGATTCTTTGGGATCTGCCATATTGGGAGTACTTACAAGTTCGACATTACATTGATGTCATGCACGTAGAGAAAAATGTTTGTGACAGTTTGATTGGTTTGTTGTTGAACATTCCAGGAAAGACGAAAGATGGCATCAACGTTCGCCGTGACATGCTCGACATGGGCATAAGGACTGAGCTTGCACCGTTGGAGAAGGGAAAGCGGACATACCTCCCCCCGGCCTGCTATACTTTGTCAAAAAGAGAAAAAACAGAACTCTGTCAGTGCCTACATGGTGTCAAAGTTCCATGCGGGTATTCTACGAACTTGAAAAAACTTGTGTCCATGAAAGACTTGAAACTGGTTGGTATGAAGTCCCATGATTGTCATGTACTGATGTCACAAATGCTTCCCATTGCTATCAGAGGCATTCTCCCAGTCAAAGTCAGAGAGACAATTACAAAGCTATGTTATTTCTTCAACACAATATCTGGCAAGGTACGTAAGCGTGTACTCCTAGCAAGTTAATTAGCTCCATTCGTGGAACTTGTCAGATATTTTGGATCTGAATATTTGCGGTAACTGTGTCCTTGCAGGTAATTGATATGGATGGACTGGACGATTTGCAACGCGATGTGACTACCACTCTTTGTCAGCTGGAGATGTATTTCCCTCCATCCTTTTTTGATGTTATGGTCCATCTAATTGTTCACCTTGTCAGAGAAATTAAGTTTTGTGGACCCATGTTCCTGCGCTACATGTATCCATTTGAGAGGTTTATGGGTATCTTGAAGGGATATGTAAGGAATCGACATCGGCCTGAGGGCAGTATCATTGAAGGTTATGTCGTCGAGGAGGTGATCGAATTTTGCACCAACTATATGGCCGGGGTTGACCCAATTGGCGTTCCTACGTCCCGGCATGAGGGCAGGCTTCAGGGCATTGGAACGATTGGATTTAAAGCAGTCGTCCCCTCTAGTGATCTGTATGCAAAAGCCTATTTTTGGGTTTTACAACACATGACGGGGGTGGAGCCATACATACACGAGCACAAAGAAATGTTACGGAAACAGAATCCCTCGAAGCCAGAGATTTGGGTGACCAGAGAACATAATAGGAAGTTTGCTGGGTGGATCGAAAATAGAGTCCTGCAAGCTTCTGTGGGCGATGTAGATGAAGATGTTACATGGTTGGCCAGAGGGCCTAGATTTACTGTAGGGACTTGGCAGGGGTATGACATCAACGGCTTTTCACTTTACACAAGAACTCAGGACGAGAAGAGTACTATGCAATGTAGTGGAGTGACACTACTTGCTATTTCGGAGGATGCCAGGGCAGTAAGGGCACTCGACTCATATTATGGTGTTATTGAGGAAATATGGGAGCTCGATTATGTATTACTTAAGATTCCTCTATTTCGATGCCAATGGGTCGAAATCCCTCGAGGTGTTAAAGTCGAAAATTATGGGTTTACTCTCGTCGATCTCAGTAGAGTCGCACACAAAGATGATCCATTTATACTTGCTGAGCAAGCCACACAGGTGTTCTACATCGTTGACCCAGCCAACCCAAAGTTGCACGTTGTCCTTCACAGTAAGAGACGTATTGTTGGGGTCGAAGACGTTGTGGATGAAGAAGAGTACGATCAGTTCGACGAACTACCTCCATTTTTAGATGGAATCCTTCAATCTGTCCCTACCGAAGATATTGACAAAACAAGTTACCTGCGAGACAACCACGAAGAAGGATTATGGGTGGACAACCATTATTGACTAATTTGCAATATGTAAGTGACGTATATTACTTGGATCTTTAATCGAAGAATTCTTCAAATCATTTTTCAAAATTCTTTGGGAAAACATACGTGATGCATTGAGAATCATTTCTGCAAATTTTCATTTCAATTGGAGTATATACTTGATTTGAGCAATAATTGATTCTTTTCACAAATATATATGAAAACTGTAAATTTTCATTCCATGATTGGTCTTTACTGTTAATTTATTTCAAAATTATTGGAAGTTATTTGCATGGGGTTTCAGGTGTCTTTACAAGTGCAAAATGATGTACTGAGACCCATTGATCCGTTTGAGACCTAGCCTTGGTTTTCGCACTAGGCTCACCCAGATTCTAATATGCGGAATAACGGGACCTTATTCGGAAATACCGAAACCCAAAGTAATTGCACAGCTCTTTATTTCAAAGAGGGCTTTACACGTCGAACGTTAGGCACACTTGCCTACGTCGAAGGAACTATAAGTGTCTAAAACTCAAATAAGTTCTATGACTCTTTTCGATTGAGTTCGATGATCTAAACTAGACCTATTACAAGGTATTTATAGTCCAATCGTATGAGTACGTATCAGACTTAGAGACCTAAACGTATTAGACTCATATAACTAATCCTAAACAGATAAGCTTAGTTATACACATTCGGATCGGATTACAATTCCGAACAGGGAACGAATTCCTTTTCCTGGTCGCGGACCAATCCATGGTCGCGGACCCATATGCGATCAGGACTTGGTCGCGAAGCCGTATGCGATTAGGACTTGGTCGCGAAGCCGTATGCGATCAGGACTTGGAGATCCTCCCGGATCATGACTCCCTTGTTGAGAAGGAGCCAACCCCTGTTGCGACCTCATGATCAAACTGGAGATGTGGAAATTGGGCTTGTCCATCTTCTTTGGTGTACCACTTTGCCGCACGTGCTCGTTGATCTTTCCGACCGATTCGAAAAGTCTCCTTGGTGCCACTGCGGGTGGTAGTTACCTTCTTCTCCAGAATCACATTTTCACGTAGAGGTTCGTCTCGTTGATAGACCAAGTCTTCAACAGATGGTACTATAGTATCTGGCTCATCATCCAACATTGAAGGCTCGAAGAGTTTGAGGTGCTCAACATTGACAACCGAGTAAATATCCATGTATGGAGGTAACTCGAGCTGACAAGCATTATTACCCACTTTCCGCAAAATCCGAAAAGGACCGTAACGAATGGGTTTGAGCTTCTTACCTTCACCTTTAAGTCTCTCCTTACTCAGTTGTAACCATACCATATCACCTTCTTGAAATTGCGCATCAACTCGGTGCCGATCATGTCGCGCCTTGTACTTGAGTTGAGCTTTCAGCAAGTTCTGTTCAACCTCACGATGGAGTCGTTGAATACCTTCCAAGAACTTTTGTGCTCGATCCTGATCGGATGCTTCCTTGCTGTTCTGCGCTGAGGTAGGGATCACAAACTCCATGTCGAATGGACTCTGTGGTAGAAATCCTAAACAAACCTCAAACGGTGACTTTCCAGTCGAACCATGCACTGCTCGATTAAAAGCAAACTGCAGGTACGGTATGCTTCCATCCCAGGTCTTCGGGTGCTTCGAGTTATATCCTCTCAAAAGATGAACAACTGTGCGATTAACCACCTCGGTTTGACCATCAGTTTGCGGATGAAAAGCAGTACTCCTCTTCAGCTTGGTGTCCATCATCGTCCAGAGCGATCGCCAAAAGTGACTAAGGAACCGGGTATCGCGATCAGACACAATAGAAGTCAGCAGTCCGAAGTGTGTCCAAACATGTTGAAAGAATACCCGAGCTGCCTCTTCTCCCGTGATAGTCTTCCGACAAGGTATAAGAATAATCATTTTGGAGAACCGATCAACGACCACGAATAGATAGTCGTTGCCACGTCGGGTCTTAGGCAATCCTCCCAAGAAATCCATAGATATGCTTTCCCATGGTCGCGATGGAATTGGCAAAGGAGTGTACAAACCTATTTTTCGGTTTGCCGGTTTCGAGATGCTGTAGAGACCACAGCCTCGAACAAAGCTAGTCACATCTTGCTGCATACGCGGCCAAAACACATGTCGGTGAAGATTTTGCAACGTCTTTGTAACCCCAAAGTGACCAGCTACCTTCGATGTATGCGCTTCTCGCAACCATTGAATTCGAGGTGCTCCACGAGGTATACAAAGTAAATTGCCCTTGTACAAGAGTCCTTCTCGACGAACGAACTCCGTAGGTTTCCCTGTTTCGAGCTCAGTCAGTACTGTTTGAAAATCAGGGTCTTCACTGTACATAGTGGCATAGTCATCATGACATGAGGGGCCGATCTGCATGAACGCCGATAAACAGAGGGTCGTAATAGGTGGTCGCGACAACATGTCCGCCAATTTGTTGTGTACGCCCTTTTTGTACTTAATCACCAGATTGAACTGCTGCAGATACGACATCCACTTCATGTGTCGAGCTTGCTGTAGCTTGGACTGAGTCTGCAAATATTGCAATGGTTGATGGTCGGTGTGGACAACCGTCTCTTTTCCCAAGAGGTAACACCGCCAATGTTTCACGGCCTGATGCAGTGCGCATAACTCCTTATCATAAGTCGGGTAGTTCTTCTGAGCTCCCTGGAATAACTCGGAGTGATATGCCACTGGTTGACCTTCTTGCATGAGCACTGCGCCCATTGCATAACCTGAGGCATCGGTTTCTAGCTCGAACGATTTCTGGAGATTCGGCAAAGCTAACACAGGCGCCTCGCTGATCTTCCTTTTCAGCAAGAGAAACGTGTCCTCATGTTTCCCTGTCCACTCGAACTTCTGATCGATCCTGGTTAATGCATGCAACGGAGAAGCCATAATCGAGAAGTGTCGGATGAACTTCCGAAGGTATTGGCATGCTCCCACAAAACTACGCACGTCCGTAACTGTTCGCGGTCGCGGCCACTCGCGAATCACTTTTACCTTATCTGGGTCGATTTGCAACGTACCGTTGCCGACCAGGAATCCAAGGTAAAATAGAGTTTGCTGGCCGAACTCGCACTTCTTACGGTTGAGGCGAAGTCGATGTTGCCGAAGCTGATCGAACACCTTTTCAACATGAATGAGGTGCTCATCCCATGAACGACTATAAACTAGTATGTCGTCGAGGTAAACGATGACAAAGTCGTCGATGAACGGTCTCAAAACGTCATTCATAAGACGCATGAAAGTTGCAGGGGCGTTGCAGAGACCAAACGGCATGACCAGCCATTCGAACAGACCTTGTCGTGTTTTGAACGCGGTCTTCCACGTATCCTCCTCTCGGATGCTGACTTGATGATATCCTGACTTAAGATCCAATTTGGAGAAGACAATGGCATGCTTCAATTGGTCTAACAGGTCGTCAATACGGGGAAGGGGGTACCGGTTCTTGATGGTGATCTTGTTCAGTGCTCGATACTCGATGCACATACGCCAAGTCCCATCTTTCTTTGGTACTAACACCACAGGAGATCCACAAGGTGAACTACTTGGTTGAATGACACCATCGTTCAGCAACTCACCAAGTTGTCTTTTGATCTCTTCATTCTCCAATACTGAGTTGCGATACATACTCAGATTGGGCAGTGTCGCATCGAACACAAGCTGAATTTCGTGCTCGACTGGACGTTTCGGTGGACAACCCTGGGTAGTCTCGAACAGATCACTGTATTGCTCCAGTAGTCCCGACAAACGACCAGAATCTTCTTGGCACACCAACGACAATGCTGGTCGAGTACCCTCACTTTGTCCAATGGGTCGAATCATGACAAGCACATACTTGTGACATGCATTAACAATCCGTTTGGCTTGATTTGCGGTAATCAAGTTTGAAGTGTTGACGTGGATGTCTCTACTAATCACGAACTTAACTCCGTCTTTGGTGAGGTCGTACTCTTGCGCTCGCCGATGGAAGTGAGCATCTCGATCATACAGATACGGACTCCCAAATATCACCTGACAGATATCGATAGGGACAACATCGCATTGCACCCCATCGATGTACCGTGCAGAGATCGCAAACTTCAACACACACTGACTCGTAATCTGTTGGTTCACGTCGGATGTAAACCAACCCAGCGGATATGGTCGCGGGTGTGTGGTTGTCTTCAAACCAAGTCGCCGAACCAGTCCAGCGGAGACCAGATTCTTTTGACTTCCTGGATCGAATATCGCTGCAACCACTTCGTGCTTCACCTGGATGTTGATGGTGAACAAGTCCTCCGTTGGGTGATGGTCGTTCGGTGGATCCGAACCCTTCTCCTTCGGCATTGCCATCAGAGACAAGGTCGTATCCGCCTCATTAACCGAATTCACTCGGACAACTTCTTCGTCGGGTGAAGTCGCAGTAGCCGTGGTTGTTCTTTTCCCTGGTCCGTTTTTCTTTGGTCGAAGCTCAGGATGAAGCTTGTAGCATTTGTCCTTCGTATGTCCCGCAACTTGACAATGTTCGCAGAAAGCACCCGTGCCCGATTTCTTCTTCGGACTCGGCTTTTTCTTTGTCGAGGTCGCACTTTCCTTCGCGCTTTTGTCGCTGCGGGATTTGTTCTTCTTCTCGATCGCCATAGCAGTTGTGCTCGTGGTCGCGATATCTTGGATGCCGAACAGACTTAGCTCAGTACTGATCGATTTCTGAAGTCCAGATGTGTACTTCTGGAATACTTGAGGGTCGGATAGTGAGATGCCAATGACCATTGCTTGTCGTCGAAACTCTGTCGTATAGTCTTGGACGGTCTGGTCGCGCCGTTGGTACAATCGGTGCCAATGCTCCCATCTCTCCTCAAGGTAGCCCATCGGATAGAATTCTTGTCGCAGAAGTCGTTTGAATTGACCCCACGCAAGGTCGTCAGCTTCACCACTGGCGACAAGGGCCTTCCACCATGTCTTGGCGTGGTCCTTCATCTTCAAAGGTGCAAACTTCACCTTTTGAGCGCTACTGAACCCTTTTAGGTCAAAGTAGGTCTCAAGTTGATCGATCCAAGAATCCAACTTTTCGGCATCGATCACCCCATCATATATGGGTATATCAATCTTAGCGTCGACTTTAAAAGATCTGACAGCTAAGGAGGTGTTGGCGAGGTTGTCGGTCTTGTGGTTGCCTTCGTCTTCATCTTCGTCTGCCCTACGCAAGTCTTCACCACTCTTCTCACCCGTAACCTTCCCTACTTCAGGAGGTACAATCATGGCCTGCTGCTTAATCCAAGCAAGCACAGTTTCCATGTCGGTGGAGAGCTTAGCCACTTTTTCGGCTAGGTTAGCTTGAACGGGGGTATCGTCAGACATTGTCGGAGACGCGGGTGTAGGAACCGTCAATTGATCACCTGGAATTTCGCCGGAAGTTTTGTAACCCTGGCGAGTCTTCACCATCCACAGGATAGGAAAGTCGCTCTGATACCAACTTGATCTGTTTGAGACCTAGCCTTGGTTTTCGCACTAGGCTCGCCCAGATTCTAATATGCGGAATAACGGGATCTTACTCGGAAATACCGAAACCCAAAGTAATTGCACAGCTCTTTATTTCAAAGAGGGCTTTACACGTCGAACGTTAGGCACACTTGCCTACGTCGAAGGAACTATAAGTGTCTAAAACTCAAATAAGTTCTATGACTCTTTTCGATTGAGTTCGATGATCTAAACTAGACCTATTACAAGGTATTTATAGTCCAATCGTATGAGTACGTATCAGACTTAGAGACCTAAACGTATTAGACTCATATAACTAATCCTAAACAGATAAGCTTAGTTATACACATTCGGATCGGATTACAATTCCGAACAGGGAACGAATTCCTTTTCCTGGTCGCGGACCCATATGCGATCAGGACTTGGTCGCGAAGCCGTATGCGATTAGGACTTGGTCGCGAAGCCGTATGCGATCAGGACTTGGAGATCCTCCCGGATCACCCATCTGTAATTGTTCTCTGGAAATACCTTTAGATCAATTTAACAGTATTCTACTATCGGTTTCCACCTCCAAACCGATATGAAATTAACATATACTATCGGTTTATTGTCATAAAACCGATAGTAAAATACAATGCAAAATGATGTACTGAGATCCTCTGTAATTCTTCTAAGGGAAATCCTTTAGGGTCAATAACATTGTATTTTATTATCGGTTATAACTGTGAAACCGATATGAAATTAAAATATACTATCGGTTTATCGTTCATAACCGATAGTGATTTATAATGTGTTATGAGCCCCTGTTCTTAGTTTACTATCGGTTTAGTATTTACAACTGATAGTGATTTATACTGTGTTATGAGCCCTTGTTTCTTAGTTTACTATCGGTTTGGTATAATAAAACCGATAGTGAAAAGTTCCCATACTGAAAACCCTAACTTACATATTTTTACTATCGGTTTTGTGGTTATGACCCGATAGTAAATATTCATTTATTAGGTTATAACCTTGCACGATTTTCCCTCCAGTGCAACTGATCACATTCCAATTTCCAAATACTCGCGCGGAAAACCCTAGATTCGCCGACGTTCGCTTCTTCGCTCCTCTACGCCACCATTGCCGATCAGAATCTGGTTCTCCACCGCCTTCGGCACTGCATTGCGCCACCGCTTCCGGCACTGCATTGCGCCACCGCCTCCGGCCACTCCACGATCGACTGTAAGTGTTCTTGACCAAATCGCTCGCGTGTATTGCTTAATTTTGTATGCAATGGTTCATATCCCGTTCAATGGATTACAAATATAAACCTAGAGTAAAATTCATGAACTACAAACTTGATAGCTATGAGAATGACAGAATTGATGAAAATCACTAGCTATTTGTCATACAGTGTAGTCCACTATCGGTTTCTTATTCAGAACCGATAGTAAATACCTTAAACTGAATTTTCTGTTAATTATTTCCCATTTTCTAATTTTCATTTGAAATTTTGGTTCATTTACATTTTAACATACTTTATGTTCCTGCTGAGAGACTAGCATAGTTTGCACTGCTAATCTTATAGATTTTACTGAATAGAAACTTGATTACTATCGGTTTGACTTTTAAAAAACCGATAGGAAATAGTAGTGCCATCATAGTTTGCACTGCTAATTTGAATTTTCTGTGAATTACTTCCCATTTTCTAATGTTCATCTCAAATTTAGGTTCATTTAAATTTTAACAGACTTTATTTTCCTGCAGAGAGATTAGCATAGTTTGCACTGCTAATCTTTTAAATTTTCTGAATACAAACCTTAGTACTATCGGTTTTCCTTTCAAAACCGATAGGAAATAGTGTATGTCTTAGTTTGCACTGCTAATCTGAATTTTCTGTGAATTACTTCCCATTTTCTAATGTTCATCTCAAATTTAGGTTCATTTAAATTTCAACAGACTTTATTTTCCTGCAGAGAGATTAGCATAGTTTGCACTGCTAATCTTTTAAATTTTCCTGAATACAAACCTTAGTACTATCGGTTTTCCTTTCAAAACCGATAGGAAATAGAGTATGTCTTAGTTTGCACTGCTCATCTGAATTTTCTGTGAATTACTTCCCATTTTCTAATGTTCATCTCAAATTTAGGTTCATTTAAATTTCAACAGACTTTATTTTCCTACAGAGATATTAGCATAGTTTGCACTGCTAATCTTTTAAATTTTCCTGAATACAAACTTTAGTACTATCGGTTTTCCTTTCAAAACCGATAGGAAATAGAGTATGTCTTAGTTTGCACTGCTCATCTGAATTTTCTGTGAATTACTTCCCATTTTCTAATGTTCATATCAAATTTAGGTTCACTTAAATTTTAACAGACTTTATTTTCCTGCAGAGAGATTAGCATAGTTTGCACTGCTAATCTTTTAAATTTTCCTGAATACAAACCTTAGTACTATCGGTTTTCCTTTCAAAACCGATAGGAAATAGAGTATGTCTTAGTTTGCACTGCTCATCTGAATTTTCTGTTAATTACTTCCCATTTTCTAATGTTCATATGAAATTTTGGTTCATTTAAATTTCAACAGACTTTATGTTCATGCAGAGAGACTAGCGTAGGGCACAACAATTTTAGTTATGAACTTTGTCATGTACCTTTCTTCATATCAATTGATGGTTTGTTCATGGAATTTTAGGTAAAGCCATGTCGGCATCTTCCTCGGCTGATAGTAGTGATTAGGCGAGGGCGAACGTAGATGGCGCTGCCTCGTCCCAGCGCAAGAGGAAGGCACGAGGCGCAATGATGTTGGGTCGTTTGGCCAAACGCGCGGATCTTTCCTGTGAGTTCAACCAGTTCGGGAGACCGATCGGGAAGAACACCAGGCACTATGCTGCCTATGTTGGCTTGTTGGCGAAGGAAAGGGTGAAGATCACCGTCTAGAGCTGGAAGGACGTCAAGGCTGACGAGAGGGATAGGCTGTGGGTGGAAGTGAAGGTAAAATTAATCAAAATCACTGAACTCTTGAATAATCACATTCCCTTGGTTTATCCTAGAGATTAGGTAAGTCCTACTTATATGCACCATTTGAAACAGGCCAAGTGGAACATCCCGGACGATGGTCCCAAGATAGCTTGCTTGAAGGACATGAACAACAAGTGGAAAACCTTTAAGAGCGTCCTCGTCAGTACCTTCCTCTCTAAAGGCGAATCTCCATGCGAGAAGTACCCCTTCATAACGGAGGAGGTATGGGAGCAATTCGCCCAACAGAATGGGACTCCTGAGTTCAAGGTATGAATGGTTCCTTTGCTTGGTTACACCATTGTATGCAGTAAGCAGTGGTGCATTAATTTTCTTGTTTCTGGTACGAAGGCCCTCAGCGAGAAGAACAGGGCAATCCAGAGGAGGAACGACCACCCACACCGGCTCGGCTCTCGCGGTTATGCAGGGAAGGAGGAGCAGTGGAAGAAGGCTGAAGACGAGGTGTCGCATTTCGTCGACTCCCCTGACCTACCACTCTCCGAGATCCGCGATCAGCGATGCAAGCGCTGGTGGCTGGCCAGAGGGACCGTGTCGGCCACGGGGACTGTGGCGTTCCCAAACCCCAAGGACGTCGAGGTCGTGCAGCGACTCGTAAGTTGGCTAACTATGATCACTAGTGTGCGCACAAGTTTGTATATATTTCTTCCTCACAATGGAGAGCTTTCAATGTAACAGATCTCTTGCTCGAAGGAGGCGACCGAGGGATTGTTCAGTCCCCATAGGGAGAACGACATCCTTACCTGGGCTCTAGGGAACAAGGAGCATCCAGGGCGGACGCGAACCGTGGGGGCTGTGGTGCCATGGAAGGAAGGCTTCTCGGAGCCCGGGAAAAAGGCGAAGAAGGCTGGCAGCTCGAGGGAAAGGGAAGTGGAGCTATCTCAGAAGATACGGGCAGATGTGACTACACAATTGGCGGACATGTTTGCTCAAATGAACGAGAAGTTTGAACGCCTCAGCCGAGTTGTGCAGTCCAAGGGTTTAGATCCAGCTGCCGAGGTCGACGCTGCCAGGCCGAGTAGTGTTGGCTCGAAGGTTCACGTGGATCCGGTGGACCTGATCGAGGTATTGCAACTCTTGAGCTATATATGCAGTTCGGTTGATGCCACTCCCGTTACGTTAGAATTGTTTCGCTAACCTGTTATAATTGTTGCAAATTGCAGAAGCCAGAGAGCTGTAGCCTATTGATCAACATAGGTGACAAACCTGTTGCGGTTGCAAACGGGGTCGTATACCATTCTTGGGAGGATGTCCGGATCCACTGCGTACCTCTGGAGCCTGGATTCGCAAAGGTACAGGTGGACATGGCCCTCTCAGGCTACAGCTCTTTTCCGTTGCCCGTCCCAACGGACAAAATGCGGACAATTGGCGAGGCATTGGGCTCATGCATACAGTGGCCCAAGAAGGGTGTTAGACTACAGGAGGTAAACCCTAGCCATTCTAGCTTACAACTCAGTTAATATACTCAATTTGTAAAATCTAATTTAAGCGTTTGTATTTAAAGTGGACAATGGATACCAGCTCACTTCCTGAGGACACCACCCCCGCCACAACGCATGAGCGAACTCCTTCGGCCCCCATGCCTCCTCCGACGGCCTCAAACCCTTCGCCATCAAATGAGGCCGACGACACCACACCCCAACCTTCGAAGGTATACACTCGCTCCCCGCCCAAAGGCAAGGCCAAACAAAGCCAGCCGGGTATGTTCAAGAACGGGTCCCCACTCGTGTCGGAGTAGCTTCTGCGCAATATGGATCAAATAACCAGAAGTCTCCACGAGTGGTACCTGACCCGGTCTAGGCGCCACATCAACTTCTTGGTTCACTTCAGGCCAGCCCATTTTCACCGTGAGCCCGGGAGCATATCGGTGGCCCATGAGGATTTGTTCGACTTCCTCAACTGGCGGGAGCTTGATATGTCCATCATACGGACTGGAGTCCTATGAGTTTGCTGTTGTCTGCAGTTATCACAGTTCGTTTCATAAATCTAATCACTTTTTGTATGCACTACTTACTAATGTCTACTTTGCATCCAGGTGCATGTATAGGCTGGCGTTGATGAGGGCATGTGACAAGGTGGGTTTCCTCGACCTAGAGAAAATAAGCCTCACGATGCTAGAGCACGACCAAGCACATGCAGAGGAATATATATCAAGGGCACTACTAGCGCAGCAGGACCGAGAGTTCATCCTTGCGCCGTACCACCAAAGGTTAGTGCATTTCCTACTAATTTAACTCATTCTTGTATGTTACGCCTAACATATGTATGAAATGGTTCGCTTATATATGCAATGTAGGGGCCACTGGGTCCTCGTCGTCATTTGCCCATGGATGAATGAGGTCTATTACCTCGATTCGATGAGCGACAAGGTGGCGCATGTCACCCTCACATGGCACATAGACGCGTAAGTAATATAGTTGTCTTAAATTTTTCTCTGACTAGCTAATTAATGATAACATATTAATCGGCAATGCTAAATTAAATACAGGGCTTTCAAAAATTATGCTAGTGCTAGAGGGAGGCATGACGCGTCGAAGGGCACAACAATTTCTTGGAAAGAATATGAGGTAATTAATATGGATGGAAGTACTCATGATGAGTCTTTTAATTTAAGCTTAATTAGTTCTTTCGAGTTAATGTGGGTTTATGTCTTTGCATATGCAATTTTTCCAGTGCCATCAGCAGCCACAATCGTGGGAATGTGGCTTCTATGTCATGAGATTCATGTATGACCTGATTAGGAGAAACTTTGCCCAATTCCCAAAGGTAACCATTTTGCCTGACTCAAAGTCGAACTTTAATTGGATGTGATGTACGATCCTAACTTCATACACGCATATATGCAGAGCGCCATGTTGAAAGAGCAATATGAGTTGCCTCAATTGAAGGAGCTGCGAACAATTTGGGCTCAATATGTCATGGAAGAAGTGGCTATCAACGATCGATAGTAACTGACTTGTGTTGATTGCTGTATTTGTGAATAAACTCAATATGTGAATAGATTCATTGATGTATTTGTGAATAAACTCGATCAATATGTGCATAAATTCAATCTGTCCAATTTGTGAACAATATGTGAATATGTGAATATTGCTGAATTAGTGTATTTGTGAACAAATTGATCAATATGTGAATATTGCTGAATATTTGTAAATATTGGTGTATTTGTGAATGATCCAATGTATCTCTGTATAGCTGTATGTATATGTGCATGATTCTAGTACTAACCGTGCCAGTACATAACCGATAGAAAAAACTAATATTACTATCGGTTATATACTAAAACCGATAGAATAAATATTACATTACTATCGGTTCATATGCAACAACCGATAGAATAAAGTTTTCAGTACTAAACGTGTCTACAAATTACTATCGGTTATATACTACAACCGATAGAATAAATATTACAGTACTATCGGTTCATATGCAGAAACCGATAGAATAAAGTTTTCAGTACTAAACGTGTCTACAAAATACTATCGGTTATATAATATAACCGATAGAATAAAGTTTCCCGTACTAACTGTGTCCAGACAATACTATCGGTTTAGATAATACCCGATAGAAAAAAACATTAACATTACTATCGGTTTAGATCCTAGCCAATAGAAAAAGCCTAAACAATACTATCGGTTTATATACGAGCCGATAGAAAAAATGTATATAATACTATCGGTTTAAATTTGAGCCGATAGAAGAAATAGTCGATAGCGATTAGTGAACGTTGGGAATGTAGATGTTTTACTAACGGTTTTTGAACCGATAGAAGTGTTCTGCTCCTCTACTATCGTGCCGACCACTATCGGTAAGAGAACCGATAGTAGAGTGGATTTTTAACCGATAGTGAAAAGCATTTATGTAGTAGTGCCCGCCCCCTGTTCTTTGGTACTCATTGTCCCATTCACGCAGAAAGCCAAAGGAAGAAACCGCTCTACTCAAATTATTCAAAGACCAAAAGTCTAGAGGAAAGTTTAAAAGAAGCAACCATACCTCTTGATTAAAACTGACCCTCCTGAAATTTAGGCCTTCATCATGACAATTAAGAAAGAGCATAAAATCGGCATCAACATGTAAACCCTCCTCCATCAAAATGTCCCTATGAAGAGTCGAAGGGAAGCGCAGTAGAGCATCACCAAGACCAGTGGGGGACACATGCACTGGAACTCCTCTAGCATTTTGAAAGTAATTTCTCGCCACTTGTCTCAAAGCAACCGCTTCAGGAGCTATACTAACAATAGCATAGTTCTCATTAACCTCTGAACGAGTGGAAACACATCTAGAGCGAAGGGGTCTTCCACGCACAATTCTCTCTTCTAGACCTTCTCTCAGAAAAGGAGTAGGGTCTACCCAATAATTCGCCATTGCTTTGAGAGAATTGGCAAGAATGGCAGTAGCGAGAAAAGAAGCTAGCACAAAGTGATCAGCAGTTGTACTGGAGGCAGAAGAAGACCAATAGGCACTACTATTGACAGAAGGGTTTTCTCAAAATCCAAAAAACTAAGCGAAAGAATCGAAGCAGCGCATTACCTGCTTACCCTTGCATGAGTTAATCATGGCCGAAGAAGATAAGTTAGATCCAAACAAAGGCCAAATCAAGGCCGTAGGATCCGAAGAGGTTTCTCTAGAAAAGGGCGCAAAAGGAGAGGCAAGCGCACCACAACCATTAACATGAATTGCTTTGGGTACCGACAGACCCTTCCTCTTCCAACCCAGCATGCGCTTAAAGAACGAACGCCTTAAATGACCATAATTGAAACACTTTAGACCTCTAACCGAGAAGCCACACTAATTTTTGAAATGACCTGGGGCCAGACAGTTGTGACAAGTGATGCTAGCTGGAGAACTCAGAATGGAAGGCCTTGGATCCTGCAAAGGAAGAGTTTTGAAGAAGCTCTGCAGACGATTAAACACTGAAGAAACCGAGGGAATCGCCTGAGGATCATGATTCCCAAACTGAAGTCTATTAAAAACTGAAGTCCTGTAACGAGAAGGTCTCTTCTTAGAATAGACAAATTTACAATCCTGGTTTTGCTCCAAAAACCAAAGATGAAATTCTTTTCGCCAATTAGGTCCCCCATCTCTCCAAAGAGAGAAGAAAACAGCAAAGTCATTATGAAATAAGTTATTCAACTTAAGAACCGCAAAACCAACTCTTCTATCACAAACAGAGAATCTAAAACTTATAGAAGTTAAAGAACATACTCTAAAATCAGAAGCCTGCCCACCCAAATAGGCAGCAAGAATAACTCCAAGCGAATCCTCAGAAGGACGAAATTTTCTTCTGCCAAAGGTAGCCACAAGGAAGAAATCCTTAGAAGCAAACTTATCACCCTTAGTGACTGGGGAATGAAACGAGTTCCACATCAGGTTGGCAAAATCTTTTCCAGTAGACCAATTCAAAGACAAAGCGTTGAACGCCATGGTTCTCAAAACCACCACCAAACAGAAACAGAGAATCCCCAAGAACCAAAGAGAAAGCCAGCAAACCGGAGAAGAAAGAAACCAGAAACAGGGAAGGAGAAGCCAAGCAAAAATCACTAAGAAGCTCCATCCAAGAACTCCTCAGCAACAAAATCACCTCCAAAATCGCCTCCTGAATCACCTCCTCTCATGGGGTGTAGCTGGCCTATGTCCCCATTGTGGTTTTAGTTGATATGTCAACTTGTTGCAATGATCTATTTGATACATCATGTACTCTTAATAAAGCATTGCCATGCCGTGCATCATTCTCAAATGCAAATGAAACAATTCTAAATGAAAACAATGAACTTAAGGCTCAAGTTAAGAAACTTAATAAAAGTTTAGAAAATTGTTACAAAGGAAAAACATCCCTTGATCTTCTTCTTAGTGAGCAAAGGTGCTCATTTAGAAAAGGACTCGGATACTTTCCTAAGAAAGGAAATAAAACTAACACAAAAATTGTTTTTGTAAAAGCATGCAACAAATTTTGTTTCAAGTGTCACGAAGTAGGTCATTCTCATGATGCTTGCCTTTAATGACTTCAACACACTTTGATGCATGCTACATGCTTAAGAGGTCAAAGAAAGGATATGTGATAGCAAAGTTCGTTGGAGCACCCATGCTAAACAAAAAGAAGAAATCTATTTGGGTGCCCAAAGCTTTGATTGCTAACATTGAAGGACCCAAAGGGGTTTGGGTACCTAAACGGATTTGATTCTTTTATTTTGTAGGTGAACTGCAAGACCGATGGAAAACATTGGGTGCTAGATAGTGGATGCTCCGAACATATGACCGGTAACAAGAAATTGTTCACCTCATTGGAAGATAACTCAAGCGAAGACCAAAAGATCACCTTTGGCAATAATCGTCAAAAAAAGGCGATAGGTTTGGGTAAAATTGCTATATCTCATGATCTTTCAATTTGAAATGCTTTACTAGTTGAATCATTGAATTTTAATTTGTTATCCGTTGCACAAATTTGTGATCTTGGTTTTCGTTGCATATTTTCATCTAAAGATGTTTTGATTGAAAGTTTAAAAGACAACTGTTTGATCTTCAAAGGCTTTCATTTTGGAAATCTCTATCTTGTTGATTTCAACTCAAAAGATGCATATTTTTCAACATGTCTTGTCTCTCAAACTTCAAAAGGTTGGCTTTGGCATAGGAGATTTGTACATATTGGAATGCATCAACTTAATAAGCTTTTAAAACGTGATTTAGTAGTTGGCTTGAAGCATGTGAATTTTGAGAAAGACAAACCTTGTAGCGCTTGTCAAGCGGGCAATCAAGTGGCTACCTCACATCCCACCAAGCGTATTCTTTCAACTTGAAAACCTTTGGAACTCTTGCATATGGATTTGTTTGGACCTTCCGAGTTCCAAAGTATCGGGGGAAACAACTATGGTGTCGCGCCCCGAACAGGGTACCACAACTACTCCCATGGAGACCTAGCTCACTGCGGCTGGCCTCATATATACATACCATTGACATCCCAGGATAAGTCAAGCACAGGAGTTCATTTCAGCATAGTAACTTACAAAATATCATTCATAAACAGTATGGCCTGCTGTCTTGATACATCAAAAGGTTAATACAATGCCTTCACGGCACAAATGGTCTAATTAAAACAAAATAACAACTATGCGGCGGAAGCTAGGTGAAGCCCCACAGTCGTAAGAAGTTGATAGCAGAACAACACACATCAGGACTCTGGCAGAATTGGCTCTTCTCCTTCTGGATCCACAAAATCTTCCAAGGCTTCATATTGATCATAGAGCACTCCATCTATTTGATGAAAGGTTGCAAGGTTGAGTACTTACTTACTCAGCAAGTCATAGGTAAGAGTAGATATACATATAGTATAGATGATATGAACCTATGCTACTAGAGGAAAGAGGGGAGGGTTTTCAAAATACTTTTCTTTCTTGCATTTCACATCTCATGATCATATTCATGGCAGCACTTTTCATAGAATAGCATCGCTATTCACGTTCACTAAATTATGATACTAGCGCGACACGTCGACACACGACAGCCCACGGCAGTACCCCTTATCATGACAACACATGTCATTTGGGTAATCTTGACTTATCAAATTTAAATTATGAAACTATACTTGTGTCACACCCCGTGGATTTAATCCACCGCAGCAGACTCCTAAAAACCCGAGAGCTTGGAGTATTCGAATACATTTTTATCTCTGCAGAGAGGTACCAATTTACCCGCAAGATATTCCACTTTCATGCCCATCCTATCAAGATGATTAGACCCAAAACTCACTTCATACTGTGAGTAGCAAGGTGGAGATAACAAGAACTTTTACCATGTTTCACACACAATTCACCCAAGACCCTGCGGTTCCACTTGAAAACCACAGTTGTGGTGGGGTTACACAACCCCCACTAATTAGCATCTTCCCAGTCAGTGTCAGCGTGCAATCACATCCAGTGATATGTGTTGAAGCCGCACTCCTTGTAAATCATGTACATGTCATATAGGGGTTTCATGCGTGATCCACATACTACTTGTTCAGGCCTGTCCCATACCAAGCTTGCGGTCAGTACGTTATTCATGCCACTAGACGCATAACACAAGGTTCTAGTCCTTATATGCCAGTGACCAGGTCATACCACAAACCACATGCACATCTAGTGCTACCAAGCACATCCAGTGCTACCATATTCCATACCAAAATCCTGGTCACGACTAGGGATTTTATTTCATGAATATAAAATATATATATATATACTAGTTATGGCTCACTACCATAATTCACATTTTCTCAGGCATCCAGCCTAGTACTGCCAAATCATTCTTTCTCATCACATGCATTACTACTTTATAATGAAGGTAATATCTTAACAGTTCTTAAAATATAGGTTCAAAATGTTCAAGAATATGACCTGCCTTCCGCGTCGTAAGAAACAGCAGTCGATGTCAAGTCAACGACGAAGTCTTCGTAATCGGGCTCTTGATCTACTCTCCAACAAACAAGCACACAAGATAACAAACCATTTAAATACATTAATAATCTATATGCAACATGCAAAGGAGAAACGATCTTGGTGATGCTGAGACAGAAAGGATTTGGAAGCTGGAATTGAGTTAAACTCTCAAATCTGTAGAGTCTGGGCAAATGATGGGTGTTAGAGGCTCTCAGGGTTTCAAGGATGCAATATGGACATCAAGTCCACGGTTGGTTTGCTCAAAAACAACGAATGTCAACAGATCGACATTCGGTTCAGGGCTCGGACATAGCTTCAAGGAATGCTAGATAGCTTATCTCAAGGTGTGGCAGTTGAATGGAATGTAGAACATAGCTCTACAAGCTTAGGGGACAAAGTGGATTCCAGTTTGCATACCCAGAAGGGGTCAAACTGGCCCAATGCCACTGGCTGACATAGGCTAACAAGGGCTGGCAATGCCCAAGAATGGCATTGACATAGTTTATAAGATTTCCAGTGGGAAAAATGGGTTTTGATTCAAACATTGGGTGCATAATGCCATGAGGTAGCTAATTGACAAGGTGGTTTTTGATTTGCATGACTAGAGGTGGGTGAACAGTGCCAATGCCACTGACTGGCATGAACTGACACAGGGCTAACAATGTCAAAAAATAGGGCTTAGCAACAACTGTGATTCAAGGCTCCAATTGATGTGCTAACTATGTGTAGGAGGTAGGAACAAGTAACAGAAACACAATGGCTGAGGTTTCAAGGGTTGAAGTGGCCGGACGGTGATGAACGCCGGCGAGGAAGCACGGTGGCCTCACTGTTCGAAACAATCTCTGGACAATACTTTGGCATAGATATAACTTCTGATCTGGGCCGATCTAGGTGTCGGGCTAGAAGACAAAAACGTTTAGGGGGTCAAAGCACACACACTAGACAAAGTGGCTAGGGCTGCAACCGCCGGGAACGGTTTTTCGGTGGCCGGCACCAGAGAAGATGACACTGCAATTGGGGGTTTTTGATACAGGGGGTTTGAACTTATTTCCTTGCTTGGAGAGTGGTAGAGGGATATGAGGAAGCTACTAATGTGGTCAATTTGACCGGGGCATCCCGGCGTGGCCTGGCGACGAGAGCCAGTGACTAGTGAAGCTCAAAAATTGGGAAAGCTTCGATTGAAGCTCAATTTTGAATTCTAAAAGTAGAGTTTGAAGCCCAGAACAAGATCTAACCCTCTGCCCTAGTTTTTGACAATGTCAATGCAGTGTCAATGCATGTCAGACACTGACATTGGCCCTGTTTAACCCATTTTATTTGAGCAATTGAAATGCCACTTTGTCTACTAAGTCTTTGGAGCCATGTTCTACAATATTCTCTACTGTCACATCTCCAGAAAACAGACCTAGGACCAACTTAGGGCTATGTCTAGCCATGAACCGAATGTCAGCCCATCGACATTCAAGTCCTTTTGAGCCTATCTCTTCAATCAACACCAAGTGACCTTGTCCAAACCTTTTCCCCTGCATGCATGATATATTTACCTATTATTTTCTGGTACTTGTGTGCTTATATAGTGTGTATGTATGTATTGTTTGTGTCCGCCGTGGAACCAGAAGTTGAAGGTGCGGAAGAGATCTTCGAAGAATCATCTGAGCAGCTAGACCCATCACTGCAAGGCAAGTCTCAAACCCTTGAGCATGTCTCGCCTACTATTTTGAAATAAAGTATGTTAGCTGTTTTCAAGTATATGCATGCCTTAGATTCAAATAAGAGTTATGTTCCAATGAAATGATAGATATGACCCAAATAATCGTAAAGCCCCTTTTGTGATTGAATATCCATGCACCCTTGTCACCCTAGAATATCAAGCTTAGGCTATGCTATGCTCAAGATTATATGTTAAATGTTGAATGGTCACATGTGAGAAAAGCATATTCAAAACCCCTTTTTGTGAAAGAAAATGTGATTGGAATCGATAGTGAGGATGGTTTGATTCGATGGTGCTGTGTGCGCACTGGGAATGTGAAAGACTCCTCACTAAAGATTCATAAGGACTAGAACCTTGTGTTGTACTTCTATGTGGCATGAAAAACGTACCAACCACTTGCCCGAAATGGGACGGGCGCAACATAGTAGCTTTCTCAGTATTAGCTTTTCCCTGCAATGGTTGTCGGTCTGGTTTCTTGCGAGAAACTGGTGGGCCAGTAAGGGCCGTGAGTGATGTGAGTTCAGAAAAATTATGAGAGGAAAAGGTGGAAAGAAGGAAGACGCCCTATGCCAGATTAATTCGTGTGCGGCTGTACTCAAAAGAGGCTGTGTCTTGCGAAAATATAGACCAAGCCTAGGAAGTAAGGCAGTGGGGAGGACCACAACGGTACTTGAGCCTTAACTGTCTATTTACCGGGCAGGGAATTGGTAATGCTAGGATTGTAAACTGCTGTGTCATCTCGGCCTTGTCACATGCGTAAAAGTCGCATGGAGAGGTACCGACTTGAAAGCTGAGTGATCGGTGGATTAAGGTGGTACACCTTTGCAAAGTATAAAAAGTATCGGATACTCTGAGCTCCCAGGTTATGGAGTCTGCGCGCGGTGAATTCTATCCATGTCGATGCAGCACAAGTAGCTTTTGGAAAGTTTTTCACAAAATTTGAGTAAAGTGGTGACTCATGAAAGACTGCCACACATAACATTTTCTGAAAATCTAGCTTAGGGTTTCAAAAGCCCCGCTTTCGAAAATAAAGATCTTTTCTTCAAAACTGAGTGTGAAAATCTATTCTAATTATGTATATATAAGGCCAAAGAGCCATTCTTTGAGAATTTCTCCCTCATCTATATATATACCTGCATTCTTATTTGGGACTTGTTGAGCACCATGTGGACAATGTGCTCACCCTTGGTTTTACAAACAAAATTTAGAAGAAGGATTCATTGACCCTGAGTCCTACGATCTTGAACCCAATATGGAACAAGAAGATGAAATTGAAGACCCAGCTTGTTAGAGGGTTACGTACCAAGTGGAGTCCGATGTGGAGAAGGCCCGTGCAACACCGCTGCAGTTGAAGATCAAGACTGATGAAGTCCTTTTGCTTACTATTATTGTTTCATTTTGTGCCGACCTTTGTGTCGAAAACTCCTTAATTTTGTATCAACATTTAAGTGCGTCATTTTGGCGCTATGTGTAACACCCTGAGTTAGGGGTGAAAATTTCCTTTTTCATAAATAGCATGTATGCATGTATCTGTAGTAATAGCCAGATCAGTATCTTTCTCAAGCCCTAAAATCTCCAAAATCTATCCTATGACCTCAAATTAAGATCAGATTGTTCAGATGTGATCTATCAGTTACTTTGAACTTAAAAGTCTTCAGAACCCAGATCCAATTCTATCTCTAACTCCCAGAATTATCAACTCCTTCTGTTTTCAAAAAACAGAAATACCTTATATTACCCAAATACCCTAAGTTTAGAAATACAGATTTAATCAAAATCTTGACAAAGTTCAGACCAGATTATTCCTGGAATATGATCATGGGTATGTCAATACCTTAATCTAAAAAGTTGACAGCCAGATTTTATCATCTAAACCTTTTTCACAAATCAGTCCAAGACTTATCGCAAATTAGTCCTTATCTGATATCTGAAAACCTTAAAAAGACTAAAATCTCCAGATTAACTCTAAATTCAGAATTTCTTCAGCAGATCTTTCCTAATTGCTATTTAACACAAGTTTCTCTTCTGTACAGATGTCAAAATCAAAACCTAAATGCCAAAATTCGAAATCGACAAAACTCAAATCTAATTTTACCCTAAATTATTCTATTTTCAGTTTGTATCAAAAGCTATCCAAATGTGCCAAGTTTTATTTTCAATCCCTGCCAAATCATCTGTGGAATAAAGATTGCCAAAATAGCAGAATCAAATTTAGAACAAACCTTCCAAATCATTAGATTTACAGATCAGTCCAAATCAAGAATTGGAAATTACAAATGAACCCAGATTCGACCAGGCTAGCTACTGTGCGCACGACCAGAGATTGCCGTGGTTGCCATGCGCCGTGCACGCTCGCCGCCGGCCAAGTTCCGCTTGCATTTGTGCTCGTGCATGCTTGCTCTTCCTATTGCGCACGCGTCAGTGTCTCAGCCATCGCCGTGGCAACACCGTGGCAGCGTCGACGACAGCACCGCCCTCGTGCGCGACCAGCAGCAGAAACACCAGGCTTTTGTCAGTTGCTTTTGCGCCATGCCAGTTGTTGTCGCCACCGTGTGCTCTAGCGTTGCAAAGTCCCGATGAACCAACGTGGTGATCAGCTACAGACTTGTCACCATCGCAATCACCGCTTCTTGCTGTGTCTTCGCCGCTGATGATCAGCACGCAACCAATCTCATCACCGGCTGCTAATCACTTCGCTGCTCCCTCCTTGCAAGTTGCGTCTGGGCTATTTATACACCACTGTACCCCAGCAACTTCTTGTTTCACTGGAAATCAGCTAAGTCTCGAAATTCTCCTGTCTTGGTCTTCTTCTCCGGCGAGCCGTCGAGGAGCCTCACGGTGCCAGCACAATCCACAGCATCTCCTGTCAAATTAACAGCATCAGTGAGTTCCCCTCATCTCCCTCATCGTGCTGTACCATTTAATTGAGTTATATTGCATCCAGTCGCCGGTGATCGCCGGAATTCCCGATTGCCCTGTTCCGGCAATGCTGGCCGATCTACTCCGAAGTAATCTTCGAATCTGTGAAACAAAACGATCAGTGACTCATTTCCAGCAAGCCTATGCATCCAGATCCCCAGGTTGAGCTCGAATCGAAGGTATCCCCAAATTCAAGCTCTACCAGTCGCCGGCGATCGTCGCCAGGTTTCTCCAGTGATCCTCCGGCCAATACAATTGTACCAGAAGCTTCCCTATACCTCCTAGATGCTCTCCAAGCAAGGAATTAAGTTCTTGCTGCCTGTAGCAGAAACCCCCAATCAGCAGTGTTCTTCTCCGGCGCCGATGACCGGAAAAGCTTGTTCCAGTCATTTCAGCCCTCGAAACCTTGTCATTTAGATGTGCCTTAGCCTCCTGAGTATTTTTGTCTTCTAGCCCGACACCTAGATCGACCTAGATTGGAAGATATAGCCATGCCAAGTTTGTGTCCAGAACTGCTCCAGTGCAGCCAGTTCATCTCTGTTCATCATCAAATTTCTTGCTTTCCAGCCATTTTCAGCCCTAGATCCTATTGAATGATTTATTCCTGTTATCAATGCCTACCTCCCAGACAAAGTGGTGCATCATTTGGGGCCCTAGATCAAAAGTTATGCTAAGCCCTAGTTTCTGGCCATGTCAAGATTAATGCCAGGCTATGTCAGTCAGTGGCATTAGCCCTTTTCAATGCCTTCCAGATGTACATCTTGAGCATAACTTTGTCCCTTAGATTCCTGAAGTTGTGATCTACAATTTCTTCTTCTATCACAACTTGATTTGAGCCCTTGAATTATATTTGTTGCTAAACCCTAATTTTTGACATTTTCTCAGTATATGCCAGCCAATGGCATTGGCCTTGTTTACCCACTTCTGGTTGTGTAATTTGAAAACCACTTTGTCCACTAAATTTGTAGAGTTGTGATCTACATTTTATTCTACTACCACAAGTTGAGATAACCCCTCTATCATTCATCGACCCTATGTCGATGCTTTGAACCGAATGTCGACCTAAAGACGTTCGCTGTTTTTGAGCGAACCAATCGCAACCTTGATATCATTCTGATATTTTGAGACATTTGGAACCTTGTAAACCTTTGACAGCTAATCTTAACATTGGTTTCCTTAACTTAACCCTAATCAGCCTCTAAACCCAATCATTTCAGAATCATCAAGACTTCATCTTTGCATCATTGCATATAGTATAATAATGTATTGAAAAGATTATGATTATTGGTTGTTTGTTTGATTGGAGAGCAGATCAAGAGCCCGAGTTCGAGGACTTCACTGCGGATCCGACGTCAACTGCTGTATTTTACGACGCGGAAGGCAAGTCATATCCTTGGTCATCTTGAACCTATATTTTAAATGTTGCTATAATATAACCTTGAATATAGGTAATATTGCATGTGAAAGATTGAGAATGGTTGATTTATGAATTGGCAGTACTAGACTGGTTATCTGTAAAATGTGAAATAAACAAGTTTTGAGCCATGAACTATTATATGTATTTATATACTTATATTCATGAAATAAAACCCCTAGCCGTGACCAGAAAAAAATGGTGTGGATGGCTGTAGCACTGGAGGTGCTAGACTGCAAAGGAATGCAGGCACTGAAGGTGCAGGGTTGTGGATGGTCTGGTCACTGGCATATAAGGACTAGAACCTTGTGTTGTGCGTCTAGTGGCATGAACAACGTGCTAACCGCAAGCCTGGTATGGGACAGGCCTGAACAAGTAATTATGTGGATCGCACATGAAACCCCTGCATGAGATGTGTAGTGATGCACGATAAACACGGAGCGCGGCTCCCACACATATAACTGAAGGTGATCAAGCACGCTGACCCAGTAATGGGAATAAGCAAAGGGGTGGAGGTTTGGATACAACCTGCCACAACTGTGCCTCGCTGAGAGCCACAGGGTCGGGGGTGAATTGTAAGTGATGCATAACAAAAGTTCTTGTTATCTCCACCTTGCCACTCACACATGGTTGTGAGGAGGGGTCTAATCATTTTGATAGGATGGGCTTGAAAGTGGAATATCTTGCTGGTAAATTGGTACCTCTCTGCAGAGTTAAAAACGTATTCGAATACTCCGAGCTCCCGGGTTTTATAGGAGTCTGCTGCGGTGGATTAAATCCACGGGGTGTGACACAAGTACTATTTTCTAAATAAAATATGTTTAATCCAGATTACCCAAATGACATGTGTTGTCATGATAAGGAGTGCTGCCGTGGGCTGTCGTGTGTCGACGTGTCGCGGTAGTGCTATAATCTAGTGAACATGAACGATGATGTTATATTATGAAAAGTGCTGCCATGAGATGAGAAAGGAAAAGATTATTTTACAAATATCCATAATTCTTGACTAGTCTAGGTTCATATCATCACTACTATATGTATCTACTCTTACCTATGACTTGCTGAGTACGTAAGTGCTCACCCTTGCAACATTCAACTAAATAGATGGAGCCTACCTTGATCAAGATGATGGCACAGAGTACTACGTGGATCCAGAAGGAGGAGAATCAGTTCCGCCAGAACCTTGAAGTGTGTTGTTCTGCCGTCAACTTCTTTTGTGGGAGGGTCACCTATCTTCTGCTGCGTAGTTAAATATTTTGCTAAACCCTGAATGCCTTGTAGGCATTGTAATCCTCCTTATGTAATATTAAGGCCAGCAGGCCACACTGCTTAATATTTTGTGAGTACTCTGTTGCAATGTAATATACTCCTGTGTTTGACTCATCTTGGGAAGTCAAAGGTTTGTGGTTTGAGACTAGCTGCAGCGAGCTAGGTCTCTACAGGAGTAGTCGTTGTCCCAGTTTCGGGACGCGACAAGAAAAGTTGGTATCAGAGCAACATGAGAACTTGACTGTAGGACGACACCTTTAGGAAATTGGCCGTGCCAGGAAGACGTAATTTATTTAGAAACTATTTGTTGAAAACTTTATTTTGGTAAAAATAATGAGCTTTGTAGCTCTTGAAAAACCTTCATTTCAAAATTTTATTTGGATTTCTAAAATTCGGTAAGATTGTGAGAGTGTGTTCTGTTCCAGAGTGTCTTAGAGGTTGGTGTAGATAGAGCTAGTGGATGCTCTTGATAGTTTGTGATTCGCTGTTGCTTTTGCAATGGTTAATTTGTGTATTATGGCTAATAGCCTAAGTAATTTTATGCATTAAAGTAGTTGCATTAATTTCTGCATTGCTGTCTTAGTTGGCCTTAGTCAGTTAGATCCGTCTAAACTTTTTCAGAGCCACCATGGTTGACACCAGAAGGAGATCTCGAAGTGGAAGAGAAGATATAGGTCAGACTCCGCAGGAAGAAGAAACTATGACAAGAGACCCTTTGTTTCAGCAAGGATCTCAGAGTTCCAATCCACCTCAGAATGAACAACCCAGTCTTCAGGAAATTTTGTTGTTAATGGAGAAAAGTCGACAGGAAGCTCAGATAGCTCATACCCAGTTGTTAGCTCAGATAGTTCAAAAACTGCCTACTGGAACAACAGAAGGAACTACTTCTGCTGTAGGAGCAAGATTAACAGATTTCCAAAAGACCCGTCCACCAACATTCTCTAGTGCGACTGATCCCATGGTTGCCGATGATTGGTTACGGGATATCAAGAGAAAACTGGACACGGTCCGATGCAGCGAACGAGAGAAAGTTTTGTTTGGATCTCATCAGTTATCAGGAGCTGCAGCCGCATGGTGGATGAATTACCAGGAAGCCCATCTTGATAAGGATAATATTTCTTGGAGGGAATTTAAGGATCAATTTCGGAAATTTCATATACCTACTGGTGTTATGGCAGCTAAGCGTCGGGAATTTCGGAATTTAACTCAAGGAAGTAAATCAGTTACTGAGTATCTACACCAATTTACTCACTTGGCTCGATACGCACCTGGAGATGTGGATACTGAAGAGAAGAAGATAGAGCGCTTCACAGAAGGACTTCAACACTATTTACAGTATCAAATTGCTTCTCATGAACTTACAGAATTTCAAACCCTAGTGAACAGAGCCTTAAAGGTGGAAGAAAAGAAGAATATGGGAGAAGAAAGTCGAAAGAGGAGGATGTTCCAGCAAACACGACCACAGCCAAATCCAATCAGAGGAAGAGTTCCTATCACTCCCAATTTCCGACCATCTTATCAGAATCCCAGACCAGCAATGACATTGTGCCCCAACTGCCGAGGAAATCATTCTCAAAAGGATTGCCCTCATCCTTGTGTTGAGTGTTATCATTGTGGACAGCGTGGGCACCGTAAAGAATTCTGTCCTTGGATACAACTTCCAATGTCCATTGCCAGATCTCAGGCAGGAACACAGTCAGTAGTTACCAGAGCATCACCATCGCAGAATTTTAGAGGAAATTCAGCAGGAAGAGGAGGAAACATGGCTAATCGAGGAAGAGGAAGAGGTAGAGCACCAGCTACAACCCAAGGAGGAAGATTAAACTATACTACAATTCAAGAAGCGGGCAACGCCACCGACATTCTTCTAGGTAGATTTCTGATTCAATCTACATCTGCCTTAATATTGTTTGATCCTGGTGCTACAAATTCATTCATGTCAAAAGCATTTGCATCTGAAGTTGAAATGCATATAGACCAAGTACCACTAGAGTACTCTATGGTTATACAAACTCCAGGGGCTAAATTATCTGTCTACTCGATCTGCCCAAATGTAACTTTCATTATAGAAGGGGTAGAATTTGAGGCAAATCTACTAGTTCTAGAACTACAAGGTCTAGACATTATTTTGGGAATGGATTGGTTGTCCCAACATAAAGGCCTAATAGACTGTGAAGAGAAAACCCTTAGTCTTGTCAGTAGCCAAGGGGAGAGAGTTCTATTCTATGCAGAAAGATCATCAGTCAAGAAACCGCTAAGATCTATTCAAGCATTGCAAAAGTTATGCCTGGAACAAGTGCCTGTAGTGCAACAATATTCTGATGTGTTTCCAGAAGAACTTCCAGGAATGCCACCTGACAGAGAAATAGAATTCAGTATTGAA
Organism: Pharus latifolius; assembly: GCA_019359835.1. Classification (NCBI taxonomy): domain Eukaryota; kingdom Viridiplantae; phylum Streptophyta; class Magnoliopsida; order Poales; family Poaceae; genus Pharus; species Pharus latifolius. The sequence goes on from CM033320.1 coordinate 32,048,433, forward strand.
CTTAAACCAGGAGCAGCACCTATAGCAAAACGTCCCTATAGGATGCCAGTTACAGATTTGGAGGAGCTCAAGAATCAACTCGAAGACTTGGAAAACAAAGGATTTATCAAACCCAGTGCTTCGCCATGGGGAGCCCCAGTTTTGTTTGTGAGGAAGAAAGACGGAACTCTACGAATGTGTGTAGATTACCGAGCTTTGAATGAAGTCACTATTAAGAACAAGTATCCATTACCAAGAATTGATGACTTGTTCGATCAGCTTCGAGGAGCCAAAGTATTTTCCAAGATAGATTTGAAATCTGGATATCATCAGCTGAAGATCAAGAAGGAAGATATACCGAAGACTGCTTTCACTACCAGATATGGCTTATATGAGTTTACAGTAGTACCTTTTGGCTTGACCAATGCTCCGGCAGCTTTCATGAATGTCATGAATAGTACATTTATGGATTTTCTTGACAAGTTTGTCATAGTATTCATAGATGACATTCTGATATATTCCAAGAGTACGGAAGAACATGAGCAACATTTACACCTAGTCTTGGAAAGGCTACGAGAGAGGCAATTTTATGCCAAGTTTGACAAATGTGAATTTTGGATGTCAAGAATTTCATTTCTTGGACATGTGTTGACAGCAGAAGGAATTTCAGTGGACTCAGCTAAAATCTCTGCAATCAAGGAGTGGAAGCAACCTACCTCAGTTTCAGAGATTAGAAGTTTCTTGGGATTAGCAGGGTATTATAGGAGATTCATTGAAGGATTTTCCCAGATTGCCAAACCACTTACAAATCTGCTAAAGAAGGATGTTGCATTTGAATGGACCACCAAGTGCGAGGAGAGTTTTCAGAAGCTAAAGCAAAAATTGACAACAACACCAGTCCTCACCTTACCAGACAGCAAAGAAGATTTTGTAGTTTACTGTGATGCTTCAAAGCAAGGAATAGGCTGTGTGTTAATGCAGCAAGGTCAAGTAGTGGCTTATGCTTCACGTCAATGGAGACCACATGAGGAAAATTATTCGACCCATGATTTGGAGTTAGCAGCAGTAGTGCATGTTTTAAAGATATGGCGGCATTATCTCATTGGGCGTAAGTGTGAGATCTTTACAGATCATAAGAGCCTCAAGTATATTTTCACACAGACAGAGCTCAACATGCGTCAACGACGATGGCTCGAATTGATCAAAGATTATGATCTTAGTATTCAGTACCATCCAGGGAAAGCTAATGTAGTAGCTGATGCCCTAAGCAGAAAAGTTTACAACCTGCAAGGAATGGTTACGTTGAAGAACCCTTACCTACAACAAGAGTTGCAGAATCATCAAGTGGAAATAGTACCACAGGGAACGGTAGCTACTTTAACAATAAAATCTCAACTTGAAGAACAAATAGGAAATGCCCAGAAGAAAGATGAGGAAATTTGTAAGATCAAGAGTCGAATCAAGTTAGGAAAGGCTCAAGGCTTTATTGAAGATAACCAAGGAATTGTATGGTATCAAGGAAGAATCTGTGTACCTCAAAACGCAGATCTTAAGGAAATAATTCTCCATGAAGCACATAAAACTCCATACTCAATACACCCTGGTAACACAAAGATGTATCAAGATTTGAAGACCAGATTCTGGTGGGATAATATGAAGAGAGATATTGCAGAGTATATTGCAAACTGTGATACATGTCGACGAGTTAAAGCAGAATATCAGAAAATAGCAGGAAAGCTACAACCTCTACCAATACCATTATGGAAATGGGAAGAAATTGGTATGGATTTCATTACAGGATTACCTAAAACTCAAGGAGGATATGATTCCATATGGGTTATTGTGGACAGACTGACTAAAGTAGCTCATTTCATACCAGTCAAAAAGATTTATGATGGCAGTAAATTAGCAGAGTTATACATGCAAAGAATAGTGGCATTGCATGGTATTCCTAAGAAGATAGTCTCATATCGTGGAACCCAGTTTACCTCCAAATTTTGGAATAGACTGCATGAAACCCTAGGAACCCAGTTGGACTTCAGTACTGCATATCATCCATAGACGGGAGGACAGACAGAAAGAGTCAACCAAATCCTAGAGGATCTTCTAAGAGCTTGTATACTAGATTATGGAACATCATGGGACAAATGTTTACCATTTGCAGAATTTACATATAATAACAGTTATCAAGCTAGCATACAGATGGCACCATTTGAAGCTTTATATGGACATAAGTGCAGAACTCCATTGCATTGGAATGAGCCAGGAGAACGAAAAGTCATAGGACCAGAGATAGTAGAAGAAGCAGAAGCTCATGTCAGACTCATCAGAGAAAGGTTGAAAACAGCACAATCACGACAAAAAAGTTATGCAGATAAACGACGGAAAGAATTATCATTTGAACCAGGAAATTTTGTGTATCTCAAGGTCACACCATTCAAGGAATTACCTGAGGGATTAGCAGGAGTGCATGATGTGTTTCATGTCTCTCAGCTCCGGAAATGTTTGAAGGAACCTACTGACCAGATAAATGTACAAGATGTGCCATTACAGAAGAATCTCACTTATCTTGAGCACCCAATCAGAATCCTAGCCACTGATGAACGTCAGCTTAGAAGGAAGAAAATCAGATTGTGTAAAGTTCAATGGAAGAATCATTCAGAGCAAGAGGCTACTTGGGAGAAGGAAGAAGATCTTAAGCAAACCTATCCTTATCTTTTCCTGTCTTAGGTAAATCTCGGGGCGAGATTTCTTTAAGGAGGGTAGATCTGTAATACCCTGAGTTAGGGGTGAAAATTTCCTTTTTCATAAATAGCATGTATGCATGTATCTGTAGTAATAGCCAGATCAGTATCTTTCTCAAGCCCTAAAATCTCCAAAATCTATCCTATGACCTCAAATTAAGATCAGATTGTTCAGATGTGATCTATCAGTTACTTTGAACTTAAAAGTCTTCAGAACCCAGATCCAATTCTATCTCTAACTCCCAGAATTATCAACTCCTTCTGTTTTCAAAAAACAGAAATACCTTATATTACCCAAATACCCTAAGTTTAGAAATACAGATTTAATCAAAATCTTGACAAAGTTCAGACCAGATTATTCCTGGAATATGATCATGGGTATGTCAATACCTTAATCTAAAAAGTTGACAGCCAGATTTTATCATCTAAACCTTTTTCACAAATCAGTCCAAGACTTATCGCAAATTAGTCCTTATCTGATATCTGAAAACCTTAAAAAGACTAAAATCTCCAGATTAACTCTAAATTCAGAATTTCTTCAGCAGATCTTTCCTAATTGCTATTTAACACAAGTTTCTCTTCTGTACAGATGTCAAAATCAAAACCTAAATGCCAAAATTCGAAATCGACAAAACTCAAATCTAATTTTACCCTAAATTATTCTATTTTCAGTTTGTATCAAAAGCTATCCAAATGTGCCAAGTTTTATTTTCAATCCCTGCCAAATCATCTGTGGAATAAAGATTGCCAAAATAGCAGAATCAAATTTAGAACAAACCTTCCAAATCATTAGATTTACAGATCAGTCCAAATCAAGAATTGGAAATTACAAATGAACCCAGATTCGACCAGGCTAGCTACTGTGCGCACGACCAGAGATTGCCGTGGTTGCCATGCGCCGTGCACGCTCGCCGCCGGCCAAGTTCCGCTTGCATTTGTGCTCGTGCATGCTTGCTCTTCCTATTGCGCACGCGTCAGTGTCTCAGCCATCGCCGTGGCAACACCGTGGCAGCGTCGACGACAGCACCGCCCTCGTGCGCGACCAGCAGCAGAAACACCAGGCTTTTGTCAGTTGCTTTTGCGCCATGCCAGTTGTTGTCGCCACCGTGTGCTCTAGCGTTGCAAAGTCCCGATGAACCAACGTGGTGATCAGCTACAGACTTGTCACCATCGCAATCACCGCTTCTTGCTGTGTCTTCGCCGCTGATGATCAGCACGCAACCAATCTCATCACCGGCTGCTAATCACTTCGCTGCTCCCTCCTTGCAAGTTGCGTCTGGGCTATTTATACACCACTGTACCCCAGCAACTTCTTGTTTCACTGGAAATCAGCTAAGTCTCGAAATTCTCCTGTCTTGGTCTTCTTCTCCGGCGAGCCGTCGAGGAGCCTCACGGTGCCAGCACAATCCACAGCATCTCCTGTCAAATTAACAGCATCAGTGAGTTCCCCTCATCTCCCTCATCGTGCTGTACCATTTAATTGAGTTATATTGCATCCAGTCGCCGGTGATCGCCGGAATTCCCGATTGCCCTGTTCCGGCAATGCTGGCCGATCTACTCCGAAGTAATCTTCGAATCTGTGAAACAAAACGATCAGTGACTCATTTCCAGCAAGCCTATGCATCCAGATCCCCAGGTTGAGCTCGAATCGAAGGTATCCCCAAATTCAAGCTCTACCAGTCGCCGGCGATCGTCGCCAGGTTTCTCCAGTGATCCTCCGGCCAATACAATTGTACCAGAAGCTTCCCTATACCTCCTAGATGCTCTCCAAGCAAGGAATTAAGTTCTTGCTGCCTGTAGCAGAAACCCCCAATCAGCAGTGTTCTTCTCCGGCGCCGATGACCGGAAAAGCTTGTTCCAGTCATTTCAGCCCTCGAAACCTTGTCATTTAGATGTGCCTTAGCCTCCTGAGTATTTTTGTCTTCTAGCCCGACACCTAGATCGACCTAGATTGGAAGATATAGCCATGCCAAGTTTGTGTCCAGAACTGCTCCAGTGCAGCCAGTTCATCTCTGTTCATCATCAAATTTCTTGCTTTCCAGCCATTTTCAGCCCTAGATCCTATTGAATGATTTATTCCTGTTATCAATGCCTACCTCCCAGACAAAGTGGTGCATCATTTGGGGCCCTAGATCAAAAGTTATGCTAAGCCCTAGTTTCTGGCCATGTCAAGATTAATGCCAGGCTATGTCAGTCAGTGGCATTAGCCCTTTTCACTGCCTTCCAGATGTACATCTTGAGCATAACTTTGTCCCTTAGATTCCTGAAGTTGTGATCTACAATTTCTTCTTCTATCACAACTTGATTTGAGCCCTTGAATTATATTTGTTGCTAAACCCTAATTTTTGACATTTTCTCAGTATATGCCAGCCAATGGCATTGGCCTTGTTTACCCACTTCTGGTTGTGTAATTTGAAAACCACTTTGTCCACTAAATTTGTAGAGTTGTGATCTACATTTTATTCTACTACCACAAGTTGAGATAACCCCTCTATCATTCATCGACCCTATGTCGATGCTTTGAACCGAATGTCGACCTAAAGACGTTCGCTGTTTTTGAGCGAACCAATCGCAACCTTGATATCATTCTGATATTTTGAGACATTTGGAACCTTGTAAACCTTTGACAGCTAATCTTAACATTGGTTTCCTTAACTTAACCCTAATCAGCCTCTAAACCCAATCATTTCAGAATCATCAAGACTTCATCTTTGCATCATTGCATATAGTATAATAATGTATTGAAAAGATTATGATTATTGGTTGTTTGTTTGATTGGAGAGCAGATCAAGAGCCCGAGTTCGAGGACTTCACTGCGGATCCGACGTCAACTGCTGTATTTTACGACGCGGAAGGCAAGTCATATCCTTGGTCATCTTGAACCTATATTTTAAATGTTGCTATAATATAACCTTGAATATAGGTAATATTGCATGTGAAAGATTGAGAATGGTTGATTTATGAATTGGCAGTACTAGACTGGTTATCTGTAAAATGTGAAATAAACAAGTTTTGAGCCATGAACTATTATATGTATTTATATACTTATATTCATGAAATAAAACCCCTAGCCGTGACCAGAAAAAAATGGTGTGGATGGCTGTAGCACTGGAGGTGCTAGACTGCAAAGGAATGCAGGCACTGAAGGTGCAGGGTTGTGGATGGTCTGGTCACTGGCATATAAGGACTAGAACCTTGTGTTGTGCGTCTAGTGGCATGAACAACGTGCTAACCGCAAGCCTGGTATGGGACAGGCCTGAACAAGTAATTATGTGGATCGCACATGAAACCCCTGCATGAGATGTGTAGTGATGCACGATAAACACGGAGCGCGGCTCCCACACATATAACTGAAGGTGATCAAGCACGCTGACCCAGTAATGGGAATAAGCAAAGGGGTGGAGGTTTGGATACAACCTGCCACAACTGTGCCTCGCTGAGAGCCACAGGGTCGGGGGTGAATTGTAAGTGATGCATAACAAAAGTTCTTGTTATCTCCACCTTGCCACTCACACATGGTTGTGAGGAGGGGTCTAATCATTTTGATAGGATGGGCTTGAAAGTGGAATATCTTGCTGGTAAATTGGTACCTCTCTGCAGAGTTAAAAACGTATTCGAATACTCCGAGCTCCCGGGTTTTATAGGAGTCTGCTGCGGTGGATTAAATCCACGGGGTGTGACACAAGTACTATTTTCTAAATAAAATATGTTTAATCCAGATTACCCAAATGACATGTGTTGTCATGATAAGGAGTGCTGCCGTGGGCTGTCGTGTGTCGACGTGTCGCGGTAGTGCTATAATCTAGTGAACATGAACGATGATGTTATATTATGAAAAGTGCTGCCATGAGATGAGAAAGGAAAAGATTATTTTACAAATATCCATAATTCTTGACTAGTCTAGGTTCATATCATCACTACTATATGTATCTACTCTTACCTATGACTTGCTGAGTACGTAAGTGCTCACCCTTGCAACATTCAACTAAATAGATGGAGCCTACCTTGATCAAGATGATGGCACGGAGTACTACGTGGATCCAGAAGGAGGAGAATCAGTTCCGCCAGAACCTTGAAGTGTGTTGTTCTGCCGTCAACTTCTTTTGTGGGAGGGTCACCTATCTTCTGCTGCGTAGTTAAATATTTTGCTAAACCCTGAATGCCTTGTAGGCATTGTAATCCTCCTTATGTAATATTAAGGCCAGCAGGCCACACTGCTTAATATTTTGTGAGTACTCTGTTGCAATGTAATATACTCATGTGTTTGACTCATCCTGGGAAGTCAAAGGTTTGTGGTTTGAGACTAGCTGCAGCGAGCTAGGTCTCTACAGGAGTAGTCGTTGTCCCAGTTTCGGGACGCGACACTATGTTATTGTAATGTTGGTCCCTGTGATCAGCAGTTGTTTTTAATTACTTGGATTTTTATATAATGCATCTTGTTGTGAGCTGCAATGTACCATTTCTGAGTGCAACCCACCTGGGTGGTTGCCACCGGATTCCTCAAATGAGGGTCCCACAGTAAAGCGGACAGTTTTGAGCTCGGAACCGTCTGTGATATTGTAATTATCATAGACGGTTCTTAATTAAAAACCAACTGTGATATTAAAGCGGACGGTTTTGAGCTCATAACTGTCTGTGATATTTCTGTCATAGTTCTACACAAAATGCACCGATATTACCGACGGTTTAATAAAGTGAAACCCGTCAGTGATATTCTGTTATTAAAAAATGCACCGATATTACCGACGGTATTATATAGAACCGTCTGTATTGAACCTGGTATAAAAGGTCTTTTGGCAGATGTTTTGAGCTAGTCGTACACTCTTGCTCGACATACACTGTCCAGTTCAAAGAGATTTGGGGCAAGGAAGAGCGAAATCTCAAAAGGCTAGGGGAGCATTTGGGGGCAAAAATTTGAGGATCCAAGGTTGGTACTTGCTCCCAAGGCATACACATTACTTGATTTCATCATCAATATCGATCTCCATTGATTGATCAAATTAGAGTGAGAGGGAGGGGAAGCTACAGTAGCAAATCCTGGTTGTAACTCATTTTTGACCTGTACTGTAGCTATTTAATTGCTTTATGATGTGTGTTATCCACGCCCCCAACTAATTGCTTGCAGTTCAAGTAGTAGTTAACTATTTATACCGTAAACTCCGCATCAAACACTAGCTAGCTAGATTTATATAATTTATTGTGTGTCGACCGTACATAGAGTATTACTAATTAGCATGTGTATGAATTTGATTAATTGCAGATGGTCCAAGACTGGATGTATAATGACAACCGAGTGGGTGAGGAATACATGAAAGGTGTTTTTGATTTCCAAAAGGTTGCTGAGCAAGAAATGGCGAAGAAGGGTTTACCATATATGTACTGTCCTTGGGTAGACTGCCAGAATCTTAAGATGTTCACCAACTCATCTCAAATTGTCGCCCACTTGATCCGACGTGGTTTCTAAAAGGGGTACACGTGTTGGGTCCACCATGGAGAAGAGCCAACTGCAGAAACAAGTGCCACTCAGGTTGAGGAACAGGACATGTCGGATCCGAACAATGACTTCAACGAGGATATGCCAGAGGATGACAATTTAGATGACATGTTGCGTGATGTGGAAGGAAATTACAGTGAAAGAGAGTTTGGCAAATTCAAGCGCTTGATTGAGGACTCAGAAAAGCCGTTGTTCCCTGGTTGCAAGTCGAAGTACACAAAGTTGGCCTCTGTGCTTGAACTGTTAAAATTGAAGGCAAGTAACAGCTGGACCGACAAGAGTTTCACGGCACTGTTAGATCTTTTGGCGGACATGCTCTCGGAAGGAAACGAATTGCCAAAAGACACCTACCAAGCGAAAAAGCTGTTGTGTCCTTTGGGAATGGAAGTAGAAAGAATACACGCATGCCCTAATGATTTCATCCTTTACCGTAACGACTAAAAGGATATGCATGTTTGTCCAGTGTGCGGCGCATCCCGCTATAAGCGTAAGGACTGAACCGACGACGGCGATTGCGCTGAGATAAAGCAAGGACCTCCTGCTAAGGTGTTGTCGTGGTATTGCGAATACCCTGGCAGGTTTTGAGAATGATTCTAGCGAAGATTACGCGGCGCGGGTTGACCGGATGACCGGTCCTCCCCCGCCGGACAAGCACAAAAAATGACACACGGGTTTATACAGGTTCGGGTCCCGGTGGGGGCCCTAGTCCTGTCGACGCGCTCCCGACCGGAGTCGGCTGGGGAGGCTCTCTCCAGGGGAGAGGCTTCCGGAGCACGTCTGTGAGTTTAGCTATTCCAATAAAAGAACCGATCCCTTACAACAGAGGGGTACAAGGGCTATTTATAGCCCCAAAAAGCAGCAAAAAACCTAAACTACCCCGGAAGCCACCGTCGGATTGAAGGGCAGGACCGTCCTTCTCCCGATCAAACGCCTTGGATGCTTGACAGGTGGTCGCTAGTTCCCGAGGCGCCCCTCGCGTGACCTGCACGTGATAAACAGTTCAAGACTTTACCTTTAGGAGGGCGATGAGGCCTGGGACGGCGCCGGAGGCCAGGTCCCGGGGGCCAAAAGGCGGCGCCCGGGGAGGTCCCGGAGGCCACGTCCCGGTGCAAATGGCGGCGCCCGGGCCGGCACCGGAGGCCGCGTCCCGGGAGCCAAACGGCGGCGCCCGGGAGGGCACCGGAGGTCACGTCCCGGGGGCCAAAAGACGGCGCCCGGGGAGGGCCGTAGGCCAGGTCTCCGGGCAAATGGCGGCGCCCGGGACGGCACCGGAGGCCGCGCCCCGGGAGCCAAACGGCGGCGCCGGGGAGGGCACCGGAGGCCACGTCCCGGGGGCCAAAAGGCGGCGCCCGGGAAGGGGCCGGAGGCTAGGTCCCCGGGCAAATGGCGGCGCCCGGGACGGCACCTGAGGCCGCGTTCCGGGAGCCAAACGGCGGCGCACGGGAGGGCACCGGAGGCCACGTCCCGGGGGCCAAAAGTCGGTGCCCGGGGAGGGGCCGGAGGCCAGGTCCCCGGGCAAAAGGCGGCGCCCGGGACGGCACCGGAGGCCGCGTCCCGGGAGCCAAACGGCGGCCCCCGGGAGGGCACCGGAGGCCACGTCCCGGGGGCCAAAAGGCGGCGCCCGGGAAGGGGCCGGAGGCCAGGTCCCCGGGCAAATAGCGGCGCCCGCGACGGCACCTGAGGCCGCGTTCCGGGAGCCAAACGGCGGCGCCCGGGAGGGCACCGGAGGCCACGTCCCGGGGGCCAAAAGTCGGCGCCCGGGGAGGGGCCGGAGGCCAGGTCCCCGGGCAAAAGGCGGCGCCCGGGACGGCACCGGAGGCCAGGTCCCCGGGCAAATGGCGGCGCCGGGGACGGCACCGGAGGCCGCGTCCCGGGAGCCAAACGGCGGCGCCCGGGAGGGCACCGGAGGGCACGTCCCGGGGGCCAAAAGGCGGCGCCCGGGAAGGGGCCGGAGGCCAGGTCCCCGGGCAAATGGCGGTGCCCGGGACGGCACCTGAGGCCACGTTCCGGGAGCCAAACGGCGGAGCCCGGGAGGGCACCGGAGGCCACGTCCCGGGGGCCAAAAGTCGGCGCCCGGGGAGGGGCCGGAGGCCAGGTCCCCGGGCAAAAGGCAGCGCCGGGGACGGCATCGGAGGCCAGGTCCCCGGGCAAATGGCGGCGCCCGGGATGGCACCGGAGGCCACGTCCCGGGAGCCAAACGGCGGCGCCCGGGAGGGCACCGGAGGCCACGTCCCGGGGGCCAAAAAGGCGGCGCCCGGGGAGGGGCCGGAGGCCAGGTCCCCGGGCAATCGTGACACATCTTACCTGGACTTAGTCCCGTGGAGATTTCCCCCGACAGGTGTTGTGGTATTTGCCAGTCATTCCCCGCTTGCAGCGTTTGTTTGCAAACCGTAAAGAGGCAAAATGACTACGTTGGCACTCGGAAGACCGGAAGAAGGATGGAAAGCTGAGACACCCCGCTGATTCTTCGCAGTGGAGAAACATTGACAGGGAATTTGTTAACTTCGGATCAGAATTGACGAATATAAGGTTCGGGTCGAGTACCGATGGAATTAATCCTTTTGGTAACATGAGCAGTCGGCCTAGCACTTGGCCGGTTCTTTTGTGTATCTACAACCTTCCTCCTTGGTTGTGTATGAAGCGCAACTACATCATGATGTCTCTACTTATCTCAGGACCAAAACAACCCAGAAACGATATTGATGTGTACCTAGCACCATTGATAGAGGATCTCCTAACAATGTGGAACGAAGGGGTGCAGGTATGGGACGCATACAAACGAGAGAACTTCATCCTACGAGCTATGATATTCTGCACCATCCACGATTTCCCTGCCCTTGGAAATTTGTCGGGCCGTAGTACGAAAGGAGCCGAATCCTGCCACCACTGCGAAGATGAGACTGAGACCGTGTGGCTGAAGAATTGCAGGAAAACAGTGTACATGCGTCACCGTAGGTTTCTTCCGAAGAATGACGCGTATCGTAAGAGGAAGAGGGAATTTGACGGCCACAAGGAAGATGGTTCAGCCCCGAAGCCTACGCACGGGAAAGATGTTTACTCACGGGTGAAGGACATAGACGTTGTGTTTGGAAAGGGTTGTAAATTGAAACCCCGCACGAAGAACTCTTGGAAGAAGAGATCGATATTTTGGGACTTACCGTATTGGGAGCATTTAGAGGTTCATCATTGCATTGATGTCATGCATGTAGAGAAGAATGTTTGCGACAGTTTAATCGGCCTATTGCTGAACATTCCGGGGAAGACAAAGGATGGCGTCAATGTGCGGCGTGACATGATCGAAATGAGAATCAGGCCCGAGCTAGCACCGAGAGAGGACGATAAAGGCCGTATATACCTCCCCCCTGCATGCTACACTTTGTGCAAGGCTGAGAGGACAGAACTCTATAAGTGTCTCTATGGCGTTAAAGTTCCATCCGGTTACTCCACAAATATGAAAAAGCTTGTGTCCATGGGCGATTTGAAATTGCTGGGTATGAAGTCCCATGATTGTCACGTGTTGATGACACAAAAGCTTCATGTTGCCATCTGGAGTATTCTGCCGCATAAGGTCAGAGAGACGGTCACGAGGCTGTGTTTTTTCTTCAATGCAATTTCTTGCAAGGTCATTGATCCCGATGGACTGGATTCTCTGCCGAGAGAGTGGTTCGAACTCTCTGTCAGCTTGAGATGTATTTTCCTCCATCATTTTTTGATATCATGGTCCATCTCACCGTCCACCTTGTCAGAGAAATCAAGATATGTGGACCCGTGTTCCTTTGTTATATGTATCCATTCGAGAGGTACATGGGTGTACTTAAGGCCTACGTGAGGAATCGGTCCCGGCCCGAGGGTAGCATTGTCGAAAGTTATGCAGCGGAAGAGGTTGTTGAGTTCTGCGTCGATTACATGGCCGAGGTAGAAGCAATAGGAGTTCCTGTGTCTCGTCACGAGGGGAGGCTTGATGGTGTTGGCACTATTGGACGGAGAGCCATCACTCCTGATTTCGATATGTACTCGAAAGCTCATTTTTGGGTCTTGCAACACATGACGGAGGTGTCTCCGTACATCGACGAGCACAAGGAGATGCTACGACAAGACAATCCTCGCCTATCTGAGGTTTGGATCACGGGACAACATAACAGTCAATTCAACTCGTGGATGAAAGTGCGAATCACCGGAGAGTCCGCAAGTGAGAACCTTAAATGGTTAGCAAAAGGGCCCACTTTTACTGTACAGACATGGTAGGGATACGACATCAATGGGTACATATTTTACACGAAAGCTCAAGATCAAAAGAGCACTGTGCAAAATAGTGGAGTGAGCGTAGAAGCTTTCCATGAGTTCACCGAGACAGGCCCAACAAGGGTAGTACTTGGATTGAACTTGTACTACGGGTTCATTGAAGAAATTTGGGAGCTCGATTACGTACTGTTCAAGATTCCCCTGTTTCGATGCCGATGGGTCCAAATCCCACAGGGTGTGAAGGTTGACAGTTACGGTTTCACTTCTGTGGATCTCGATCGAGTTGCTTATGTCACTGACCCGGCCAATAAGAAGTGGCACGTCATCCTTCATGGCAAGAGAAGGATTGTTGGAGTTGAAAATGTCGTAGACGAGGGGGAATACAATCAATTTGATGAGATTCCTCCATTTGGAGATGGCGTACAGGTCGATACTGAAGACACTGACGAAACCAGTTACGTGCGTATGGATCACCAGGAAAGGTTATACTTTAAAGGTAATCAACCGTACGTCCTTATCTCTCTGTTTCCATCGGTATAGCTTATATCTCCTGTAATTGTCGTCTTTGCAGGGCCACGGCAAGTGGAAAGTTGAGGATAACATGGCTGTGTACGTGGAAATTGTCGGTCAAAGTCCCCATTTGTATGTAACATTAACTTGAGCATGCTCCACATTGTATGTTAAATTTATTTGAGCATGCTCCACATTGTAAACAATTTTCAGATCTACGTGCATTGTAACCAATTTATAGAGCATTTGTACTACATTTGAAATATCTGAGTGTTCATTTAAAACAAGTTTTCGAGCATTCAGAGTTGAAAGCTACAGATCAGTTCCGAGTTGTAAAACTTACGTTCAATAGAGAGATTATCACAGATAGTTGAATTATCACAGACGGGTATGAATATAGAACCGACTGTGATATTCCCAACAGCGTCTCCGACGCTTCAAGTCTTCACGTGCACGGTTGGTTCTCAAGTCGAAACCGTCTGTGATAATCTCAGTCACAGTCGGTTCTCAACTCAAAACCGTCTGTGATAATCTCTCACTATGTAGATTATCACAGACGATTTTTATTTGAGAACCGACTGTGATAATATTATCACAGACGGTTATGAATATAGAACCGACTGTGATATTCCCAACAGTGTCCGACGCTTTGAGTTCCTAACGTGCACCGTCGGTTCTCAAGTCCAAACCGTCTGTGATAATCTCAGTCACAGTCGGTTCTCAACTCACAATCGTCTGTGATAATCTCTCTGGAGATTATTGTAAGATCGAGGATGCCGACTAGGGGGGGTGATTAGGAGGCTTTTAAATTTTCTTTACCCGCTAAGCAATTTTAATCACGATAATTGTTTGAGCTAAATTATACAATGAGGCTTAAAGGCAATTTAAACAATTTGTTGCATTCAACTAAATGAACTATTCAATATGACAAGCAAGAATGGTGAATTTAGCAATTGTGTCAAGATGAATATAAAGCAAGTATGAAATACGCAATTGACACAATATTTTTACCGAGGTCTCGGAGACTCGCCTGGTCTCCCCTACTCCTCGTTGAAGAGCTCTCTCGGAGCCTCGCTTCTATATCCACGAAGGGTATCTCACTAGGGTTGCTCCTTCTCCACACCGGATAGGCGAGCACCACACCTTTCACAATCTTTTGCCGGCCTCTCCGACAAACTTCAATTGGAGAGATCTCGGCTCTCCTCCGGCACCGTCTAGGCGAAGGTGATCGCCAAGAGTAACAAGCCGGATGCGCTTTCACTTGAATCAACCACGTGCTAGAAGCTCAATGATGCAAATGATATGCTCAACACTCTAGCACTAGCAATCTAATGGAGATGAAGTGCACTAAACACTCACACAATCTCCCTCAAGCTCTCTGTCAAATCTACTCAAGATTTGGGCTCAATTCTAGCCTCTAAATGCAATAACACATATGCAACTCAATTGGCTAGGTTTTCAGGTGAAGAATGAAGTCTTTGAGCCTCCTAAAATGAAGCCAAACACGAAGTATTTATAGCCTCAACGAAAAACTAGCCGTTTACAAGAAACCGGGCCAAAAGTTGTACAGGCCGGACATTGTTCGGTCACTTCAGACACTATCCGGCCAGTACAAAAATTTCAGCCGTTGCAAACGTGTCAGTGACCGTTGGGCGAAATTTGTGAAGGCCGGACGGATACTATTTGTCCGGACAAATGGATATGTCTCTGTTAACTCTCGGCTCAAAAAAACTTGTACAGGCCGGACAATGTCCGGCCACTTCAGACACTGTCCGGCCACTTCGGACAGATAGCCCCGGACGGATGCATTTGTCTCTGTTTCATTTTTCGGCTTAAAAAATTTGTACAGGCCGGACAATGTCCGGTCATTTCGGACAAAGTCCGGCCACTTCGGACAAATAGCTCCGGACGGATGCATTTGCCCGTCCACTGCACACTGACAGTAAAACAAACATAACTTTTGATCCAAAGATCCGATTGAGGTGATTTTTGGCTTGTTAGAAAGATAACTCAGAGATATACAATTTTGTCAACAGGATCAAGACCTAAAAAGGTCTAGAAACTTCTAGAATATTCAGAAACTTTCCTGCTGTCAAAATGTTCAATCCAAAAATCATCTCAAATGCAATTTTAGAGTATTTGCACATACGGATTTGCCGTTTTCTTACGGATGTGATTTGTGTCACTTAACAACGACCACGACCACATAGGTCTTGACATCCGATCAAAAACAGGTGGTCGATAGGGTTTGGTCGAGCGTACGCAAGCGAGTCGAAGACTGGTACGACCAGTCCGAACTCCTACAACCACGCCCAAACCCTAAACAGAAAGCCGCCAAACAAGGGACACGACCACGACCACGTTTCAACATTGATACGATCAGAATATGCAAATACGACCACGACCAGCTCTAGACAAATAAACCAATTTAAACAGCTGGCGATCACGACTAAGTGCAGTTTTCAAAACATTTAATCTAATGCACATGAACTACACTTAGACTCACTAGTAATGCAAGACACTAGTGCAAGATGATATGAATGCATCTGAGCTTCCACACTAGATAGATTCAAGCTACTAGTTTCCGACCCCTCTTAATAGTACGGTCAAACTAGTAAAAACAAACCTATCAACCCGGTCTGTCTCCAAACACCGAGACCGGTAAAATCCTAAGAAAACAATCCTTAATCTTGGATTTTACCTTAGGTGAAGTTCGACCTCGTGAAGTTCGACCGCTCGACGCTTGTCCCCGCAAGGCTCGACCTCGCTAAGCTTGACCTCGCGAAGCTCGACCGCTTGACACTTGTCCTCGCAAAGCTCGACCTTGCTAAGCTCGACCTCGCTCGAGATGTCTCATATCGACTTCATCCTCTTCACACCCTTGCTCGCTTTTATCCTGCAATCAAACTGAGACTACAATACGTACACTCAATGCACAACATTAGTCTCATATATAAGTCGTCATTAATCACCTCCAGAGAAGCTACTCCACACAAGAGTTAGCTCAACGGTTTCTCTTTCAAATGACGTGACAAACTATATTCAACGAGTAGCAAATGAGTATAAGATAAAATACAATCATATAGATCGTAGATGATAAACACATACGCACACGATCTATACTACTCATATCATGATATCAATCAACCTAGATGACCAAAGTGATGAGCTCCCCCTCAACATGTGCATCGATATAAAATCCACAATTGGAGTCATCAGTCTCAGATTTAACGTATTACATTTTGATCAATCAATCAACACAAGCTTGATGTAACCACTGTGCTCCTCCTCTACATATGCATCAATATCAAACCCGCAACTGAGGAAACATCCAATTCCAGGTTTACCGATAATCGATTCAATTCACTTGTGCTAAATCAGGATTTTTCTAAATTGTCATTTAATCATCAAATCTGATATCTTCAGATTAACTTTAATCATCATGGATTTATCCAAAACGTCATTAATCATCAAAACCTATATACTAAGATCTACCTAGATCCAACAATTATCACAGACGGTTCTGATGTGAGAACCAACTGTGATAATATTATCACAGACGGTTGTGAATGTTGGACCGACTGTGATAATCTCTACGCGGTACATAGTTCAAGGCGGGCTTTGTCCCGCTCATTTCCAGACTTTGCAATTGTTTGCCCTAGCTCTCTCCGCCCTCGCAGCGTCCATCGCGATCACCTCCATCGCCTCCCACCGTCTCCTCCTCTTCGTCCGTCGTGATCACCTGCATCGCCTTTCCACCGTCAGGCGCGATCACCTCCATCGCCCTCCCGCTTTCCAACGCGATCACCTCCATCGCCTCCCCACCGTTTCTGTCACTCTTGGTTAATTATAAGTATATGGGTTTTGTTATAGAATTATTAGTTGCAGATTTACTTAAACTGTTCTCTCTTTCACTTATGTTAGGAACTGATATGTCTGGTGACGAAATGCACCACTCGGGGAGTCAGAGTGACCTCGCTGGCGATGAGACGCCTGGGCCGGAGGTCGCCGCGTCCACCGTGACCCAGCCGCAGAAGAGAAAGGGGCGAGGCCGGACGACATGCGCGCGTCTGGACAAGCGGGAAAAGCAGCACGTCCAGTTCGACGACAATGGTGTGCCAGAAGCTCCGGACAAACTTGTCGGTCAGTACCGCTCACTATGCGGCAAAGTGGCAAGGGAGCGGGTGCCCATCACCACCTCCAACTGGGGTCAAGTGCCCCCAGAGTGCAAGGATGCGCTGTGGGAAGAAATGCAGGCGGCGTTTCACATTCCCGAGGATCGCCACTTCACCATCCGCCGGAGGACATTGATGTCAATAAACAAGGTGTGGAGGAACTTCAAGAGCCACCTTGTCAGGCTCTATGTGAAGGACTCGAAGACCCCCTTCGATGACTTCCCTTTCGTGACTCCTGAGGCATGGCAATAGTTCGTCGAGATGAAGGCCAAGCTAGAGTTCCAGGAGCTTAGTGCGAAGGGCCAGGCTAACCAGGCCAAGAATACCTACCCACACAGACTAGGCAGTGGTGGGTATGTGGGGAAGAAGGCGTTGTAGAGGAAGCAGGACGAGGAGGCTTCCCAGTCTTCGGCCGGCAGTCCTTATGCGAGCATAACGGACGTGCGCGCCCGCAATTGGTGCCGAGAAAGATTGACGATGACCTCCTCCGGAAGCGTCTCTGTGGATAACCTTGCGGACAGGGAAGTGATCGACCGGCTGGTAAGATTGTCCGATCACGTACTATCCTCGTAACACGCATGCAATGGTTTGTATTGCTAAGTTCTCCTGTTGCAGGTGACGCTGAGTGCGCAGGCGGCATCTGGAGAGTTCAACCCGAGGAGGGACAGGTATATCCTCACAGCGGTGCTAGGAAACAAGGAGCATCCAGGCCGCGTGCGCGGCCTCGGTGCCACTATGCCTTGGAGGCATGGTTTCCCTGATGATGAGGAGGCGGCTAAGAGGAGAAAGAGATCCCACTAAGCCCACGATGAATGGCTCAAGGAGGAGATGCGATCGGAGTTTGCTGTTCAGGACAAATCACTCTTGCAGCAGTTGTCGGAGATGCGGTCCATATATGAAGAGCTAAGAAAGGCGACCCAGGGCACCCCCCTTCTAGCAGCGGAAGTACAGACCCCCATTCTTGGCCACCGTAGTAGCTGCGCGTCTACGCCGGGGTCTTCGCAAACAGAGCCCTCTCCAAAGTATCCGATGGACTTTCTGCAGGTAATGACCGTTTGTCTATGTTAATTCATTCGAAAGTGAAAAGCAGTGAAATTCAATATGTTAATGCGCACTGTTTGTAGGAACCCGCCTCCTGCAAGCTTTTGGTGCTGGCCGGTCTCTTCCCGATCGAGGCTGGCCGTGGGATGGCGTAACCATGCACGGCGGGGGCCAGAATCCACAGTGCCCCTCTATGTGAGGGTTTTGCACGGGTCCAGGTGGACAGTGTCTTTGACCATTGCAAGGGTTTTCCATTGGAGAAGCCGCCGAACGACGAGATTACCACTCTCGGGGATGCGGTGCACACGTTAGTGCAATGGCCCAAGAAAGACATCGTCCTGGATGAGGTAATTCCCCCACCAGTTTCATATTTCGTACTGTAATAATAGCCCTCAGAGTTAGTGTCCTAATACGTAGGTTTTTACATCACAGACATCACAGACCGACACACGGCCTACTAGCCAGCCGACCCCTCAGATGACGAAGCTGACTACGACTAGGAGGCAACCATTCAAGAAGCTGTCTAGTAGGGGAAAAGCAAAGAAGAGCCCGACGAAGGAGACCGAGAAGAGTGTGCCAGCTCTCATGCCGTTCGCTCTAGGGATGCCCATGGCCTCCGATACCGCAATTTCGAGCATAGGGTTAGCATGCCAGAGCCTGCATGCATGGTACATGAGGAGGACAAACTAGACCAGGACGCAGCGTCCGACGCACATCATGGTCAAGTACACGGTGGCAGAGTTCCATAACAACGTTGGGACCTACCCGGTGACCTTCGAAGACCTGCACAATTTACTGAACAAAGATGCGCTCGACTTGTCAATCCTATAGTCTTGGGTGCTGTAAGTATCCTACTATCCTACGCCTGTTTGTGCATATACGGATATATGTCATTTATTAATTGGTTATTTCCATGCAGCTGCATGACCAGCTATGTCAAATCTAAGGGTATACCTGTTGGTTTCTTGGACCCCCAGATGGTCGCCGAGGTGATGTTTAGGACCGACGCAGACTTCGTTGTCGACTACATCAAAAGAGGGTTGCTTGCTCAGGTCGACAAGGAGTACATACTTGTACCCTACAACTAGAGGTGACTGCTTTCATCAGTACTTCACCGGTAGATTAGTGGCTCCATGTGCACACCCCCAAACTTAGATTAAATTTTTAATTCTTTACGTGTAACATGTAGCTACCACTGGATCCTACTTCTACTTATTCCAAAAAGGAACAAGGTGTTCTACCTTGATTCATTGCAGAGGAAAGGGTACTCATATTGCGGCGCACGAGATGTATTCGAAAGGTGATGATATTCATGTGGACCTGTCTTGCATGCATCTAGATTTACTATTCTCAAATTGTCAATTTCGACTATCCTCAAACTGTCAATTTTGACTATCTACAGGGCTTTCACGAACTACTTTGCCGAGGGAGGGCGACAACACGAGCGGAGAGCCGATAAGTTTCAGTGGTTACAATTTTTGGTACAAATTTCAACTGGCATCTGTTTCACTTTATAACTTGTCTCCAGCTAACTCTCGGTCTATAAATTGGCAGTGCCATCAGTAGCCGGACGACAATACATGTGGGTTCTACGTGATGCGCCACATGGATGACCTGATCATCACCCCTCACTGTCCATATTTCCCCGAGGTATACAACTGCTCCCCTTTGTATCAATTTGGCAGAATTTACAACTGCATTGAGCTAATTTTTTTGTACCAACTCTTGCTGTAGGGGGTTGACTTCCCTTCAGAAAGCTTTGACCTTCGGGAGATTGGTATTGTCCGAGGGATGCTCGCTGAGTTTTTCCTTACGGAGGTCATATCAACTAAGGGGAAGTTTAGGGACCCGCAAGGTTCGTATTAGTGCGGCCATACATTTATTTGTACATCTAACACACTGACTTTAATTGTCGATTACATTTATTTGTTCAATCTCAATTAATTGTACATATTTCTGAGTTCTGTGCTGTATATATGAAATGCTATTGTACATGTTTCTAAGTTGTGTGCATGTATATATGAGACTATATATATTTGAGTACTATGCATGTATGAAATTCATGAACTGTATATATTAAATGCTATTTGTACAGAGGACATCGGTGACTGTTATAATCTCAGACGGTTTGTAAGATCAAAACCGTCTGTGCATAATATGCACAGACGGTTTTGATCTCACAAACCGTCTGAGATTATAACAGTCACCAATAATGACACTATCACAGATGGTTTTGACCTAAAAACCATCTGTGATATCACACTATCACTATCACAGATTGTTTTGACCTTAGAACTGTCTGTGATATCACACTATCACAGACGGTTCTGAGATTATAACACTATCATAGATGGTTTTGACCTAAAAACCGTTTGTGATATCTCAGTATTACAGACGGTCTGAGAGTATAAACCGTCTGTGATAAGGAAACAATCACAGATGGTTCCAAGATTACTACCGTCGCGGATAATGACAATATCGCAGATGGTTTTGACCTCAAAGCCGTCTGTGATACTCTAAATACACAGACGGTTCTGAAACAACCGTCCGTGATAAGGACGCTATCGCAGACGGTTCTGAGGTCATAACCGTCTCTGATAATTTGAGTATCATAGACGGTTTTGATCTCAGAACCGTCAGTAATAATGTGAGAATCCCAGATGGTTTTGACATCAGAACCGTTTGCGATACCCATATTATTACTGACGGTTCTTAGATCAAAACCATCTGTGGTAGTATGAGTATCTCAGACGGCTTTGATGTTATAACCGTCTCTGATAATATGAGTATTACAGACGGTTCTGAGGCTATAACCGTCTCTGATAATATGAGTATCACAGACAGTTCTGAGGTTATAACCGTCTCTGATAATGTGATTATCGCAGACGGTTATGATTTCATAACCGTCCGTGATAATGTGAGTATCCTAGATGGTTTTGACATCAGAACCGTCTGCGATACTCATATTATTACTGAAGGTTCTGAGCTCAAAACCGTCTGTGGTAGTATGAGTATCTCAGACGGCTTTGATGTTATAACAGTCTGTGTATTAGAAGTATGACAGACGGTTCTGATGTTATGACAGTCTGTGTAGTATGAGTATCACAGACGGTTTTGATCTTATAACAGTCTGTGAAGGGAAAGATCACAGACGGTTCAAAACCATCTGTGATAGTACATGATTATCACTGACTCGAATATCACTGACGGGTAAGAACCGTCTGTGATGACTGTTTTGACCCGACTATGATAATGAATTCTGTAGTAGTGGTTCCCAATTAGCTTTGGCATATCTGTTCATGCAACTGCACGAAACTAACCAATTAATAAATGACATTTATCCGTATATGCACGAACAGGCATAAGATAGTAGATACTTACAGCACCCAAGACCGTAGGATTGACACGTCGAGTGCATCTTTGTTGAATAAATTGTGCAGGTCTTCGAATGTTACCGAATAGGTCCCGACGTTGTTATGGAACTCTACTACGGTGTACTTGACCATGAAGTGTGCCGGACGCTATGCCGAAGTGTGCCGGACGCTATGCCCTGGTCTTGTTTGTCTTTTGCATGTACCATCCATGCAAGCTCTGGCATGCGATACCCATGCTACAAATTGCGGTATCAGAGGCCATGGGCGTCCCCAACGCAAACGGCATGGGAGCTGACGGTGCACTCTTCTCACTCTCCTTCGCCGTGCTCTTCTTTGCTTTTCCCCTGGAAGCCAGCTTCTTGATGCCTTGCCTCCTAGTCGGCGTCAGCTTCGTCGTCGGACCCATTGGCTGGCTTGTCGGAGGGGTCGGCTGGCTAGTAGGCTGAGTGTCGATGTCCGTAGGGGTAAGAACCTACATATAGTAATGGTCACTAAATCCAAGGGCTATTATTACAGTATGAAATTATGAAACCGGTGGGAAAATTACCTCATCTAGGATGATGTCCTTCTTGGGCCATTGCACGAACATGTGTACCATAGCCCCAAGAGTGGTGATCTCGACGTTCGGCGGCTTGTCCAACAGAAATCCCTTGCAATGGTCGGATACACTGTACACCCAGACCCGTGCAAAACCCTCAGATAGAGGGACACCGTGGATCATCGCCCCCACCGTGCATGATTGCGCCATCTCACGGCCAACCTCGATCGGGAAGAGACCGGTGTAGCTTCTAGGACGCTAAAGAGTGTTTTGGTAATTAATGACGATTACAAATGTTGAACTAACGCTACCTGTTTAGTTGTGTCTAGATCA
This sequence comes from Pharus latifolius, assembly GCA_019359835.1. Classification (NCBI taxonomy): domain Eukaryota; kingdom Viridiplantae; phylum Streptophyta; class Magnoliopsida; order Poales; family Poaceae; genus Pharus; species Pharus latifolius. Next base: position 32,070,863 of record CM033320.1, read on the forward strand.
AAATCAAAAGACAGGTTAAGGAAAGGCAAAGAAAGAGCCACATGATGGAGAAAGGACAGTGAGAAAGGAGGCAAAGGTACGGAATAGGATCTTTTACCATTTTAACGGTCTAAGGTGATTAGAGAAGAATTTTGACCAGATTTTAGGATAAATGACGTACTATTAAGAGGAGCATGTGGTGTATCACGAAATACTTCATCTATGTGCCACAAATCATAAAATCAACTTGCATTGCATACTAGAAGGTCACATACTTTGAAAATGCTTGTTTCAACTCTTTGCTGCCAAACTCTGTCTCAGTCGGTCTGACCGTTTGTTAGACCGGTCTGACCGAATATACGGACTGACCGACTTGGGTTTCGGACTGACCGACGTTATGTCAAAGTCTAGTGTATACCTTTAAAAGGTCGGTCTGTCCGTAGGTAAAAACCTAGGTCAGTCTCCTGGTACTTCATGACCTATCTTTCTAATTTATTGTGTTATGACGGTCTGACCATTTGTTAGACCGGTCTGACCGAGAAATCTGTCTGACCGTGATTTTGAACTACGGTCTGACCGTCTGGCCGGTCTGTCCGTAATTTTTGGCCTGACCGTATAATGTGTCCAGAAACTATGTCGTCTCTGGACAGTTTCACGGTCTGACCGTGAGTGTGCCTGACAAGGGCAGTTAAGCATTTATTGCGCCTGTTTTATGCCTTTGCAATTGTGGCGGTCTGACCGGACTTATACATGCGGTCTGACCGCCAAGTGATCTTTTTCTCCCAACGGCCTATAACGACTATATTTATTGTGGGGGGTATATATACTCCCATGCACGGCCCTGTTCACTACTTTTGGCATAATTTGAACATTGTCATCATCCTTGAGAGCTTAAGCAAATTTCATACACTCTAGGGTTCAAATTCTCGAATTTGTGAGAGTATGCATTTGAGATCTTCTAGTGCATTGCATTTAGATCATTAAATCAATCTTGTGGCACTAGAAGAAGGTTGAGTGATCATCACCGGCTTGTTACTCTTGGAGTTTGCCGGCTCCTAGACGGCTCGAGAAAAGGTTTTGGTGAGCTCTTCAAGGAAGATTGTGAAGAAGCCTCAAAACATCTTGTGAAGGGTTGAGCACACCTTGCCGGAGCGGTAAAGTGCATCCTTAGTGAAATCGAGGTTTGGATAACTCATCACACTAATCTGGCTCAAGATCTAGGTCACTTCTCTAGAGAAGGTTGACTAGATAGAGGAGCGGTTAGAGATTTGAGTTTGCCTCAACGTGGATTAGGGGTGATCGGCAAATCACCGAGACCACGGGATATATCCTTGTGTTAAAATTGTTCATTGTTCTTCTTGTGTTAGTCATTTGCTCTCATTTACTATTAATTGTTTGATTAATTGTTATTGTGTTAAAATCGCCTATTCACCCCCCTCTAGTCGATATCCTAGATCCCTTTCAATTGGTATTAGAGCAAGGACTCCATATTTAGAGGATTTAACCATCCTGGAGTAGGATAAAGATGGCTAGTGAGGGTCGGATCAATATTAGCAAACTACCACTCTTTGATGGATCTAACTATACTTATTGGAAAACTAGAATGATGGTTTATCTTAAAGCCATGGGTGGAAAAATTTGGAAAGTGGTGGATGAGGGCTTTGCAATTCTTGATGATGATGACATGACTAACCTAGATAGAGATAATGCCTTAGCCAATGCTCAAGCCATGAATGTTCTTTATAGTGCTCTAAATCTAGGTGAATTTAATAGAATTTGTAAACTTGAAACGGCTCATGATATTTGGAGAAATCTTATGGATATTCATGAAGAAACCTCGATGGTCAAGGATGCAAAATTATTTATCCATAAGGGCCAATTTGAAAAGTTTGCTATGTTACCCAATGAAGATGTATCGGAGATGTTTAACCGATTAAATAACATAGTAAATGAGTTAAAAGAGCTTGGTATGGATGTCACAAATGTGGAATTTTGTCACAAGTTTCTTAGAGCTTTACCTTCAAAATATGATACAATTGTAACCTTACTTGTGCGTTCGAACTTGAAGAGTGTGACTCCGTTGGAAGTCTTGAGTGAGATTCTCACTCATGACATATTCAAGAAATCTCAAGAAGAAGTGAAAGATGAGGCTTCCGACTCCAAGAAGAAGAATATAGCACTAAAAGTTCAAGCCTCCAAACGGGAAGACAATGAAGAAGAAAGTGATGAGAGAGACACCGATGAGGAAATGGCTCTATTTGTGAGAAGGTTCAAGCGGTTCATGAAGAAGAGATATCAAGGAAAGTCCTTCAAGAAAGGACAATCATCCAAGAGGAACCCATTTGAAGAGAGAAGATGCTTTGATTGCGGTGAAAAGGGTCACATCTCCGCACAATGCAAAAACAAGGAAGAAGAAAAATCCGTGAAGAAGAAGAAGTACGAAAAGGAAGGAGAGAGCAAGAAGAAGGTTTTCAAGAAATATTACAAGAAGAAGAAGGATGGACAAGCATGCTTCATTGAATGGGATTTGGATGCTTCAAGTTCCGATTCCGAAGATGAAGATGAAGCATCACCCAAAGGACTCGCCGGGGTAGCTATCAAGGAAGATCCATCTCTATTCTCCACTCCTCATTGCCTCATGGCTAAAGGAGAATCGAAGGTATCATGTGACAAAGATGAATATACTTATGATGACCTAGTTGAGATGATCACCAGTTTTGATGACTATATGAGTAAAGAAAAAGAAAAATTCAAGGAATTGAAGAAGAGATACAAAACTCTTCAAAATTCCTATGAGCAGCTGAACACATCTCATGAGAGTCTCAAAGAAACTCATGAGATGCTTAAGAAAGCTCATGACTCACTAATTACTCATAAAGCCAACAAAACGGGTAATGACATAGGCATCACTTGCAATATGTTAAATGACTTGCCCATGATGTCTACGTCTAGCATATCAACTTCTTGTGAAGATTTAATTGAATTCCCATCTAGACCTAAAATTGATGATCATGTGCTTAGTCTTGAAAACAATGAGCTTAAGGACAAAATTGAAAAATTAACAAATGATCTAGCTAAATGCTATGTAGGAGAATCAAAATTAAGACATCTTTTAGATAGTCAAAGGTTCTCCTTAGGAAAAGAGGACTAGGCTACATTCCTAAAAAGGGAAAACATGCATTTGTTCCATCTAAAGCCGTATTTGTAAAAGAAAAGGGATATTGCAACAATTGTAAGAGTTTAGGTCATATTGAGAAAAATTTCCATGCTTGCAAAAGTAATTCATCTCTTATATTCAACTCTTGCTATGTATTAAAGAAAATGAACAATGGGGATATTAAAGCCAAATTTGTTGGAACCCCGATCATTGGTGCCAAAAAGAAAGCCATTTGGGTCCCAAAATCCTTGGTAACTAACCTCCAAGGACCCAAAAAGATTTGGGTACCTAAAAGGACTTAACTTTGTTTTGTAGGTAAATTACAGGGCTGGAGGACAACATTGGGTGCTCGATAGTGGATGCACTCAACATATGGCCGGTAATCACAACATGTTCTCCTCTCTAAATAACGAAGGTGCGGAATATGACAAGATCACGTTTGGAGACAATAGCAAAGGAAAGGTAAAAGGTTTAGGTAAAATTGTCATCTCAAACGACCTCTCCATATCTAATGTATTGCTTGTTGAATCTCTAAATTTCAACCTCTTATCCGTAGCTCAACTTTGTGATCTTGGATTTATATGTGCATTTTATCCAAAAGAAGTTATTATCACTAGTATTGATGATAATAGGTTGATTTTCAAAGGATTTAGACATGGAAACCTCTATTTAGTTGATTTCGATTCAAATGATGCTAATCTTGGTACATGCTTGTTCACTAAATCATCTAAAGGTTGGCTATGGCATAGAAGGCTTGGACATGTTGGAATGAAACAACTAAATAGACTAGTTAAACATGATTTAGTTGTTGGATTAAAAAATGTAAAGTTTGAAAAAGATAAATTATGTAGTGCTTGCCAAGCCGGGAAACAAGTTGCAAACTCACATCCAACTAAAAGCACAATGTCAACTTCTAGTCCACTTGAAATATTGCATATGGATCTATTTGGACCAACTACTTTTGTGAGCATTGGTGGCAATAGCTATTGTCTTGTCATTGTAGATGATTTTTCTAGATATACATGGATATTCTTTTTACGTGATAAGTCAATTGTTTTTAACACTTACAAAAGTTTTGCTCAAAGGGCTGAAAATGAATTTAGTTTCAAGATCAAGAAAGTGAGAAGTGACAATGGCTCCGAATTCAAGAATACCAAGGTTGAAAATTGGTGTGATGATTAAGGTATCAAACATGAGTTTTTGGCCAAGTATACACCGGAGCAAAATGGAGTAGTCGAAAGAAAGAACCGGACATTGATAGACATGGCAAGATCTATGCTTTCGGAGTACAATGTTTCGGACACCTTTTGGGCCGAAGCAATCAACACCGCATGCCATACCTCAAATTGTCTTTATTGTCATCGACTACTAAAGAAAACTCCTTATGAGCTTCTCATCGGAAGGAAGCCAAACATTTCCTACTTCCGAGTGTTTGGGTGTAAGAGCTATATCTTGCGAAAAGGTACACGCTTATCTAAATTTCAAAGTAAATGTGATGTAGGATTTTTATTAGGATATTCATCAAATAGCAAAGCATATTTTGTCTACAACCAAAACTCGGGTTTGGTTGAAGAGACACATGACGTTGAATTTAATGAGACTAACAGCTCTCAAGAGGAGCAAGACAACTTGGATGATGTAGGTAATGAAGGGTTGAGAGTGGCGATGAAGAACATGACCATTGGGGATATCAAGCCGAAAGAAGATAGTGATCAAGATGAAGATCCATCCACTCAAGCTATCCCCTCTTCATCAACTCCTCAACATGGAGATCAAATAGTTGAAGTGGTCAATGTGGAAGACTCCTCTCAACAACAACCGGAAGTACCTTCTACCTCTACTTCACAAAACCCGGTTGTTCATCCAAGAATCCATCACTCAATTTCAAAAGATCACCCCGTCGATCAAATTGTTGGTGACTTGCGTAAGGGTGTCCAAACTCGTTCTCGTCTTGCCTCATTTTGTGAAAATTACTCTTTTGTTTCCTCTTTTGAGCCCACACTAGTAGATGAAGCATTAAAAGATCCGGATTGGGTGAATGCTATGCATGAAGAATTAAACAACTTCACCCGAAACAATGTTTGGGAATTAGTAGAAGAACCACATCTGGATGAGCACAATGTCATTGGAACCAAATGGATATTCAAGAATAAACAAGATGCAAACGGAGTGGTAGTAAGAAACAAGGCAAGATTGGTGGCTCAAGGATACACTCAAGTTGAAGGTTTGGACTTCGATGAAACCTTTGCTCCCGTAGCTAGACTTGAGGCTATTAGAATCTTGCTTGCTTTTGCTTCATCTCATAATATTAGACTTTATCAAATGGATGTCAAAAGTGCATTTTTAAATGGAAAAATTAATGAATTAGTATTTGTTAAACAACCTCCCGGGTTTGAAGGTCCTACAAAGCCGAATCATGTGTATAAACTCTCCAAGGCTCTCTATGGTCTTAAACAAGCACCTCGTGCTTGGTATGAGAGACTTAGAGACTTCTTAATTTCAAAAGACTTTAAAATTGGGAAAGTTGATACTACTTTATTTACTAAGAAAATTGGAAATGATTTCTTTGTATGTCAAATTTATGTTGATGACATCATATTTGGATCTACTAACCAAGATTTTTGCGAGGAATTTGGTAATATGATGTCCAGGGAATTCGAGATGTCTTTGATAGGTGAACTAAGTTTCTTCCTCGGACTACAAGTTAAACAACTCAAAGAAGGAACTTTCATCAGTCAAAGAAAATATGTAAAGGACCTACTCAAGAAGTTCGGACTTGAAGAAGCAAAGCCAATCAAGACACCAATGGCCACAAATGGTCACCTTGTCTCCGACGAAGGAGGTAAACCGGTAGACTCAAAGCTTTATAGATCTATGATTGGTAGTCTATTGTATCTTACTGCTTCTAGGCCCAATATTATGTTTAGTGTTTGTATGTGTGCAAGATATCAAGCCTCTCCTAAAGAAAGTCATTTAATGGCCGTTAAGCGCATTTTGAGGTATCTAAAATATTCATCTAGTATAGGGTTGTGGTATCCTAAAGGTGCTAAATTCGAATTAATTGGATATTCTGATTCCGATTATGCGGGATGTAAAGTGGATAGAAAAAGCACCTCTGGCAGTTGTCAACTGTTAGGAAGATCTTTAGTATCTTGGTCCTCCAAGAAACAAAACTCTGTAGCGTTATCGACCGCTGAAGCAGAATATGTTTCCGCGGGTAGTTGTTGTGTACAATTGCTTTGGATGAGGCAAACCTTATTGGATTATGGAATAAAATTTGAAAAAGTGCCTCTCTTGTGTGATAATGAGAGTGCGGTGAAAATAGCTACAAATCCAGTTCAACACTCTCGGACCAAGCATATAGATATCCGACACCATTTCCTTAGAGATTATGTTAGCAAAGGTGATGTGGTGGTGGATAATGTGAGAACCGAAGATCAATTAGCAGATATATTCACTAAGCCCTTAGATGAAAGTCATTTTTGTAAACTCCGAAATGGGCTTAATGTCATTGATATGTCAAATATGGCTTGAAATGTTGAACTCATATTGCTTGTGCTTAAAGTATCACTTGATTGCTTGAACTTCCTCTCTTAGAGCTTTTTAGACTCTTTTATCGGCAATTGAGTAAAGTGAACCAAAAATATGGTGAGTTATAAGATAAATACTTCCCCTTTGGTGATATTGTCTATATATCTCTTATAATTATCTTATATATATATATATCACCCTATCCAAATCTTTTATGAGCATCAAATCAATCAAAATTCCTCCAAGATTTTCAGTCCTTACAGCGGTCTGACCGAACCAATTGCTGTCTGACCGAATGCATCTCCTGAGAGCATCTTAAAATTCCTTCTTCCAGCGGTTTGACTGGTATCTCACCCTCGGTCTGACCGAACTTTCATGACCAGAGACCTTTTTATCCCGAATCTCTGTCCTTTTCACTATCTTCCCCACTTGTCTCCTTCACGTGCGCCCCAAAAATCTTTGGAATCTTCCTCTCCGGTCAAACCCTCGCAACACACGGACTAACCGTTGATCAAGATCATCTCCAAACCATGTCTTCTAGGTATTTTGCTCAGATCTCCCCTCTTTATCATTTTGTTCATCACGGGGTTTAGGGCAATCATGGTGAATCTAGTTTAAATCTTTTCAATACCTAAAATTGATTCTTCCTATTGATGCACTGATTGCCTATACTCATTTATCTGTCCACATTGCATCTTAATTTCACCTAAATCCCTGAAATCTTGACAAACCCTAACTCTACGGTTGCGCCGGTCTGACCGCTCCAGTATCGGTCTAACCGAAATCAACAACAGAGCCAGAGTTTGCTAATCTGTTATCTTATCGATTCACTTCTTTCGTTCTTACCTCTTAGTATCTTATCTGCTTTATCTCTTGCAAATCTTCTAGTGGTCGAGGTCCTCAAGGAAATGTCTCCGTCTGAACAAATAAGAAGAAATTGGCGAAGCGGCCAAAAAGGGCTCAACCCTCGAGCAGTAGCAACTCTCAGGATGATGATTGGGTGCCCTCGACCGGAGATTCAGAGACAGAACAGTCATCTCATCGTGGCGGATCTTCTCATGTGGCCATGGACATCGAGAGCGAGGACGATGAAATAAATGTCCACGCTTATCAAGGCCCGAAGAAGAATTGGACTTCAAGCGACTACACAAAGGCGAGGACCTCCTACGCCTACAATCATGCAAATGACGCCACGACTCCTCACTTCCACACGTTGACACAGCAGGATGCCTTCTACGGACATTTGATCCACAAGAATATCTTCGAACACAAGTGGATCGAATGGGCTTATGTTGTGAATCAGCCCATCATGGCTCCTTTGGTTCAGATCTTCAAGGTATGAGGCCACCTTTTAATGGGAACGGTGATGCCCGAACTTCCGTCAGGTGGAGGATAAGTCGATTAGGCGGCGCGAGACACACACGATCCGGCTTCTTGATCGGCACGATCAAAACCCCTGCAATCGCAGCACCACGCGTCCTCTGGTTATCAACCGTGCGCTGCCCGGTTGACCTCACCACGAAGGCTAGTCCCTGCCAGTGAATCGAGAACACAAGCAAGAACAAGAAAGATGCAACTGAATTTGCAATTGAGGATGAAGCTCACGAGTTGGGGTCTCACAAACCGATGAACGGCGACACTGTTCAAAGACAGAATTGATCTAAGCAAAACCCAAGTATAAACGGCAGCCATGGCGGCCATATATATACTGTATGGGGCGGCCATGGGGTGGAGGAGGAAACCCTAGGGGTACATGGGCCTTGGGCCCAAAGTGGAGCGTCGCAGCGCACGTCAGATTCTGGTCATAATCTTGTTTTGACAATTCCTGTTGATCTGTAAGGAATTTGGACATGGGACTGGATCCGTTGGAAAGCTCTCGTCGTTCTCTTGTCCGTAGAGTCCAAGAACGTCGAAAACGGACTTCGTATGTGGCCTGTACGTCCGTTTGAAGTTGGACTACGCGCAGATGGCCGAACCGGACTCGCGGATGAATTGAGCTCACTTGTGGGCTGGCCTTGGAGCGACGTGGCTTGTGCGACCTTAGAGGTGTAGAGGCGCCTTTCTTGAGCACGTCTTGTGTTTGGGGAGGTGGCCAAGGTGGAGGCCGAACTTGTGGCGGCGACAGCACAAAATCCAGACGACGTACGTGCTGCCAGCTTTCGCGTCCTGGCCAAGGTGGCGGACGATGACATCTTGATGACCACCATGTTGATGTCGTCTTGGTCATAACCATGATGTACATGGTCTCATCATTCTCCGTTTCTTGATGTGGAGTCGTCCTCGACTCCATTGTGTTTTTCTGCAAAATGTTAGCACCAACAGAGAGCACAGCAATATGCATATCTTTGATAATCAAATCATTAGACACAGAACCATTAACATTTATATACTCCCTTTCTTGAAAACTATCATATACCTTGAAAATTGAATTAGAGTGACATGGCAAGACATGATTAGTGGCATTTTCATTAATTGCAGCAAGATCAGATTTTGTAGCAAGCAAGACGGGATTCCTCAATTTAATTTGGTTGGCTACATGCTGAATTTCAGATTTTTCATCAATGGTTTTCTTGTCATTAGCAAGCCGCTCCCTATCGGATTTAACAATTTCAGCGGGGTCAAAGGTAGAAGTGTAATTTTCTTTCCCTTATGCGTAAAAGTGTATTTATTACTTCTACCGTGGTGAAGTGCATCAGTGTCATATTCCCATGGGCGACCCAATAAAAGAGAGCAAGCTTGCATAGGCACCACATCACAATCAGCAAAATCAGAATAGGAACCAATGGAAAAATGAGCCCGAACTGTTTGTGTTACCTTAGCTCTGCAGGAATCATTCAGCCACTGAATGTGGTATGGATGTGGGTGCGGGCGTGTGGTCAAGCCAAGCTTCTTGACCAAATCTGTACTCACCAAGTTGTTGCAGCTGCCGGAGTCAATGATCACGCGCGCTCGTCGGTTGTTGATGACGAAGAAAATCTGGAACAAGTTGTGGCGCTGCTGCTGCTCGGCTTGCTCCATTTGTGTGCTAAGGACACGCTGGACAATGATGGACCTGTACGCAGCGGTATCCTCGGCGCCAAAGGTGGCATCATCATCAACCTCGTCGTCGTCTACCCTGGTGTCGTCGATCTCATCCTCAACATCGGAGGCGCTGATGTAACCTCCGTCGTCTGTGGCGATGTATGCCCGCTGGCTGGGGCACTCTTTCTTGACGTGGCCAATCCCTTGGCACTTGTGGCAGCGAATTCCCGTCGATGTACGGCCCGTGGAAGCGACGGAGGAGGAGCTCTTGACCGGTGTTGGCGGGGTCGACTTGCTACTGTCCGCGGCACGGGCTGGCGGTGCCGTCGATGCCGGTCGTGTGCTCGTCGAAGGTGGCGGTGCAGCTGGTCGGAAGGTGGAAGAAGGCACTGTCTTCACTTGTCCCGTAGTCATTCGGGGCGTGAAGGTGCTGCTGGTGTTGCTCCTGCTCTTAGAATGGCGTCCCTGCAACTCCTTCTCTGCTAACATAGCAAGTTGAAACAAGCTATTGACAGTTGTATATTCTTTATAATCAACAATATCCTGAATTTCTGGACGCAAACCACCGTAAAAACGAGCAATTTTATCCTCAGGTTCCTCTACTACCCCACAACGTAACATACCCTTTTGAAGCTCTTGGTAATATTCCTGAACAGTCATACTACCTTGATCTAATCGTTGCAATCTCTTACGCATATCACGTTGGTAGGAAGGAGGAACAAATCTATTACGCATAGCATCTTTTAATCTCGCCCAAGAATCAGATTGTAAACGGGCATTTACTAGTTCATTCCACCAGATTATAGCAAAATCTTTAAATGCACTAGTGGCTTGTCTAACTCTATGAATCTCGGGAACTAGATGGGAATTAAATTTCTGCTCGACCGTCATCTCCCAATCTAAGTAAGCATCAGCATCATAAGCTCCAGAAAAGGAAGTGATGGTGAATTTTACCTTAGCGAAAGGATCATCATTGCGGTTCTGGTTATTACCTCCCATACCGTGCTGGTTGCGGCGAAGACGGTCATGCAGACGGCCGTCTCGTTGAGCAGCACGTTCCCTGGCAGCACGTTGCTGCTCATCTTCATCTTCCTCAAAATCACCATCCTCATCGTGGTCGTTGTTGCTGTGGTTGGCGCCGCTGTTGACGGAGGCATCTCCATCAATGGTCGCGGGAGGGTGTTTTTCGACGGCATCCATCCTCTCGGTGAGGGTGGAAACTCGTCGATCAATGCTCTCAAGGGTCTTGTTTGTCGTCGTGGCATGCTCCTTGAACATCATTTTTATCTCATCCAGCATGGTCGACAACTCTGAATGAAGGACACAGTCTTCGATGGTAACATCATCCTCGTTCCTACCCTTCTTGCCACCTGCCATGGTTAGCACAGAAAAAGGACAGAAGGAAAACAAGCACAAGTATTATGAGCCCTATGAACTACTAGGTGGGATCTCACGCTCTCAAGCAATCTTACCAAGTTCTTACCCGGTTCTTACCAACATAGCGAGGGACGGTGAAACCGGTGGCTGGTTCGTGACACCGTGAGGGCGTGATGAAGCGATTGCAAGGGTTAATAACCTGTGCTGATCAGAAGGATGTATTTGTGGAGCTGTAGGTGGCCAAAAATATGTAGCAAAGGAATAGCAATTGTTCAATATAAGTAATGCAAAATTGAAGATTAGCCCAAACTATCAACGTGCTTGACCGGCCTAGACCTAGACTAGTCTGAAGCGAACGGGTTGAAGAAAGGTGTCGTTCCCCAATATGCAACACGAAAGATGAAGTTTTTCCTTTGCTCACTTTTTCATTCAAACAGCGCGGCCCTTTTTTTTTTTTTTTTTTTTTACTTTTTTTTTTGTGCGGCTTTTCTTTATGTACTTGCCTTTTTTTTTACCAACACAACAAAATTATGCCGCAAGAGCAGAAACTTTGCGCAGCAATTATGCACCACGCAATCTTCAAATTTGTGATATGTTCCAAAAGTAAAGTTGTGGGGAATCTTTCAAGCTTTCCAGAACTTCCAAGATCATCTAAAACGGAGTTCGTATGAAGAAGTTATGGCCAAAATACAGAACCAAACCGTAATAGATCTAAACTTGAAAACCCTAACAAAGATGGCACGAAATCTCATAGATAGAAGCCGAATTTGGGGGTGGTTCCATTGCGGAAAGCAATGGCTTTTCTTCTAGGAAATTTTGTCAGCTTTCCAATGAGCCCAAGAACATCGAAATCCGAGTTCGTATGTGAAAGTTATGCCCGTTTTACTGAAGGGGTCACAGATTGGACGCGAACTCGAATCGGGCTCGGTTTTGTGACGAGTGGTTTTTGGATTGGATGAATGGGGAATACGTATAATTCGACCTGAGGTTATGGAGGATACAATCAAAACCAATCTACTATTTGTTTTGTTGATATTTTCTTGACAAGAACACAAACCCTAAGCGGCGGATTCAACGGCGGATGCAGACTCGAGACTAGATCTAGAAACTAGACACGGACAGCGGCAACGACGACGATGGGCGAAAATTCAATAATGCAAAACAGTAAAGAAACAATGCAAAGGCTCAAAAGTCTTGGACAATGGATGCAAATATTTTTGTGTGGCAATTTTCTGGACTCTAGGGCGAACGCAAAACTAAATCAAACTAAGGGAAAAGGCGAACCTGACGGTAACCTTGCTCTGATTACCACTTAATGGGAAACGGGGATGCCCGAACTTCCGTCAGGTGGAGGATAAGTCGATTAGGCGGCGCGAGACACACACGATCCGGCTTCTTGATCGACACGATCAAAACCCCTGCAATCGCAGCACCACGCGTCCTCTGGTTATCAATCGTACGCTGCCCGGTTGACCTCGCCACGAAGGCTAATCCCTGCCAGTGAATCGAGAAAACAAGCAAGAACAAGAAAGATGCAACTGAATTTGCAATTGAGGATGAAGCTCACGAGTTGGGTCTCACAAACCGATGAACGACGACACTGTTCAAAGACAGAATTGATCTAAGCCAAACCCAAGTCTAAACGGCAGCCATGGCGGCCATATATATACTGTATGGGGCGGCCATGGGGTGGAGGAGGAAACCCTAGGGGTACATGGGCCTTGGGCCCAAAGTGGAGCGTCGCAGCGCACGTCAGATTCTGATCGTAATCTTGTTTTGATGATTCCTGTTGATCCGTAAGGAATTTGGACATGGGACTGGATCCGTTGGAAAGCTCTCGTCGTTCTCTTGTCCATAGAGTCCAAGAACTTCAAAAACGGACTTCGTATGTGGCCTGTACGTCCATTTGAAGTTGGACTACGCGCAGATGGCCGAACCGGACTCGCGGATGAATTGAGCTCACTTGTGGGCTGCCCTTGGAGCGATGTGGCTTGTGCGACCTTAGAGGTGTAGAGGCGCCTTTCTTGAGCACGTCTTGTGTTTGGGGAGGTGGCCAAGGTGGAGGCCGAACTTGTGGCGGCGACAGCACAAAATCCAGACGACGTACGTGCTGCCAGCTTTCGCGTCCTGGCCAAGGTGGCGGATGATGACATCTTGATGACCACCATGTTGATGTCGTCTTGGTCATAACCATGATGTACATGGTCTCATCACCTTTGAGGAGTTTGCTGCGGCAAACAAGATAAATTATGAGGAAATGAAGGAGAGGATCAATATGGAGGATGAGGACTACCTCCATGAGGATGACTGGCTCCAGTTTTATGAGCAACCGGGAGGTGGACAGCGGATTGTACCTGGCACCGTTACAGGTCTCAAAGTCCTCCCTGCTGTGGTCAACAAAATCATCCGAGCCACTGTCCATCCAAAGAGTGGAAATCGAGAAGCAGTCCGGGATTACTATTAGAACTTCATAGACCACATCCTCAAGAGTCATCGAATCAACATTGTCTCCTTTATCTTGAAGACAATTGAGGATGTCTCGGTAACCACTCTGCCGAACCTATACTATGCTCCATTTATCATGTCTTTGCTGCTCCAGAAGACGAAGTTCCCTCGCGGTTCATGTGATATCAGACATCTCGGCTATAAGCCATTTAGTGTCAACCCGCGCGTCTTGGCTCGAGGCCATGGAGCACAGCATCAGCAACAGCAGCAGCCGGCTCAGCCTATGCCTCCTCCTCCTCCTCCTCCTCCTCAGCCTTAGGCACAGCAGCCAGCACAGTCTAGCCAAGCCCCCGCCTGGTTTACACAGTTCCAGCAGCAGTTCCATCAGCCGATGATGGATCAGTTCGCTACTCTTCTCCAGGGGCTTGAGCTCGCTCGCTCGGACTTGGCAGCTTTGAATGATCAGTTCCAGACCTTCTCGTCGCGCCAGGATCAGTTCGAGCAGCCCTTCGACGCCTTCTCCGCTCACTTCTACACCCGTTTCCCTCAAACTCCTCCTCACTATCCTCCCGATGATGATGCTCCCACCAATTCTTAGCTGGCAATTGATGCCAAAGGGGGAGAGAAGAGAGTAGAAGAGAAAATAGAAGAGAGTAGAAGAGAATAGGGGAGAGAACTGAGAGAAATTTAAATGAAAGAACTTTTGGTGTAAAGTTTTAATTTAACTTGTTTAGTTGAATGTCTCATTTATGATCTCTTCATGATATATGAGATGTGCTTATATTATTTTCATATGACCTTGTGATGATGATATCATGTGTAGAATTGAATGTCTTATTTGTGATACTTCATGATTATATAATGAATGAATTGAAATAGCGTCTTATACACATGCTTGAACTCCACCAAAATACCAAAATTCTCTTATTCATACATTTAGGGGGAGTGTGTTTTTCTCTACTATGCTTATTGAAAATCCTTTTATGCTCAAAATTCAATCATCTACTCTTTATGTTGTCATCAATTACCAAAAGGGGGAGATTGTAGCTTCTAGGCCCCTAAAGAGTGTTTTGGTAATTAATGACGATTACAAATGTTGAACTAACACTACCTGTTTAGTTGTGTCAAGATCAAAATCAAATGACAGGTTAAGGAAAGGCAAAGAAAGAGCCACATGATGGAGAAAGGACAGTGAGCAAGGAGGCAAAGGTGCGGAATAGGATCTTTTACCATTTTACCGGTCTAAGGTGATTAGAGAAGAATTTTGACCGGATTTTAGGATAAACGCCGTACTATTAAGAGGAGCATGTGGTGTATCACGAAATACTTCATCTATGTTCCACAAATCATAAAATCAACTTGCATTGCATACTAGAAGGTCACATACTTTGAAAATGTTTGTTTCAACTCTTTGCTGCCAAACTCTGTCTCAGTCGGTCTGACCGTTTGTTAGACCGGTCTGACCGAATATACAGACTGACCGAATTTGGTTTCGGACTGACCGACGTTATGTCAAAGTCTAGTGTATACCTTTAAAAGGTCGGTTTGTCCGTAGGTAAAAACCTAGATCAGTCTCCTGGTACTTCATGACCTATCTTTCTGATTTATTGTGTTATGACGGTCTGACCGGTTGTTAAACCGGTCTGACCGTGATTTTGAACTACGGTCTGACCGTCTGGCCGATCTGTCCGTAATTTTCAGCCTGACCGTATAACGTGTCCAGAAACTATGTCGTCTCTAGACAGTTTCACGGTCTGACCGCAATTGGGTCCGGTCTGACCGTGAGTGTGCCTGACAAGGGCAGTTGAGCATTTATTGCGCCTGTTTTAAGCCGTTACAATTGCAGCGGTCTGACCGGACTTATACCTGCGGTCTGACCGCCAAGTGATCTTTTTCTCCCAACGGCTTGTAATGGCTATATTTATTGTGGGGGGTATATATACTCCCATGCACAGCCCTGTTCACTACTTTTGGCATAATTTGAACATTGTCATCATCCTTGAGAGCTTAAGCAAGTTTCATACACTCTAGGGTTCAAATTCTCGAATTTGTGAGGGTGTGCATTTGAGATCTTCTAGTGCATTGCATTTAGATCATTAAATCAATCTTGTGGCACTAGAAGAAGGTTAAGTGATCATCACCGGCTTGTTACTCTTGGAGTTTGCCGGCTCCTAGACGGCTCGAGAAAAGGTTTTGGTGAGCTCTTCAAGGAATATTGTGAAGAAGCCTCAAAACATCTTGTGAAGGGTTGAGCACGCCTTGCCGGAGCGGTAAAGTGCATCCTTAGTGAAATTGAGGTTTGGATAACTCATCACACTAATCCGGCTCAAGATCTAGGTCACTTCTCTAGAGAAAGTTGACTAGATAGAGGAGCGGTTAGAGATTTGAGTTTGCCTCAATGTGGATTAGCGGTGATCGGCAAATCACCGAGACCACGGGATATATCCTTGTGTTAAAATTGTTCATTTCTTGTGTTAGTTATTTGCTCTCATTTGCTATTAATTGTTTGATTAATTGTTATTTTGTTAAAATCACCAATTCACCCCCCTCTTGTCGATATCCTAGATCCCTTTCAACCGGCCAGCAACATAAGTTGGCAGGAGGCGGGTTCCCACAAACAGTGCGCATTAAGATGACATCAAGGTACGTATTGAATTTCACTTTCGAATGAATTAACAAAGAAAAGCGGTCATTACCTACAGAAAGTCCACCAGATACTATCGAGAAGGCTCCAGATGCGAAGACTCCGCCGCGGACGCGCAGCTACTACGGCAGCCAAGAATGGGGCTTGGTAAGTCTGCTGTTGCAGGGGGGATGCCCTGGGTCGCCTGTCTTAGCTCATGATACATTGCCCGCATCTCCGCCAACTCCTGCTTGAGTTATGCGTCCCGATGGAAAAACTCCAATCAAATCTCCTCCTCGATCCATTCATCGTGGGCTTTCTGGGATCTCTTTCTCCTCTTAGCCGCCTCCTCATCATCAAGGAAAATTTCCCTCCAAGGCACAGTGGCACCGAGGCCGCGCACGCGGCCCAGATGCTCCTTATTTCCCTGTGTTGTAGTTAGGATATCCTTGTCCCTGCTAGGATTGAACTCTCTGGATGCCGCCTACGCACTCAGCGCCGCCTGCAATAGGAGAACTTTGCAATACAACCCATTGCATGCGTGTTATGAGGATATTAAGTGATCCTACAAAGTTAGAGATCTTACCAACCGGTCGGTCACTTCCCTGTCCGCAGGGTTATTCACCGACACACTTCTGGAGGAGGTCATCTTCAATCTTGCTCGGCACCAATTGCGGGCACGCACATCCGTTATGCCCGCATAAGGAGCGGAGGACAAAGATGGGAAGTCTCCTCGTCCTGCTTCCTCCACAACGCCTTCTTCCCCACATACCCACCGGTGCCTAGTCTGTGTGGGTGGGTATTCTTGGCCTGGTTAGCCTTGCCCTTCTCACTAAGCGCCTAGAACTCAGGTGTGCCCTTCATCTCCATGAACTGCTGCCATGCCTTGGGAGTCACAAAAGGGTAGTCATTGAAGGGGGTCTTCAACTCCTTCATATAGTGCTTGACAAGATGGCTCTTGAAGTTCCTCCACTCCTTGTTTATTGACATCAGTGTCGTCCAGTGGATGGTGAACTGGCGATCCTCTGTAATGTGAAACGCCGCCTACACTTCTACCCATAGCTCATCCTTCCACTTTCGGGGCACTTGACCCCACTCAGAGGTGGTGATGGGCACCCATTCCCTTACCACTTTGCCGCATAGTGAGCGGTACTGACCGACTAGTTTCTCCAGAGCTTCTGGCACCCCGTTGTCGTCGAACTGTATGTGCTACTTTTCCCGCCTGTCGAGACACGCGCATGTCGTCCGGCATCGCCCCTTTCTCTTCTGCGGCTGGATCACGGTGGATGGGGTGACCTCCAACCCAGGGGTCTCATCGCCAGAGAGGTCACTCTGACTCCCCGACCGGTTCATTTCGTCATCGGACATATCAGTTGTTAACATAAGTGAAAGAGAGAATAGTGTAAGTAAATCTGAAACTAATAATTCTATAACTAAATTTGAAACTACTAAACATGTATAACTAAATCCAAAACAAATATCAAATCAATATCCCAAAACTGTTTGTAAATTGACCTAGACTAGCACAATTGATGAGCATAGTTCAGAAAATCAACATTAACTGTTCGTAAATTTGAAATTGACTAAGATTATCATAAAATTGTGACCAGATCAACATTAACTGTTCAGAAAATCAACATTAACTGTTCAGGCCTGTCCTATACCAGGCTTGCGGTTAGCACGTGTTTCATGCCACTAGACGCACAACACAAGGTTCTAGTCCTTATATGCCAGTGACCAGATCATACCACAAACCATGCACCTTCAGTGCCTACTCATCCTTTGTAGTTAAGCACCTTCAGTGGTACCACCATTCCAAACCAAAATTCTGGTCACGGCTAGGGGTTTTATTTCATGAATATATATATATATAAATACATATATAATAATTCATGGCTCACTATTTGATCATCTCACATTTCACAGACATCCAGCCTAGTACTGCCAATTCATAATTCAACCATTCTCATTCTTTCACATGCAATATTATTTATATTCAAGGTTATGTTATAGAAACTCTTAAAATATAGGTTCAAGATGTCCAAGAATATGACTTGCCTTCCGCGTCGTAAGATACAACAGTTGATGTCGAGTGGGCGACGAAGTTTTCGATCTTGGGCTCTGGCTCTGAGCACAGATCAAGCAAGCAAATAGGCATTACAATCAATCCTACTCTTACTAATTCACTACATGCAATAATGCAATGAGAAACATTTAGGCGATACAAGATTCGAGAGTTCTGGAAAGCGATTAGGGTTAAGTTATGGAAACCAGGGTTAAGATTAGTTGTCAAAGGTTTACAAGGTTCCAAATATCTCAAAATATCATAATGATATCAAGGTTGCGACTGGTTCGCTCAAAAACAGCGAACGTCTTTAGGTCGACATTCGGTTCAAGGCATCGACATAGGGTCGATAGATGATAGAGGGATTATCTCAACTTGTGGCAGTAGAATAAAATGTAGATCACAACTCCACAAGTCTAAGGGACAAGGTTATTTTCAATTTTCACTACTGGAAAGAGGTGAAAAGAGCTAATGCCACTGGCTGACAGGCTCTGGCATAGGGCTGACAATGTCAAAATCTAGGGCTAAGCATAAAATGCAGTTCAAGGGCTCAACTGCTGTGCTAACTTTGTCTAGGAGGTAGGCCTGAGTAACAGGAACAAAAGACATAACAAGTTCCTTGGCTGGAGATGGCCGGACGGCAAGAAATCCAGTGATGAACTGCGGTGATCTTACTGCACTGCAACAGTTCTGGACACAAATTTTGGCAAGGTTATAACTTTCAATCTAGGCCGATCTAGATGTCAAGCTAGAAGACAAAATTGTTCAGGGGATTGAGGCGCATCTAGAGGACAAGGTGGTTGAAGCTGGATCGGTCGTAATCACTTTTCCAGTGATCGGCGCCGGAGAAGAAAGCACTGAATTGGGCATTTTTGATACAGAAGGTTTGAGGTTAATTCCTCGCTTGGAGAGTGATAGAAGGGCACGAGGAAGCTATTGGTGAAGTCAATTTGGCTGGAGGATTGCCGGTGTGGCCTGGCGACGTGAGCTAGTAACTGGTGGCGCTAAAATTTGGGGAAAACTTCGATTTGAGCTAGAATTCAAAATCTAAGTTTACAGGCTTGCTAAGATTAGTTCACTGATCATTTTGTCCTATTATCACGAAAGCAAATTTGGGCTAATTTAGATGGCATTGCTAGAATAGGGAATTAGAGGATTTCGGTGATCGCCGGCGTTAGAGATCACCGGAGCTCAATTGGATACTATCACATGATAAGGGAGATGAGAGATACTCACTGATGGTGTCAATTTGGCAAATGGTGCAGTGGTTGAAGCTGGCACCGTGAGCCTTCGTGCTGAGCTCGCCGGAGAAGAAGACGAAGGTGGAGGAGATAACAATTTAGTAAATTCTGATGAAGTGAAGATGATATAGAGTATTGGGCTGCTTAAATAGACCAGGGCGAAGCTTACAATGAAGGAACAGCAAAGGAATTAGCGCCAGGGACTTAGCTGGCCAGGCGCAGGTGCGACAACGGTGAAGAAACAGCGACAACGACAAGACGGTGAGCAGGCGGCTCTGTACTGATCAAATTGTCGGCTCGTTGGGACTCAACGATGCTGGGCGGTGCAAAGTGGTGGCGACAAAACTGGCACGGCGAGGCAATGTGGCGTGAAGTTGCTGACAAAGGTTGTTGCCGGTCGCGTGCGGGAGCAGATGTTGGTCGTCGACGTTGCAACGGCGATGGCTGAGGTGTGGACGCGTGCGCACATGCAAACACAAGTAAGCATGAGCTCAGGCGCAGGTGAGGTTTTGGCCGGCGGCGAGCGAACACAGCGCAAAGACCACGGCGAGGCTCTGGTCGAAAATTAGTTGGGATCTGGTCGAATTGGACTGAGTTGTGATTTCTAAATCTTGGCTTTGGGCTGATCTGTAAATCTGGAGATTTGGAAGATTTAAACTGAAATTGATTGCACTGATCTGGCAGACTTTATTCAACAAAGTATTTGGTAAAGATATTTGGTAAATTCTAGCACATTTGAATAGTTTTTGATATAAATTGAAAATAGGGTATTTTTAGGGTAATTGAAATCTGAGTTTTGGTCGATTTCGAATCTGGCATTTAGGATGAGATTATGGAATCTGGACATAAGAGAAAGTTCTTTCAAATAGCATTTGGAAAAGATTTGCTGAAGAAAATTCTGAATTTGTAGTTAATCTATGGATTTTAGCCTTTTTGGGTTTCCATATATCAAAAAAAGGACTAATTTGCAATACAATTTGGACTGATCTGTGAAAAAGGCCTGGATGATGAAATCTAGTTGCCAACTTTCTGGTTTAAGGTATTGGCATACCCACGATCACGATCCCAGAATAATATGATCTGGATTAGATCTAGATTTGGCTAAATCTGAGTTCAGAGTATTTAGGGTAATTAGGTTATGTCATGGTATTACGGATACCCTGGCAGGTTCGGACGTGTGCAGCACGAGTACAACAACACGAGCTGACAGAGTTACCAGTCTTCTCCCGCCGTACAACACAGAAATTGACACAGTGGTTTATACAGGTTCAGGTCCCAGTGGGGGCCCCAGTCCTGTTGGCTCTCTTCGGACGCGAGTCCGCTGGGGAGGTATGCTCTCGGGGAGAGGTCACCAAGAGAGCCTAATATTGTGTTAATTCAAATGAGTTCGAATCCCCTGAAAAGAGGTACAAGAGGGGTATATATAGCCCCTAAAGAAATACAAAAGACCAAAAAGCCCTCGCTACGACCGTTAGATCGAAGGGCGCAGACGTCCTTTGGCTAGGGGGATGGCTTGGATACTTGACACGTGTCCTCGCTGACTTCCCAGAGGCTTCTCGGGTCAGCAGCCGCCCTTCCAAGGCTCCGAACGCCACCGGGGGCCCGGAGGCCCTTTGAGACCCACCGGGGGCCCGGTGACCCTCCGGATCTCACCGGGGGCCCGGTGATGCTCCGGGTCTCACCGGGGGCCCGGTGACCCTCCGGATCTCACCGCGGGCGGGCCAGGTGATGCTCCGGGTCTTACCGCGGGCCCAGTGATGCTCCGGGTCTCACCGGGGGCGGCTTTTCAGGACTTCGTGGGGCCCCTGGGAGTTCCCCCAACAGCAGCCCCCCAGGCCCTCGGGGGCACTTAGTGCCCCCGATGGGTATGTGAAGCTCCGGATGATGACGCCTCATCTTCCACGAAGTCTTTTACGCCGCTGGTGGTGTTTCGGCTTCCAAACTGTTTCTCCGCGGGACGCGTCTATCCGCGAACCGACGCATCGTTTCGAAGCGTTCACCTTCGCGTCGCCTCGTCTTGTGCGCGACGGTTCAGCTCCGCAGCCTTGATTGGCTTGTGGACACGTGGCGGGCATCCGGGTCCCCCTCCACTGCCTATAAATAGGGGGGGCCTTAGTTTGAGTGTGCCCACAAGCCCTCAAATCCCACAAATCCCAGTTTTCTTCCGGTAGTTCCCGGTGCCTTTGACCGGTGGTTTCCGGTAATATCCGGTGGCTTCCGGTGATGTTTTCCCGGTAGCACCCGGTGACATCTTTCCGGTAGCACTCGGTAACTTCCGGTGACGTTTTTCCGGAAGTACCCGATGAAATCTCTCCGGTAGCACCTGGTAACTTTCGGTGACGTTTTTCGGGAAGTACCCTGTGACATCTTTCCGGTAATCTTCAACGAGCTCACCCCCGATGGCGCCGAAGAGTCGTGCCAAGGTCTCCGAGCTGCCCCCGGAGGAGGTGACCTCCGATTTCCTCGGGGCCACTGAGTTGTCCTCGGGGGCCCTTGAGGCCTTCTTGGAGCTTGGCTATTTCCGAGCGGGAGACATCAGGATCCCCGGTCCGGCGGAGCAGGTGCCGAGCCCCCAGGACAGGGAGGTGGTGGCTTTCGAGGCCTTCGTGGAGGCGGGCCTCCGACTCCCGGTCCACCCGCTGCTGCGCGAGTTCCTACAGGTATATGGCCTCTCACTCAACCACCTTACCCCGAACACTATTGTTCGGATGGGTTTGTTCATTTGGTTGTGCGAGACGGCCGCCATGACGGAGCCCACTCTGCGGCTCCTGCGGTACTTCTACGAGCCATGGCGAGGGGCCCGGGGTGAGGAGGGGCGGCCCTAGGTCGGCTTTCGGCTCCATCATGATCCAGTTGACGCCGGGCCGCACCGACGAGTACCCAGTGCTAGCCTCCCGGGACCACTGGGGAGACTGGGTCCGGCACTGGTTCTACCTCTGGGTGGGAGACCCGGGGGTGACGTACTCACGGGAGCCCTCGACGTATTCACGGTCCAGCGGCCCGGCGGCTCTAGAGTGGACCGTGGCGGAGATGGACCTCCTCACCGCGATGGTGGAGGCCCGATTCCGGCGGTCCATGCGGGATCTCGTGGAGGAGATGGCCCTCCTCCGAGTGGTGCCGTCCCACACCCGCCGAGGGAGGGGGATGTCGGCGGCGCACAGGCCACCCCGGATGGCGGTGGCAAACCATAAGTATTCGGACCCCTTCTCCCTGTTGGGAGATTTTTGCTAACTCTTAGTTCTTTTGTTCCTTTTGCAGTTAGGTCTTATGGTCGGGCCAAGGAGGTCGCGGTGACCCTCCTTGGGCGATATTACGAGGACGAGCACGAGAGGGTGGTGCATGTTATCAGGGAGGGTCCTCCCCGGAACATCGTCGTGAAGGCGTTCGGGCTGAGGCTCCCGGCCCGGGTGTCTCTTCCCACCCCTGCTGCGCAAGCGGGGGAAGGAGGTTGCCAGCGGACCCTCGAAGCCGTCTCGTCCGTCGGGCAGCCCTGCGGGATCCCGGGCCCTGAGGAGTCCCGCGAGGCCCCGGTCTTTGCCTCCGCCTTCTCCCACGAAGGACTCTGCGGCGGCGCTTGCTGGGGCGTCGGGCGCAGCCCCAGACACCCCTGGCGGGCCGGATCCCGCGGGCGGCGTTCCAGCCATGGAGGGCCAGGGCTTGGACTCGGAGATGTACGCTCCGAGTCCCTCGCCGCCTCCTGCTCCCGCGGGGGTCCGGCCGCAGCCCTCGTCCAGGGAGGTCTCCGTCCGGTTTTGAATGCCGGGCCGCCTGCCGATGGCCTCGATCCTGGCCCCAGAGACGGGCTCCTCGGCGGTTCGGCCCACGACGGCGGCGCTCCCTGTACCTGACGAGGATTGACACCCGAGTCAGTTCAAATAAATGCACTATTGGTTCAGGACAGATTCGAGCCAGACATGTGCCCGGCGGTGCGAACTCAAGTCGTTTCTGGGAAGCATCGGCCCGAGGTCGCAGGCTTTGCGCGATCAGATCACAGCTAGTGCACGTCAGAAGTTCGTGTGCTGTGCGCAGACAGAAGGTCAAAGATGTTGCGCGGTCAACCAACATCGCGTGGTCAGAGCATCTTCGACCAGGGAACGTGGGAGTATTCTTTTCCTATAACAGGAATATCCCAAGTATCCCGAAGATTCTTCCACGTGGGGATCAACCGTCAGGAGGTTAATACGTGCAGTTATCCACAAATAACACGTGTTAAACCTGCGTGGGAGTTAAGAGCGGTTCTCCAAACCGCATCCAAGCAACTGCTTGATGCAGTTACGACTTGGCGCCATTTCAAACAGTATAAAAGGGTAGCATGATGTATCAAACGGGGGAGATCGATCAAGAGATCAAGACACGACTCAAACAGCCAAGTCTACGGCCTAGATTAGATAGTTTTTATAAGCCTCCCTGGCTTCTTTCTGTACACTTACATAGGAAAAACCTTCGCCTGTGAAGGTCTTTTCCTGCCATCTTGTAAATCTTTACTACATATAGTGAAATCCCAACAGGACGTCGGGCTATTACTCCCACCATTGAGGGCCCGAACCTGTATAAATTTCTCTGTGCTCCAGTTCTCCATAGTTCTACATACCTTCCCGGAGGGTCACCCTGAAAGGTCTCACTATTATAAATTTTGCATAAGTTCGGCTGAGGACCCCGAGTCCGAATCGTCAACAGCTGGCGCCCACCGTGGGGCCTTTCTCAAGGCGTCCTAATTTTCATCCGGAGGTTCGCTGAAATATGGCTGGAGTATATGATTCCGAGAACGATTTCGATCTCGAGGATTATGCTCACATCCCGATGCCTTCTCCAAGTGACCCTGTTCCGATGGAGGAGGTTGGAGGCAAAAATCTCCCAGAGATTGAATCATCTCTCCAGGTCATGTCCATCGACCAGGGAGCAACTAGCGCAAGGTCAGAACCCACCGAGGTTCTTAATGCGCTAGAGGGTGAGTCTGGTCCGTCATACTACCCCGCTGAGGGGAAGGATGATATCGACCTGGAAATCAGCCCGGGGAGATTCGACCCTGATAACCTCCACCATCTCTTTGATTTCGAGTCCAACTCGGAACAAACAGAGATGTTTTCCCCATCGGTGACCTCTCTCCCTAGACAGTTTGCTGCCTTATCGGTGGAAACTCTTGATCAACAGGCTGCTAGGGAAGAATGGGATCGCAAAGAGAAGGAGGATAAAGAACTCGAGCAACAAAACAACGAACTGCGCAGAACTGCCCTTGAGGCTCTTCAAGATGCGCAGGCTCGTTATGATGCTACTCCGAGTTCTTCTCGACGATCACGCGGTCGCAGACGCGACCAGACCCCCTCTTTGCCTCCGGAGCATTTCCCGGTGGACGAAGAAACGGTAACACCTGGTGCCCCTAGGAGAAGTACCCATGGTCGACTGCGATCTATCGTGGAAGTCATGCGTAACTTCCCTCCTACTGTCACGGATGGGCAGAAACCAGCCTTCACCAGGATCCTAGCGGAAAGACTAGATGAGGTCGCATCTGAGGTGACCCCAATGGCCTCTTCCCAGTCGGTAACACGTTCCCGCGAACGAGAGTGTTCTCACTCTGGTTCTGGTCGGCGAAGTTACCCGCCGCCTGTACCATCCCGCCAGGACAAGTACAGGCAGACACAGGATTCTCATGGTAGGGATCGAGTCCCTGTCCACTCTCGTTTGGGACCACGGATAACTCCATCGTTGCGTGAAGTCGCCCGTGACCCGGTCGAGAGTCACAGGGCAGTTCACGGTCCCTACGTCGGTTGTAAAGCTTTCTCGCCCGGCCTTCATGTGGTCGTTTGGCCTGATAAGTTTCAACCAGGGGCCATTAAAAGGTTCGACGGAACTCAGAACCCATCCGAGTTCCTTCAAATCTACATCACTGCCATCCAAGCGACAGGAGGAGATGACCGGGTCATGGCCAACTACCTGCCTACAGTCCTCGAAGGACCGGCTAGAACCTGGCTGTTTAATCAGCCCGAGGGTTCCATCTACAATTGGGAAATGCTGTGCGACGCCATCCTCAGCAATTTCCAAAACTGAGGAGGACGATCTTCATCGACTACGACAAACTTTGACGGAAACCCTTCGTCAGTTTGTCAAGAGATTTGTTGGGGTGAGGAATACCATCTCGAACATATCTGACGGCTCCATTATCAGGGCATTTAAACATGCCGTTCGATACCGGAGATTTACCGAAGACTTGCTTATGCACCCTCCTTGATCAGTGGCCGATCTTTTTGACATGGCCGATCGGTATTCCGACGCGGCCGAAGCGGTCGAATGGAACCGGATGGTCGACAAGGGTGACTTACCACCTCAACCAGGTTTCAAAGACGCCAGGAAAGAAGATTCAAGCAAGAAGCCGGAATCTTCGTCGGGTGGGAAGTCGAAAAAATTGAAGAGGAACCGCTCTGGACAGTACCGTGAGGTTGCAGTCGCAGAGAAGCCGCCTTCGACCAAAGGTAACAAGCCTTCATTTAAGAATAAAACTGCTCCTGGTGGTCGTAGTGCCGACCAGCCAGAAAAGTCGACTAATCCACAGGAAGGCAAGAAGTGGTGTCCACTCCACAACTCCGCAGGCCACGACCTCAAGAACTGCAGGAGTTGGTTGAAGCAGTTGGATGACTTCTACCAGGGAGTTGGACCAATGCCGACCTTACCAACTAAAGAACAGGCATGCGGACTTAGAGACGCCGACGGAGACGAGGAGATGTCCTACCAGGTACCATAAAATCACATTAATGTTATTTTCGGGGGTTCTTCCTCTTTTGTTTCCAAAAGGCAGTTTAAAGCCTTTTACCGAGAGGTTAACCAAACAGAGACATCCCTTGGTGAACCTCAATACTCCCATTGGTCGGATACACCTTTGACATTCGATCGCTCTGATTGTCCCGTGGGGCTTACTCGACCATTGAGGCTCCCTCTGGTCATTATCCCGATCATCAGTAACGCGAGAGTCGAAAGGGTCCTGATCGACGGAGGGAGCTCCCTTGACATTTTATTGGTCAAGGCACTCGACGAGATGCAAATTCCTCGTTCGAAGATTAAGCCCATAATCCATGCGTTTTATGGGATAATCCCAAGCCCCTCCATGATGCCGTTGGGACAAGTGGTCCTCCCGGTCACATTGGGAGAACCGGATAACTTCCGAACAAAATTGGTTACTTTCGACGTAATTGATTGTGATTCGGCTTATAATGCAATCTTTGGCAGGCCAACTCTTGCTAAGTTCATGATGGCAACGCACTATGCTTATTAGTGCGGCAAATTGCCTGGCGCCAAAGGTGTCATCTCGTTCCGAGGCAGTCGCAATGTGGCACTCACATGCGACCGGCTATCTTTGGAGATGGTCGACCAACTTCCCCTCCGGGATGCTCAGGTCACCACCATGGCCACCGACGCGATCAAGGCTGCTCCTCGACCAGATGAGAAACTCAAATTTGTTCCATTGTACCCAGATGATCCATCCAAGACAATTCGGGTCGGATCAGGACTGGATGACAAATAGGAACTCGATCTCATTACTTTCCTCCGGGTTAACTCAGATGTGTTTGCGTGGAAACCGTCCGACATGCCCGGTGTCCCAAGGGAAGTAATCGAGCACAGGTTAGCAATTCGACCTGGACAACGACCAATAAAGCAAAAGCTCAGGCGTTTTGCTGTTGACCGACAGGAAGCCATCCGAGAGGAGTTGGACAAACTCCTAAAGGCCGGGTTTATTCGTGAAGTCGATCACCCGGAATGGCTCGCCAATCCGGTCATGGTCTGCAAGTCAAATGGCAAGTGGCGCATGTGCATCGACTACACTAGCCTTAACAGTGCCTATCCAAAGGATGACTTTCCCCTTCCCCGCATCGACCAGTTGGTCGACTCAACCGCGGGTTGCGAACTGATGAGCTTCCTGGACGCTTACTCAGGATATCATCAAATTGGCATGGCAGAAGAAGATGAAGAGAAAACTACCTTCCTCACCACGTTCGGCACTTACTGCTACGTCAGAATGCCGTTCAGTCTCAAGAACACAGGTTCCACGTACCAACACTTGATGCAAAAGACCTTTCTTTCCCAGATAGGGCGTAATCTCGAGGCATATGTAGACAATCTGGTTGTAAAAAGTTCTAAGAGATCATCCCATTTGGACGATCTCGCTGAAACCTTCTGTAATTTGAACCACTTTGGAATAAAATTAAACCCGGAGAAATGCTCTTTTGGGGTTTCTTCAGGAAAACTTCTTGGTTTCCTCGTTTGTTCCAGAGGCATCGAAGTCAATCCTGAGAAAATCAGGGCCATCGAACAAATGAGGTCGCCCTCGACCATGAAAGATGTTCAACGCCTGGCTGGTCACATGGCGGCTTTAAGTCGTTTCATATCGCGACTAGGTGAAAGAGGATTACCTTTTTTCAAAGCCTTGTGGAAGCATTTCAGGAGGTAAAGTCATATCTATCCAGTCCGCCAGTGTTGGTGTCTCCCGACAAAGGAGAACCATTGCTTCTTTATATGGCAGCCACACCGCACGCGGTCAGCGCTGTCCTGATCGCGGATAGGGAAGGGATACACAGACCCATCTACTATGTGAACGAAGTGCTTTATGGTCCTAAGGAGCATTACCCTGAGGTCCAGAAGATACTTTACGCGCTACTGATGGCTTCCTGTAAGCTACGACACTACTTCCAAGCTCACAAGATCACAGTACCCTCCTCCTTTCCTTTGGGAGATATTGTCTGAAATCCAGAGAAATCTGGTCGAATCACCAAATGGGCGGTCGAACTCGGTGCTTTTAATGTCCATTTCACGCCCTGCACGGTTGTTAAGTCTCAGGTCTTGGCCGACTTTGTGGTCGAATGAACCAACCCTGAGCCACCCGTGCAGATGCCCGAGGAATTGGAATGCTCCGATCACTGGACAATGTACTTTGACGGTTCCCACAGTTTTCAACACTCGGGGGCTGGAGTGGTCTTAGTCACGCCTCAGGGCAAACAGCTTAAGTATGTCATCCAACTACACTTTGTTGCGACCAACAACGCAGCAGAGTATGAAGGTCTTCTTGCAGGGCTCCGGGCAGCAAAATTCCTCGGAGTCCGTCGGTTAGTGGTGAGGGGAGACTCACAGCTAGTCATAAACCAGGTAAACAAGGAGTACAGCACCTCCGATGAGACAAAGGCTCATTACCTGGGGGAAGTGAGGAGATTGGAAAAACACTTCAGTCATTTCGAAGTCCAATATATCCCGCGAAAGGACAACATTCTCGCAGACCAATTATCCAAAATTAGGTCCTCAGCACATCAGCTCCGGCAGGAGTGTTCATTGAACACTTGGACCGTCCTTCGATCATGACTTCGGTCGAGGATGATCCAGTAACAGCCTGCGTTACCAACCTCGGTCAGGAATAGGATTGGACTCATCCATGGAGAGTCTATTTTGAACATGGGACCCTACCCGAGGACGAAACCGAAAGCAATCGGTTAATTCGAAAAGCGCGTCTGTACAAGCTCATAGATGGGGTTTTGTATAGAAAGGGTACTCAAGCAGTATTCATGCGTTGCATATCTCAAGAGGAAGGTAAATCCCTCTTGAAAGAGATACATGACGGTGTATGCAGTGCGCACGCATCATATCGAACACTGGTTGGAAAAGCTTTTCGGCAAGGATTCTACTGGCCTTCAGCACTTGATGATGCCAAGTACATGGTCAAGATGTGTCCTCAGTGTCAATTCCACGCGAGACAGGTTCATCAACTTGCCTATGCGTTACAAACTATCCCCCTCGCATGGCCTTTTGCGGTGTGGGGGATGGACATTGTTGGTCATATGCCACAAGCGGTCAATGGGTACAAGCTTCTGTTCGTAGCCATTGACACGTTTACAAAGTGGATTGAGGCCTAACCGGTACGAAATATTACCGCCTTAGCAGCACAAAAGTTCTTTCATAAGAACATTGTTGCTCGATTCGGTGTTCCAAACCGTCTCATCACAAACAATGGTTCTAAGTTCGCTAGTGGTCTTTTTCTGGACTACTACGATCAGATCAGAACCAAGGTGTGCTTTGCTTCGGTGGCGCATCCACAGAGCAATGGTGCTGTGGAACGGGCCAACGGGCAGATATTGCAAGGCATCAAGAAGCGTGTTTTTGATCGCCTTAAGACTCGCTCGGGGGCTTGGGCAGACGAGCTCTACACCGTTCTATGGGCACTGCGAACTACCTCTAGTCGAGCCACCGGTGAGACGCCCTTCCATCTGGTCTATGGGGCCAAGGCTGTGTTGCCTATGGAAGTTAGTATTGGGTCCGTTCGGACAGAATAATTCGAACAAGTTGATTAGTCCAAACAGCGATCACGGGATCTCATCCTCTTAGAAGAAAGGCGTGATCGCGCGTTGATCAAGTCGGCGGCATACTTGCAAGCTTTGTGAAAGTACCATAACAAAAGGGTGCAACCACGTAGTCTCCACGTGGGTGACCTAGTTTTACGAAAAATTCAAGACCAGTCTAATCGCAACAAATTCTCCCCGAAGTGGGAAGGCCCTTACACTGTTGTCTCAATGCCGCGACCAGGATACGCGTGGTTAGCCATGGAGGATGGCCGAATTCTGTCCAATACTTGGAATATCGATCAACTTCGCAAGTTCTACGTGTAAGTACTCAATCCCTTTTCCTGTTCAATTAGCATTTTTTCATAAAACAAAAAATATTTTGATTTCATACGATGAATATTTCCCTTCATGCCCATGAACTGCGAATTCGACTCGGGGGCTGGTCGCCGGCGGTTAGATCATTACAACGTTCTAGTCAGATTCGCTGGCCAATCTCATGATCGCTTCTAGACAAGTCACTCCTAAATAAGCCGTTTCTCAACGCACACGGGGCTTTCTGGCAAGTCCTCGGTCATCTGAGTGGCTGCTGGTTTGCAAACAAGGCTAGGCGTTACACTGATCATAATTGCTGGTTCGATCACACATCCCTGGTCGTTATATTCACTTTCCTCCTGCGTTTGTAATACTAAGTCTTCAGTATCTACAATCACAGGCGGGGGCTAGGGGGGATATGTTTATAATATGAAACAACATAAAACAAGAATATATTTGAGAATATATTCATTTTCAAAAATGAGTTTCAACATACATTGCATTATACATAACTGTTTCTATACAGATATAGGGATCTCTCGATCCCAAGCTCAGTCAGGAGCTTATTTACAAGGGGTCTGACCTCCTCCATGACGGCCTCCAATCGTTCCTCACTCTCGACCTCAACCGGTCCCACCAATGGATTCAGATCTGCATCTGGGCCATGGTGAAGTCGAAACCGGCTGAGAATGGCGGAAGCGGCTGACCGAACCCTGGTTCTGATCGCCTCTTCTCGTCGCCGTGTATCTTCAGGAAGATACTCGAGAAGTGACTCCGCCTGGGCAATTACTAGTGTAGACCAGTCATTTTGGCTGAGGTTATCTTTTGTCGTTTCGACCACATCAGCCTTCAGGAGATGAGCCACCGTCTTCAGCCTTTTGAAGATCGACTGGCTCAGCTCTCTGTTCGCCTTCTCGGAGGTTTGAATAGAGCCCTAGAGGATCACCTTGTCTTGACTGAGTTGTCTTATTTGACCTGCTTGCGCTGCAGTAAGAGAAAGGGTTACTCACATGTTATGAAGTTAAGTCTTCCTTATCAGGAATCGACTTACCAGAGAGTTGTGACCGCAGCTTGTTGATCTCGATCCCTTGGTTTGAAGCCACGGAGATCGAATGAAGCTTGACCGTGGCCATTTCTTTCTTCAGAAACGCCACCTCTCTGTGACAGAACAGAAGGAGTGGCCATAACCAATTTGTATCAATACAAGTTGAAGAGTAATGATCCTTACCTGCGCAAGTTGTCTCGCTCTTTTTGTATGGCCTCAATGCTCGCTATCATAGCATGCGACCTGGCCGTCATCTGGGATAGTTCCTACGATGCAAAAAGAAATTAAAGATGTCCTATGTACAATCCAGGCACCGAAAAAGAAGTTCATGATACCTTTGTGAATTCCCGGAAAGAAACATCTTCCGGGAAGACAGGAGGTCTCGTTGAAGGCCCTGTTGCGGCTACGATGGAGGCAGCTGGTAGAAGTGCCTGCTGGGCACTACCCCCAGTCGCTGTTACTTGCAACTGGGTCTCCACACCTGCTTCTCCCCTCGCGGCCCGGACTACTTCCTGGACCAAGGGGGCGGAGCGCTCCTCACTGGAGGCTCCGGCACTAGCAGCGACTTCAACCCTCCCCGGAGCGGTTGAAGGGCTTGGTGCTGCTTCTTTTCGCCTGCCAAGGAAAAATGGACCAACAGTCACAATTCGTGATCATCACAACTTATTTTAATACAACCAAGATAGGGTTCTTACCTTATCTGAAATCCCATCAGCTTTTGGGATTTCAGGGAAGGCTCTCCTCGAGAAAGGGGACAGTCGTCGTCTGTCCTGGTCTTCCTCTTGGTGAACAAGGCCTTTTCCCCTAGGTGCGTTCCTCTGTAAGCATATTTCTAAGGGAAGGTAAAGACAAATGGTAAGAGTTCTTACCTGGGCAACCTGTCCGGTTGGCGGGGTTGCGTCCGAAGGCCTGGATGGCTCCTGGACTTCTGGGACCAGCTGACGAGGATTGACACCCGAGTCAGTTCAAATAAATGCACTGTTAGCTCAAGACAGATTCGAGTCAGACACGTGCCCGGCGGTGTGAACTCAAGTCATTTTGCGAAGCATCTGCCTAAGGTCGCAGGCTTTGCGCGATCAGGTCGCAAGCCTCGTGCGATCAGACCACAGGCTTTGCGCGGTCAGAAGTTCGTATGTTATGCGCGAACAGAAGGTCGAAGATGTCGCGCGGTCAACCAACAACCCGCGGTCAGAACATTCTCGACCAAGGTACTTGGGATTTATCTGACCAGTTGTCCTTATAGTGGGAATATTCCAAGTATTCCGAAGATTCCTCCACGTAGAAGACTAACCACCAATAGGTTAATATAAGCAGTTATTTCACGAATAACACGTGCTTGATCTAGTTGGAAGTTAAGAGTGGTCCAATAAACCGCATCCAACCGTCCAAACAACCTTTTGATGCAGTTACGACATGGCATCCTTTCGTCCAGTATAAAAAGGTAGCAAAATACATCAAACGGGGGACCCGATCCATTTGGAAGAACAAGATTTCTGATGCACTTGAGATTCAACGCATCTCAACTACTAAAAACAGCCAAGTCTACGACATAAATTAGATAGTTCTTACAAGCCTTCCTAATTTTATTCTGTACATTTACATAGGAAAAACCTTTCGCCTGTGAAGAGGTTTTTCTGCTATTTCTGTAACCTTTTATCACCTATAGTGAAATCCTAACAGGACGTAGGGCTATTACTCCCACCATCGAGGGCCCGAACCTGTATAAATCTCCCTGTGCTCCTGTTCACCATTGTTCTACATACCTTCCCGGAGGGTCATCTTGAAAGGTCTCATCATTACAAATTTTGCATAAGTTCGGCTGAGGACTCAGAGTCTGAATCGTCGACAGCTGGCGCCCACCAGGGCCTTTCTCAAGGCGTCCTAATTGAAATCCGGAGGTTCCCTGAAACATGGCTGGAGCATATGATTCCGAGAACGATTTCGATCTCGAGGATTATGCCCATATCCCAATGCCTTCTCCAAGCGATCCTGTCCCGATGGAGGAGGTCGAAGGCCAGAATCTTCCACAGGTTGAATCGTCTCTCCAGGTCATGTCAATCGACCAGGGAGCAACTAGCGTAAGGTCAGAACCCACGGAGGTTCTTAATGCGCTAGGCGATGAATCCGGCCCGTCATACGACCCCGCTGAGGGAAAATATGATGATGACCCGGAAATTAGCCTAGGAAGGTTCGACCCTAATAACCATCACCGTCTCTTTGATTTCGAGTCCGACTCGGAACAAACTGAGATGTTTTCCCCATCGGCAACCTCTCTCCCTAGGCAGTTTGCTGCGTTGTCGGAAGAAATTCCCGATCAACAGGCTGCCAGGGAAGAACAAGATCGCAAACAGAAGGAGGATCAAGATCTCGAGCAACAAAACAACGAACTGTGCAGAACTGCCCTAGAGGCTCTTCAAGATGGGCAGGTTCGTTACAATGCTGCTCCGGGTTCTTCTCGACGGTCGCGTGGTCGCAAACGTGACCAGACTCCTTCTTTACCACCGGAGCGTTTCCCGGTGGACGAAGAAACGATAATACCTGGTGCCCCTAGGAGAAGTACCCATGATCGACTGCGATCTATCGCGGAAGTCATGCGTAACTTTCCTCCTACGGTCACGGATGCACAGAAACCGGCCTTTTTTAGGATCCTGGCGGAGAGACTGGATGAGGTCGCGTCTGAGGCGACCCCAACGGCCTCTTCCCGCTCGGTAACACGTTCTCGCGAACGAGATTGTCCTCATTCCGGTTCCGGCCGACGGAGTTACCCACTGCCCGTACCATCCCGACAGGACAAATACCGGCGAATTCAGGATTCTCGTAGTAGGGATCGAATTCCTGTTCACTCTCGTTTGGGACCACGAGTAACTTCGCCATTGCGTGAGGTCGCCCGAGACCCAACCGAGAGTCACAGGGCAATTCACGGTCCTTACGTCGGTTGTAAAGCCTTTTCGCCTGGCCTACGAGCAGTCGTTTGGCCCGATAAGTTTCGACCAGGGGCCATTGAGAGGTTTGACGGAACTCAGAACCCATCCGAGTTCCTTCAAATTTATATTACTGCCATCCAAGCGGCAGGAGGCGATGACAAAGTCATGGCCAACTACCTGCCTACAATCCTCTCAGGACCGGCTAGAACCTGGCTGTTTAATCAGCCCGAGGGTTCCATCTACAATTGGGAAATGCTATGCGATGCCATGTCGCGCCCCGAGACTGGGACTACGACTACTCCTGTAGAGACCTAGCTCGTTGCAGTTAGTCCCATATATGCATAGCATACACATACCCTTGACGTCCCAGGATAAGTCAAGCACAGGAGTATATCACATTGCAACAGAGTAACTTACATAATAGTTAAGCAGTGTGGCCTGCTGGCCTTGATATTACATAAGGAGATTACAATGCCTTCACGGCATACATGGTTTAGCAAAATAACATCTACTCAGCAGAAGATAGGTGACCCACCCACAAAAGAGAAGTGGACAGCAGAACAACACACATCAGGGAAATGACGGGACTGACGCTCCTCCTTCTGGATCCAATAAGTTCTCCACGCCTTCATCTTGATTGTTGATCGCTCCGTCTATTGATTTGTAGGTTGCAAGAGTGAGCACTTACGTACTCAGCAAGTCATAGGTAAGAGTAGATACATGTAGTAGTGATGACATGAACCTAGACTAGTCAAGAATTATGGATGTTTATAAAATAATCTTTTTCTTTCATACCTCATCTCATGGCAGCACTTTTCATAATATAACATCATCATTCATGTTCACTAGATTATAGCACTACCGCGACACGTCGACACTCGACAGCCCACGGCAGCACTCCTTATCATGACAACACATGTCATTTGGGTAATCTTGATTTAAACATATTTTATTTAGAAAATAGTACTTGTGTCACACCCCGTGGATTTAATCCACCGCAGCAGACTCCTATAAACCCGGGAGCTCGGAGTATTCGAATACGTTTTTAACTCTGCAAAGAGGTACCAATTTACCCGAAAGATATTCCACTTTCAAACCTTTCCTATCATAACAAAATGATTGGACCCCTGACTCACTTCATACTGTGAGCGGCAAGGTGGACATAACAAGAACTTTTGTTATGCATCACTTACAATTCACCCCTGACCCTGTGGCTCTCAGCGAAACACAGTTGTGGTAGGCTGTATCATAACCTCCACCCCACCTCATTTTCCCATTACTGGGTCAAATATCAGATCACCTTCAGTGATAGTAGGAGTCAGCCTCCAAGTCAATCATCACAACACATCTCGTGCAGGGGTTTCATGTACGATCCACATAAGTACTTGTTCAGGCCTGTCCCATACCAGGCTTGCGGTTAGCACGTTCATGCCACTAGACGCACAACACAAGGTTCTAGTCCTTATATGCCAGTGACCAGACCATCCACAACCCTGCACCTTCAGTGCCTGCATTCCTTTGCAGTCTAGCACCTCCAGTGCTACAGCCATCCATACCATTTTCTGGTCACGGCTAAGGGTTTTATTTCATGAATATAAGTATATAAATACATATAATAGTTCATGGCTCAAAACTTGTTTATTTCATATTTCACAGATAACCAGTCTAGTATTGCCAATTCATAAATCAACCATTCTCAATCTTTCACATGCAATATTGTCTATATTCAAGGTTCTGTTTTAGCAACATTTAAAATATAGGTTCAAGATGACCAAGGATATGACTTGCCTTCCGCGTCGTAAGAAACAGCAGTTGATGACGGGTCAACAGCGAAGTCCTCGATCTCAGCTTCTAGATCTGCTCGACGACAAACCAAACAATACACACAAATATTACTTATATATTAAGATGTTTTAGGATCTATATGCAGATATGCTTTACAAGAGTGATTGAACTAAACTGGAGATAATTGAGATTACAAGCTGAACTGAGTTGAGATCTAGGGTTTCAAGGATTTGGCTAAGGATGGGTGGTAGATGCTCTTAGGATCTCAAGGTTACAATAAGAACATCAGTTTTGTGGCTGGTTTGATCAAGAACAGCGAATGTCAGCAGATTGACATTCGGATCAAGAATCTGACATAACTTCAAGGAAAACTAGAGAGTTTATCTCAAGTTATGACAGTAGAGGAAAATGTAGTTCATAACTCTACAAATTCAGTGGACAAAGTGGCTTTCAAAATGCACGATCAGAAGTGGGTAAACAAGGCCAATGCCATTGGATGGCATGCACTAGAATAGTGTCAAAAATTAGGGTTTAGCGGCAAATATAATTCCAGGGCTCAAATCAAGTTGTGATAGAAGAAGGAAATGTTGATCACAACCTCAGGAGCCTAAGGGACAAAGTTATGCCCAAAATGCACATCTGGAAGGGAGTGAAAAGGGCTAATGCCACTGACTGACATAGTCTGGCATTGATCTTGACATGGCCAGAAACTAGGGCTTGGCATAACTTTTGATCTAGAGCTCCAAATGATGCACCACTTTGTCTGGGAGGTAGGCAACGATAACAGGAACAAATCATTCAACAGGATCTAGGGCAGAAGATGGCTAGAAAGCAAGAAATTTGATGATGAACAGAGATGAACTGGCTGCACTGGAGCAGTTCTGGACAAAAACTTGGCAAAGCTATAACTTGAATTCTGGGCAGTTTCAGAGATCGAGCTAGAAGACAAATATGTTCAGGAGGTTGAAGCACACCTGAATGACAAAGTGGATGAAGCTGAAATGGCCAGGAATAGGTTTTCCGGTGATCGACGCCGGAGAAGAACACTGCCATTTGGGGGTTTTTGTTACAGGTCGAATGAACTCGATTCCAAGCTTGGAGAGCATCTAGGAGGTATAGGGAAGCTTCTGGTACAATTAGATGGGCCGGAGGATGGCCGGAGAAGACTGGCGACGATCGCCGGTTTCTGGAGAAGCTCAAAATTGGGGAAAGCTTCGATTGAAGCTCAATCGGGAGATCTTGATGCATAGGCTTGCTGGAAATGAGTCACTGATCATTTTCTTCCACAGGATCGAGAGCTAATTCGAGGTAATTTGGCCTGCATTGCCGGAACAGGGCATTCTTCAAGTTTCAGGAAATTCCGGTGATCGCCGGCGATAAGGTGCAAGGTAATCCAATTAAGTGATACAGCACGATGAGAGAGATAAGGGGAACTCACTGGTGCTGTTAATTTGGCAGGAGATGCTGCGGTTGAGGCTGCCACCGTGAAGCTCCTCGATGGCTCGCCGAGAAGACGACGACAGCAAGGGAATTTGAGAATTTGGTTAAGCTCTGGTGAAGTGAAGATTGCACAAGGTGTTGATTGCTTAAATAGACTAGAGGGCGAAGCTTGCAAGGATTAAACAGCAATGAATTGGCGTCAGTGACTTGCTGGGCGCAGATGCAACAACGGCGAGCGGTAACGTGATGGCGCACAGGCGGTGCAAAGCTGATTAAGCTGTCGGCTTCATCGGGACTCAACAATGTCGGGTGGTGCAAGGCGGTGGCAACACAAGCTGGCAAGGCAAAGCAACGTGGTGCCGTGTTGCTGACAAAAGCTGCTGTTGGTCGCGCGCGGAAGCAATTGCTGTTCAACGTTGCTGCCACGGCGAAGGCTAAGACACGGACGCGTGCGCAACAGCAACAGCAAGCATGCACGAGCACAAATGTAAGCGGGGCTTGGCCGGCGGCGAGCGTGCACGGCGCAAAGATCACGGCGAGCTCTGGTCGTGCGCACAGTAGCTGCTGCTCTGGTCGAAATAGGGGCTGATTTGCAATATTTGATTTTTGATTTCGGCTGAATTGTAAATTTGATGATTTGGAAGGTTAAATCTGAAATTGATTGCATTAATCTGGTAGGCTTGATTCAACAGATGACTTGGCACAAATAGGAGATAAAATTTGAGACATTTGGATGATTTTTGATATGAACTGAAAACAGAGTAGATTAGGGTAAAATAAGTCTGAAACTTATTGATCTCGAATTCTGGAATTTAGGGTTTGATTTTGAGATACTCATAAAAGAAGAATTTGTATTGAAAAGCATTTGGGAGGTATTCCCTGAATCAGATTTGAATTTGGAGATGATTTGCAACATTTTGCCTTTTCTGGCTTTTAGAAAATCTGGAAAAAGGACTGATCTGCGATACTCTTGGACTGATTTGCGAAAAAGGTTCAGATGGTGAAATCTGGCTGCCAACTTTTTGGATTAAGGTATTGGCATACCCTTGATCATAATCCAGGAATAATCTGGTCTGAACTTGGCTAAGATTTTGATTAAATCTGAATTTCTGAAACTTAAGGTAAAAGGTAATAATAGATATTCTGTTTTCGAAAACAGAAAAGAGTTGATAATTCTGGAAGTTAGGGATAGAATTGAATCTGGGTTCTGAAGGCTTTTAGATTTAGGATAACTGATAGATCAAATCTGGCAAGTCAGATCTTGACTTGGGGTCACAGGATAGATTTGGAGATTTTTGGGCTAGAACAGAATAAAGCTGAAGCTGATTTGGCTGATCTAGAAGAGACATATGCATGCATGATTTTTAAGAAAGAAACTTTTCACCCCAAAACTCAGGATGTTACATGCCATCCTCAGCAATTTCCAAAATTGTTACCAAAAGCCGGGTAAGGAGGACGACCTGCATCGGCTGCGGCAAACTTCAACTGAAACACTTCGGCAGTTTGTCAAGAGGTTTGTAGGGGTGAGGAATACCATCTCGAACATATCTGATGGCTCCGTAATCAGGGCATTTAAGCATGCCGTTCGATACCGGAGATTCACTAAAGACTTGCTTATCCACCCTCCTCGATCAGTGGCCGATCTGTTCGACATGACCGATCGATATTCCGATGCAGCCGAAGCGGTCGAATGGAACCGAATGGTTGACAAGGGGGACCTACCACCCCAATCAGGCTTCAAGGACGCCAGGAAAGAAGATTCAAGCAAGAAGCTGGAATCTTCATCGGGTGGGAAGTCAAAGAAGTCAAAGAGGAACCACTCTGGACAGTACCGCGAGGTCGCAGTCGCAGAGAAGCCACCTTCGACCAAAGGTAATAAGTCTTCGTTCAAAAATAAAACTGCCTCTGGTGGTCAAAATGTCGACCAGCCAGAAAAGTCAACTAATCCGCAGGAGGGCAAGAGGTGGTGTCCACTCCACAACTCCGCAGGCCACGATCTCAAGAACTGCAGGAGTTGGTTGAAGCAACTGGATGACTTCTACCAGGGAGTTGGGCCAATGCCAACCTTACCACCTAAAGAACAGGCGTGCGGACTTAGGGACGCCGACGGAGACGAGGAAATGTCCTACCAGGTACCTCAAAATCATGTTAACGTTATTTTTGGAGGTTCTTCTTCTTTCATTTCCAAGAGGCAGTTTAAGGCCTTTTACAGAGAGGTTAACCAAATGGAGACATCCCTTAGCGAACCTCAGTACCCCCGTTGGTCGGATACACCTTTAACATTTGATCGCGCTGATTGTCCGGCGGGGTTAACACGACCATTGAGACTCCCTCTGGTCATTACCCCGATCATTAGTAACGCGAGAGTTGAAAGGGTCCTGATCGACGGAGGAAGCTCCCTTGACATTTTGTTGGTCAAGGCACTCGACGAGATGCAAATTCCTCGTTTGAAGATTAAGCCCATAATCCATCCATTTTGTGGGATAATCCCAGGCCCCTCCATGATGCCATTGGGACAAGTGGTCCTCCCGGTCACTCTGGGAGAACCAGACAACTTCCGGACAGAATTGGTTACTTTTGATGTAATCGATTGTGACTCAGCTTATAATGCAATCTTTGGCAGGCCAACTCTTGCCAAGTTCATGATGGCAACGCACTATGCTTATCAGTGCGGGAAATTGCCTGGCCCCAAAGGTGTCATCTCGGTCCGAGGCAGTCGCAACGTGGCACTCACGTGCGACCGGCTATCTTTGGAGATGGTCGATCAACTTCCCCTCCGGGACGCTCAGGTCGCCACTGTTACCACCGACGCGATCAAGGCTACTCCTCGACCAGATGAAAAGCTCAAATTGGTTCCTTTGTACCCAGATGATCCATCCAAGACAATTCGGGTCGGATCAGCTTTGGATGACAAATAGGAACTCGACCTCGTTGCTTTCCTCCGGGCTAACGCAGATGTGTTTGCGTGGAAACTGTCCGACATGCCCGGTGTCCCAAGGGAAGTAATTGAGCACAGGTTAGCAATTCGACCTGGACAACGACCAATAAAGCAAAAGCTCAGGCGTTTTGCTGCTGACGACAGGAAGCCATCCAAGAGGAGTTGGACAAACTCCTACAGGGCGGGTTTATCCGTGAAGTGGATCACCCGGAATGGCTCGCCAATCCGGTCATGGTCCGCAAGTCAAATGGCAAGTGGCGCATGTGCGTCGACTACACTAGCCTCAACGCTGCCTGTCCGAAGGATGACTTTCCGCTTCCCCGCATCGACCAGCTGGTTGACTCGACTGCGGGTTGCGAACTGATGAGTTTTCTGGACGCTTACTTAGGATATCATCAAATTAGCATGGCAGAAGACGATGAAGAGAAGACTGCCTTCATCACCCCGTTCGGCACATACTGCTACGTCAGAATGCCGTTCGGTCTCAAGAACGCAGGTTCCACGTACCAGCGCTTGATGCAAAAGACCTTTCTTTCCCAGATAGGGCGTAATCTCGAAGCATATGTAGACGATTTGGTTGTAAAAAGTACCAAGAGATTGTCTCATTTGGACGATCTCGCTGAAACCTTCTGTAATTTGAATCGCTTTGGAATAAAATTACACCCGGAGAAATGTTCTTTCGGGGTTTCTTCAGGAAAACTCCTTGGTTTCCTTGTGTGTTCTAGGGGCATTGAAGTTAATCCTGAGAAAATCAGGGCCATTGAACAAATGAGATCGCCCTCAACCATGAAGGATGTTCAACGCCTGGCTGGTCGCATGGCGGCTTTAAGTCGTTTTATATCACGACTAGGCGAAAGGGGATTGCCTTTCTTCAAAGCCTTGCGGAAGCATCATAATTTTACATGGTCGGATGAGGCCGAAAAAGCATTTCAGGCGGTAAAAACATATCTATCCAGTCCACCAGTATTGGTGTCTCCCGACAAAGGAGAACCATTGCTTCTTTACTTGGCGGCCACACCGCACGCGGTCAGCGCCGTTCTGATCGCAGAAAGGGAAGGAATACATAGACCCGTCTACTATGTGAGCGAGGTACTTCATGGTCCTAAGGAGGGCTACCCTGAGGTCCAGAAGATACTTTACGCGCTACTGATGGCTTCCCGTAAGCTACGAATTTACTTTCAAGCGCACAAGATCACAGTACCCTCCTCTTTTCCTTTGGGGGATATTGTCCGAAACCCAGAGAAATCTGGTCGAATTGCCAAATGGGTGGTCGAACTCGGTGCCTTCGAGATCCATTTCACGCCCCGCACGGCGGTTAAGTCTCAGGTTTTGGCCGACTTTGTGGTCGAATGGACCAACCCTGAGCCACCCGTGCAGTTGGCAGAGGAACTGGAGTGCCCCGATTACTGGACAATGTACTTTGACGGCTCCCGTAGTTTTCAACACTTGGGGGTGGAGAAGTCTTAGTTACACCCCAGGGCGAACAGCTTAAGTATGTCATTCAACTACATTTTGTTGCGACTAACAATGCAGCAGAGTATGAAGGTCTTCTTGCAGGGCTCCGGGCAACAAAATTCCTCGGAGTCCGTCGATTAGTGGTGAGGGGAGACTCACAGCTGGTCGTAAACCAGGTAAACAAGGAGTACAGCACCTCCGATGAGACAATGGCTCATTACCTGGGGGAAGTGAGGAGATTGGAAAAACACTTCAGTCATTTCGAAGTTCAATATATCCCGCGAAAGGACAACATTCTCGCAGACCAATTATCCAAAATTGGGTCCTCACGCACATCCGCTCCGGCAGGAGTGTTCATTGAACACTTGGACCATCCTTCAATCATGACTTCGGTTGAGGATGATCCGGAAATAGCCTCCGTTACCAACCTCGGTCAGGAACAGGATTGGACTCATCCATTGAGAGTCTATCTTGAACATGGGACCCTACCCGAGGACGAAACCGAAAGCAATCGGTTAATTCGAAAAGCACGACTGTACTGTCGGGGGAAATCTCCGCAGGACTAAGTCCAGGTAAGATGTGTCACGATTGCCCAGGCACCTGGCCCCCGGCCCCTCCCCGGGCGCCGCCTTTTGGCCCCCGGGACGAGGCCTCCGGTGCCCTCCCGGGCGCCGCCTTTTGGCCCCCGGGACGTGGCCTCCGGTGCCCTCACGGGCGCCACCATATGGCTCCCGGGACGCGGCCTTCGGTGCCGTCCCGGGCGCCGCCATTTGGCTCCCGGGACGCGGCCTCCGGTGCCGTCCCGGGCGCCGCCATTTGCCCGGGGACCTGGCCTCAGGCCCCTCCCCGGGCGCTGCCTTTTGGCCCCCGGGACGTGGCCTCCGGTGCCCTCCCGGGCGCCGCCGTTTGGCTCCCGGGACGCGGCCTCCGGTGCCGTCCCGGGCGCCACCATTTGCCCGGGGACCTGGCCTCCGGCCCCTCCCCGGGCGCCGCCTTTTGGCCCCCGGAACGTGGCCTCCGGTGCCCTCCCGGGCGCCGCCATTTGGCTCCCGGGATGTGGCCTCCGGGGCCCTCCCGGGCGCAGCCTTTTGGCCCCCGGGACGTGGCCTCCGGTGCCCTCCCGGGCGCCGCCGTTTGGCTCCCGGGACGCGGCCTCCGGTGCCGTCCCGGGCGCCGCCATTTGCCCGGGGACGCGGCCTCCGGCCCCTCCCCGGGCGCCGCCGTTTGGCTCCCGGGACGCGCCCTCCTGTGCCGGCCCGGGCGCCGCCATTGGCCCGGGGACGTGGCCTCCGGGGCCTCCCCGGGCACCGCCTTTTGGCCCCCGGGACCTGGCCTCCGGCGCCGTCCCGGGCCTCATCGCCCTCCCGAAGGTAAAGTCTTGAACTGTTTATCACGTGCAGGTCACGCGAGGGGCGCCTCGGGAACTAGCGACCACCTGTCAAGCATCCAGGACATTTCACCTGGAGAAGGACGGTCCTGGCCTCCAATCCGACGGTGGCTTCCGGGGTAGTTTAGGTTTTTTGCTTCTTTTTGAGGCTATAAATAGCCCTTGTACCTCTCTGTTGTGAGGGATCGGTTCTTTTATTGGAATAGCTAAACTCACAGACGTGCTCCGGAAGCCTCTCCCCTAGAGAGGGCCTCCCCAGCCGACTTCGGTCGGGAGCGCGTCGACAGGACTAGGGCCCCCACCGGGACCCGAACCTGTATAAACCCGTGTGTCATTTTTTGTGCTTGTCCGGCGGGGGAGGACCGGTCATCCGGTCAACCCGCGCCGCGTAATCTTCGCTACGAACATTCTCGAAACCTGCCGGGGTATTCGCAATACCACGACAGTTGGCGCCGTCCGTGGGGACTCGTGACAAGACGCCATGGCTCCCCCAAGAACAAGGGCTTGCACCCTTCCCGGTGATCCGGGTCTCGGAGACCCGGCGCTATCCGCCCGGGACACTGTTGTCCCGGCGGTCCCTTCCGGAGGCGACCTGGTCCAGGTACCGCCTCCCTCCTTTCCTCTTAACTTAGGTGCTTCCACCTCCAGGTCATTCCCGGTGACCGCGGGGACCTCGACCGGGACAAGCATCCCCCCGACGGCTCCCCCGGTGTAACATCCTGAGTTTTGGGGTGAAAAGTTTCTTTCTTAAAAATCATGCATGCATATGTCTCTTCTAGATCAACCAAATCAGCCTCAGCTTTATTCTGTTCTAGCCCTAAAATCTCAAAATCTATCCTGTGACCCCAAGTCAAGATCTGACTTTCCAGATTTGATCTATCAGTTATCCTAAATCTAAAAGCCTTCAGAACCCAGATTCAATTCT
The DNA here is from genome assembly GCA_019359835.1 of Pharus latifolius. Taxonomy (NCBI): domain Eukaryota; kingdom Viridiplantae; phylum Streptophyta; class Magnoliopsida; order Poales; family Poaceae; genus Pharus; species Pharus latifolius. Next base: position 32,114,826 of record CM033320.1, read on the forward strand.
ATCTCTAACTTCCAGAATTATCAACTCCCTTCTGTTTTCGAAAACAGAATATCTGTTATTACCTTTTACCCTAAGTTTCAGAAATTCAGATTTAATCAAAATCTTAGCCAAGTTCAGACCAGATTATTCCTGGATTATGATCAAGGGTATGCCAATACCTTAATCCAAAAAGTTGGCAGCCAGATTTCACCATCTGAACCTTTTTCGCAAATCAGTCCAAGAGTATCGCAGATCAGTCCTTTTCCAGATTTTCTAAAAGCCAGAAAAGGCAAAATGTTGCAAATCATCTCCAAATTCGAATCTGATTCAGGGAACATCTCCCAAATGCTTTTCAATACAAATTCTTCTTTTATGAGTATCTCAAAATCAAACCCTAAATCCCAGAATTCGAGATCAATAAGTTTCAGACTTATTTTACCCTAATCTACTCTATTTTCAGTTCATACCAAAAATCATCCAAATGTGCCAAATTTTATCTTCAATCTGTGCCAAATCATTTGTGGAATTAAGTATACCAAAACAGCAGAATCAATTCCAGATCAAACCTTCCAAATCTCCAGATTTACAATTCAGTCCAAATCAAGAAAATCAATAATTGCAAATCAGCCCAAATTCGACCAGGCCAACTGCAGTGCACGACCAGGAACCTTGCCGTGCGTTTGCGCCGCGCTTGCTCGCCGCCGGCCACGCCTCGCCTCGCCTGAGCTTGTACTCACTTGAGTTGCATGTGCACACGCGTCCACGCCCCAGCCATCGCCGTGGCAACGCCGTGGCAGCGCCGTTGAACAGCATGTGCTCCTGCGCGCGACCAGCAACAGGCTTTTGTCAGCAACATTGCGCCACGTTGCCAGCCCTTGTCGCCACTGCCTTGCACCGCCCGACATTGATGAGACTCGATGTAGCACAGCTTCGCCTTGCCAGTGTACAGTCGCTTCACCGCTCGCCGTTGTTGCTCCTACGCCCAGCAACTCATGTCAATCGACACAAATCCCCTTGCTGCCATCTCCTTGCAAGCATCGCCCTGTGGTCTATATAAGCAGCCATACCCTGTGTCATCTTCCCTTCACCAGGACTTAGCCAAATTTCGAAATTCTCCTGTCTTCGTCTTCTTCTCCGGCGAGTCCAGATTGAGGCCTCACGGTGCCAGCACGCCCTGCTGCACTTCTCACCGAATTAACAGCACCAGAAGGTATATCTCATCTCCCTCATCATACTGTACCATCAAATTGAGTTATATTGCATCCAGTCGCCGGTGATCGCCGGAATTCCCGATTGCCCTGTTCCGGCAATGCTGGCCGATCTACTTCGAATTAGCTCTCAAACTTGTGAAGAAAAATGATCAGTGAACCTTTTGAAGCAAGCCTATGCATCAATATCTCCAGATTAAGCTCGAATTTAAGATTTCCCAAGTTTTGAGCTTCTCCAGAAACCGGCGATCGTCGCCAGGCTTCTCCGGCCATCCTCCGGCCGAATTGATTGTCCAGATAGCTTCATCTTACCCTTCTTTCACTCTCCAAGCTTGGATTAAAGTTCTTTCGGCCTGTATCAAAAAGCCCCAAATCTCATGTCATCTTCTCCGGCGCAGTTCACCGGAAATCCTTTCCCGGCCGTTTCAGCTTCATCCACTTTGTCATTCAGGTGTGCCTCAACTTCCTGAGCATATTTGTCTTCTAGCTCGATCTCTGAAACTGCCCAGAATTCAAGTTATAACATTGCCAAAATTTTGTCCAGAACTGCTCCAGTACAACTAGTTCATCTCTGTTCATCATCAAATTTCTTGCTTTCTAGCCATCTTCTGCCCTAGATCCTGTTGAATGATTTGTTCCTGTTATCATTGCCTACCTCCCAGACAAAGTGGTGCATCATTTGGAGCTCTAGATCAAAAGTTATGCCAAGCCCTAGTTTCTGGCCATGTCAAGATCAATGCCAGACTATGTCAGTCAGTGGCATTAGCCCTTTTCACTCCCTTCCAGATGTGCATTTTGGGCATAACTTTGTCTCTTAGATTTCTGAGGTTGTGATCTACATTTTCTTCTTCTATCACAACTTGATTTGAGCCCTTGAAATGCATGTTCTGTTAAACCCTAGTTTTTGACACTATTCTAGTGCATGCTATCCAATGGCATTGGCCTTGTTTACCCACTTCTGATTGTGCATTTTGAAAGCCACTTTGTCCACTAAATTTGTAGAGTTATGATCTACATTTTCTTCTACTGTCATAACTTGAGATAAACTCTCTAGTTTTCCTTGAAGTTATGTCAGAATCTTGATCTGAATGTCAATCTGCCGACATTCGCTGTTTTGATCAAACCAGCCACAAATTGATGTTCTTATTGTAACCTTGAGATCCTAAGATCATCTACCACCATCCTTAGCCAAATCCTTGAAACCCTAGATCTCAACTCAGTTCAGCTTGTAATCTCAATTATCTCCAGTATCGTTCAGTTATCCTTGTTAATCATATCTGCATATAAATCCTAAAACATCTTAATATATAAGTAATATTTGTGTGTATTGTTTGGTTTGTCGTCGAGCAGATCTAGAAGCTGAGATCGAGGACTTCGCTGTTAAACCGTCATCAACTGCTGTTTCTTACGACGCGGAAGGCAAGTCATATCCTTGGTCATCTTGAACCTATATTTTAAATGTTGCTAAAACATAACCTTGAATATAGATAATATTGCATGAGAAAGATTGAGAATGGTTGATTTATGAAATTGGCAGTACTAGACTGGTTATCTGTGAAATGTGAAATAAACAAGTTTTGAGCCATGAACTATTATATGTATTTATATACTTATATTCATGAAATAAAACCCCTAGCCGTGACCAGAAAATGGTATGGATGGCGGTAGCACTGGAGGTGCTAGACTGCAAAGGAATGCAGGCACTGAAGGTGCAGGGTTGTGGATGGTCTGGTCACTGGCATATAAGGACTAGAACCTTGTGTTGTGCGTCTAGTGGCATGAACAACGTGCTAACCGCAAGCCTGGTATGGGACAGGCCTGAACAAGTACTTATGTGGATCACACATGACACCCCTGCTGGAATTGTGTAGTGATGCACGATAAACACGGAGTACGGCTCCCACACATATCACTGAAGGTGATCTCGCACGTTGATCCAGTAATGGAAACATATGTAGGGGTGGAGGTTTGGATACAACCTACCACAACTGTGTCTCGCTGAGAGCCACAGGGTCGGGGGTGAATTGTGAGTGATACATAACAAAAGTTCTTGTTATTTCCACCTTGCCGCTCACAATATGAAGTGAGTCAGGGGTCCAATCATTTTGTTATGATAGGAAAGGTTTGAAAGTGGAATATCTTGCGGGTAAATTGGTACCTCTCTGCAGAGTTAAAAACGTATTCGAATACTCCGAGCTCCCGGGTTTTATAGGAGTCTGCTGCGGTGGATTAAATCCACGGGGTGTGACACAAGTACTATTTTCTAAATAAAATATGTTTTAATCAAGATTACCCAAATGACATGTGTTGTCATGATAAGGAGTGCTGCCGTGGGCTGCCGTGTGTCGACGTGTCGCGGTAGTGCTATAATCTAGTGAACATGAATGATGATGTTATATTATGAAAAGTGCTGCCATGAGATGAGGTATGAAAGAAAAAGATTATTTTATAAACATCCATAATTCTTGACTAGTCTAGGTTCATGTCATCACTACTATATGTATCTACTCTTACCTATGACTTGCTGAGTACGTAAGTGCTCACTCTTGCAATCTACAAATCAATAGACGAAGCGATCAACAATCAAGACGAAGGCATGGAGTACGTTGTGGACCCAGAAGGAGGAGCGTCAGTCCCGTCATTTCCCTGATGTGTGTTGTTCTGCTGTCCACTTCTCTTTTGTGGGTGGGTCACCTATCTTCTACTGTGTAGATGTTATTTTGCTAAACCATGTATGCCGTGAAGGCATTGTAATCTCTTTATGTAATATCAAGGCCAGCAGGCCACACTGCTTAACTATGTTGTAAGTTACTCTGTTGCAATGTGATATACTCCTGTGCTTGACTTATCCTGGGACGTCAAGGGTATGTGTATGCTATGCATATATGGGACTAGCTACAGCGAGCTAGGTCTCTACAGGAGTAGTCGTAGTCCCAGTCACGGGGCGCGACACCCGGCTCCCCGGGACGCCCTGCTCGAAGCTCTCGTGGAAGGCCAGCTCCGCGCTCAGCGCTCTATGGACGAGCTCCTTAGCGTGTTGGCGCGGCCTCCGGCCCCCACATTTACGTCACACCCGTATCCGGGGAACATGCCCCCGTTTATGGGTTACCCGGCGGCCCCTCCGCCCTCCGGGGGGTTGTCCGCCCCGTATGATCCTGCCGGGGGGTTCCCTCCCCTTGCGGGATATACGTCCGGACCCTTCCCGGCACCCGGGCCCGTCCCGGTGCAGGGAGGTTACTTCATGCCGGGGCCCTTCGTGGCACCAGGGGGGTACCCCGTCCCCGGCCTATTCCCGGGGCCGGGAGCCCACTTCTTGCCGGTGGTTTGCCCTGCGCCGGGAGCCAGTCCCGCCCCCCGCGTCGCGTTTACCGCACCGGGGGCGGTTGACAGAGCAGCCCCCGTGTTGCAGCGGACTTCCCCCCGCATGGGCTCCCCGGTTCCGGACGTCGCCACGGGGGCTCCCCCCTCGCCGGTTCCGGGTGTTACAGGGCCTGCCCCCTTCCCGGTTCCGATCATGGCCACTGGGGCCCCCTCCACTTCAATTCCAGGCGTCGCCGCGGGCGCCCCCTCCCCGGTTCCGAATGATACAGGGGCTTCCCCCTTTCTGGACCCGGGGGTCGTCGCAGAGGGCTCGCCCCAACCGGCTCCGGAAGCTACAGCGCACGAGCTCCCTCCCTCGGCGGGACATGTCCGTTCCGCCCCGAGGGAGGTCGAGCGAATGCGTTCACCAGAGCGCGGGGAAGAACTTCCCCCCGGCCGAGTGCGTGGGGAGCCTCGCTCTCGCACCGGCCGGGGGAAGAGACCCGCTGAAGAGCCAACCTCTCCGGCGGAGAGCCCGGACTTCCGGGAACTCAGTCCCGGTCCGGAGGAAAAGCGTCACCACCTCCATTCTGGCGGACCGCTTCCGGACTCAGACAACGAGGGTCCCGTGAAGGAAGACAGCGACCGAGGCTCTCCCCGGGAAGTGCAGGGGGCTAACCAGCCCCTATGCCGAAGACTTCGCAGCATCCGGTGGCCGCGGCCTTACCGCCCTCCGCACATCGAGCACTATAACGGTGAGGCAGACCCTTACGAGTTTGTGCAGGTCTACTCCACTGCCATCTCCGCGGCCGGGGGAGACGAGATAGTACAGTGCAACGTCTTCCCCCTCTACCTCTCCGGCATTGCCCGCTCCTGGTTCTACAACCTGAAGGCCGGCTCCATCAAGTCTTTCTCGTAGCTCAAGCGGGAGTTCTGTGCCAACTTCCAGGGGAACTACGTGCGTCCCCTGGACTCCTCGCAGCTGTACACTGTCCGGCAGAGGACTGGGGAAACCATCAGAAGCTTCTTCAAGTGCTTTGCTTAGGTGAAGAGCAAAGTGGCCCACGTCCTTGACTCTACGGTCATCGAAGCCTACAAAAGCGGTATCCTCCCGGGGGAGCTCCACCGAAGGCTCTCCCGGAGCTGCCCCTCTTCCGCCGACGAGCTCTTCAACGTGCTCGAAAAGTACGCTCGGGCGGAGGAAGACGATATCTGGAAGAAGACCCAGGGGGCTCCCGCCCCCGTCGACCGGGGGGCCAGGGATCCCCGCAAATGCTCCAGGCAGGGGGGGCGTAGCGAGCCACGGCCTCGGGACACCTTTGTCCTCGAGGGCGGAGGTGGCTCGCGCGACCCCCCGAGGGCCAACCGCCCCTTCCCCAAACCGAAGGGCCATGGGGGAGGACAGTCTTCGCGCGGCCGGGAAGGCCCCGCGGGGAGAAGGCGGCAAGGACCGTGGTGCAGCCTCCACAGGTCCAATACCCACGCTACCCGAGATTGTAGCCAGCTGCTGCAGCACTTCGCGGACTTCCTCGACCAGCGCGGGCAGGGGGGGGGACTCCGGCCTCCTTGCCCCCTCGGCCAGCTGTTCCGGCCCTTCCCGCTCCCACGGGGGGTCAGCAGACGCAGGAGGGGGAGCCTTCAGAAGCTCTCCCCTTTCAAACTTCACAGCGGCACATCAACGTCATCGTGGGAGGATCTGCCTCCGGGCGGGACTCTAAGCGCCAGCGTAAGGAGTACGCGCGCGAGGTCAAGGTTGTGGGGTGCTACACACGTCCCCGCCACCAAAGTGGTCGGACGTCCCCCTCACCTTCACGGTAGAAGACGCGCGGGGGGTTCGCTTCCCCCACGACAACGCGCTCATTGTCTCCGCGACCATCTACAACTGCCATCTGGCCCGGATCTTGGTGGACGGCGGGAGCTCCGCCGATGTCTTATTCCTGAAGGCCTTCAAAGAAATGCAGGTGGATGAGAAGCTCCTGCAGCCCGCTGCCGGGCCCTTGCAGGGTTTTGTCCCGGGGAAGGCAATTCACCTCGTGGGCAAGGTAGATCTTCCAATGACCTTCGGCACCCCCGAGAACTACCGGCCGAGCTGGTCCGCTTCGATGTAGTGGACCTCCCCTCCTCCTACAACGTGATTATGGGGAGTACGACAATCAACCGGCTGGGGGCTGCCACCCATCAAAACTATCTCTGCATGAAGATCCCCGGGCCGCATGGTGTGATCAACGTCCGGGGAGACCAAGACATGGCCCGTGCTCTATACGAGCGCGCTGCGGCCACAATCGGAAGCGTCAACCTCATAAAGACACCCGGGGGTAGGCTTCTCCCCCGGAACTAGATGCTGCTGCGCCACCACCCGGGAGGCCCCTCCTCAAGCCGCGTCCGGAAGGGGGCCTCCGGAAGGTCATGTTGTCCCCGGGCAACGAAGACAAAACCGTCCGGATCGGGGCGGAGCTCCCCGAGGAGCATGCAGCGCAACTTGCGGCTTTTTTGCGCGAAAACTCCGATGTTTTTGTGTGGAGGCCGTCAGACATGCGGGGCGTCGCCCGAGAGGTCGTTGAGCACAAGCTCGCAGTAGCCCCCGGTCACCCCCCGGTCAAACAGAAGCTGCGGAAACTCTCCCTCGAGCGCCAAGAGGCAATCAGGGCGTAGATCACCCGGCTCCGAGAGGCGGGGTTCATTCGGGAGGTCTTGCACCCCTAGTGGCTCGCGAACCCTGTCCTCGTCAAGAAATCAACCGGCAGGTGGCGGATGTTCGTGGACTTCACCGACCTTAACCGCGCCTGCCCCAAAGACAACTTCCCGCTCCCGCGGATTGATCAGCTCGTCGACTCCACTGTGGGTGCGAGCTCATGAGCTTCCTAGACGCCTACTCGGGCTACCATCAAGTCCAGATGGCGGAAGGGGACGTGGAAAAGACGAGTTTTATTACTCCCCTCGGAACCTTCTGCTACGTCCATATGCCCTTCGGGCTCAAGAACGCGGGGGCGACCTTCCAGCGCCTCATGACACTGGTTTTCAAAGAGCAAGTCGGCCGCAACGTTGAAGTCTACGTAGACGATGCGGTTGTCAAGAGTCCCCGCGCAGCCTCCCACATCGACGACCTGGCTGAAACCTTCCGCAACCTCCGCGCGTTCGGGCTCAAACTCAATCCGGAGAAGTGCGCCTTCGGGGTGTGCGGGGGGAACCTCCTAGGTTTCCTCGTGTCCCAGCGGGGCATTGAGGCAAACCCCGAGAAGATCCGGGCGTTCCTAGATATGCCCCCGCCGCGCTCCGTCAAGGATGTCCAGTGGCTCTCCGGCCGCTTTGTCTCCCGGTCGGGGGAGCGGGGCCTCCAGTTCTTCAAGATCCTCCGAGGGCTCGAGGGGTTCCGCTGGACCCCCGAGGCCCAGGAGGCGTTCGACGACCTCAAGAAGTACCTCACGAGCCCTCCAATGCTCGTGAGTCTGTCCCCGGAAGAGCCATTGCTCCTCTACCTCGCCGCGACCCCTGTCGCCGTCAGCGCGGTCTTGGTGAAGGAGCAAGGGGGGCAGCAGCGTCCCGTGTACTACGTGAGTGAGGCCCTCCAAGGGGCCAAAACTCGGTACACGGAGATGGAGAAAATCTGCTACGCCCTCCTCATGGCGTCCCGGAAGCTTCGGCATTACTTCCTGGGGCACCCCATCAGCGTCCCGTCGTCCCTCCCCCTCGGGGAGGTACTGCGGAACAAAGAAGCCACCGGCCGGATCGGGAAGTGGGGGGCTGAGCTCGCCCCGTTCTCCCTGTCCCTCACCGGCCGCTCCGCCATCAAGTCGCAGGTCCTCGCCGACTTCGTCACAGAGTGGACTCCCGCCTCTGGGTCTGGGGACGAAGATCTCCCTGTGCCGCCCCGACGCAGTGATCATTGGACCCTTATGTTCGATGGGTCGCTGTGTCTCGCCGGGGCTGGTGCGGGAGTAGTCCTCCGGAGCCCCGAGGGGAAGGAACTCGAGTACGCCGCGTGGCTCGAGTTCCCCGCAACCAACAACGTCGCCGAATACGAGGCTTTGCTCCTCGGGATGCGCCTCGCGCGCTCCACTAGTACAGAAAGCTTTCTTCTATCGGTAAAAAAAACCCTTCTACTATCGGTTTTCGTACCGATAGAGATAGACACGATAGAACAAGACAGAACATTTTCTATCGGTAAATAACCGACAGAAGAAATTAACAATTCTATCGGCATATTAGGAGTGTACCGATAGAAAACCCGTCGTAGTCTGACGATTAACGGTGGGAAAAGTACCGCTATTCTAACGGTTAATTACATGATTACCGACAGGAAAATATTACTATTCTATCGGCACCTTATGATTGTACCGATAGAAAACCCGTCGTCGTCTGACGTTTAGCGTTGGGAAAAATACCCATATTCTAACGGTTAATTATAAGTTTACCGACAGAAAAAAGTGTAGCACTCTCTCGGTTGGAAATGACATTATCGATAGAAAAAATCTTAGTACTCTCTCGGTTGTGTATGAGTTCAACGGCAGGAAAAATCACACTCTTCTAACGGTTAATTATACGTTTACCGATAGAAAAAACCACAGTAGTCTCTCGGTTGTGGATGAGTTCACCGGCAGGAAAAGTCACACTATTCTGACGGTTGATTTCAAGTTTACCGATAGAAAAAACTACAGTAGTCTCTCGGTTGTGGATTAGTTTACCGATAGAAAATTTGTAGTGGTCTGTCGGCTGTGAATGAATTTGCCGATAGAACATTCACATATACAGTACATTATTTGCATTCACAATACAGTACATTCACATATACAGTACAGATGCAATACATTATAGATTGGATACACAATACAGTACAGATTGACACATTAGATAGTTATTCACATTTATTCACATATATATCGACAAATACAAATTGCAATCCAATGTGGACATTTATTGACATATATATTTATTCACATGTATATAAACAGTCTATGCACAGAGTACACGAAAAAGAGAAAATTATCATGGCGGATGGTTGGGCGCAACTTCCTCCATGACATATTGAGCCCAGATTTGTCGAAGATCTCTAATCTTTGCATTTTCGTATGAGTCTTTCGACATGGCGATCTGCAAGCATGTGTGAATACTTAGTAACTAACTTCCTAATTTAGAACGTGACACCCAATTTTCAAATTTGAGTTAGCTATCGATGCTTACCTGGGGGAATTGGGCAAAGTTTGTCTGCACTAGGTCGTACATGTAGCGCAACACATAATACCCGCATTCCCACGATTGCGGCTGCTGATGGCACTGAGATAATTGCATATGCGAAGACATGTTAGCTATTGTTTCCATAAACTAATTAAGCATAAACAAAAAGTCTCGTGAGTACCTCATATTCTTTCCAAGCTAGTAGGGAGCCCTGCGGTGCGGCATGCCTCCCTCCAGCGGACGCATATTTATCAAAAGCCCTGCATTTCAGTTAGTATTGCCCGTTAATGTATTATCATGAGCTAGTGAGGTGAAAATTTAAATCAAACATATAAGTTACTTACGCCTCCATATTCCCCTTGACCACATATTCCATCGATAATTTGTCACGCATCGAATCAAGGTAGTACACCTCGTTCCTCTGCGGACAGATCACGATGAGGATCCAGTGGCCCCTGCATTGTACGTAAAAGAGGACCACGTGCTCAAAGTATATCTCAGGTGTAACATACAAGATCGAGTTAAATTAGTACGAAATGCACTAACCTTTGGTGGTACGGCACCAGAATGAACTCCCTGTCCTGCTGCACCATTAGCGCCTTGGATATGTACTGCTCAGCGTGCGCGGCGTCATGCTCTAGCATCGTGAGGCTTATTTTCTCTGGGTCGAGGAAACCCACCTTGTCACACGCAGCCTCCGATGCTAGCCTGTACATGCACCTGCATGCAAAGGACGACATTAGTATTGCACAGAAAGTTACTACATTTCAAATGAACTACAACAATGCAGAGTTAGCAAACAGAGTTAGAAAACAGCAATACATAGCATCAGCAAACTCACAGGACTCCAGTCCGTATGATGGACATATCGAGCTCCTGCCAGTTGTAGAGGTCGAACAGATCCTCGTGTGCCACGGATATACTCCCGGGCTCACAGTGGAACTGCCCAGGCCTGTAGGGAATTAAGAAGTTCAGATTGCGCCAAGCTCGGTGTAGGTACCACGCGTGGAGGTCTCTGGTTGATCGATCCAATTTGCGCAAAGCTGCCTTCGACATGAGTGGGAACCCGTTCGTGAACCTCTCCGGCTGTCCCTGTCGCCCTTTTCCCTTGCCTTTGCCCTTGCCTTTTGCCAGGGACTGAGCGCGTACCTTCGAAGGCAAGGGCGAGGTGATGGCAGCTTTCTTCCGAGGTGAAGGCGTGGATGCGCTGTGTGGAGTCGAGGCCGTCTTTGATGTGTCCAGGGTCGCACGAGATCGGGCCTCATGCCCCGATCTGGGGGCGCAGTCCCCTGGTAGCCCAGCGGCAGGCCACTTCAATTAATGAGCACGTATGTTAGATTATGCAAGTTGAGTGTACTGAGTAGGATGTAATCTAAAATGTGTAGGATTTACCGGTTGTATTACAAGACACTTCTTGGGCCACTGTACGTAGGAGCCCACTGCCTCAGCAAGTGTCTGCAGTTCCTCTGTTGGGACTGGCAACGGAGAATCGTTGTAGCCCGGCATGGCCATGTCCACCTGTACCTTTGCGAAACCCAACCGCAGAGGTACACAGTGGACCCGAACATCCGGCCCAGACGGATATACGAAGCTGTGTCCAACCACTTCCTGCCCGGCGCCTACGTGATTCTGTAGAATGCAGCCCTCCGGCCCCTGCAAATTTGTAACAATTAAAATAGGTTAGCGAAACAACTCTAACAGAATGGGAGTGGCATCAAGTTAAGTGCACAGATGAAGGCTTGCAGTACCTCAAGTAGATCCACTGGATCCGCGAGTACCTTCGAAGCGCAACTGCTTATCCGACCCCGCGGGGTACCGTCGTCCTGGGGATCCGCATCTGCACTCTTGGCCAGCAATGCTTCTCTCAACCGTGCAAACTCTTCCCTCATTTGTGCGACCTCGGTCTGCACCTCAAACTATACCCCAGCCCGTATCTCAGCCCGCATCTCCGCCCGTATCTCCTCCCATACCTCAGCCCGTATCTCCTCCCGTATCTCCTCCCGTACCGCAGCGAGGAAGTTACTGACGAGCCAGCTCTTAAAGGTTTTCCATGTTCCGTTCATGTCCTTCAAGCAGGCAGTCCTAGGTGTATCGTCGGGGATGTTCCACTTAGCCTGTTTCCGAAAAATGCATACAATTAATCACGAGTTAGTTAAACTTTAGTATAAGCCAAGAGAACGTGATTACGAAAGAGTTCAGCGATTTCAGTTCATTTAACCTTCACTTCAGCCCACAACCTATCCCTCTCGTCCGCCGTCACGTCCTTCCAGCTCTGGACGGTGATCTTCACCCTTTCTTTCGCCAACAGCCCAACGTAGGCCGCGTACCTCCCAGCATTCTTTCCAATCGGCCTCCCAAATTGGTTGAACTCACAAGAAAGATCCGTGCGTTTGGCCAAACGCCCCAATGTCGTCGCGCCTCGCCCCACCCTCTTGCTCTGGGATGTAACAGCTGCATCTTCAGTAGTTACGATGGGGTTGGCCCTAGTCGAACCACTAGTACCATCCGATGAAGACGACGACATGTCTTCCCCTACAAAACCTTCAACAAACCATATATATGGCAATTAATTCGCCTTGGAGTTCCATAACTCAGCCCAGGACTGGAGACTAACTAGGGCGGCAAAAGGGAAAATAATACAAAAAGAAAGACATGCATAAATTACTTCCTGAACTGTTCAGAAATATTTTCTATCGGTAAACACATGAGCTGCCGATAGACCATAACAATTACCTCCACAGAAGACAATTTTTCTATCGGCAAACCCGTGAGATACAGATAGAACATAACAATGTTCTCTACATATGGAATTTTGTTGACAAGCCACCATTCACTGTTATCACATAACATTCTCGATGATTTGCTATACTAATATTCATGGGCCAGCATTATTATTTCACACGTAAATATGCACACAAGCATCTAAGTGCCACTGTGCATAATCTTTAGCCTAGCCTGTATGTGAGTCATCAGGACTTCACATCTATTAGGTTGGGAAAAGTCATGTATAGGCATTTGAAACATATACATCGAAGACCCATCCACATTGCCATATATTCATACCAAGTGAGTAAAAATTCCCAACCAAACTAGTACATTGCATGGCTCATGTCCTTCCAGATCCAAATTAAGTTTTACTACTTGTGCAGAAATATGTTCTATCGGTAAACACATGAGCTGCCGATAGAATATGTGTAAGAACACCTCCAACATATAATGTGCATTACATGGCAGTTGGATACAATTGATCACACATACAGCAGTATAGATAAGTTAAAATCTCAAAACAGGTTCATTACAGCACTGGAACATATTATGTAAACCCTAATTTAAATCAACATTGCGTGCGGAATGTACATAATCCAACACAACAGGGAACCCTAGTGTAATTGCAAAACTCGAAGAATTAGTACGTGCAAAACACTAGGATCAAATAAGGAAGATGCTGGAAATAGAACGACGAATTAGGGTATTTACGGCGGCGATCAGTTCTGGTGATGGAGAGGCGGTGTAGAACGCAGCGGCGGCCGGCGAAGGACGAAAATAAGAACCGGTGGCAGTGGCGAACCAGTGTCCAGCCGGCGATCGTCGTGTGGGAGAGAGGAACTGAGTGGTCGCGGCAGAGGTTGTGGTTTTCTTCGCTCTCGAAGAGACGCAGTGCTCTAAGGTGGAACTGTTCGAGTGGAGGGAAACTAAAGGGCCGTGTACGAGTAATAAAGTAGTGGAGGCATTTTTCTATCGGCATAACAAAATGATACCGATAGACTTATGTACTTTCCTATCGGTACAACAAAATAATACCGATAGAACAAGTAAATTTCCCGGAAAAATATTTGAAGTAGTGGATGCCTTTTTCTATCGGTATAAACAATAAAATCCCGTGAGACCAATTTTCCCCAGAAAATTTTTTTAAAGTGCTTGAGATTATAGTTTCTATCGGTAAAAACAACAAAATACTGTCAGAGTAATGAAAAGGTGCCTTTTTCTATCGGTATAAACAATAAAATCCCGTGAGACCAATTTTCCCCAGAAATTTTTTTTCAAGTGCTTGAGATTATAGTTTCTATTGGTAAAAACAACAAAATACCGTCAGAGTAATGAAAAGGGGCCTTTTCCTATCGGTATAAAAAATAAAATCCCGTGAGACCATGTCGGGGGAAATCTCCGTGGGACTAAGTCCAGGTAAGATGTGTCACGATTACCCGGGGACCTGGCCTCCGGCCCCTCCCCGGGCGCCGCCATTTGCCCGGGGACGTGGCCTCCGGGGCCTCCCCGAGCGCCGCCTTTTGGCTCTCGGGATGCGGCCTCCGGGGCCTCCCCGGGCGCCGCCTTTTGGCTCCCGGGACGCGGCCTCCGGTGCCCTCCCGGGCGCCGCCATTTGCCCGGGGACGTGGCCTCCGGGGCCTCCCCGGGCGCCGCCTTTTCGCTCCCAGGACGCGGCCTCCGGTGCCCTCCCAGGCGCCGCCATTTGCCCGGGGACGTGGCCTCCGGGGCCTCCCCGGGCGCCGCCTTTTGGCTCCCGGGACGCGGCCTCCGGTGCCCTCCCGGGCGCCGCCATTTGCCCGGGGACGTGGCCTCCGGGGCCTCCCCGGGTGCCGCCTTTTGGCTCCCGGGACACGGCCTCCGGTGCCGTCCCGGGCGCCGCCATTTGCCCGGGGACGTGGCCTCCGGGGCCTCCCCGGGCGCCGCCTTTTGGCTCCCGGGACGCGGCCTCCGGTGCCGTCCCGGGCGCCGCCATTTGCCCGGGGACGCGGCCTCCGGCCCCTCCCCAGGCGCCGCCTTTTTTGGCCCCCGGGACCAGGCCTCCGGCGCCGTCCCGGGCCTCATCGCCCTCCTAAAGGTAAAATCTTGAACTGTTTATCACGTGCAGGTCACGCGAGGAGCGCCTCGGGAACTAGCGAGCACCTGTCAAGCATCCAAGGCGTTTGACCGGGAGAAGGACGGTCCTACCCTTCAATCCGACGGTGGCTTCCGGGGTAGTTTAGGTTTTTTGCTTCTTTTTGGGGCTATAAATAGCCCTTGTACCCCTATGTTGTAAGGGGTTGGTTCTTTTATTGGAATAGCTAAACTCACAGGCGTGCTCCGGAAGCCTCTCCCCCGGAGAGAGCCTCCCCAGCCGACTCCGGTCGGGAGCGCTTCGATAGGACTAGGGCCCCCACCGGGACCCAAACCTGTATAAACCCGTGTGTCATTCTTTGTGCTTGTCCGGCGGGGGAGGACCAGTCATCCGGTCAACCCGCGCGGCGTAATCTTCGCTAGGATCACTCTCAAAACCTGCCGGGGTATTCGCAATACCACGACAGACCAATTTTCCCCAGAAAAATTTTCTAAAGTGCTTGAGATTATAGTTTCTATCGGTAAAAACAACAAAATACCGTCAGAGTAATGAAAATGTGCCTTTTCCTATCGGTATAAACAATAAAATCCCGTGAGACCAATTTTCCCCAAAAAAATTTTTTGATTAAGTGCTTGAGATTATAGTATTGTGTGCCCTTTTTCTATCGGTAAAAACAACAAAATACCATCAGAGTAATGAAAAGGTACACACAATTTAACATTAAACAGACCGTGGTTGAAAGCTGCAGAATGATAAAGAAAGAGGGAAGATAGCCGGAAATTGGAAAATTGACATAAAAAGAAATTGTTCATTCATTGTTGTTTTATCACTTACAAAAAAAAATAAAACCCATAATGCTAGGTCAAGGGGTGGTCTTAGCCCTGGCTGCATGTAGAATAGAGTCAGTTAGACTTGCAGCCAGGACGCAGGACTCCTCTAGCGACAAGTTGTCCCTAGGATCAACTACTACCGCGTCGAGAAGGCCTGCGACCTCCCTCAGCTTCGCTATGGTATCCTTCATAGTCAAACCGCAGCCAACGATGGTCATATCTGCGGCTTTCTTCTCCTCGCGAAGACGCCTCGTCCTCGCCCTAGCATTGTCACCATCCGTCTTCATGCGCTTAATGCGCTGGAAGAGATCGTCAAGGTCAAGCCGTAGCTGAGTGTGCTTGTCTGTAAGGAGCTTGTGCTCCTCCTGGAGGGCCCTCAGGTCGGCCTTCACTTTGGCAGTGTCTTTCACGGCTACCATTCCCTGTGCAAATCAACAGGTCAAGAATGAACTGAACATGGATTAACAATACATGGGTAAACCGAGGAGATTTAGAGTTCTTACCGGGGAGGGCGTGGCTGACGATTCCGTGGAGGTTGCCATTGTGAAAGAGAAGATGAGGAGTCGAACCGTTCGAGAATTAGAAAAACAACAAAATACCGCGACGCATGGCGAGGTACTTATAGAGTTTCCCAGGCGACGCATGGCGACACGGTTGAGAATTCAAAGCGGCAGAGTATTCTTCTATCGGTAAAAAAAGAAAAAACCGTCAGACAAAAATACCGTGAGACTAACGAATTTATTCTAACGGTAAAATAGAACAATACCGATAGAAAACGTTTAGAAGTGAAAGTAGCGGATGTCCTTTTCTATCAGTATAAATAACAAAATACCGTCAGAAAAAAGGGATTTTTGCAGAACTTAATTTGAAGAAGCAGGAGGCTGCGATGAGATTTTTGCAAGTGCTATTTGAAGGGAAGAATTAAGTATTTACAGGATAAAGGTACTATACATGTTAGAACCCATGCTGTGGAGTAAAATTGAGATGTATTAATGCTGTGAACTAGCTTATCATTAAATTCTAAAGAAAAATGTACTGCCTGATGTATTAATGATAAGTTCCTCACCTTGCTGCAGAACTTGTGGGCTGTTTGCTTGGCATTTATCCCTGAAATAGAAATTAATCATCAATGGTTCTCAAGCCATAATCCTTCTTCGTGGTCATCTCGCAGATACGTTGTTTCGTCGATATCTTCAGTACGGATAGATTGAATGTCCTCTAAAAATGGAGGTATTTCATCGAATTGGTTATACTCCTCTTCGTCGACAACATCTTCGACCCCAACAATACGTCTCTTGCTGTGGAGGACAACATGCAAGTTTGGATTGGCCGGGTCAACGATGTAGAATACCTGTGTGGCTTGCTTTCCAAGTATGAATGGATCGTCTTGGTGTCCGACTCTACCAAGATCGACGAGAGTAAACCCGTAACTGTCAACTTGAACACCTCGAGGGATTTCGACCCATTGGCATCGAAACAGGGGAATCTTAAGTAATCCGTAATCGAGCTCCCATATTTCGTCAATAACACCGTAATATGAGTTCAGCGCCCTTACTGACCTGGCATCCTCGGAAATAGCAAACAGTGTCACTCCGCTACATTGCGTGCTACTCTTGGCGTCTTGAGCTCTTGTGTAAAATGAATACCCATT
Source organism: Pharus latifolius (assembly GCA_019359835.1). NCBI lineage: Eukaryota > Viridiplantae > Streptophyta > Magnoliopsida > Poales > Poaceae > Pharus > Pharus latifolius. Next base: position 32,131,803 of record CM033320.1, read on the forward strand.
TGTTGGGGGAAATCTCCATGCGGCCAACTCCAGGTAAGTTCATGATTGCCCGGGGACAGTGGCCCCCTTTTAGGTTCCCGGGAGCGTGCCTCCGGGGCATGTCCCGGGCGCCGCCATTTGCCCGGGGACAGTGGCCTCCGGTGCCTGCCCCGGGCGCCGCCTTTTACCCGGGGACAGTGGCCTCCGGTGCCTGCCCCGGGCGCCACCATTTGGCCCCCGGGACCGTGCCCCCCGGGCGGGTCCCGGGCGCCGCCATTTGCCCGGGGACAGTGGCCTCCGGTGCCTGCCCCGGGCGCCGCCTTTTACCCGGGGACAGTGGCCTCCGGTGCCTGCCCCGGGCGCCGCCATTTGGCCCCCGGGACCGTGCCCCCCGGGCGGGTCCCGGGCGCCGCCATTTGCCCGGGGACAGTGGCCTCCGGTGCCTGCCCCGGGCGCCGCCTTTTAGGCTCCCGGGACCGTGCCTCCGGGGTATGTCCTGGGCGCCGCCTTTTGGCTCGCGGGACCTTGCCCCCCCGGGCGAGTCCCGGGCGCCACCATTCGCCCGGGGACAGTGGCCCCCGGTGCCGGCCCCGGGCGCCGCCTTTTAGGCTCTCGGGACCCTGCTCTCCGGAAGGGGTCCCGGATGTCATCGCCCTTCTAAAAGGTAAAATCCCTGTTTGTTTATCACGTGCAGGTCACGCGAGGGACACCTCGGGAATCAGCGACCACCTGTCAAGCATCCAAGACGTTTGACCGGAAGAAGGACGGTCCTACCCCTCAATCCGACGGTGGCTTCCGGGGTAGTTTAGGCTTTTTGCTTCTTTTTGAGGCTATAAATAGCCCTTGTACCCCTCTGTTGTAAAGGATCAGCTCATTATTATTTGGAATAGCTAAACTCACAGACGTGCTCCGGATACTGTTGCATCTAGGCCTTTCATGCCTAATCCTGATGTGTTTTGATGGTTGATGATAATAAGTATTTTTGGACTAACTATGTGTTTGAGTTATTGTTACAGATTTCAGACAACCGCACAAAAAGCGAGGGCTGGTAATCAAGATGTTGAAGTTCAATTTAAGTTGTTCAAAAGCATAAGAAGACGCAAAAAGAAATTGTTTTTGTTGGACTAAACTGATGCATCGAGGTATGTTGTAGTTCTAGGTTTACCGATCTCAGGGTGCATGAAGATCGATCGGTTTAAGGATTTTATTCTTAGTTTAAACCGTACTATAAAGAGGGGACACAAGTTCTCTCTACATCTCCAATCATACCGAGAAAAATCTAGGTCAATGCACGCATATCATTATCTGTGGTTTTTCGACAATTTGTTTTGATGTATTGAATTTTGTCAACAGTTGAGGTTTTTACTTCTCGAGAAAGATCTGAAAAGATCTAATTTTTGTTGCTGTTGTCAAAAAATGTTCTTCTCGAAAATATCTTCAAAACAAAACTGAAATCATTTGAATCAGATCTCTGGATTTTGAGTTTTCTCTGTTTTTATCCAGACTGACTGTCAGTCTTTGTAACTGACTGTCAGTATGAATGTCAGTTTGATAAACTGACTAATCTCCAGAGAGTATGTTTTTATTGAGCTGATTTTTGTTGTACTAGACTGACTATCAGTGTTGGTAACTGACTGTCAGTATGAATGTCAGTTAGTGCAAACTGACAAATCTCCAGAGAGCATGTTTTTCTGTCTCAGATTTTTTGTACTAAACTGACTGTCAGTATGAGTATACTGACTGTCAGTGTGGGTTTCGACCACAGAGAGTTTTTTTTTTTTGTTGGTTTTTAATTCTGTTTTTCTCTGTGAGACTGACTGTCAGTTTGATACACTGACTGTCAGTTTGGGCAGTAAATTTTTGTTGTTATCTGCTTCAACGGTTATAAAGTTTTTAGCCGTTGCTTTTCACTATTGACATTGTGGACACTGACTGTCAGTCTTTGTAACTGACTGTCAGTTTGGACTGTTTCTTTTTACCGTTTTAGTCCACAACGTTCGAGCTGTTGTGATCCTATTTTTACTCTTTCTGGTGATACACTAGACTGACTGTCAGTTTGTGAGACTGACTGTCAGTCTTAGTTACTATTTTTCAGCTCGAGCGCAAACGGCTCTTTTGACCACGAAGGCTATAAATAGAGGTGTTGAGCTACTGTTTCAACACAAGAAAACACAGCAACACAGCCTTTCTTACTTTCTCACTAGTGCTTCTTCGTTTTACTTAAAACTTGATCTTTTGATCGAGTCGTGAGAGTTTTAGCCACATCGAGCATATTTTTCTTGCATTCCCATTTCTAGATATTTTCTCGGTGTGCATTGGAGGTCTAGAGTAGACCTTGCTTCTTATTACTCTTGGTGAGCGCCCTCACCTAGACGGTTCGAAGGCGTAAATCGCTGATCTCTCCAAATCGGAGATTGTCGGAGAGACGCGATTACTTGTAAAAGGCTTGGTGCTCGCCTTTCCGGAGGGGACAAGGAGCAACCTTAGTAGATAGTGTCCTGTGTGGATACTGAAGCTATACTCAAGGACTGAGTGCTTCAACGAGGACTAGTGGAGACTGGGCGTGTCTCCGATACCTCGGGATATATTGGTTTCAATCTCTTATCTTTTACTATTACTTGCTTTACCTTAATTTGAATTTTCATTTGCAAAAACAAATTTTAAAAGTCTCCTATTCACCCCCTCCCCCTCTAGTCGACATCCTGATCCAACACGTGGTATCAGAGCATTGGTCTCTCATTTATAAGCTTCACCGCTTAGAGAGAGGATGTCGTCTACTGATGGCTTTAATCTGGGTCATACTAGCCGTGCGCCTATCTTTGATGGGACTAACTATCCCTACTGGAAAGTGCGTATGTCTGTATTTCTAGAAGCCATGGGATTGGATGTCTGGTTGATTGTTAAAGTTGGTTTTTCTCCTCCGGATGATCCGGAAAGCTATACTGAAGATGATAAGAGAAAACAACATCTGAATGCTCGTGCTTTAAATGCTTTATTTACTGGTTTATCTCTAAATGAATTTAATCGTGTAAGCAACTTGAATACTGCTCACAAAGTTTGGAAAACTTTAGAGGAAATATATGAAGGAACTACTAAAGTAAAAGAGGCTAAACTTTTAATGGTTAGACAAAAGTATGAAACTTTCAAAATGTCTTCTTCTGAATCTGTTGATTCCATGTTTACTAGATTGAATAATATTGTGAATGAACTTAAAGGTCTTGGTGTTATCTTTACTGATCTGGAAATTGTCAGAAAAATGCTTCGAGCTCTCCCAGAAAGCTTTGACACTCTTGTAACAGTTTTGACAAACTCCGATCTTTCTACAACTTCACCTACTGATCTCTATGGAAATTTGATTACCCATGAAATGCACAAAAAGGAGAAGAAGGAACTGAACGAAACCTCTGATACAAAGAAAAAGACGGAGGCTTTCAAAGCAAATTCCAAGGACGGCACAAGTGAAGGTTCCTCCGATGAAGACTTGGCTCTCTTGGTAAGAAATACTCAACGTCTTCTTCGCAGGTTACACAAGAAGGGAGTGAGCATCGACACTCGTCCAAAAGGTTCAAGACCAACAAACTTCAAAGATGTGATATGCTATGAATGTCATGAAAAAGGACATATAGCATCAAGATGTCCGAACAAGAACAAATCTACGGATAAAAAGAAGAAGAACTTCAAGAAGAAGTTTAACACTCCTAAAAAGGCATGCTTTGGCGAATGGATGTCTGGAGGTGAGAATTCTGACTCCGACTCTGATGATGAGAGATGTACAAAGAAATTAGCCGGAATTGCCCTCAAAAATTCATCAAGCTCTCCAGTTTGCCTTATGGCAAAAAGGAATGAAAAGGTAACTTCTTTTGATCCCTCCTATGATGATCTAGTTGAAATGCTAAATGAAATTAATGAGGCCTATGGCAAAACTAAAAGAAAATATAAGACCCTTAAGGAAGAATTTTCAACTCTTTATAATCAACACTCTGAATTAAAGGAATCTTATGAAAATGCTCTTATGAAAGATGTCTCAAATTTGTCTTGTAAAGCTAGCATTGGTACTTCTTGTGATGATATTGATAATTTTCAACTAGATACACCATGCGCTTCAAATGAATCCACTCTCTGTGAAAATATTAAACTTAAATCTCAAGTTAAAAAATTAGAAAAAGGGTTAGAAAATAGCTATAAAGGTAAAATATCTCTTGACCTAATTTTAGGTAGTCAAAGATGCACCTTTAGAAAAGAAGGTCTAGGATATTTTCCTAATAAAGATAAAAAGATAAAAATTAGAACTGTTTTTACAAAAGCATGTAACCTGTTTTGTCATAAATGCCATGAAGTAGGTCATTCACATGATTCATGCCCTCTTATGACATCTGCATATTTTGATGCTTGTTACATGCTAAAACGGTCAAAGAAAGGTTATGCTATTGCAAAATATGTTGGTGCACCAATGATGAACAAAAGAAAAAAATCTATTTGGGTGCCCAAAACTTTGATCGCTAATATTAAAGGACCCAGAAGTGTTTGGGTACCAAAATCAACTTAAATTCTTTTGCAGGTAAACTACAAAAATGGTGGACGTCATTGGGTGCTTGATAGTGGATGCTCCGAGCACATGACCGGAAATGCCAAACTGTTCACCACAATAAAAGACAATTCCGACGAACATCAAAAGATCACCTTTGGAAATAATCGTCAAGGAAGTGTGACAGGTTTGGGTAAAGTTGCCATTTCAAATGATTTAACAATTTCAAATGTTCTTTTGGTTGAATCTTTAAATTTTAATTTGCTTTCAGTTGCACAAATTTGTGATCTTGGTTTCCGCTGTATCTTTTATCCAAATGAAGTTTTGGTTGAAAATTTAAAAGACAATTCTTTGATTTTTAAAGGTTTTCGTCATGAAAATTTATATCTAGTTGATTTCTCTTCAAAAGATGCATCTCTTACAACATGTCTTGTCTCACAAACATCTAAAGGATGGTTATGGCATCGGAGACTTGCTCATGTTGGAATGCATCAACTTAAAAAACTTTTCAAACGTGATTTAGTTATTGGCTTAAAGGATGTGGTCTTTGAAAAGGATAAACCTTGTAGCGCTTGTCAAGCAGGCAAGCAAATAGCTACCACACATCCAACTAAGCGAATACTTTCTACAAGCAAACCTTTGGAACTTTTGCATTTGGATTTATTTGGTCCTTCAGAGTTTCAAAGTATTGGGGGAAATAGTTATTGCTTGGTTATTGTTGATGATTTCACTCGTTTTACTTGGGTTTTCTTTATTTCTCAAAAATCTGAAACCCCCGATGTTTTCAAAAGTTTTGCAAAACGTGTTTCTAATGAATTCGAATTGTCCATCAAGAAAATCCATAGTGATCATGGTGGAGAGTTCGTTAATTCAACTTTATTTGATTTTTGCGACTCTCTTGGAATCAAACATGAATTTTCCACATCCTATACTCCACAGCAAAATGGAGTTGTTGAAAGGAAAAATCGAACATTAATAGAGATGGCAAGAACCATGTTATGTGAGTATAATACTCCTATTCGCTTCTGGGCAGAAGCAGTTCACACAGCTTGCTATTCTATTAATCGACTCTATTTGCATCCTCTTTTGAACTTGACACCTTACGAACTTCTTTTTGGAAGAAAACCAAATATTTCATATTTTCGTGTTTTTGGTTGTAAATGTTACATCTTAAGAAAAAGAAACTTTGGTGGAAAATTTCAAAGAAAAGTTGATGAGGGTTTTCTAGTTGGTTATTCTACCACTAGCAAAGCCTATCGTGTTTTTAACAAAACGTCAGGTTGTATTGAGGAATCTTGCGATACTGAGTTTGATGAAACTAATAACTCGCAAGAAGAGCAAGCTGTTCATGACACTTCAGGTGAAATTCAAGAACCTTTGAAAAATCTTACCATTGAAGAAGCTGAGGAAGTTGATGAAGATGGAAGTGAAGACTACAATGAACAACCTGAACCTTCTGTGCAAGCTGAGTCTGCTGCAGAAGAAGCAGCACAAGAAGAAGCGCCAAGCCAGCATAGAACAATTATCAAGGATCACCCTTTGAACCAAGTTCTGGGTGATATTAGTAAGGGTGTTCTAACTCGATCTCGTATTGCTTCTTTTTGTGAACATCATTCATTTGTTTCTTCTTTAGAACCAACATGTGTTAGTGAAGCTCTAGATGATCCTGACTGGGTAAATGCTATGCATGATGAACTAAATAACTTTACTAGAAATAAAGTCTGGAACTTAGTAGAAAGACCTAAGGATCATAATGTCATTAGAACAAAATGGGTTTTCAGAAATAAGCAAGATGAAAATGGACTAGTAATTAGAAACAAGGCTCGTCTTGTTGCTCAAGGTTTCACTCAAGTCGAAGGTTTAGATTTTAGTGAAACTTTTGCTCCTGTGGCGAGACTTGAAGCAATTAGAATTCTTCTTGCTTATGCTTCTCATTTTAACATTAAACTTTTTCAAATGGATGTTAAAAGTGCTTTTCTAAATGGTGAAATTTCAGAACTTGTATTTGTAGAGCAACCTCCCGGGTTTGAAGATCTAAAATTTCCAAACCATGTTTTTAAATTCACGAAAGCTCTGTATGGCCTCAAACAAGCTCCTCGAGCTTGGTATGAACGCCTTAGAGATTTTCTTCTTTCTAAAGGTTTTAAAACTGGAAAGGTTGACACAACTCTGTTCACCAAGAAAATAGATGATGATTTATTTATTTGCCAAATTTATGTGGATGACATAATTTTTGGATCTACTAATGAATATTTTTGTCAAGAATTTGGAGATATGATGTCTAGGGAGTTCGAGATGTCCATGATTGGTGAGCTGAGCTTCTTCCTTGGACTTCAAATCAAGCAACTCAAGAACGGTACGTTCGTGAGTCAAACAAAGTACGTGAAGGACCTGCTCAAGCGCTTTGGGATGGAAGAAGCTAAGGCTATCAAGACCCCCATGGCTACAAATGGACACCTTGACATGGACAGAAATTCAAAATCAGTAGATTCTAAACTCTATAGGTCTATGATTGGTAGTCTTTTATATCTTACAGCATCTAGGCCTGATATCATGTTTAGTGTGTGTTTATGTGCTAGATTTCAGTCAGTTCCTAAGGAATGTCATTTAACTGCTCTTAAAAGAATCCTTAGGTATTTAAAATGTTATCCCAGTTTAGGCCTTTGGTACCCTAAAGATGCAAATTTTGAATTAATTGGGTATTCTGATTCTGATTATGCTGGGTGTAAGATTGATCGAAAGAGCACATCTGGTAGCTGTCAGCTGTTGGGGAGATCATTAGTATCATGGTCATCTAGGAAGCAAAACTCAGTTGCTCTCTCAACAGCTGAAGCTGAATACGTGTCTGCAGGTAGTTGTTGTGCTCAATTATTATGGATGAAACAGACATTTTTGGATTATGGAATTAAATTTGATAAAGTGCCACTTCTGTGTGATAATGAAAGTGCCATTAAAATTGCTAATAATCCTGTTCAACATTCTAGAACTAAGCATATTGAAATACGGCACCATTTCATAAGAGATCATGTGGCAAAAGGAGATATTGATCTTAGTCATGTAAGAACAGATCTTCAACTAGCAGATATCTTCACCAAACCACTAGATGAATCCAGGTTTTGCTTTCTTAGAGGTGAACTAAATATTATAGATGTTTCAAATGCTAGTTGATAAAGTGATATTTCTATTAACTTCATCATACTATTGATTGCTTATCTTGATTAATGAAGTATAATATACATCTATATATATATATATATATATTATTATTAAAATATTTTCTCCCTTAGAGCTCTCTCCTGGTCGAAGTCATAACTGACAGTCAGTATAGTGTTGTTTCTTGGTCGTAGGGTTCTGGTCGTTTTGAAGTCTCACACTGACTGTCAGTATTCAACACTGACTGTCAGTCTCAGCACTTGATTTTATTGAACTGACATTCAGTGTACCACACTGACTGTCAGCTTTTGAAATTAAGTGACTAGACTGACAGTCAGTTTCTGAAACTGACTGTCAGTTTGAGTCCTTAAAACCCTAAACCGAGCTTTTCTTTTTATCTTCTTCGGCCGCCGTTTTCTTTTTTCTTCGCCTCACTCTTCTTCCGATTACAGGTGACCGCGCCAGGGTCACCTACATCACTCTCCATGCTCTCATCTCGATCTTTCGAGAGGAGCCCTTCGACATCGCTGATCTCATCATTAGTGAGCTTCAGCACGTTCTTCTCTCTCCTCGTCGTCGCCTGGTGTATGCCCCATACATCATGGCACTACTGCTCCACATTCGAGCAGTAGACACCGCTCTTCCTCGACCTCATCAGCTTTTGGCCTTCTATCCCCCTGGCCAGGCTGATCGTCGTCTGGGCACTCGTCCTCCAGCTCCTAGTGCTCCCTCCTCAGCCTCTGATGATGATGAGGATTCTAAGGACGCGACTGCAGCTCCAGCTTCTGCCTCTGCTCCTGCCCCTTCTAGCAGCTCCCACACAGCTTCCTCTCTTGCATCTCTGCAGGTGTCTCTTGACCAGGTCATTCAGACACAGCAGGTGATCCAGAGTACCTTGGCCGCTCAGCAGGAGATCCTTCAGCAGATACTGCAGCGACTTCCAGCTCCTGATGCTGCGATGGCATCTGCTTCCCTTGTTCCTCGCAAGAGGGCACGGCCTGCAGTTTCTTCACCAGCATCATCTGCTGGCACCGCTCCAGTTCCAGCAGGACCTGCATCTCCCGCCGTCGTACCTTCCGTGTCTCCTACAGCTTCTGGAGGCACTGAGATTCTAGGCGACTCAGATGACCAGGAGTAGATTAGGTTTAGTTTCTCATGTTAGGCCTCCCTTTTTGTGCTTGATGCCAAAGGGGGAGAGATGGATGATGTTATGATATTTTGTTTAGATGGATGATATGATATGTTGATGATGTTATTTTGTGATATGATTATGATATGTTTCTTTTCTATGAAATTTTTTGATGCGATAATGCGATGAGATTTGTTCTTACATTTGTATGAGATATCAATGTGCTCTGACATAATTTGTGGTTCGACATAATTTGTGGTTCTCTCTCTTATGCTATGATATGCTCTGATACATCTTGAGGGATGTGCACACTTTCAGGGGGAGATTTTTGCACACAAAATCAGGGGGAGTATTAGTTGGTATTAGTTTATTAACTTGTTGTCATCAATCATCAAAAAGGGGGAGATTGTTGCATCTAGGCCTTTCATGCCTAATCCTGATGTGTTTTGATGGTTGATGATAATAAGTATTTTTGGACTAACTATGTGTTTGAGTTATTGTTACAGATTTCAGACAACCGCACAAAAAGCGAGGGCTGGTAATCAAGATGTTGAAGTTCAATTTAAGTTGTTCAAAAGCATAAGAAGACGCAAAAAGAAATTGTTTTTGCTGGACTAAACTGATGCATCGAGGTATGTTGTAGTTCTAGGTTTACCGATCTCAGGGTGCATGAAGATCGATCGGTTTAAGGATTTTATTCTTAGTTTAAACCGTACTATAAAGAGGGGACACAAGTTCTCTCTACATCTCCAATCATACCGAGAAAAATCTAGGTCAATGCACGCATATCATTATCTGTGGTTTTTCGACAATTTGTTTTGATGTATTGAATTTTGTCAACAGTTGACGTTTTTACTTCTCGAGAAAGATCTGAAAAGATCTAATTTTTGTTGCTGTTGTCAAAAAATGTTCTTCTCGAAAATATCTTCAAAACAAAACTGAAATCATTTGAATCAGATCTCTGGATTTTGAGTTTTCTCTGTTTTTATCCAGACTGACTGTCAGTCTTTGTAACTGACTGTCAGTATGAATGTCAGTTTGATAAACTGACTAATCTCCAGAGAGTATGTTTTTATTGAGCTGATTTTTGTTGTACTAGACTGACTGTCAGTGTTGGTAACTGACTGTCAGTATGAATGTCAGTTAGTGCAAACTGACAAATCTCCAGAGAGCATGTTTTTCTGTCTCAGATTTTTTGTACTAAACTGACTGTCAGTATGAGTATACTGACTGTCAGTGTGGGTTTCGACCACAGAGAGTTTTTTTTTTTTTTGTTGGTTTTTAATTCTGTTTTTCTCTGTGAGACTGACTGTCAGTTTGATACACTGACTGTCAGTTTGGGCAGTAAATTTTTGTAGTTATCTGCTTCAACGGTTATAAACTTTTTAGCCGTTGCTTTTCACTGTTGACATTGTGGACACTGACTGTCAGTCTTTGTAACTGACTGTCAGTTTGGACTGTTTCTTTTTACCGTTTTAGTCCACAACGTTCGAGCTGTTGTGATCCTATTTTTACTCTTTCTGGTGATACACTAGACTGACTGTCAGTTTGTGAGACTGACTGTCAGTCTTAGTTACTATTTTTCAGCTCGAGCGCAAACGGCTCTTTTGACCACGAAGGCTATAAATAGAGGTGTTGAGCTACTGTTTCAACACAAGAAAACACAGCAACACAGCCTTTCTTACTTTCTCACTAGTGCTTCTTCGTTTTACTTAAAACTTGATCTTTTGATCGAGTCGTGAGAGTTTTAGCCACATCGAGCATATTGTTCTTGCATTCCCATTTCTAGATATTTTCTCGGTGTGCATTGGAGGTCTAGAGTAGACCTTGCTTCTTATTACTCTTGGTGAGCGCCCTCACCTAGACGGTTCGAAGGCGTAAATCGCTGATCTCTCCAAATTGGAGATTGTCGGAGAGACGCGATTACTTGTAAAAGGCTTGGTGCTCGCCTTTCCGGAGGGGACAAGGAGCAACCTTAGTAGATAGTGTCCTGTGTGGATACTGAAGCTATACTCAAGGACTGAGTGCTTCAACGAGGACTAGTGGAGACTGGGCGTGTCTCCGATACCTCGGGATATATTGGTTTCAATCTCTTATCTTTTACTATTACTTGCTTTACCTTAATTTGAATTTTCATTTGCAAAAACAAATTTTAAAAGTCTCCTATTCACCCCCTCCCCCTCTAGTCGACATCCTGATCCAACAGATACCTCTCCCCCGGAGAGAGCCTCCCCAGCCGACTCCGGTCGGGAGCGCGTCGACAGGACTAGGGCCCCCACCGGGACCCGAACCTGTATAAATCCTCGTGTCATTTCTTGTGTTTGTCCGGCGGGGGAGGACCGGTCACCCGGTCAACCCGCACTGCGTAATCTCCGCTAGGATCGTCTTCAAAACCTGCCGGGGTATTCTTAATACCACGACAGTTGGCGCCGTCCGTGGGGACTCGTGACAAGACGCCATGGCTCCCCCAAGAACAAGGGCTCGCACCCTTCCCGGTGACCCGGGTCTCGGAGACCCGGCGCCGTCCTCTCGGGATACTGCTGTCCCGGCGGTCCCTCCCGAAGGCGACCTGGCCCAGGTACCGCCTCCCTCCTTTCCTCTTAACGTAGGTGCTTCCACATCCAGGTCGTTCCCGGTGACTGCGGGGACCTCGGCCGGGACAAGCGACCCCCCGACGGCTCCCCCGGATCCCCGGGACGCCCTGCTCGAAGCTCTCGTGGAGGGCCAGCTCCGCACCCAGCGCTCAATGGACGAGCTCCTCAGTGTGTTGGCGCGGCCCCCGGCCCCCACATTTTCGTCGCACACATATCCGGGGATCATGCCCCCGTTTATGGGATACCCGGCGGCCCCTCCGGTCTCCGGGGGGCTGTCTACCCCGTATGATCCCGCCGGGGGGTTCCCTCCCCCCTCGGTATATACTTCCGGACACTTCTCGGCACCCGGGCCTGTCCCGGTGCCGGGAGGCTATTTCATGCCCGGGCCCTTCGTGGCACCAGGGGGGTACGCCGTCCCCGGCCCACTTCCGGGGCTGGGGGGTCATTTTATGCCGGGGGTTATTCCTACGCCGGGAGCCAGTCCCGCCCCTCGCTTTGCGTTTACCGCACCGGGGCCGATCGACAGAGCAGCTCCCGTGCCTCAGCGAATTTCCCCCCGCATTGGCTCCCCAACCCCGGACGTCGCCGAGGGGGCTCACCCCCCACTGGTTCCGGATGTCGCAGGGGCTTCCCCCTTTCCGGTCCCGGTCGTTGCCGCAGGGGCCCCCTCTTCAGATCCAAACGCCGCCCCGGGCGCCCCCTCCCCGGTTCCGGATGGTGCAGGGGCTCCCCCCTTTCCGGTCCCGGGGGCCGTCGTAGGGGGCTCCCCCCAGCAGGCCCCGGTAGCTTCCGGGCCGGCTGCTACAGTGCAGGAGCTCCCTCCCCTGGCGAAACAGGTCCGCTTCTCCCGGGGGGAGGTCGAGCGAATGCATTCTCCCAGCCGCGGGGAAGAGCTTCCCCCCGGTCGTTGTCGCAGGGAGCCTCGCTCTCGCACCGGTCGGGGGAAGAGACCAGCCGAAGAACCATCCTCCCCGGAGGGAAGCCCGGACGTCCGGGAAATCAGTCCCGGCCCGGAAGAGAAGCGTCATCACCACCACTCTGGCGGCCCTCTTGGGCCGCTACCTGACTCGGATAACGAGGGGGCGTCCCCCGTTAAAGAAGACAGTGACTGGGGCTCCCCCCGGGAAGTGCAGGGGGCGAGCCAGCCTCTGTGTCGAAGACTCCGCAGCATCCGATGGCCACGGCCCTACCGTCCCCCGCACATCGAGCATTATAATGGCGAGGCGGACCCTTACGAGTTCGTGCAGATCTACTCCACAGCCATCTCCGCGGCGGGGGGGGACAAGAGCGTCCAATGCAACGTCTTCCCCCTCTACCTCACCGACATTGCCCGCTCCTGGTTTTACAATCTGAAGGCGGGCTCCATCAAGTCTTTCTCGCAGCTGAAGCGGGAGTTCTGCGCCAACTTTCAGGGAAATTACGTACGTCCCCTGGATTCTTCACAGCTATACACAGTGCGCCAGAGAATCGGGGAGACCATCAGAAGCTTCTTCAAGCGCTTTGCCCAAGTAAAAAGCAAAGTGGCCCACGTCCCGGACTCCACAGTGATCGAAGGCTGCAAAAGCGGGATCCTCCCGGGGGAACTCCACCGAAGACTCTCTCGAAGCTGCCCCTCCTCTGCCGACGAGCTCTTCAACGTACTAGAAAAGTACGCTCGCGCGGAGGAAGACGACATCTGGAAGAAGACCCAGGGGGCTCCTGCCCCCGCCGAGCGGGGGGCCCGGGATCCCCCCAAGCGCCCCAGGCAGGGGGGCCGTAGCGAACCACGGCCTCGGGACACTTTTGTCCTCGACGGCGGAGGCGGCTCGCGCGACACCCCGAAGGGCAACCGCCCCTTTCCCAAGCCGAGAGGCCATGGGGGAGGACAGTCTTCGCGCGGCCGCGAAGGCCCCTCGGGGAGAAGCCGGGAAGGACCGTGGTGCAGCTTCCACGGGTCCAGTACCCACGCCACCCGAGATTGCCACCAGCTGCTCCAGCACTTCGCGGCGTTCCTCGACCAGCGCGGGCAGGGGGGGCACTCCGGCCTCCTTGCCCCCTCGGCCAGCTGTTCCGGCCCTTCCCGCTCCCGCGGGGGGGCAGCAGGTGCAGGAGGGGGAGCCTTCAGACGCTCTCCCCTTTCAAACTTCTCAGCGCCGCATCAACGTCATCGTAGGGGGGTCCGCCTCCGGGCGGGATTCCAAGCGCCAGCGCAAGGAGTACACGCGAGAAGTTAAGGTAGTGGGGGTGCTACACGCGTCCGTGCCGCCCAAGTGGTCGGACGTCCCCCTCACCTTTATGGCGGAAGACGCGCGAGGGGTTCGCTTCCCCCACGACGACGCGCTCATTGTCTCCGCAACAATCTACTACTGCCACTTGGCCCGCATCCTCGTGGACGGCGGAAGCTCCGCCGACGTCCTGTTCCTCAAAACCTTCAAGGAAATGCAGGTGGATGAGAAGCTCCTGCAACCAGCGGCAGGGCCTCTGCAAGGGTTTGTCCCGGGGAAGGCGATCCACCCCGTGGGCAAGGTGGATCTCCCGATCACCTTCGGCACCCCGGAGAACTACCGGACCGAGCTAGTCCGCTTCAACGTAGTGGACCTCCCCTCCTCCTACAATGTGATTATGGGGAGGACTACGATCAATCGGCTGGGGGCTGCCACCCACCAAAACTACCTGTGCATGAAGATCCCCGGGCCGCATGGCGTGATCAACGTCCGGGGGGACCAAGACATGGCCCGTGCTCTATACGAGCGAGCTGCTGCCACAATAGGAAGCGTCAACCTCATCAAGGCGCCCGGGGGGGAGGCTCCCCCCCCCCGGACGTAGGCATCGCTGCACCGTCCCCTGGGAGGCCCCTTCTCAAGCCGCGTCCGGAAGGGGGCCTCCTGAAGGTCCCGCTGTTCCCGGACAGCGAGGACAAAGTCGTCCAAATCGGGGCAGAGCTCCCACAAGACCATGCAGCGCAACTTGCAGCCTTTCTGCGCGAGAACTCCGATGTTTTTGCGTGGAAGCCTTCGGACATGCGGGGCGTCGCCCGGGAGGTTATTGAGCACGAGCTCGCGGTAACCCCCGGTCACCCCCCCTATCAAGCAGAAGTTGAGGAAGCTCTCCCTCGAACGTCAAGAAGCCATCAAGACGGAGATAGCCCGGCTCCGAGAGGCGGGGTTCATCCGGGAAGTGTTGCACCCCGAGTGGCTCGCAAACCCCGTCCTCGTCAAGAAATCAAGTGGCAAGTGGCGCATGTGCGTGGACTTCACCGACCTTAACCGCGCCTGCCCCAAAGACAACTTCCCACTCCCGCGGATCGACCAGCTCGTTGACTCCACCGCGGGGTGCGAGCTGATGAGCTTCCTAGACGCCTACTCGGGATACCATCAAGTCCGGATGGCGGAGGGGGACGAGGAAAAGACGAGTTTCATAACTCCCCTCGGAACCTTCTGCTACCGCCACATGCCCTTCGGGCTCAAGAATGCGGGAGCCACCTTCCAGCGCCTGATGACGCTGGTCTTCAAAGATCAAGTCGGCCGCAACGTCGAAGTCTACGTAGACGACGCGGTCGTCAAGAGTCCCCGTGCAGCCTCCCACATCGACGACCTCCGCGCGTTCGGGCTCAAGCTCAACCAGGAGAAGTGCGCCTTCGGGGTGCGCGGGGGGAAGCTCCTGGGTTTCCTCGTGTCCCAGCGGGGCATTGAGGCAAACCCCGAGAAGATCCGGGCCTTCCTAGACATGCCCCCCGCCGCGCTCCGTCAAAGATGTCCAGCGGCTCTCCGGCCGCCTGGCCGCGCTCAGCCGCTTCGTCTC